>JAGKRU010000003.1:0-1200000 GCA_022884055.1 Russula griseocarnosa
GAGGGGGACAAGCTTTTGCGTCAAACTTGTCTGGACAATAATCAGTCGAGATGTGGGGCGCAATAACCCGAGCATTTACCTGATCAACGTCTTGACCATGCTTAAGAATGTGACAAGAGTGGCCACTTTCACGGACAGTATGCGCGTTTTGGTGAAAACGAGCTATGGCACCGTATGTGAGATATTCACGGAACGATTTGGAAAATCGTACCGCAACCCTCGGAAGAGAACGGATTGGACTTCGGCATAATCAATGCTCTCGCAGAGGCCGGGTACAACCCCAAGGGCACGTTCTTGGACCTTAAAATGACTAAGCAGAGTTCTGAGAAGGAGGAACGCCGTAATCACATACAGGAGCATGTTCCGACTCGAGAGCATTATATACAAGGGGAAGGACATCTGAAACGCATATTGAGACATAAGGCAATACGAGAGGGTTTTCAGACGTACGTTCTCTGAATACGGCGTTGTCAGTTTTTTCCTGAAGTGTGTTCAGGTTATCCAGCAGTGTGAGCATGTTTTTGGGGTGGTTCCTTGATAGCGAACAGAGGTTTGAGGCTGGGTAGGACCAAGGAGGCAAATTGTTGGGGAGAAACGATAGTCGCGATGGCGAACACGTTGGGTAGGATGTAAGGTAGAAGGTGAGGGTCTTTCATCTAAAAAGAATTAAAGTCAAATTCCATACTTAAATCCTGATGCGTACCTCTTCGAGCAGGGAAGGAAGGACCTCCGTACGCGTAGTCCCTCGGTGAAGCGACCAAGGACACCAGTCAGTCCCTTCATGAATGATATCTTTCCTCTCTAGATTTTGCAGCAAAGTTGGATCGGTCTAAAAAGTTGAGCGTCGAAATCGGCAACGACGAGAAGAACGGGTGGGATGGGAGAGAGCTGGGCGTTGGCCGGCTCTGTGAATGCCGGGTAATCAGAGAACCGAGCATCGCTGTATCAGAGACTTTACTTAGCAACAGACTGACGATTGAAAATGAGACATGCCTGAAGATCCCTGTCTAACCGTGCTATTCCAGAAGCGACTGCCCAGCATGTTCCCTCACGCTCCCTAAGTTACCGAAGTTTTTGAACGGCGGTTCGCCCTTGAGATGCACCGCGTGTATCAGGCAGCCCAACGAATACATGTCCGAGCGGTGCTCAAGACTTCGTCAAGGACATATTCTGGAGCTGCGGTAGTAACGTCAGCGTAATGCGATGACCTTACGCTACGTAGTGAACATGTCGTTGCATACCGATGTAATCAAATGATCGTTGGCATAGGATGGCATCCGGTTATCATACGACGGGAATTCCCAGTCAGTCAAGGAACCGTCGGAACGTTTGAGGGGAATAGTGAGACCAAGACCACCCAGTTTCAATCTCCTATAGGTGGAAATAGTGAGACGCATCGCATCAATTTGAAGCTTTGGGATTGAACGTACGGCATTGTTAATCAGAATGCTTTCTGGGTTGATGTTGGAGTGGATAGTGCGCGCGGATGTGTGGAGAAATGATAGGCCCTTGCAGAGTTGTAACACGCCTTTTTGGATCTGTAGTTGCCTTGTTAGCTGGCGGATGCCCGGCCTTGATTCTGTACATCACTTCCCTCGACTTCATCCAGATCGACAAACGCGGAGGCGTGAGGGAAGCCAGGGATGGAGAGATAGAGAGATGACAATAAAGGTTCGGTGGCGAAAACGAGTTCGCTGCGCGTCTCTTCTAAGGGTTCGACCATCTCTTCACTGTCATGAGGCACATGCGTTTCGCAAATTATGAAGAATACCGAGCGTACCAAGGATACAGGATGTCTTAGTTTGCTCAGCGATGTAGCCTACGCATTTACATGCGTTAGCAGGTCATTCCCAATCCGCCTGCATGCGACGCACCTCTGCTTTAAGAACATCCATCGTCTTGTCCTTAGCCATCGGCGACAGGCGGTCTATTTCCGCGCTCCTCTTGTCGCAAGTCCACACCGAGACGCGTTTGCCTGTGACCTTGTGAGTCGCTGATTGAACACGCCACAGGCCGACTTGGAATGGAGGGACATGGGCGGGTGCAGGAAGAGTAGTAGAGGAAGGCGCCCAGCTCCTGGTCCTGGCGTTGGGGTAGCCGTGCGACTACTGGAGGAACCACCGGTGGCATAGTTTTGAGAGATATTCGACCTCGAGAAGAAAGAGGTTGCGGCGGCGAGCATTGAAAGTGTTTACGAGACACGAACGAAAGAATGAGGTGAGCGAGGAGCCGAGGCCGAGAGGAGAATGGAGTCCTAAATGGGGTTATCATATCGTACAGTACATCTACCTCTCTACAGCCCTACCTACTGCCAACCTACATTCACATTCGACACTCGTTGCCCTCTAGCCTCTCGTCGCTCATTCCAATCGCAGGGTTAGAAAATCCACCGAACCCAAGTAGTCCACGTTCACGGAGATCCACGTTTCCGTGGCTATTCCGATCCGTGATGCGTGTTTATACGTTGGCACAAAGTTTAATGCGCTGTCCGGACAGCTTACAGTGACCCGGATCAGATACTGTTCGATCAATATAAGTCATTCGGTCTGAGGATACGTAGGAGAGACAACTCACGGTCACTTTGATGTCGTCGTCGATTGCCCAGGACTGCTCTTTCCCGGGCTCCCAAGAGTAAGATTAAAATACGAGAAGGCAAAACCTTCTTCCATGGTGTCGACTTCAGTGACGTCCCTCTGCTCAGTACTACTTCTTTCCCCCAACAACCCGACCACTCTGAGTCCGCGCTACCATGTACTTTACCAACTGGGCTTCCAGTCCTTGGATGAGGAGTAATGCGAGAGCGGGAGCATCTTTGCTCTCGATACTAAGCTTTAGATGGATGGTTTGACCTGAAGGGTATGTGACGTTGGATGGATAGAACAGCTGCTAGCCGGTGAGCAAAGCGGTTGGTGTAGATGCAAGTGACTGCGAAGCTTGCCTCAACTGTCGGCACCGTGGCCATGGCCTTGGTGGGACATCGGGGGCCATTCAGGCTGTAGCGAGACGGTCTTATAGACGGTCGAACTTGAAAGTGAACCAAAAATGGATTCTCTGCTGGAGATCGGATGAGAGGGCCATGTTTTGGAAGGTACATTATAGGGATAATCCTCCTAGAGAGACGGGGTCAAAGACGAAAGTGTGGGACAAGCACAAGAGAACATACAGTTCATGTCTGCGAAGTCCCTTTCGATGTACATCGACTCTGACGCAGTATTCCACTTCGGTTGTGAACGTAGGTGACCACCAAGCACAGGAGGGTGGAAGTGGGCTTGTACTACCTGCCACCTGAGACGGAAACGGAATGTCGAACGGTAAACACTCCTCGGTAGGGGTGAATACATCACGCGGAGGACAAGAGAGGACAAGGGCAGACGTGAGCAGATTTCGATGGACCTGCTCAGAAATCAACCCTCTGTCTGACAATGTCACATTGACTCTCCCCAGGAGCTGTGGAAAAAAAGACCACGTCTGTCAGTCATGCCCCACGTGGCGAATGAGCAAGGCTGTCTCAACTGAAACTTCCACGCGGACGACGTGGGTACACTTCCCACTCAGCTTAATGGCTCCTTGCACGATACCGTTGAACCCGTATGCGGGCTGCTTTAGCCCCCACATCCGCCTCCCAAGGGTGACAGTGACAAGGGAACTCTCGTATAGGAAGGAGGAAGTGGAAGACCATAGTTGGTCGCCACCGCCAAAGACGTAGATTTACAGAGGCTTTCCTCTGAGCCCAGTTTTACTGGATGGAGTGAAGCCATGACCATCGGCACAGTGACCAGCTTGATATGATGCAGGTGGGGTAAGACACATAAGTGACGCCTCTTGGCCGTGATCACCTACCTACACGAGTAATATGGAGAGAGCCGTGTGCCGGCATACGTTCACAAGCACTGTATCGTAACTTTATATGATAGAACACTGCATGCCAACCGAACAGAATGCAGGGTCTGTGCAGAACGAGAAAGCCTAGTACCTACAATGACAATGACAAACACGCAAGTCGGCGGCCCTGGGCACAGCCTTGGCGCCCGGTGTCATCAGTGTGACCATCTCTACCTCCCTCACTCATGAGGTCAACCGCTTACCTTTTTAACCATGCGTCCCGCTCGCGTGCCAATAGCATCAGTTTCGTCGGATTGGGCCGCATGGGTTCCGAAATGGCATACAACCTATTCTCCAAGCGATTCGCCACCAACGAGAGCACCGCTCGCTTTGTTGTTTTCGATGCAGTGCCAGAGGTAGCCGCCCAATTCACGAACAACTTCCGCAAACAATTCCATGGCGCCAATATAAATGTCGCCAACAACCCAGAAGAGTGCGTACCCAACTGATGGTCATTCCTATCACTCTCCTAAATAGCCGAGCACAGGGCCACTCGGGCGTCTGGGACGATCATCACCATGCTGCCTTCTTCGCCCCACGTTCGTCAGGTTTATCTAGATTCGAACGGTATCATCCCGACGCTTCGTTCTATGCCGCCATTAGACGCATCAAGCACAGTTTGCATCGACTCAACTACCCTCGACGTACAAGTCGGTCGTGATGTTGCTGCAGAGGCGCAGGCCGCGGGGGCAGGGATGGTAGACGCTCCCGTCTCCGGAGGCATGCTGATCGTATGCCCATAAGAGAGCTTCGAGGTTTGACTCTTTGGCAGGTGTGACAGGCGCCAATGCAGGAACATTGTCATTCCTCGTGGGAGGCAGCGAACAGTCATTCACCCGTGCCTCGCCAATACTTGCACTTATGGGTCAGCGCATCATTCATTGCGGACCTAGGGGTCTGGACTTGCCGCAAGATATGTAATAATTTGATACTCGGGGTAGAACAGATAGTCGTGGCCGAAGCCATGCTACTAGGACAACGGCTCGGATTGGATCCCGCAATATTGGCCGGCGTCATCAATAATTCCACAGGGGCATGCTGGTCATCGAGTGTAAATAACCCTGTGCCTGGGCATTGCCAGATAAGTCTCCGCCATGCGAACGTGGCTTCGAAGGTGGCTTTGCTACGGCGTTAATGATAAAGGTAGGTGGCGTTAAGGGACTCTTATTGACAAATTTGACTCACTGGGGTCGGACAGGATATGGTATTGGCGACGAATGTTTCAAGGGAATCGGGTTCACCAGTGCCGCTGGCCGAAGCCGCAGAGAAGATTTACATGGAGGCCGTGAAGCGATACCAGAGCTTTCGAGGAAGGATTTTTCTGCTGTCTACGAATATTTGGGGACTTTGAAGAGATAGAGAGACTTAGTTTGTAGTAGTAAATTAGAAAGGTAGACGAAGACAATAACCCTATCTCATTGACACCTCTCCGCCAACCACCAACAAAAGCCTGAGGGACATCCCTCTCAATCCACCCTCTCTTTTATACTTACACTCTCATCTGCCCCTTCTCGCCTCTTCTTCCATCCCCTTTTCTTATCAGTTACCATGGCCGAAAAACCCAGCGCCATCATATTTGGTCAGTTATGGACAGCCATGCCAATCTCCCATTTTTAAGACACCTTTACAGGCGGCGTCAACACTTGTTCTCGTGCATTGACAAGCTGTTTGGTCCCACCAGAGGGGGAAGCTCTTGTCTCTGTGCGTACTCGATTCTGATTATCCTTCCGTCGTCCAATCTTGCAACCCAGAATTTGCGCATTGTTGACAAGTACTCTGTGTTCCCCCCTACAACGTACGGGTTTCCATCTCATCCTTGATTTGCACCTGGCCTGATAGCAACACAATGCACAGGTATCTTGGCCCAGAATTCCCCGAATACTGGCCAAAGAAAACGTCGAATATAGACAGGCAAATCTGACTGTCCCTGGTCTGTCTACCTCCTTTCTCTTTCTTTCCTTCCCGTCCAATGCCACCGCCAGCAATTGTCTCATCCGCGTTTGATCCACCGGCCGGACAAGACCCTTATACGCTGGTATTTGATTTGACCGGAGAGGTAGCTCATGACCGCCCCGAGAAGGTGCGTCTCTCGATTGTCTTTGTATCTGACATAGCAGCATGTAATATCCTTATCTTGTGCACATTCAAGGTCCAAATCAACCATACATGTAATGTCGCGCGTTTAATTGGAGAGGAGGCTGCTCGCAGAAATGTCAAGGCATACGTACGTTTACAGCAGCCGTGGTACGAGACTCCCGACAAGGGCTCGCATGAGGAGAAAGAGGAAATAAAACCTCAGGGCGTCATTGGGACATGGTGGCACGAGTCTCTTCGCATCTTGGGTGCAATTGAAGGGTACGTCACGTCCATCTACGTTGATGCCGTTTGTGACTTTGTATTAGCCTCAATCTTGTTATCTTACGCATCGGCCTCGTTTATGGACCCTACATTGACTTTGGCTTGAGTGGGTATATCACTGCTTTAGTCGTCTTAATTGTCTCACGTAACCTGCAGTGACAAACGTGCTGACGGTGGCAGCCGTGTATGGCTACATGAAAAAGCCCATGAAATCATTGTGAGGTTCCGTCACAGCTAGCTGCACCGAGCGATCTGATTATTTGGGTTCAGATGGAGCCCGGCCATAATCCGATGAATACAGTTCATTCCGATGACGTTGCCGGTGGCCTTTGGGCCGCCGCTGAGTGGATGTCTCGTGTCGGTCGCGAAGAGGCACTTAAATTGGCTAGAGAAGATATCTACTGGAAGAACGACAAGAGTAAAGTGACGGAAGTTACGGGCATGCCTCCGCCAGATACGAAAGTTATTGCACCTTTGTTCAACCTCGTGAGTATTGTTGTATCAACGTGGCTGATCGAAGGAAAGCTGACTTGTCCAGACGGACGATAATGGGACGACGCTTGACAAGGCTGGAAAAACCATGACTGGGATCTTTGGTACTACGTTCGAGTACCACAACTTTGTCACGAGCGCAATGCTTAGGGTACGTTTTCTCTCTTGACAAGGTATTCTGTTATGGATGTATCCCCTTTCAGTTCCGCTCGAAGATCTTGTCGAAGACATAAACGAAACACACGTGAGCGCATGGGCGGAAATGCTCACAAGGTCGGACCCCCCGTAACCATAACACCCTTGACGGCATACATGAATACCTTCTCGCTTTCGAAGCATACCGTCGCCTTCTCCAATAAGAAGATAGAGCGCATTATCGGCTACCATTTGAAGCGGCCAGCATGACGGCTGAAGTCCTTTACGAAATCGTCGACAAGTGGAAGGCCGAAGGTATCTGGCCAATCGTCCGGAACGATAAGGGGACGGTTGTGTAGACGACCTTCTGAGACGAGTATTTTTCATGATTTTGCCTACGAGCCCAAGACCTTACGTCTCTTTGCTTTTGGCTTCTATGCCACCAAGTGTGCTGCGTTGTGGCCATTCGACAATTCAGTCCGCGCTTATTACAACTTTGATGATACATAGTGTACACTACATTTAATAAAGCATTTATTTGGACGCAGACTTCCTCCGTGAGATTTTTCACGAGCCAAACGCAGCTGTTTGACACCCATAAATGCCAGACAATACGTGCACGTTACCCTCTTCACCAGCACCCGCGGCTACGTAAATAGGAACAAAGTGGTCTTCTCGTGGGTGGGCCAGCCGGAAGCCTTTGTGCTTCGTGAGGGCAACAAGTGCTGCCTTCCTCGCGACGGGCTGTTGAGCGGCGCTGTCAGCAAAAAGGAATACAGTTCACATGGGGAATGCTCACATCCGAGAGGGAAATGGCCGAAGAAACTGCATCGTTGAACTCCCGAGCAAGCAGGTTGGCCGTTTCGGGAGTAAAGCACGATCGATCTCGCAGGTTATGGATGGTCAGACCACCGGAAAGGACCAAGATGCCTTCTTCCCTACAGTGGAGATCAGTGAAGTTCTTAACAAGTTACGGCACTGTATCATATATGCTGAAACGCACCGGAGCGTAGTGATGGCTTTACCAAGCGACCAGTTGCGCTCGGGGCTCAACGATCCATCGATCGATGCCTGCACGATGGGAACACTGCGGCGGAAGTCCTCGCCGAACATAAGGCGAAAGGGTATGAAGACGCCATGGTCTAGGCCTGGCCCTTGGAAACCTCGTCCGTCCATGCCGCGGGCTTCATCCTTTGACGTTAGGCGAGCGCGGATACCTGCCTATTCGTTAACAGTAACGCAACGCAACACTAAAGTCAGATAAAAATAACGAGGCCGACGAATCGAATGGGGGTGAAGGGATAACGTTACTTACTTGATTGAAAAGCTCGACTACGCGTTGGGACAGCTGAGCGTCACTGCGCGAGCTGAATCTGAGCTCGTACATTTCTGGAGGGAAGCCGTAATAATCCATAAACAAAGGGTTTTCCTCGCCGTAGTCTGTTACTATCTTTTTCGAAATGAGAAGTAACGGAGTTTAGACTTGTTCCCCCTACTCTCAGTAGTACAGGGTTTACGTACCAAGTTGTTCTCCCTCTGCTTCCCAGTGCGCACTGAATACAAGTATGCCCTTTGGCTGATACTTGGCGAGTAGAGCGGGTCCGAAATCGCGCAGAAAGTTAGCAAAGGGGCTCTCTAGGCCGCCGTGCCGGACGAGTGCGCGCATCTGGGGATTCAGGTCAGAGTCATTGTTGGACATGGTGAGGAGTGGGGAGCCATGAGCAAAGAAGAAGGCTGGGATGTGGTCGGGGTCGCCGGGAAGAGCAGCGAGGCGATCTTGCCACGCGGGACGAGTGACTGGCAATGATGGATGAGCGGAGGACATGACTGGATGACGTGATCTCTTTCTCCCTTTCTATGTCATCAGGCAGGAGTACTGGAAGTTGGCTCAGAGGAACCACCATCCGCAAGGGAACAACAACGCCTGCGACTCGGTCGCATACGCCGCAGACACAGACGACCTCCTCTACGATAGTATTCAGCGGTGGGTTAAAGATGCTCGGAAGGACGTCAGAGTATTTTGTCAGTCTCAGTCCCAATGTTTCTCGCAGCTTTCCATCTCATTGACCGTCATCATGTTATCGCCATCAAGTCTATGGATGATCAATGTCCAGTGTGCAAATCGGACAGATACTTGAACCCCAAGCTCCGGTTGCTCGTGAGCTCGTGTTATCATAAAATGTATGTCGCGTGATCCGTCGTAACTCATCCGTTCACTTCACTCAACCCCATGCGACAAGGTGTGAATCTTGTATAGACCGCCTTTACACCTTGGGCCCAGCCCCATGTCCCATCTGTGGGAAGACACTCAAGAAAATGACATTCATTCCCAAACGTTTGAAGATCTCGTTGTGGAGAAAGAAGTCGCTATCAGGAGAAAGCTTGCCAAAGAGTATGTGGCGCAGTATTTTTGGTCCGTCCTTGCGACATGCTCACCTCTGTCCCGTGTCAGGTTCAACAAGCGCAGAGAGGACTTCCTTGATCTTCGCTCTTACAACGATTACCTACAAGAAGTGGAAGATATCAGTAAGCGTCACTTCTTTATCACCCCCATGTTTTGCAACAGATAGTAATAAAAATACGCATTACTTCCGCGTACGCAAGCCTTCAACCTCATAAATGACATCGACATCCCCGAAACCCAAGCGCGCATCGCCGCCTACCGGAAGGAAAACGCGGGGTTCATCGAACTCAACCAACAGCGCGAAGAGGCGTACGTGCAGGCGCTCAAGGAGCAAGAAGAGGCCGAGCGCCGCGAACGCCAACTGCGTGCCGAGGAGCTTCGTCGGGCCGAAGAAGAGGAGCGCGATGCGCGCGAGGGCGAGCGTCGCGCGTTGATCGACAATTTGGAAAATAGCGACGCGGACGCTGCAAGACTCGTTGCGCAGGCCCGCGCCGAGGCCCTCAAGCGTGCCGCCGCGCGTACCGCAGCTGCGCAACAGGCCGTCTTTGCACAACAGCAGGAGGCAATGCGTTTGCGCGCTGCACAAAACGCGGCTGTTGTGCCCGACCAGCCGCACGTTCCGCTGTCGGATACCTATTACGCGTACGAGGATATGTATGCCCTTCGGAGCTCGTACTTTGACCCGGCGAGCGATGCCGTTCGGAGAGATAAGGAGGGTATCATGCGAGCTGGTGGGTATCGCGTTGAGGAAGCTTGGGAACGTGCCCTTCGATACGCAGTTGCCGGTTTGGATATTTCTCCTCCGCTTGGTGATGTATCTTTGTCTCTTCCAAAAAAAATGAACACTAGTAGAGTCGATGTGGACGTAGTAATGGCATCTGTGTAGTAACATATCCCTCTCATTCAAAATATCGTAGAATAATGTAATTATCAGATATGTGCATCGTGCAATAAGACGTCGTGTGGAACGCAGATTACGGCGATATTATTTGTCTGGTTACGTGGATGTAGGATAGGCTGCGGTGATAATAATCAATTTATCAAATGTGTTCACTTCTCACCTCCCGTCGTGCTTGTTTATCTGATTCAGTCAGCGGGTCCTCCATAGGACACCACAACACCTGGTACTTTTTATTTTTCCTACTTTCTTGTGAGCAAGACCAATAGAGATACTGCTCATATTCGGGACTAACGCGAGTTTCTTCTGATCAACTCTGAATATCTTCAATACTTTCTTGATATCCAACGTCTTCTCGTTGTCCTCCGTGACGATGTCGTCGTCCCGATGGATCAGTCCGTGGTCGCTTCGGAGAGCTGTCTCTTTGTCCTTCTGCCGACGGGCCAGCACGCTTACTAGGAGTTTGGAATGGCTTCTTCAGAGATTCTGCGAGACGCCCTGTGCTGTTGTGTCTGCTATCGCTGAAGTGATCCGTGCGCTTTTTGGACAGGTTGAGAGAGGATAGGGCAGTGCGGCGTATATCAAGTTGTGTCATACGTCTGATGGAACCATGAGTGACCCGGAGCACGGAGCGTGAGTGGAGGGAGTGAATACATACATTGCGGGATCGAATGTGAGCAGGGTGGTACTGCCGTCTTTCGCTATCTCATAACCAATAATCGTACGCGAGTGGCCCTGGTGCTGGAGGATAAGTGGCATGCGGTCTGATATCACGACAGGGGTGGCCGCTCGCCACCTCTCCTGCACAGAGGTGGGATGATCCTCGGTTTGAGCATCGAAATACCGCTTAATCCAATCAAGTAAAGGGTCACATCTAAGGGAAACTAGTGTTCCATCATCCCGATGGCGAGGAGTAAATAACTTCGTAACGTACTGCTATCAGGAGTGTCAAAATCGATAAGTCGGGATCTGAGTAAGTTGGAGTTGGAGTAAGACTCTACTATCCTCATCTCAAATGGTGAGGGGCGGTAATTACGGAATTCCTCTGTACGTGAATGCCACGTACAATTCTTATAGGACAGAGATCAGCCAATTAACAGACAGAGGTATAAATAATTTTTACCGGCAGTGCCTATCCACTTGTTGTGGCCAACGAGCTTGCGTTTTAGCTGTTCCGCGCCTTCCGGGTCAAAACCTGACTTGAGAGGATCAAGGCATGCGGCGCGCAGATTGATGCAGGTATTCACCATTCTTCCAGGCATCTTCAATCCAAACTTTCAAATTGCTGACACCCGGAGGGATCGGGTTGATGATCAAAGAGGAATATTCTGGCTTCATGCGCTGATCCATCAAAACAGCGCATAACATCATAAAATTCCTGTAACTAACCACTAGTGAAGACAGCAGTCTCTACACTGGATGGAGATGCTTACCCGCAACCCCAACCTGCGTCCCACATCTCGTGGTATATGTGGACCGCCCTCTCATAACAGAGCACAGCACGACGAGTGGTGTTTCTCTCCACGGAGGTCAACAACATCCTTCTCAGGAGTGGAATGAGCCCTGGAGAAATGTGAACGTCGGCTTTTTGAGTAAAGAGAAAGCGTATGAACCGGGGGTGTAATTAGAGGGCGGTTCGAACTCGAGGGAATGGTACCAAAATTGATCCTTTGGAGAGCGACTCGAGAGGGAGATGCCCTGGTTCGTGAACTTTTGGCATGCGAAGGCGAGTATCGTGTACGTGAACCCAAGGTCGGGGGTGCTGTTCGCAATCAAAGTATTAATTCGCAAGGGTCGGAGGTAGGACAGCTGGTGCGCACGCACGCAGTGTGTCTAGGTTGGAAAGGTGGGCTTCATAGTGCGATTGTCTGTCTTTAGGTGACCATTTCATAAGATCTACATTGCAGAACATGCAGAACAGTTCACTTTGGTGGGAGGTGAGTGTTTAGTGGGTAAGCAAGAGAGCAGTAAATAAGGCACATGCCTCGACGCCATGATCAGCCACCTGGGCGGACCGGAAGAAGCAGGGAAATTCACTACCGACTCGGACCAGTATAGTACCGACTGAGCTGACACCCCACACTTAGCGTCGCAAGGGGTGACACATTTATTGGCCAAAATACTGTAGCTGAATTTCACATAGAGAAGAGTATGAGTCGCACTTCCCAGACGATCTATATAAATTGACCGCAACAAACTCAAGGAGCAGTAGTACGGTAGTCATGCAACATATCTAGGAGAAGTTTCCACTCAAGTTTCAGTACCTTGCCAATGGATAGCCGTTACGGTTTCGGGTGTCTCGAGCGTGTCTTTTGTCGTATCGTTTTCTATGGGCTGAGGGATCTACTTCTCCGCCTTTAGCGTACACTCAGTCGACCGAAGTCGGTGACCGGTGATCCCCAGCCAGAAATCGGGTAAATGAAAACAAATGCGGTCGAATACTATCGAATATTAGTTTTCATAATAAATTTGACACACTCCCTAGGTTTAATTAGTTGAAACGCAAATCGTATCAAACGATTGTATCTAATGATCTGAATTGAAATCAGACCAAATCATTGTTTTCATTCGTTTTTTTTATTGATTTGATACAATTTATTTTTCGTGAATGGGATCAAATCCCGGCAATTTACAATATATCTAATTGTATCAAATCATACCAAACTACTAAAACAATGAAAGCAACTCCAAGTCATCGCGTCCAAAGTCCCGCGGAGCTATCATTGTCGGTGAAATGCCCAAGGGGGGCAAGGAGAAAATGGGGGGCGGGGGTGGGAATGCGTCTTGAGGGCGGTGCCCATAGTACCTGCAGTAGTTTAAAGTGAAGAAAAACGGTCAATAGAGCTAAATGAATTAATCTGACGACTCACTAAGGATTGGGTACTCGCGGTGCCCTACAGGGAGGAAGCGGATTCGATCCCAGTCATTTCAGCGATTACTCGACCAACCCTATAGTAAGTGGGTATATTTGCTCCGGGTAAACGATCCAGAACTATGGCACGATTGGTCTCATATGTCGCCTCTGACGGGTTGCCCAAGAATAGCTTGATGGCAGTACGCAGATCGTCGTTGATAGAACACCCAGGTTGCTCGTGATTGGGGTGTCGAGGTCGATCGATTGCCTCATCAGAGAGCCCAAGGCTGAGATCGTCCAGCTTAGCGTTACGAATATCTTTGATGAAGTCCGTAGTTATCTTGAGACCCTCGAGGCGGATAGTGCTCGATTCCCACAGATCATCGACATTGCCTGGCTGAATGCCAGTGTTGAATGGGTCAGACACAGAAGCACAGGAATCTGAGTCAGTGTGATCGCTTGGCTGCGGGTGCTGAACCATATCGAGTTGACCAGATGTATGCTTGTCAAGATAATCAAAGGGGGGGTCGTCCAGAATATCAGGAGAAAAGCCATCTGTAGATATGGAAGACTAGCATAGTATCGTTATCAACAAGATCGGGAATACCAATGAAATATGATACTGACCTCAACGGCATCACGACCAACGAATCCCTCAACCTGGGCCATGCGATTGTATTGAGGGAAAGGACCTGTATTGGTTAAATGCCCACTAGGACCCGGTTCGGGCACGACGATAGGATGGCGAGTGAGATATTCTTGAAACCGAGGAGTGAATGTAACGCGATATTTCTCATGTCTGATGAATGTGGATCTGGACACCACTTGCTGAGTACCCTGGCAGTACTTTTCACAGTTACAATAGTAGGTCTTCATAGATGATGAATTAAAATGATTCCTAGGAAGGGAACGATGATGGGGGCTTGGAGGTAACGAGGGAAAACAGGGCTTACAAGTATAGCATATACTACAAGCCGTAGATCTGGCTATGCTGTAGATATCCATATCTACAGCAAAAAGCACCCGAGACAACACACTCGGGTGACGCGTGCAATATAAAGTAGCCATTGGTCTAGCTTTGATTTGATTTGATCTGATTACACGATGTTTGATTATTACTAACTATCGACTAATCAAAACATATATTTATATTTTATTTAATATCGTTTCATTACATTAGATAGGATTATGTTTTACTCGACCTGATTCGATTTGATTTACCGGATTTCTGGCTGGGTTAATGAGGAAACGAGAACGTGAAGGCGGAGGTGCCTTTATGATATGAGGTTCCTAGCGACCGAGACCGTAGACCGTAATGAAATAAACGCAGTCGTACTGCAATGGCTCAACGCTCAACCATTGCGATACTGGTAGTATCGATAGAAGATGCCAAATCAAGCGCACTGGTAAATATGGAGCCGAGGAGAACAATGGTAACCATTTCTTGTATTGCATGAGACTCTTGGCAATTGACTGTGGCCTTCGCATATCTGAACACAGACACAACGCTAGACTAAGTGTATCATGATGATTCGAGGCCCCGACGCCAAGGGGATGCAGAAACGCTTCGACGAGAACAGACATAAAAGTATGATGGATGCAACTATGGATGGGATCGCGTTTCGGCTTACCCCGGATTATCTAATAAACTGGCCCACTATACTGTACGCCTACGCGTCCATCTGCCATCCTCTAGAGTAGTCATGTCCAGGTCATACGATCGCGGTTTGTGCTCAGTGTCCTCACGTAAAAGAACAATTACTCATTTATCTACAGCACTTACCGTATTCTCACCCGATGGACACTTGTTTCAAGTATGCTCTTTCCTTACCAACCTTGATGGCGCGTCTCATGGCTCTTAGGTCGAATATGCCAAGAAGCGGTGAGAAAGGGTACTTGCGCTGTGCGTGTTACACTTCCTATACACATCTACTTGTCTTACATTAGTTAGGTGGGTGTGCGCGGGAAAGACGTTGTGGTCCTGGGTGTGGAAAAGAAATCTGTTCTTCAACTACAAGACCCGCGAACGGTCAGAAAGGTCGTCATGCTTGATGATCACATTTGTCTTGCGTTTGCTGGTTAGTCCAGCCTTGTCTCACTAAGAGAGCATGAAGAGACAACTGGCGATGGTTCTTCCTAGGTCTTACGGCCGACGGACGCGTGCTGATCGACAAGGCGAGGGTGGAATGCCAAAGCCATCGCCTCACCGTAGAGGATCCCGTCACTGTTGAGTATATCACCAGGCATATTGCTGGAATCCAGCAGGTGCGTTCATTGGCGACGTGAAAGGTTTTATAAATTGACTTCCTCCTTTAAGCGTTATACGCAGTCGGGAGGTGTTCGACCTTTCGGCATCTCAACACTCATCGTAGGGTTTGACCCTAACGATACGATCCCTCGGTTATACCAAACTGAGCCCAGTGGCATCTACAGTGCTTGGAAGGTGTGCCGTCTACTTGGTTCACCAAAACATGTCCAATTGTTTATTCCATCGCAAGGCCAACGCTATCGGAAGATCTTCAAAAACTGTTCGGGAGTTCTTGGAGAAGAATCACAAAGACGACATGACGCGCGACGAGAGTATTAAACTTACTGTAAAGAGTCTTCTCGAGGTTGTACAGACCGGCGCGAAGAACATTGAGATCAGTGTTATGGAAGAATATGGAAAGGTCACAGTGAGTGGAAGTAACGTGTGCTTCTCCTTACCCCACTTTACACTTGACCTCAGAATCTCGGTCTCACACAAATAGAAGCTATTGTTCAAGAAATTGAACAGGAGAAAGAAGCTGGTAAGATTAAACAACTATCGTACGATCCGACTCTGACTCATAATGTTGTCCACTGCAACTGCAGAGGCGGAAAGGAAGCGCTCGAGGCTAGCTGCCACGGCAGCGGGACAGGCGGCGATGACAAGCCGTGCAGGGGATGCTCCAGGATCATAGGGCAATGGCTTTATTGTGTAGTTATATGCAGACACGTACTACCCATTGCTTTGTTACCAAAATGGGAAATAGTGTGTACTAATTCGGTATTCCTATTAGTAAGGCCCCAGTTACCTTTTCATCCCACCGCGCGTTGTGCTGAGACGATGGCCGCCTCACATACGGCCTCCGACAACACTCTCCACAATGAAACAGTCTCTTCCGGCCATATCATATATTCCGAGATTATCTCCGTAACCTCGGTCATGCGAAAGAATTCCAGGTGGTCATCAAGTATGCACACGTACTACACCAAGGACTCGGCCCTGGCAAGCAATCTTGGACTCCGACGGCCAGGGTCAAATACTGTCCCAACACCGCAACAAGGGAGCAGAGAGGAGGATCTTATGTCGGGTTTCGAGGAACTAAAGAGATCCCTCAGAAGTGCACAAGGTGTGTGTAGTGTCTCTGATGCACAAGGTTGCGGTAAAATTATTGTCTGTCCTTCAGATATCTCGTCCATATCCCTCACTGATATTCTTGCGCCCTTCCTTTCTATCATTCGTTCGCCTCTATCCACGGGTCCCATCACGTCCGCTGCTCTTTCCGCTCTGCACTCTTTCTTTTCTTGTGGTCTCTTTTTGAAAAACGATCCATCCGTCGATGTTGCCCTTGTTGCTGTTAGTTCCTCCGTTTCCCACTGCAAATTTGAAGCTAGCGACTCTTCCGGCGATGAGGTTGTATTGCTTCGGATACTGACCGTCATCGAAGATTGCATGTGTGGGGTGTGGGGTACACGGCTTGGTGACATCGAGGTCTGTGAAATGTTGGAGACTGTCCTTGCGACATGTGTACAAATGAGGCTCAGCGGTCTGTCCTCTCGTATCTTTTCCCGTTGTAACACTGTTCATATTACAACAGAGGCTCTGCGACGCTCCGCTGAGCTGACGATGCACAAGCTCGTGAGAACAGTCCTGTCTAAACTCCATAGCCTCGACCCTGTGAGCGAGGAGAAAAGGCTAACGGCCGTTCCGAGTGCGCCGGCAGCAGGAACGGACCCCTCTTCGCCAACACGGCCCACAGAGCCGGCGTCAGGTGATTCTGTAGATGCAAATCAATCAGAGGCCCCCGTTGCAGAGAGCCCACAAGATGCCTCCGGGACGCAGAAGTTAGATTGTATGTTATAGCACCGCCTGCCAATTGTTCGCCCTGATTTTGATGGGTATCTCAGATGGACTACCGTCGATCGTTGAACTACTCAGAGTTCTTGTGAATATTCTCGACCCACATGACCGCATACATACAGATTCTACAAGACTCCTCGCGCTAGGCGTGTTAAACACGTCCTTCGAAGTGTCTGGCCCACGACTGGGCGATTTCCCTACTCTACGCACCATGGTTCTTGACCATGGGTGCAAGTATCTCTTCCAGCTCGCCCAATCCGATAACTCTTCCGTCTTCCAGCTGACGCTCCGCACCATATCTACGATGATTAACTGTGTGCGAAGGTATCTGAAGCTTCAGCAGGAACTATTCCTAGCCTATACATTGGATCGACTTGCGCCCCCTGTAACGGGCAAATCAAGTCGCCTAGGGACGCCAGTGCCGAAGAGTGGATTATTCTCCCCTCGTCCCAATTCTCCACATTCTCACGCCTCCAGCCTCGAGCTACTCGAAGAGGCCGACATCGAAAAGGGCAGTCCAACGCCGAACAAACCATCCGTCATCCCAGCCAGCGGGAGCGCACGAGATCTGCTGTTGGACGTCCTCAGTCAGATATCGAGCCACCCGAGTTTCCTTGTTGAACTCTTCAGTAACTATGACTGTGACATTAACGCGGAAAACCTGTTCGACAGGATTATCGACCTATTGACTAAGGTTCACTCACATAGCCTTCTCTGATTCTCCGCTCATTTATTATTGCTTTCTAGGGCGTGTACAACGATTATTACGGTGAACCATCGCAATTCTCGTATTTGAGTGCCCAGTACCTGTGTTTGGACATTCTTCTAACATTTATCAATGCAATGGCCACGCGCGCTGCGGTCGTGAGTCAAATCCGCCGACAAGATACCTCCATGCTAACCAGATAGCTAGCCAGACACAGAGTGGCCTAATGTTCGTCCCTTATTATGCGACCATGTATTTATATCACTCAGTCTTCTTTTGATCCTCGTAGAGTTATGTCTCGGCAGAAGAGCTGATGCAACGGAAGTCCAAGAAGAGACTCATTCTAACTGGTGCCGCTCGCTTCAATAGCAAGCCAAAAACAGGACTTGCGTTTCTTGAGGAAAATGGTCTTATTTACCATGACCTCTCGGACGAGATCACTCGTGCGCAGAGTCTTGCGAAATTTCTGAAAAGTAGTACTAGGCTCGACAAGAAGCTATTGGGGGACTTTATCTCAAAGCCGGAGAATATTGACGTTCTCAAGGCTTTTGTTGGGCTTTTCGACTTCCGCGAAGTGCGTTCAATAGCTGGCCTCATTTGTATTCCGACCTTGAACTGTCGACTTGTTTACAGAAACCTATTGCAGACGCGATGCGAGAGCTTTTGGAAACGTTCCGACTTCCAGGAGAGTCACAACAAATTTCGCGAATCACTGAGACGTTTGCTGAAATATACTTCGCGTCGAAGCCAGGTCTATTTTTTGTTCTACATTGGGATATAGTCGCTCACGTCACCTCCCAGCTGAGATCAAAAGCCAGGACGCCGTGTATGTCCTCGCATATTCAGTGATCATGTTAAATACCGATTTGCACAATCCGCAAGTTCGGGTATGTCAATTTTAAGTCGCCATTGCACTTCTCAGCTTATCTGGATTTTTCCAGAAACGCATGACTATTGAAGACTATCAGCGTAATCTGAGAGGTGTCAATGATGGATCCGACTTCTCATCCGAGTACCTCGTACGTGATAAGACGCATCCGAGGCTGATACGCGTTTCTCACGCTTCTAATAGCAAGCTGTTTACGACTCTATACGAAGACAAGAGATAGTAATGCCCGAGGAACATACAGGACAACTTGGCTTTGAGTTTGCTTGGAAAGAACTACTCATGCGCTCGCGACAATCTGGTATGTGGTTTTGTGCATGGTTCCTTGTTTTAAGATCACCTCGCTTTTCAGGAGAACTCATGATCTGCAATTCTCCTGTCTTCGACAAGGAAATGTTCCGAGCCATTTGGAAGCCTGTCATTTCCGCGATCACGTTTGCATTCATGACTTTTGATGATGACTACATTATCGAACGTGCTATTGCGGGCTTCCGACAATGCGCAACCCTGGCTGGTTACTTCCAACTCCCGGAAGTTTTCGATTATGTCGTCATTTCCCTCTCGCAAGCAACGAGTCTTCTTTCTGAGAATCTCCCTTCCGAGGTTCCCATATACCCCGTGGTGGAAGTCGAAGAACAATCGATTACGGTCTCCTCATTGGCCGTAAGCTTTGGTGCACACCTGAAGGGGCAGCTGGCAGCCGTCGTCCTATTCAATATTATGAATGGCAACGGAAATGCCATCCGTGAAGGCTGGATTCAGGTTCGTCACGTTATCTGTCTGCGTTTTAGCGTGCTTCATGTGATACAGGTATTCGAGATTCTGTTAAATCTATTCATCCACTCTCTTCTCCCCACCCGAATGCTCCAGATGGAGGACTTTCTCGGTGGCGTTTCCATGATCCCTTTGCGCGGGAGCAGTAGTCAACCGACGCGACCACCGCCAAGAAACGATGGGCTTCTATCGACTCTTTCCTCATATTTGATGACCCCTTATAGCTCTTCACAAGACAATCTTATTCCAAAAGCGTCTGATGCCGATATAGAAAGCACTCTCTGTGCCCTTGACTGCATCTCCACATGTCGGCTGGAAGAACTATACGCACAGATTATGTATGCTGTAACATGAATAGCAAGTGTATGACGCTGACAACATCGTAGGCAATTGGACTTGGAGCCTTTGGTTGCTGCTGTTCGATCACTGGAGGCCCTTGCTTATGAACGAACAAATACAAGCCTTCAACACGAGTCTGATGATACCCCTTCTGGCTCTGTCGAAAGGTCACCTCGCCCATTGCCATACGACCCGGCTTCGGTGTTTTTACTCGAGATGATGGTCAGCATCGTCTGCAAGACACCAGAGCACATTGAAGAGCTATGGTAAGCCCCCGGGGTCGTTAGCAAGCAATTATCTGATCTCCTCTAGGCCCATCGTTTTTGAGCACTTATCCCTGCTGCTTAAATCTTCGCAAATGTACAGTGTCCTTCTCGTTGAGCGTGCAGTTGTGTCAGTAATGCGGATTTGTCTGATCTTGGCTGCTAAGGTGAGTTGTGATACGCGCCGAAAACACCCAGGTGGATGACGTAGTTGCCGCAGCCAAGTAAATTGCGAGATCAGATATACCTCTCATTTGATCTTCTTGGAGGTCTCCCCCCAGTGGTAGCGAACTCGGTAGCAGAGCAGATCATTTCAGGGCTGATCCTTATTGTACAAAATCATCGCGAAGTTATCAGCTCGCAGACTGAATGGAACATCGTCTTGGCATCGGTCCGCTCGGGCGTTTCAAACCTCGAAGCGGCACGCGCATCATTCGACTTCATTCAGCGGCTTATAGTGGAAGGACCCGAAAGGTGCATCAGTGTTGATAACATCGCTGGTCTTATCGCTGTGCTTGACGACTTTGCCTCTGCCGCTGGGATTGCGGCCGAGGTGGGGCAGCAACACGCTCGGCGGCGCCCTCAGTCCAATTCATCTAGGTGAGCAGCAACATAACCGTATTGGCACACTTTCACTTACCTGACTGACTGACTCAGCTCTTCCGTGATCGACCGAGGGCGAAAAGCTATCGATCTCATGTTCGAGATCTTGAAGTACATCCCCTCTCTAACAGAGAATCCCAGCGAGTCTCGTGATAAAAGTCAGCAAGTTCCTTTTTTCGAAACGGGTCATTCACTGGCTGACTTGATCGTGGGCTCCGTGCAGGTCGCCAACAACTCACTCTTCCGGTGTTAGTCTCTCTATCCCGTCAATCCACATCCGCGTCATCCGAGGTCCGACACACTGCGCTTTCCTCGCTTTCCCGCGCGATCCTCGGGCCGCTTGTGGTTGTATCTCGTGCTGACATACCAGAAATTTTCCAACGTGTGCTCTACCCGCTGCTCGAAGCGCTGATCGTTGTGCCGGTCAGCATAGAAACAACAGAAAGTCGCCTGCGCGCGTCTGTACTGTTGTGCAAAGCGTTCATGCGGTTTGAAGTCAGTGACAACGTTGCGGGAGAGGATGTAACCGAGTGTTGGATGCAAGTCCTCGACTACCTGGGTCGACTCATGCAAATCGACCACAGTGAGCAGTTGGTAGGCTTCGTCTTCCTTTTTGATACGCGCAATGGAAGGTTGATGCGGAAAACTGTGTCACGCAGTCCGAGGCTGTTCATGAATCACTCAAAAATGTGATCCTCGTGATGCATGCAGCCGGTATGCTTCTTCCTCCTTTGGCCGAGGAACATGGCGACTCGCGAAATGAAGGACAACTATGGCATATCACGCACGACAGGATCGAGCAATTCATTCCCGGATTCATAGAGAGCGTCATTCCGCTGTCACCGCCTGTGCCTTCTTCCGTCGAACTGTCAACAACCTCGGTTCCGACCGCTGAGGTTCAGGATCCGCCTCCGCCGACAGAGACGGAGCCAATCGAGGGAACTTCCGTTGTCTAGACCGACATCGAGTCGTATTCTTTATGTTAATTCACAAGTTTACATCATCGAGAGACAAACACTATTTAGGACGAACTGCCCTACAAGATACAAGAAAAGGTGCTGGCGAAGCACCTTCGGGTGTCACATGTCACAGCTTAGAAAAACTTCATCTTTGATGGTCTATAGTAGTAAGGATTGGTTAGAAAAGTCTAGGGGTGTGTCAGAAAATAAATGGGGCACCTGATGCGAGAGTAAAGAGATAGCAGGATGCCGAGGGGCGCCAATGTGTAAGCGACAACGCGGGCAGCATAAATGCTGTGTGCTGAGACCCATGTCGACCAACCACCAAAGTGGACGGTAATGACAAGGGAAAGTAGTGCCAAGTAGCCTATAAACCTATGGTACTTCCACACCAGCTTGGCCTTTTGACTGCCTCCAAAGGCAACGCCGCCAAACCAGACGCTTCCTGCACCCAGCAGCAACTGGACGACGAGCAAGGAGGAGGTGATCAAGCCAAAGGTCTAAGAAATGAAATGGAATCCGTCAGCATGCTGCATCAGGAGGGAGATGCACGTAAGTTACAGAATGCCAGGTTGTAAAGTGAGGAGCACCGTGCGATGCCTTGTAAGTGAACATTGCGGAGGAGCCCAGAGCGATGAAGAGTAATCCTGTCGAGTTAATGGTCTGGTGACGCCAAAGTCCTTCAGCTTTAGTTTTTGGCTGGGACGTCGGCTGAAGAGTGAGAATGCCTGTACGGTTGATAGTTTATATTCAGCTAGTTGCGATCGTGACGGAAGAGTACTGTGGAAAAGTACCTATGGTAAAGCACGAGATGGCAAGTGTATTAAGGGTGGGGTGGAATGCAAACCATGCGAGATCCCTTGGGTTACTGGACAGGATGATAGTCCATGTCGACAAAAGAAGGATCTAAAGGAGGATAAGAGGTCAATTCAATCGCATAGATTAGAGTTAGTCACCAATGCCGAGGCCTAGAGAACGATCAGAGCCGAGACTGGATAGCAGTGCAGTTGAGAGAAACGTACTACGGCGGTGTAGAGGGCGAGACGGTCGCCAGGCCTCGACTCACTCTTGAGTTGCTGGTCGTCGGTGCCCATGAGAGGATCTGTGGGTGCGTCAAGAGAGGCCGAGTGAGGTTCATCAGTGGAGGCCATATCTTTCAAGTGGTAAGAGTGCTAACTGACAACGTGGAGATAGTGGTCATGGATGACGAAATGAGCGGCAATCCTGGAATGGCAATCGCGTTCCAAAAAACGAGTTGTCGGTTCTCGGCAAAGGATTGACAAAAAGAGGCATCCTTGTTCTCTCCCTTTCCCTTTGGCCGCGCTGGACGCTGCTGACCCAGCTAATCCATTCACAGCCATCCTATTCAACTTAACTATCGTCTCCCTCCTCCCTCACTCCCTTGTTCCCAATCCGACTTTAACTGCCCCCGTCTCCCGATCCATCACCCCTTCATGAGCGTCACTCTCCTACCCGCCGTCATTCCCCGTCGTTCGTCCTCTTTGCCAATTTCAACTGATGGTATCCACGATCGTCCGTGTTGTCCCTCTCGCCATGGCTCCACTGTCATGGTCGTCGCCGCAGACTCGACCAGTCCGCCCTCTTCTCCTCGACAAGTCCTCATCCGGCCCGAGCTGACTGTGGACGACTCGCAACCACCACCCTACAGCGCTAAAGATTCCGACCATTCCCCATGCATATCTCCTCCGCGATCACCGCCCCATTCGCTTTCGGAGTCTGCACCGGATCAAGATATGGATCGTGACGACGTGTTACCCCTTCCGCCACCCATACCCGCTAAACCACCGACACCGGCCAGACTTTTGGACGATGAAGAGGAACACGTCCATCGTTCCCTTCGGCTCCACGACTTTGAACTCAGAGGCACCCTGGGTACGTACATGTCTTGTTGTCTCGACTGGTCTACACAAGTCTTATATATACTTCTCAGGAACGGGTACATTCGGGCGCGTCCTCCTTGTCAAGTACCGTCCTGCATCGTCTGCACCAGCCAATACGACGAGGTTTTTTGCAATGAAGGTGCTTCAAAAGACCGAGGTGATTCGCCTCCGTCAAGTCGAACACGTCAAAGCAGAGAGACGCATCCTTTCCCGTGTGCGGCACCCATTCATCGTCGATCTCTATGCAACCTTTCAGGACAGCTTGAATATTTATATGTTACTTTCTTACGTTCCGGGGGGTGAGCTCTTTACCCACCTTCGTCGTGCTGGACGCTTCAGCCCCGATGTCACCCGTTTCTACCTCGCAACCATCGTTCTTGCCCTCAAATACCTTCACTCATTCAACATCATCTATCGTGATCTTAAACCGGAGAATCTCCTTCTCGACAACCGTGGATATCTCCGTCTTACTGACTTTGGTTTTGCTAAAGTGGTCGATGACCGCACTTGGACTTTATGTGGTACTCCGGAATATTTAGCCCCCGAAATAATCCAGTCGGATGGTCACGGCAAACCTGCGGATTGGTGGGCTTGTGGTGTTCTTGCCTATGAGATGATGGTTGGCCATCCTCCATTCTTCGACGAGACGGCATATGGGATCTATGACAGGATCCTCAAGGGAAAAATTCAATGGCCAAGGGACATGGACCCATTATCCCGTAACCTCATAAGAGGTTTCTTAAACCCCGACCGCACCCAGCGGCTGGCAATCTCCTGGCAGGCGCGGATGATGTTCTTGACCACCCCTGGTTTCGAGGCGTTGACTGGGATGCCCTAGAACGGCGCGAGATCAGAGTAAGTCTCTGCCGTCTAATTTTCTGTTCCAGACCCTCATTCCCAATCCCCTACATATAGGCTCCCATTGTGCCACATGTGACTTCGTACGATGATACACGGCACTTTGCTCGTCTTCCTTTACCACCTCTGGATCAGATTCCAGGTCTCGTGCAGCGGGAGGATACGCCCTGTCCGCCTCAGCGCTGCTTCGACGTTGTCGGATTTCAGTTCAATGAATTTTAACCATAATCCTGTTTATCATGTATCGAACCACACTCTCTAACTCCTATCCCTTTGCAATGCTGTTTTCTTTTCATGTATGCAGACTTGCACGTCAGGTACAATCCCATAATCGTCAGACCTGTATTAAAATTTCCACCACATACCAGACAGATTGCCGTACTTGCGCATCCGCCCAAATGTAGCCTACATCACATGCTTCTTTATTTTTCATCCATTAGATAGCATGAACTTGTTTGGTTACGGGTGTTCGATAATCTAATGTATTTTACCGTTAACGCGTTAACGACCAGGGGTCTTTGCCAGTCCGGCCCGGCCCGGTTCTGTTGTCACTGAATTGCATGGCTCGCAGACGCAAAAATCGCACTCACTTGAAGGGTGTACAGTCTTCTGCTTCCTCTGACGACTTGCCCAAGTCTTTTGTCATAAAACATGGCCATGTCGGCCCCTCTCTCACTCAACTTACTCGCGACGTCCGCAAAGTTATGGAACCTAACACCGCGACAAGGCTGAAGGTTGACCCTCTCTTCTTGCCCTCTCCTCTTTGGTATTGATATGACCCTTTCGTGCAAGTGAAGGAACGCTCCCGGAACAAGCTCAGGGACTTTTTGACCATGGCGCCGGCGTTGCGGGTCACCCATCTTCTCGCGTTTACATTGACGGATATCGCACCGTCCATGCGCATCGTGCGCCTGTCCAACGGGCCCACGCTTTGCTTCCGCGTTGAACGTTACAGTCTGATGAGAGACATCATAGCTTCTTCGCGGCACGCGAAATCTTTGAGTCCAATCGAGTCCATGAGCGCACCGCTTGTACGTTTTTTTGTTTTCTTCTTCCTTTCCCTCACCCCCTTTCTTAAAAATACAAACAAACAAATTTTCAAAACAGCTTGTTCTTGCGTCCTTCCCTCCACCGGGCCCTACCACCCCGCCACACCTAACGCTCGTAATGAAAACGTTCCAGACGCTCTTTCCCCCACTTGCGCCACACAAGCTCGCACTCTCATCAGCGCGTCGTGTCGTCCTCGTTGCATACAACGCGGACCGCGATACCATCGACTGGCGCCACTTTCGCATCACGGTCAAACCCTACGGCGTCTCCCGACGCGTGCGCCGCGTCCTACAGGGCACGGGTACCACGGTTCGCAGTGGCGCCGGCGCTGGCGCGGTGCTCGACTTGGGGAACGAGAAGGATGTCGCTGATTATGTGCTACGCGCGCATGGTGGACGTGGCGCCGCGAGCGTGGATGGGGGATACGAGACGGCCGCTTCGGAGGTGTCGTCTGTTGCCGAGGGGACCGACGCCGAAGATATCGTCTCGCTTGCGGAGGATTACGTCGGGCGGAATAATCGCAGGGGCCAGAAACGTGCCGTGCATCTGGACGAGATTGGACCGCGGATGGAGTTACGCTTGGTGAAGATCACTGAGGGCGTACCAGGGAAGGAGGGGGCGGTCATTCATCATCAATTTGGTGAGTGGCAGTCGGTTTGCTGAACCTATACGCGCGTGGGGGGCTCATCGTATTTCTTTTCTTTATTTTTTTGCAGTCAAGAAGACAAAAACTGAAATTGCGACTCAAAAAAAATGGCATGCTGCCCGGGAAAAGTTAAGAAAAGAGCGTCGCGAGGAACAAGATCGGAACGTACAACGCAAAAGGGATTTGGCGGGGAAGACAAAAGTGAATGCCGTCGATGCGACTGATGAAGAGGGGACAGATGACGATGCCGGTGACGATGATGACAATTCTCCAGGGGATCTGAGTGAGGACGAAGATGGCGGAGAAGGTTCCTGGGACGAGGAAGAGGAAATAAGCGAGGGTGAGGTAAGTGAAGACGATGATGCAAGAAACGATGATTGCAGTAGCGATGATGACGATGACGACTCCGACGACGATAAATCGCCCCGAAAAAAGAAACCAAAAGTAAATAGACGATGATGTATCACTGATGTATGTTACTATACAGCAGGTGTGTCGAACTAATTTTCCCCATGAACATATTCATTATTTGTGCAGTCCATGATCGCGAGGTTGTGCATCCTCTCCCTGCTCCTCTTCGCGGTCTCATCTACACTCTAGCTGTGTCGCTAGCAGATTCTGTTTCCTCGCCACTCGCCACTCACCGAATCGAAATTGGAGCTGATGTGCCCAGATTGGAAACTCGATGACATAAGCCTGTGATCCTGTCTTTGATCATATCGTTTGCCAACTTTCCTTCCACATTGTCTCACTGATTCAACATCGGGCACATCATGTCAGAGGAACAACTTCCGAATCTCAACAATCTTGTAGGTATTATGCACAACACTCACAGATCTTCACTCTAATACTCAACCAGGATGTGGAGCACTTTCGAATTTTGGTCATTGGAAACGCTAACGCCGGAAAGACAACCATTCTGAAGAAGGTGTGCCATGCCCAGGGTCTTGAACCGGTCTATCTTGATGTAAGTGAGATGTGCCATCCACTTACGGCATCGCTAATGTTGTTTACTTCGCTCTTTCGTCTCCTGATCTAGATCGATTCAGAGTTGGACCCGTCACTTTCGGTCTGTATAACATCGACCTGCGCCCTCCAATGATGTTACACTCACTATAGTTGCTCAGCGTGGAGAACACAACATCGAACATCAGTTTCAATACCCAACAGCTCATGGCTTTGTCTTTCATGACTCCCGCGGGTTCGAAGCGGGTGGAGCTGACGAGCTGAAAAAGGTCAAGGACTTTATTGAAAACAGAGCTAAGAGCGAGCAATTGAAGGACCAAATACATGTCATCTGGTGCGCTAATGCTCCTCGTTATTTTGCAAAATTTCTGACTGTTGTGGTTCAGGTATTGCTTGCCAACTAGTAACGATAGAGGGATGACTGAAGCAGAGATGAGCCTGTTTGAGAGTGGCACAGGAAATGGTCAGCAAATACACGCGTCATCCGTCGAGGTCACTGCTCACTCTCATTCAAGTCCCCGTTATCGCCATCTTCACAAAGATGGATGCTCTGGACAATGAGGCACGCAACCAGCTAATGTGGGATGACGATGTTTCTCCTGCGAAGATCAAAGAGGAAGTGCCCATTCGCGCAAAGGCCATATTCGAAAAGAATTATCTTCAACGACTTGAGAAGGTAAAACACAGCCCGCGTCATGTCGTACAGCTGCGTGGTATGTTGCTTTTTGTTCATGACACAGCAACCCACAACCCACTCGCCACTCAGACATGGACAAAGAAGGTTCAAATTGCAATGAGCTGGTCGCGAGAACCTCACAGGCCCTCAACGGCAACACTCTTAGTTTGTTCTGTCTGTCAATACTGCGGAACGATTTTGGATCTCGTGTCAAGCAGGTTATCAACGAGTGAGCTACGTCGTTATCCTTTTTTCATATCAGACTGTGAATGCATAGATGCCTTAGGATAATCATACCGCAGGTGCAAGGTGAGGGAGAACATGGCCAATACAAATCAGATGGTTGAATGAGTGGTTACCACTTTTCTCAGTTGCTTTTGAATCACGCGCTTTCCCTGAAGAACAAGCAAAATCCCTGTTCTGCAAGGTCATGTGTTGTTTTCCGCACGTGTTGGTGCGAACATGCCTCTGAATATTGTTACCCTTATGATTTAACGTTAGCAACATACTGTATAGCCTGTAAGTGACTTGATGCTATTATTTTGTTGTATCCTTTCCTAATATTCCTTTGATAGAGTGTAAGTGTCCATGCATACATTAATGACATCAGATTAATGACCATGGTATTTTAATGTTTTAGTTTGTGAGTTTATATTTGTCATTGCCTTTGCTTATCTAATTTAATGTGCTTCTGAGCAGAATGTAGGTCTATCTAAAAGGTATCATAATTATCATTATTCATCTCTTCATCTCTTATCTATAGAAAGTATGTGACACTTCTTTTTCAGTTTATTAAATTTTATTCATTATTGTATTATTATATTTGCAGTTAGTAAGTCTTTTAGTAAAGATTTTTAACATTGTTTAATGTAATATATTATTTATTACCCCTTACAGATTGTAAGCATAACTTATTTTATTTTATTATTATCCTTTTAATATAAAAGATATGCTTAATAGTTGGTAAGCTTTTTCTTTTAACTTTAATAGCATATATTTTATTAAAATTTATTTTTATTTTTATTGCTATAGAATGTAGGTATTTCTTTTTTGCTTATTTTTACATATATTAGCTTATGGCCATTTTTATAAACTATATAAACATTTTAGATGGTAAGTTTTTACTATCTGTTTACTTATTGCTAGCTTATAAATTCTTTAGGATGTAAGTTTAATAATAAATGCAAAAAATATATTTATAGGCTGATAGTATAATGTTATTGGTTTTAAACTGTAAAGAATGTAAGTATTTCTATATTATTATATGAGATATTCTCTTATATCTTTGAAAGAATGTAAATTTTCTTTAAACCTTTAATTATATGCTTTATTTATTCATAGCTATTTTTATCTATATAAACTTAATAGGCTGTAAGTTAAACTGCTCTTTATATAATCTTTTACTAATGTCATATTTATAATTATTAAATAGATCAATGTAAGCTTTTTTTAAACTATTTAGATGCACTTATTAAAATGTTACATCTGTTATAGGCTGTAAGCCTTATATTAAAAGTTTAAAGTTTATCTTAGTAGATTTATTCTTTTAATAGACTGTATGTGTTATTTATATATATAGGGCTTAAATTAAAATTATAATATCTATCTAATATTATAGAAAGTAAGTGTACTTAAATATTATTGCACTTTTCTTTAACTAATTATATTATTATAGGAGGTTAGTTATTTACTTATTATAGATTTTAAATGAAATTAATTAATTATAAATTAGAATGTATATCATTTTATTTTTATAATTATAAAAGAAAGCACTTATAGCACTTTATTCCTTTTTATTATAGATAGTAAGCATGTTTTACCTTTTGTAAATTAAACATATTATTCTAAAATTAACCCACTTTTTTAATAATCTTTTTTATAATTTTTTTTAGTTTGTAAGTATTTTGCTTTTTTTTAATCATTTACCTATAGCTTATCTTTTTTTAAATGCTTTTTATAGATTGTAATTTTTTTTAAATTTTCTTTTTATTTGCCTTTATAGCTTACCTATATCTATATGCTCTTTATAGCATGTAAGTTTTTGCCCTTTTTCTTAACTGCCCATTATAGCTTACTTTTTTTTATAGGATGTAGGTTTTTGCCCTTTTCTTAACTGCCCTTTATGGCTTACTTTTCTTTACAGCTTGTAAGTTTCTGCCCTTTTTCTTAACTGCCCTTTATAGCTCACTTCTCTTTACAGGACGTAAGTTTCTGCCCTTTTTCTTAACTGCCCTTTATAGCTCACTCCTCTTTATAGCATGTAAGTTTCTGCCCTTTTCCTTGACTGCCCTTTATGGCTCACTTCTCTTTATAGGTTGTAAGTTTCTGCCCTTTTCCTTGACTGCCCTTTATGGCTCACTTCTTTTTACAGGATGTAAGTTTCTGCCCTTTTCCTTGACTGCCCTTTATGGCTCACTTTTCTTTACAGGATGTAAGTTTCTGCCCTTTTCCTTGACTGCCCTTTATGGCTCACTTCTCTTTACAGCTTGTAAGTTTCTGCCCTTTTCCTTGACTGCCCTTTATAACTCACTTCTCTTTACAGGTTGTAAGTTTCTGCCTTTTCCTTGACTGCCCTTTATAACTCACTTCTCTTTACAGCTTGTAAGTTTCTGCCCTTTTCCTTGACTGCCCTTTATGGCTCACTTCTCTTTACAGGGTGTAAGTTTCTGCCCTTTTCCTTGACTGCCCTTTATGGCTCACTTCTCTTTACAGGATGTAAGTTTCTGCCCTTTTCCTTGACTGCCTTTATGGCTCACTTCTCTTTATAGCGTGTAAGTTTCTGCCCTTTTCCTTGACTGCCCTTTATGGCTCACTTCTCTTTACAGGGTGTAAGTTTCTGCCCTTTTCCTTGACTGCCCTTTATGGCTCACTTCTCTTTACAGGATGTAAGTTTCTGCCCTTTTCCTTGACTGCCTTTATGGCTCACTTCTCTTTATAGCGTGTAAGTTTCTGCCTTTTCCTTGACTGCCCTTTATGGCTCACTTCTCTTTACAGCGTGTAAGTTTCTGCCCTTTTTCTTGACTGCCCTTTATGGCTCACTTCTCTTTACAGCTTGTAAGTTTCTGCCCTTTTCCTTGACTGCCCTTTATGGCTCACTTCTCTTTACAGCTTGTAAGTTTCTGCCCTTTTCCTTGACTGCCCTTTATGGCTCACTTCTCTTTACAGCATGTAAGTTTCTGCCCTTTTCCTTGACTGCCCTTTATGGCTCACTTTTCTTTACAGCTTGTAAGTTTCTGTCCTTTTCCTTAACTGCCCTTTATGGCTCACTTCTCTTTACAGCTTGTAAGTTTCTGCCCTTTTTCTTGACTGCCCTTTATGGCTCACTTCTCTTTACAGGGTGTAAGTTTCTGCCCTTTTCCTTGACTGCCCTTTATGGCTTACTTCTCTTTACAGGATGTAAGTTTCTGCCCTTTTCCTTGACTGCCTTTATGGCTCACTTCTCTTTACAGCGTGTAAGTTTCTGCCCTTTTCCTTGACTGCCCTTTATGGCTCACTTCTCTTTACAGCGTGTAAGTTTCTGCCCTTTTTCTTGACTGCCCTTTATGGCTCACTTCTCTTTACAGCTTGTAAGTTTCTGCCCTTTTCCTTGACTGCCCTTTATGGCTCACTTCTCTTTACAGCTTGTAAGTTTCTGCCCTTTTCCTTGACTGCCCTTTATGGCTTACTTCTCTTTACAGCGTGTAAGTTTCTGCCCTTTTCCTTGACTGCCCTTTATGGCTCACTTTTCTTTACAGCTTGTAAGTTTCTGTCCTTTTTCTTGACTGCCCTTTATGGCTCACTTCTCTTTACAGGGTGTAAGTTTCTGCCCTTTTCCTTGACTGCTCTTTATGGCTCACTTCTCTTTACAGCTTGTAAGTTTCTGCCCTTTTTCTTAACTGCCCTTTATGGCTCACTTCTCTTTACAGCTTGTAAGTTTCTGTCCTTTTCCTTAACTGCCCTTTATGGCTCACTTCTCTTTACAGGGTGTAAGTTTCTGCCCTTTTTCTTGACTGCCCTTTATGGCTCACTTCTCTTTACAGGATGTAAGTTTCTGCCCTTTTCCTTAACTGCCCTTTATGGCTCACTTCTCTTTACAGGATGTAAGTTTCTGCCCTTTTCCTTGACTGCCCTTTATGGCTCACTTCTCTTTATAGAATGTAAGTTTTTGCCCTTTTCCTTAACTGCCCTTTATGGCTCACTTCTCTTTACAGGTTGTAAGTTTCTGCCCTTTTCCTTAACTGCCCTTTATGGCTCACTTCTCTTTATAGGATGTAAGTTTCTGCCCTTTTCCTTATATGTTCTTTATAGCTTATTTCTCTTTATAGAATGTAAGTTTCTAATCTTTTTATTTTTATTTATCCTTTATAAGTTTTCTTTCTTAATTTAATTTATAGAATGTAAGTTTTCTATTCTTTTATGTATATATGTTATTAATTTTTATTTCTATAGAATGTAACTATTTTATAATTTTTTAACAATTAAGCTTATATTATCTCATTGATTTATTAGAGCAACTATTTAAATAACTGCTTTATAAAAATGTTTTTTTATTTGCAATCAAAGGTGCAAAATAAGCATTTATAAATATTTAGCTAATTTATTACTTTATTTTGATTTGCAGATTACATTTAAATCCCCTCAGTGTAAGGTTGTTTGGCTTGGGATTGGTATTTTACATTATCTATCTCACTTGTGTAACATTTTAACACTTTATTTTAGCTACTATGGTCATCATTCATAATTGTCTATCTTCTACACAATATGCTGCAAATTTTTCTGAGGCTATTAACTCTTATATGGCCATTTCAACTACTTTGGTGAAAGATGTAAAGAAAGCATATCAGAAATCAACTTCTGTTAAAGAAGGAGATAGTGATAAGCTCTTTAATATCTTTAAGAAGAATGTTTAAGGTATGCTTCTCTTCCTTTTATAGTATATTAGCAACTCTACTTATTAATGTTATTATAGCTTATAAGTCAGTTGTTTATTATCTGTAGTAAAACATGTTACAGAAGGGGAGAGTGGGCACTTTATTGCTTATAGTATGTTTAGGTTTTGGCTTGCCTAGCTCTGAGCTATATGTTACTTGTTTATGATATAGTAGTCATCACATTCTTTGAGCCCCCTGTCTGCCAGCATAAACATCTGCTAGCCATCTCATAAGAATTGTTGAAAAACTTCACAGCAAGGGCCAACATCAAGTGGTCCAGAGTACTTATCAACAGTGTTACGGCTCTGCTCGGGCCGTGACTCGAAGGCTTCTGCTGCAGATGAGCAATGTGCCAACTCACATTTAGAGGGGTAGAGTGTTCCTAATACAGGAACAGAGCGAGGATGCACAAGAGCGGAGTTCTGGCTGAGAGATTTAGAGCAAGTAAATTGCTAGCTAAACAAAGTCAAGCTTAAGGCTTTTGACCATGAAGATGTCTTTGCTTAAATACAGAGCAGAGAGCCTCCCCTTAAACAACTGGGGCATGATACATAGGAGTTCAGAGATGCAACCAACAAGGAATCATCAGAGAAACAAGTCAATGGATCATTACGTCAATGGAGTGACATGAGAGGGAAAGGATCATCAGTCATTGGATCGGGAATGGATCTTGAGTCCTGTAATATCTTGAGTCCTGTAATATCTTGAGTCCTGTAATGACTCATCAGATGTCAATCTTGATGAGTTATTATAGGCCTTCATGGAACAATAAGCAAGGAACAACATAGGGAGAGCGTCAACGGACAAATCAGTATTACGAGAAAAAGAAAAATCAGTCAGGTACGTAACATCACCCCCTTGCGAGGATCAAGACTCTGGCTCTAAGACGGGTAGATTTGCTGTCACCAAAGAATCAGTGGCATGTTGAGTTGAATGGTTTGAAGCTGAGAAACCCTCGATCATACCTATGTGTAATGCTTCGCTCCCCCACATTACACCATCCCGGCCGCGGTCACCGGGCCTGTCATCCATTTTCTTTGGGTTGGATCCGACTACAGCGCTGACCCATCGCTTTTCCTCGACATCGCTCGCATGCTTATCAAATGTGGTGATCGCGTGTGGCTTCCCCATGATTGTCCCCAAAGTAAGGACAGGGGCAGAGATCTTTGGACAGGTAGCTGTGGTAATGGTGGTGGTATTTGCTGACGATACAGTGACTGGGTTTGAGGTTGCGGCATCGTCGGTGTGGAGTGGTACAGTCTTTAGACTTGTGCATATTGAGCCCTCGCCCTCTGCACCAAAAGCAATGACCCTTGACACGGTGGGGTCTGGAGTTGGGGGTTGGGAATGGCCTGATTGGTTGAGGGAAGGACATCCCAGGTGCCCCCAGGTGGTCGGGCATGAGTGGGGCAAGGTGTGAATAAGCCTTTACGCGTCGGAGTTGTTGGTTAATGCTTTGTTTTTGTTTTTCTTGAGCGGCCTTGTGGGCGTGGTAATCCACCCGCTCTCAATATACCACTGCTTCCTGATTGGTGAGTTGTTTTTCCCATTGGGCAAGTTCGCGTGACTTGCAGTCGTTTTGGACAAGCCTAAGACTTTCCACCATGAGTCCTCTGTCCACAACATTTCCTAGTGCAGTGAGGAAGGAGGCGTTGAGGTGCGCTTCTTCCCCAAAGGGGTAGCCCGCTACCTTGTCTTCAACGTCTTGCTCGACGTTGTCGACCGCTTTGGCTTCCAGCGTCCCCTCGTGATAGTATGCACCCTCCGCATCAATTACTCCTCAAATATACGGTTCTCCAGTAGTTGGAGAGACGAAGGCGGCGAGGTACAGCTGGGGATATTGTCGGTCAGGAAGGTCAGTGTCGGTGTCAACATGTTCTCAGAATGGATATCCCGGGTGGAGTGTGGTGGTTCGAGTAGGGGAAGGAGAGACATTAGTTTCTCTTTGCTGACTACGGAGGTCGGCTTGCAGGACTTCCCTTAGCAGGGCTTGTCTAGGGTTGGTTACGACCAACGGTGGTCTTGGGTCAGTGATGTCATATATTAAGTTTGCGGGTCGTTCTTCCAATTATTTTGTCTGCCAACCATTGAACTTGTATGCTTTCAGGGTCTCGGAGTATTTCTTCTATAGTTCGGTGGTAGACAGTGGGGAGCGAGTTCGGAGTACTATTGCTAAAAGCTTCCTCCGCTCATGTCTCCAATTGTCGCAAGCCTTCCTTGGTCAACAGTTCCACTTCCGCTGGAACAATCAATTGTCCTCTTGGGGATCGTGGCAGAGATCGAATGGGTGATGACAGATCGGGCAAATTCAGGTTTGATATGTAGGCAAAAGGGGAGGGAGCGGAGAGCTCGCTGTTTGGTACAAAAGGAATGGAGGTTTGTTCATTGTTGGAAGTCATTGGAGGGATGTTGTTTTTGTCAACTTCGTCACGTCTTTTATGTTTACTGGTGGCGCAGGACTTCTGCTTTTTTGGTACCATCAAGTGAGCAAACAAGACCTGGAAATGGCTTCCAGAGTTGCATTCCTTGGCGATCTCGCATTCTGTCCAGGAAGATTGTTCCCTTTCTGGGGATGAGTAATGCTGATGATGGGGGAGAATTAGTTTTGTCAGGGTCACCAGGTCCACTTGGTAATTCGTGTTTGATGGGTGTAGGGAAGATCCCTGTTTGTTTGATTGTTTGTAATTTTTGATTAGTAATGGGGCATTGATTTGTGATGCTGGTTCCCATGAGTCGTGAGCGCTTGAGTATCCTTTCCAATGAACTTTGTATTGTAGGATTTTATACCAACCGAAACGTGAGAGCCTACGATGCTTTTGACTTCGTACACTGGTTGTCTGTTGATAATCTCTAGCGGAGGTTTGGGGTAATTTGGCCCATGTTGCTTTGTTTCGATATATGGAGTTAGTAGGGAGGCATGAAACACGTTGTGGATCTTCCACTGAGGGGGGAGTTGTAATTTGAATACGACGTCAGAAATTTTCTTGATAACTTTAAAGGGGCCATATTGTTTGGGCACTAATTTGTTTGATGGTTGTTTGATTTTCAAATTAGTCGCTTCTAACCATACTTGATCCCCTTTCTTGTATGGTTGGTAATTAGAAGTCCTTCATCTGCTGAGATCATTAGCTTTAGTCATTGCTTCTTTTGCATCGATCCTGGTTTGTTGTATTCTTTTTATTCTGTCATCCTTGATGACTGTTCGTTTAGTCACTACTGCATGTCCGCTTGGTAATCCTCCAATGAGTAACATAAACAGGACCTTTTTTGTTGTCTCGTTTACCCAGGAATTGTATGTGTACTGAGCTATCGATAGCCATTCGGCCCAGTCGTTCTGTTGGTAGTTGCAATAGATGTGTAGATACTGTTCAAGCCATTGGTTGGTTCTTTCCAATTGTCCGTCCATTTGTGGGTGAAAAGCGGTGCTTAGGTTTTGTTTGATTCGTAGTTGTTCACATAACTTGGTGAAGAACATTCCTGTAAACCACGGGTCTTGGTCTGAGATGATTTTGGTAGGTATTCCGTAGTGAGGAAAGACGTTTTTGAGCCATAGTACGGCCAGTTCTTCTGCAGTGATGGTTTCCGAACATGGTAGGAACAGCACTGCTTTTGAGCAGTCATGGTCGGTAATGATGAGTATGGTGTCGTTCCCTTGACTATTGGGGAGTTTAGTGATGAAGTCCATGGTTACTGTAGCAAACGGAGTTGCATAATGTTCAGCAGGGATCGGGTACATCAGTGGTTTTGGTAGGTTGGTTCTTGGTTTTGTGCTTTGGCATGTTGCACACCCTTTTATGTATTGGCACACATCTTTGTTCATTGATGGCCACCAGTAGTTTTGTTTGATTAGTTCTAGCATTCTCCGTTGTTTGGGGTGTCCAGTTGTTGTGGAGTCATGATTTAGGGAAATCACCCCCCTGCGAAGATTGTCGTTTTCCGGAACAACTAGTTGGGCGCCGTGCCACCAAAGGTCAGTGGTTTTTGCGAGTAGGAATTTGTGGGAAAGAGAGAGTAGTTGGTCCTGTTGAGTGGCTTGTTCCGTATAGATGGCTGGGAGAGTGTCCTTCATGGAAATGGTATGGGCAAACATAGACTTAGGAAATGCTGTTTCTTCATCATTAGAGTGAGCGGTGTAATCAGAACGGCAGGACAAGGCATCCGCTTTGTTAAGAATTCCCAGTTTATGCTTGATAAGGACGTTGTATTGCATTATTTGGGCTACGGTGCAACGAGCGCGAGGTGTTAACCATTGTGGGCATTGGTAGTAAGTAAGATTGGCATGATCTGTATGAATGATTGTATGTCGGCCTAGGAGGAGGTGGCGCCATGTGTCAAGCCCCCGATCAAGGGCAGTAAGTTCTTTGTCGTAAATATCATAGTTTTGTTCTTCTTTTGAAAGGGTTTTTGAATGAAAGCCGATTGGCTGTGGTTTTCCCCTGTTATTGCGTTGAAATAGGATGGCACCTGTTGCGATGTTGGAGGCGTCTACTTCGAGTTCAAATGGTTTGAAGATGTCTGGATGGACCAGGAGGGCATCGTTGGTGATGTGGCTGATTAAAGTTATAAGAGCGTTCGTGCACTCGTTCGTCCAGACGAAAGGAGTATTCTTCTTGAGTAGTTTGGTAAGGGGTTTGGCAATGTGTGAAAATCTGGGGACAAATGCGTGATGGTAGTTTAAAAGTCCTAGGGTGCTTTGCACTTCTTTGACTGTCTTGAGAGTAGTTGGCCACTCTTTGAGTCCAGCAGTCTTGGTGGGGTCTGGCCGAATGCTGTGTTTGTTGAGAATGAGTCCGAGATATTGAGTGTTAGTAGTTTCGAACTCGCATTTGCTGATTTTGAGAAAAAGGGAAGCTTCTTCCATTACTTCAAGTATTTCGCTGACAATTGTTTGATGACGTTTGATGTCATTTTCCATGGCAATCAGAATGTCGTCCATGTAAATTTGGACTTTGTCTGGGTATTTGTTTTGGATGACTCGAAAGAGTCGATTCATCATTCACTGGAAGGTTCCTGGTGCGTTCCGTAGCCCAAAACTCATTACCATCGGTTCAAACTGTCCTAGGGGTGTGGTGAACGCTGCCTTTTGTTGGTCTCCTTCCTTGATGTGAATGTTGTTGTAACCCATATGGACGTAGAACTTGGTGAACAAAGTTTTATTGTGGAGGCAGTCAATCAGGTCTGAGATTAGAGGGAGCAGAGACTTATCCGGAATGGTGTGTTTGTTGAGCATCCGATAGTCTTGAACTACTTGGTAGTCGCCGTTTGCCTTTTTGATTAGGAAGGTAGGTGATGGGTACGGCAATTTGGATTCTCGTATGAACCCCTTTTGAGTTCTTCAGAAATCCACTGGTGCATGAACGCAGTTTGATCTTTATCCATATGGTACATCTGAGCTGGAAAGGAAGTTGGCATGTTTTCAACAAATTTGATTTCGTGATCTTCCTCTCTTTCTGGGGGAAATCGTTTGGCCACTTCTTCAGAAAACACTTTAGCATATTTTTGGTAGTGTTCCGGGATGTCATCCTCCATTAATCGTTGTTTCCCTTTTTCTGCTTTTATTGACCATTCGATGGATGTTGTCACATTGATTTCCGTTTTTTATTTGATTGTTTGCATAGTGACGTTTCCGACCAGTTTGCCTTCTTTCCAATCAATGATTGGTTGAAAGCTTTTAAACCATTCTATTCTGAGGATGATGCGGTCTTGTCCAAGGTTCATCACGTAAACGGGAAGTTCTTTGCTTTGTTTTTCATATGAAAATCAAATGGTGGTATAGCGAGTTACTGCTCTCGCTCGATTTTTGGTTCCATCCACATTGGTGAGAACCTGTAGATTATCCATTTTTTTGGTTCCTATTCCAAGTTGGATCATAGTTCTGGTATCAATAAAATTGTGAGTCGCTCCACAGTCCAGGAGTCCTCATTCTTCAGTTGATTGTTTCGTGGTAGTCAAAGTGATGGGGGCATATATTGTGTCGTTTGTTCCGCTAGTTACATGGAAGGCTCTCATTGCAACCGTACAAATTGAGCCTTTCAAAAATCCTCCTGTTTCGTATCATCTGTCATAGAGAGTGTTTCCAACAATTGTCTGCATTCTTTCATAGAGCAAGCGTGAATTTGTTGTGCTAGAGAGTCGTAGGAGGGCGGGTCTTCTTGTATTGGAAGTTTGTTTTTCTTTGGCTGGCTCATTGCCTTGTTGCTTGGTTCTATTTTTGCGGTTTGAACCGTCACCTTCCTGGGGCAACTTCAAGCCATGTGGCCTTGTTGCTTGCACTTGAAACACTTTCCTGCTTTCATTAATTTGTCTCGTTTGTCTGGGCTCATTTGTGCTCGATCCACATCCATAGTGTCGGGGTCTTTGGTTGTTCATTCACTTTGGGTTGACTGCCATGCGGGCGAAGTTGGAGGTTTCTTTTTGTCTTTGGTTCCAGTATATCCTAATGCTTTGATGATGGCGAAGCGTCCATGGTATGTTTGTGCAAGGGTGATCCATCCGTTCATGGTTTGTGGCATGCCTTCTCTTTGGATGATATTCCTGGCCATTGCGGGAGGCAGCCCTTCTCGAAAGGAGTGGCAGGCCATTTCGCTATTGACATCCCATCTCAACTTAGCTACCAGTGTTGCATGTGTGGCTATATATTCATCCAGCTTGGTTCCTTCCATTTTTAGTTTCTTTATTTGGACCAACGCATCTTCTTTTTAAGTGATGAAAACGAAGTTGCTTTTGTATCTTTCTTGGAACCGATCCCAGATGAAGTCATCTGACTCATCTCCATTTACTAGTGCCAGGTCTTTGACCGCGTTTTTCATTTCCATGTTTACCTAGTTTACCACATTTTCTCCTTTTATGAATGACAGGGCTAGGAGTACCCTGAAGAAACAGTTGGTTACATCGGGGTGTTTTTGGTTTAGCATAAGGTAAACTGCCATTTTGAAAATGAACTGTTTTGATTTAGTTCAATCTCCTTCAAAGGTGTCCGGCACTTTTCCTCGAAGACTGGTCAGCGCTTTTTCAACGGCTTCTTCCATCGACTCCTTTCTTTTTCCTTTTGAGGGTCCTCCTCCCATGTTTATTTGTGTGAAGGGTTCTCCTTGCTAAGTTATGTTTCCACTTGCTATTGATGGGATGATTGTTCATTTAGGGTTGTTTGGGTGTTCATCAGGCCAGGTGCCAGTTCCTAGGCTATTCGTTGGGATTCGTTCCAAATCTTTTGTTTGCCACCAGCCAACATTTATTTCTTGTTGGTACCACGCTAGGATGTACCACTCGTTGTTGACAAATTCAACGTCGAGGGTAACTTTTCCTTGACTGGAGTCTACCTTAACTTGGTATCCTCTTTCTTCATTCCACTGGACTTCTTTCTTTACTTCTGGTAGAAGATCGTTGTTTGTCCGTCTGTAGATACGGACCCAGTCTTCTCCAATGTGTTGTCGGAGGGACGCCAGTTTGTAAGCTTGACTTGTGTTATGGCTCTGCTCAGGCCATGACTCGAAGGCTTCTGCTGCGGATGAGCAATGTGCCAACTCACGTTCAGAGGGGTAGAGTGTTCCTAATATGGGAATGGAGCGAGGATGCACAAGAGCAGAGTTCTGGCTGAGAGATTTAGAGCAAGTAAATTGCTAGCTAAACAAAGTCAAGCTTAAGGCTTTTGACCATGAAGATGTCTTTGCTTAAATAGAGAGCAGAGAGCCTCCCCTTGAACAACTGGGGCACGATACATAGGAGTTCAGAGACGTGACCAACAAGGAATCATCAGAGAAACAAGTCAATGGATCATCACGTCAATGGAGTGACATGAGAGGGAAAGGATCATCAGTCATCGGATCGGGAATGGATCTTGAGTCCTGTAATGACTCATCAGATGTCAATCTTGATGAGTCATTATAGGCCTTCATAGAACAATAAGCAAGGAACAGCATAGCAAGAGCGTCAATGGACGAATCAGTATTACGAGAAAAAGAAAAATCAGTCAGGTACATAACAAACAGCATCCCCATCAGAGTCAGCTAGGACCAAGGCCTCTCAGAATTGCCACCAGTTAAGGGGATCCTGAATGCAAATTGAAAGATTGATGAAGATCTATAACCTTCCCACATTCTCCTCAATGCTCAAATCTTTGGCAATGCTCATGCTGAGTACAAGATGCCTCCTTGGAGCCCTTCTCTCCCCTTCTCTCCTCCAAAACTCAAAAAATCCTTTCTTTCCCATAGGGTGGCACCCATGTGCAGCACATCATGTCCTAATTGTCCTCATGAACTAGAACCATCAAAAAATATGAGTATCATGACCATGCTGGGGAAGAGCCCATTGATACTGATGGGTACAAAAGTGATGGACAATCTGTATACAGCCCCTCTGGCATTGGAGAAAGTGATGTGTCCAGTGTTATTGATCCTGGCCCGAAGTGTTAATCATGGGTCACCCCTGGGTTTTTTTCAGCAACCTGTGCCTGTATGCCTACAGTACAGGTTGATTATAGGTTTATGGATCTGACAGGAACCCGCAGGGTGATACGTCCAGACATTCTGACGGTGGAGTGATGTGCAAGAATTGTGTATTGAGGCTGAATGTACTACAGTAGAGGCTATGACCCAGATTTTGCAGATGCCCGGGGTGGTGGTAGAGAGGAAGAGCCAGAGAGAGAATCCCGGATTATACGCGTCCATTTGTTTACGAACATGGTGGTGCGCATGCTCACCGCTTCCCAGTTGTCAAGAGCGGGTCGCACGTCAAGAAAGAAAGATACGTTCGAAGTGCCCGGCAGAGGACGACCCGCATAAAAATCTATCACATAACGTATGCGGGTTCCACAGCGGTCCACGACCCAATCATGCCTGTCAAAGGGAGGATTGTAGCTGCGATACGAGCATATTCAGCAGACGAGCAGACGAGCGGCCCAGCGTCTGAGAAGAGGGGAAGGAAGGATATTTATTACTCACCCGAGAAGGGTCAGAATCCTTGCCTTCGGGCTGGGCTCCCCTGGCCTGCCCTTGAAACTGACCAGATGGATGCCCCTGCAGCCCTCCCCACCGCGTCCTGCCTCCCATTCCTTGATGTGCGACCACGCGCGCTCGTTCACGGCGTTGTGGATGGGTACGACGACCTTCATGTCTGGCGCCCGGGGATCGTGGTTCTTACGCGCCATCGCCGCGTAGAACTGTGCTTCGGAAGGGTATACCCAGTTTCCGTTGTCACTGCGAGGGATGGAAGAGAGCTCGCGGGAGTGGAGAGTGATCCTTGAACGGGGGCAGTGTTAATGGTGTCGGTAGTAGGTGGGACACGGACTCAGCCGACAGGGTGTCCGAGGAATGAGGCAGAATATTGCTCCAGGTGGAACGAGCAGTGTGGTCAACGGGGCAGGTGTTGTTTAGCGAGCCGTGGTCAACTGGGCATTTGTCGTCGGACATTGTGGTTGTTGGCCAAGTTGAGCGCGGACTGCACCGAGTCGCGTCTTCAATTAATTATTGCTCGCTATTTCTCGGGCAATTCTATGGTCTTAGACCCGATTCGCACGAGGTACTATATAGAAGCTGTTTCTTTCTACTATGTTATTCTTTTAAAACATTTACACATTGTCTCCATCAACTCAGCAAGCTCTCTTTCCTCTTCCTCCGTTAGGCCGAGTGGCCCATCGGTTTGACTCGTATCCTTCGCGGTGGTAGCATTCTGGGGTGGAGCGCAACAAGCTCTAAAAAACTCGGTGAAGACATGGTCACCAGCGCGCTGATACACGACCCGTACCTGATAGTTTCCACTTGCGGAGAGTGCCATCGAGGCTCCCACTAACAACCCATACATCTCTGCTCGCACCTCCGGACCCTTGAATCCACGTTCGCAGATGTGTAACATCGTGCCAATGTCCCTCGATTTCTCTCATGAGCTCCGCCTCATCAAGCGAGGAGATATCATAAACACGGATGGAGTCCCCAGATCCGGCAAGAAGATAGGGAAACGCGTCTAAATCCAACTCGGGGTGGAGGTAAATCGGTAGGACGGCTCTGAATGCTGTCGTGTGTGTGATGAGTGTCTTCTTCTTCAACCCCACGTGTGTGGGTGGTGGATAAACAAGCAGCTGTATTGTCTCGTCAAAGAAACTGAGGAGAGAAAAAAAAAGATCAGCGTCAGCTGTCCCCGCTCTCCGAGACGAGTCTCGTGACTTCTTGCCTGACCACAAGTGACCATCTCCATACACAATCTCGTTGATTCGCGTACGGTGGCCCCTCAAGTCATCGCGGAGGGTACTACGCCAGATTGGAGGGTCGTCTGTGCAGTCCTTCACCACGTCCCACACCTTCATAACGCCCATTGTGTCGGCCGTGAACAGGACAAGGTGGGGTGGGCTGGTACTCGTGTCCAGATATGCAGCCAGAGACTCGACTGGGCGCGTATGCGCGGATATAGATCCCATAGGGGTAACTCCTTCCGGCGAATACGCCGAGGACAGATCCCTAGATACGTATTCACATCAGATGCTTAACGGATTGACTACGAGGTCAATGACCTTATGGCACTGACCAGAAGCGAACAGATTTATCCGAGCTGCCAGACACAAGTAGCTGAAGAGAGGGCACGATGAGGAGCGTTTTGACGAAATCTAAGTGCGCTAGTGTCGATGAGATCACAGTTTTGGTCTTGAAGAGACCGATGAGATATTGAAGCCAGCCCCACAAGATAAATAGCGGATGCTCACATCCGTATCCCAGATCTTGATAGTCTTTGTTGATATATCAGAGAAGTTCTCTTCATCAATGACAGCGGGACGAGAGAGTATTCCACCTTGTCCCATGAGCCTGTTATCAGAAGATTCTCGTCTCCAGAACCAGGTATCTTGTCGTAAAACACCAGAGACGTCACGGGTCCGGAATGGCCCTTGTAGACTTGGACAGTTTTCCCCGTCTAGGTAAGGGACGGACGTCGCGTCAATCGCCGCGATAAGCATATAAACGTCGCGCATATTCTTCATGTACGAAGGGGTTAGGATTTTTAAGCGTACCTGAAGGTTGATCTTATGAGCTGTATGCCAGCTCCCAGCAACCCAGGCGTAGTTTCCCCGTATTTTTATGTCTATGGGCACACCGGGGAGAGAAATGGGTTCGCCAACATCCTTATACTTCTCCGCCTTTTGTTTCCTGGCCTGTGCACCCCAATTGAACGTTGTCAGTCTGCAGTCATCATAAAGCTTCGGGGCTTAATGCAGAGAGAGCCTCGATACCAAATCAAGATTGTGTTCTGCCTCTGACCGGAGTAGATTTTCCTCCCGCACGGTGATTTGGCTCATGAGAGAGAGAGCAACTTGGACAGGACACGGGCCGCGACGACCTTCGCATGGCTGCACGACTGGCCTCATTCCGTGGGCCGTCCACACCATCATCATCGCCCGTAAAGCAAGCTAAATCTCCTACAACGAGATCCACTCCTGTACAAGCAGCCAAATCCACAGAGTCAGAGTCAACGTATCATCGAAAACTGCGCGCGTCGCTGCAGGATCTCCGCGCTGCTTGCCACACATGGGACGATCTCGTACGCAAGGACGGTCTTAGATCTATCCGCGAGCTTATAGATGCTAGAACTGACCTCGAGTGCGTCTGTCTCTTCCCAGTTTCAAATACTACGAGTTTCAACGCGAGGTGTGGCTCACTCATGAATTCCTGGTCGTTCTTGAGTAGTAATATGCTCTCACTTGTGCCCGACGGAGAGCAGCCGCGCTCTCGCATCGTTAGTCCGAAGCTTTCATACATGGATGAACGCATAGCAGCAATCGACGTGGTTGTATCAAAGCTCGTACGTTGTACTTTCTCTGCCCTCAGCTCAGGCCAGTCTGTCCTCTTAGCGTCTGACACTAATTGTCGTAGAAAAGGCAGTTTCAGAAGATGAACACCGTCGTCGACGGTATGGAAGCCCTGCTCGCCGATGCGCACAAGGCCAAGGGGTGGCACTGGGTCTACTCGGAGCCAATGTGGACTACTTGGCCCATGGAGAAGTTTGGTGCGTCGATCTCAAGCACCATCCTACTCATTAGAAATGAAACGTCGTTTTGCCAGTAACCGCAATCTCTGACATCCTCTGGCCATATCGCCATTCCTTGGAAATGCACGCCGAACTTCTCGACACACTGCGCAGTCATGACGTCTCATTTGAGACGTCTCGCAAAGTCGCCAATACGTGGGTTGAGCAGCCACATCTCGAAGAGGACGGTTGGGACGCCAAATGGGAAGACTTATGTGAGGTCGAGATCGATCGGTGGGACAGCCGATGAAGCTCTAGTCCTTTTTTGTATGTGAAAGTGATAGCAAGGGTAGATAAAATAATGAAAACAAACGAGAGGAGGACTAAGGCAAAACGCTCAGACGATATCAGATATCTTCCTCGTCGGATATTTGAATCTCGTCTGCATTCCCAACGGCCTCAGGAGCTGGTGCCTGTTCGTCGTCGCCCTTCTGTGGTGCTTGTTGCTTTGCAGACACAAATGTTGGGCCAGCCTTCCCACCCGTTTGTCTCTCTGCTGCGGCCATAGGATCCAACGCAGCCTCCTCTTCTGCGTTCTTCGCCGCGCCTTGGCTCGCCGCCAGCGCCTGCGCAGCAAGGTAACTCGCCTCCGTGTTAAATTGAGCCTGCACACTGCGCTTGATGCGCAACATCTCGCGGAACGTGTCTTCGGATCCTGTGTCAATTTCGAACGTGTGCCACTCCGCCCAGAACTCCGGGTTTGTCCGTGGATCACAGAACTGAGAGGCGTGTGCGTAGATAGCACGCGCTCGGTCGATTTCCCCAAGCTTGCGCTCTAATGCGGCAAAGCGGAGACACATCTTGGCTGTCTGGCGATCGTGAAGAACCTCTAGGGCGCGCTCGTATATAGGACGCGTTGCAGTAAGGCCATAGTTCGCGGCTGCCTTGGCGATATAAATGGTGAACATCTTAAAAGAGGACCAATCATTCATAAGATAACGCCCGAAGTTGAAGATGAGCAGAAACGGCTTACCTCGAACTTTTCCTCGTTCTCAACGACTTGAGTAGCACGGTCGTAGATTGACATTGCTCGCTTCGCTAGCCCGTATTCCTCTTCGAGCTGGGCATACTTCATGAATATAGGTTTGCATGACTTTGGGGGGCACTTCTCGAGTGCCTGCTCGAACAAATCGCGCGCCCTTTCCAGTTTCGAGCCACCCTATGTCAAATTGGGTTCCATTCATACGGATAAACCAACACAAATGAAAAGGACGTACGTATCGCTTGACGAATTTAGAGAGATAAATGTTCCATATCTCAAAAGAAACTGGGAACGTGAACAACTCGACACCCCTCTCGTATACTTTGAAACTTTCCTCGAAGTAGTTATTTTCTTCGAGGAAAGCTGCATAGTTGACAATAATCTGGGCATTTGCAATACGGAGTTCCAAGATTTTGTCGTACACCGCCTTTGTAGACTCCACGGTCCCGAGGGATTCTTCGAGATCGATGTAGAACGACCACAGTTTAAGCGACTTGAAGAGTCGTGCCTGCACCGGAAGGGACTGCAAACTCCGGTCAGAAATTGCGCAATGTACGTTGTTATGATACGAACATGGTCATGGTAATTGATTTTTGTGTTCTTGGGAACAGCGGCGGCCCGTTGCATGACGCGGATGGCATCATCGTAATTCCTGCGACGTTGTGAGAGTGCGCTTCTATGCACCGACGGAAAAGTAACTCACTCATGGCGTACTTCCATTTCGGCCCACTCACACCAGATCTCAGCGAGGTCCTCAACATTCTTGAAGTTGACCTTGGTAGCCTTCTCAAGTACCTTGCGGGTACTAGCTATGTCCGCTTCCGCTTCGCCTGTGGTCCCGCCTTCTTCGTAGAACTTGGCAAAGTCAATATACAAGCGGTGGAGGTTCGGTGTGGCCCTGCGCGGAGCAATGGTAGAGAGTGCGCGAGTGTACGTCTCTGCTACCTGTGAAACAGATCCGATAAGTTTCGGTCGAGAAATAAAAGGCAGTGAACTCGAACCTTCTCGTCGTCTTGGCCCCATAGTCCCACCCTCTTCTCCCATTCCTGAACATCGTTTGGATTGCGCCTGAGTAACACGTCATTGACTAAGAACGGCCGTCGGTCCATCAGCTCTTCGAACTCCTTCATCTTGGCATCAAGTTCGTCCTCAGTCCCCTTCACATCCAGGTCCTCATCTTCCTCGTCCGGATTCGCCAGTTCTTCCATAATGCCGCTGATGACTGACTCGCTAAACTCGGCATATACATCAAAGATTTGCGTAAAATCACGGATAGTGAGCACTGAAGCAATGCCAGTTTCGAAGGTTTCCTTGGCACGGTCGAATTCTCCCCGCTTGATCCAGTAGGTGGCTAGCCCTGTCCATAACCGACCTGCTTGGTCTTTATACACCGCGAGACCGTCGTTGCGAATGATTTTTTCAATGTCAAGTCTTCGCGGACTGTTGGGGTCTTCGTCCTCGTCGTAGACTGGAGCGGGCTTTCCGTCAGCGCCAACAGTAGTAGGCGGTCCAGCAAAACGAATGAGGCTATTGCCATTTTGCTGTTGTTGTGGATCGTTTGCATCTTGATCCACTTGCTCTTCATCAGCTTCAGTCGACCCGAGTTCTTCGATACCAAGTCCGACATGCTCTGCACGTGCCTCGACGACGTCCAGCAGGTCTCCGAGAAGTTGGTAAGGGCTCTTTCCCTCCGAGCTGATGTATTCCCCTCGCGCTGCTTTTCTTGAGAGCCGCAGTAGCAGTTTAGCGGCCTCGAGAGGTCGAGGGGACGGGTTGCTCGGAGAAAGCAGCAGCGCTACGTAACGCTCGGTCACGGACGGGTCTATCGCAAGATACCTACGATAAACAGCGACAGTGGTAAGACCACCTCGCGTCTCTGCCCAGAGGAGGTAGCGAACCCAAATGCGATGATGTAATGAGGGAGGTAAGGTCCGTAGTGCCCGATCAAAGGTTCGACGTGCATGAGAGTGTGAGAGGACTGGAGGGCAATTTTGGTGGTTGAAGATTGAGAGGTACATCAACCATAGTCTCGGTAGCTGGGTACAAGAACATGTGGGTTTAGCTTTAGAGAGGAAGAATATGAGAGTTGATAACGGACCTTCGGTAACCACATCAAAGCACGCTCGAAAGTAGCAAGTAGTGCCCTCCACTCTTCCCATCCTACCACGCCATCCAGACCACCTTCCCATTGTTCCAAGTCCTCTTGCTCTTCTTCGATGGCGTCTTTGATGTCTGGAAGCCTCTTTTTCCCACCGGCTTTCTTTTTTATTAATTGTTTACCCAAGACATAGGACATACGCATCTGGAGGTAAGATTTCCAGAGCTTGTACGAGCCCGTAAAGTTCGCGAGCGCAGCCTCATAGATATAAGTGAGACGCTGTAGAGATTGGCGAGCAGTGGGCGAGGCAAGAGGGCCAAGAAGAGCGCGTGTTTCTGGAGTGATATCTGCCTGAGGTTCAAGCTTGAGGAGGGCGTTCTGTGCTTCGCGCGTTGTGTGGATCGCGGACCACCATTGGCGGAATGAGGATGGGTTGCGGAGGAGGTCTTCTTCCCTGTGTAGATCTTTTACAGAGACAAGAGATGGATGGGTGATTGGAGTAGGAATAGGGAAAGTGAGGGGGAACGAGGCAGAGAGGGATTCGATGTTGACGGCTGCCTCGACGGTCATCGTTTGCAGTCAGAGTCGCGCACGCGTCTCCTCAGCTTGATCTCAAGTTCACACGATGGTACTTATTCCACTCCATCTCTCATCCTCTCTAATCTCTAATCACCACAGCACGGCGTTAAACGAACAAGAGAATCACTTGCTGCTAAACGCCAGCGCGAGAGCGCAAAACTCTCCGCCTATCTCGCTTTGACAGACGACGTTCTCTCCAGGGCATGCTACTTTTCCTCGTGTATTCACTCCTCTTCTAACACTTTGTTAGAAAAAAAATAACGACTGGAGCAGAGAGGCATTCAGTCTCACGACGCAGCTCCTCTCAGCACATCCTACTGTTACCAATCCCGAATTCTACACGGTATGGAACTATCGTAGGAAGATCCTCACCAGTGGTATATTTCCTGATAGGTATATCGTCTCCCTCTAAGTCTCCATCCCCTATTGCTCAAGCTCTATTGCAGTTCCCCGGAAGAGATTAATGAATTACTGAATGATGATCTGGCCATGACGACAACGGCGCTCAAAGTCCACCCGAAAGTCTACTGGATCTGGAATCATAGAAGATGGTGTCTCGAGCGTATCCCAGAGAAACCTGATCCTGCAGATATTCAGGCATGGAGACGGTCGACTTGGGGAAAGAGAACTCTTCATCGTAGAAAGGATGCTCGATGCCGATTCTCGGAATTGTTCGTCTATTCACCCATGTCGGATTCTCATTTAGGACCCTCATATTTCTGTCCGCTCTAGTTATAGCATGGGACTATCGCCGTTATGTCCTCGCGAGCATGCCCATTCGTCGTCCCGAAAAGGCAGAGCTCGCGTTTACAACGAAAAAGATTGAGGCCAATTTCTCGAACTTCAGCGCCTGGCACCAGAGAACCAAAGTGTTAAGCTCCTTGTGGGCCAGGGGCGAGGTTGACAGGAAGTCATCACTTCAGAAAGGTATCAACCCCTTACCTTTTTATCATCATTCAGTCCACCAACGTCTCCTACAATCAGAATTTGAACTGGTACAGAATGCCATGTTCACTCTGCCCGAGGACCAGAGCGCGTGGTTGTATCACCGCTGGTTGATCGGTTCTGGTTGGTGTTTTGAACTGTGATTTACGCATTAGTCTGACAATTTCCCTAGGAGATGACAGGGCCACGCTTGAACGTGAGATCGATGTGATCCAGACACTTCTGGACGAGCAGCCGGACAGCAAGTGTGAGCGTCCAGCAAATATTTACATTGCGAACTCTCACTGTTTCAATATACAGGGTGTATGGAGTCATTGGTTACATATAAGCAGCTACTTTTAAAGAATCATCTGCCGACAGATTCACGAGAGAGAATGGACGTCACAAATCAGTGTTTGACGTTGCTTAAAGACTTAGAAGAGGCCGATCCTATGCGACGTGAGCGATATCGGGACATAGGTGCGTGCAAGATATCGGTGGACGTCCCCAAGTAATTTTGATTGTCATTTACAGGTGCGCAATTAAAGTAGTGACGAGCAACCTTAACCAGGAAGAAAAGGACCTGTTTGACACGTGTTTTGTATCCGTCCGTATATCTCGAGATCCCGCATTCGCGTTCACGCAAGGCCACATCACGGGAGGGTTCCAGTGAATAAACCAAATGCTTTCGGAGCTACGTATACGTCTTCCTGATAACTTATATACAGCGGATCTGGGTCTTCTGGGGCGACAAGAATAGAAGTTAATTACAGTAATACCACTCAGCAATTTGCAACTTTCAGCGTGCAAGGGTATTAGTATAACAAAACCCAAGGGGGTGAGCATAAAGGCCGATCTGTCAAATGCCACAGGCTCCAACTGTGTTTACGGGGATCTGAAGAGCTGGGGAGGACGCGTGAGAGATCGGAGAGAAAAATGGTGAGACAGTAGAGGCACCTGCAGTGGACATCGTGGAGATAAGACCCATAACCTGGGACACGTGGAGGCTCATGCAGGGGGTCTGTGAACAGGTCGCTACGCTTTTCTTTATAGTGAGAGCCCAGGTGACTGGGTGCGTCATCTTGTTCCTATTTAGTCGAGAGACTTCGTGTTACTGGCTCTGCTCCTAGTAGGTCCGCGTTGACCTGCCCTGCTGGAGGACTAAGCCTCACCGTGTCTCACACGATGGAGCCCAAGTCGCGACATCGGGCGCTCTCGTGTCAGCAGGCGGAGAGACGGGATAACGGCTGTGCTGAGCGGAGCGCGTGGTGTGGGAAGGTTTTAAGCTAGCAACGCGTGTCCAGGCCTGTTATCGGGCCTAGACTCGAGGCAGACGAGTAGGCGTAGATGCCCTCGCCTGCTCATCCAAGTGCTCGAACCACCTGGTACAATTAGCGAGGATATATGCCGCGATAAAACCTGACCAGTCCACCACGAGGGGCCAGCATAAGATGCTCATGTTGAACTATATATCGCGTGCCGCGTGACGTCAAAGACATTGTGAGCCAAATACATGTTTCGGGGAGCGTGCATCACATCGTGGAGATAGCGAAGCCAATTTCTGATAGATATATGCGGTTGGGATGTACTGAGAAAAAGATTTTTGGGCCCGAGTCAGGGAAATGCCGCCTCGTGGGTTCAACGAGGCCCTGGAACAGACGAGTCGAGTAGGCTCGACAAGGGCATCCCTCTCTCTCCTTCACTCCCATCTCACCTTTCTCTCTACTCCCCATCTCTCCGCTGCGATCACTGCTCAGACGACTAGTTTTTGCGTCGAATGGATCATCACAATCTCATCCGCAACATCTTTTCCCGGAACACCAGTCCCCCTAACAGCTTCGCAAATCCATCAAACAATCTCCAATCTTATCCTGAGGAGCAGTCGCCGTCCGTTCAACACTTCCAGCAGTTCCAGCACGTTTCTCCCACACAAAGTCTCAAAGACGTCCCTCGGTCCTCCCCTCCCGCCCAAGTCGATTCGATTCTTTCTAATTTAACAGCCCCTGGCCAGTCCAGCGTCAACCCAAACCCTACATTCCAGGGCACCGCACAGCCCTCAGCCACCACCACCACCACATCCGGTCCTACTTCCCCAGCTTCTTCTTTCACTGCCCTTTCAGCACCCACTAATATGACCAAGTCCACCAATACCCCACCAAATCCAAACTTGCCGGGCGACAGCAGGCAAAGCGCGCTCCTCTCACTCATCAGTACTGTATCCCCGGCAGGTTCCTCATCTAGTGCATCTGGTGTCCCTCAACAGGTTCCAACACCTCCTGGCCCTCCCAATCGTACTGGACCTACTGCCTCTGTCGGCTCCAATGCCCCTGGCTCCAACAATAACGAATCTCAAGGTCGTCTTCTTCTCGAACAGCTCATGGCAGGGTAAGTATCCATTTCAGATGTCTCGACTATAAGCTCACCCTGTATCGCTTCCTCAAGCAATGCCCCACGCACGAACGTCCCGGATACTACTCACCAACGACTTTCACCCCCCACGGGGCCCTCTCCTACCTACTCGTTGGTCGGGTCATCTCAGCATGCGGACTCCAGTTCATATTATGAGCCGGAACTCGTCACCCCGCAAACTACATCTTCAGAGGTAATCCAAGGTCCTGTGCCAGCGGGACAATCCCAGGCACAAGGGTCCCCTCAGCCAAATAAGACTATGTTTGACTTCGTCTCGCCTTTCGATGCTCTGGCCTCGTCCTCCGCCGCCCCTGTTCGCAAGCCTGCCCAGCCATCCTCTCATCAGCAAGGGCCCTCTGAGCCCTTCGAAGACACTTGGACGTCCGTCATCGACCCTAAGCGAAAGTCCGTGGACAATCTCCTCGAGCAGATTGGTCATACCAATGCGCCTGTTCCGTCGGCTCAACCAATCTCTTTCGACCAGCATAGCCCCGATGACGAGACACCCATCACTGAGCTCGTCCAATCTAAAGCCACATCTCGTCCGCTGCCCCCGAAACCCATGCAGGCCCCTTCCCCGCGTAGTTCTCCCCCAAAGGTCACTCCTCCCGTTCGTCGGGATGTTCAAACATCCGAATCCCCTTTCGGGTCGCAAGTCGGTCCTGCTCTTTCGCACGTGCCTACGGGCATAACTCAGCGAGAAAAAGAAAGTTCGCCAGGTCCGCGCGGGAGCTGGAAGGGACACGAAGGTGGTCGCAACCGTGGCTCAGGATCCAAGGCCAAGGCTACGTCCGGTCCCAAGTAAGTGCCTCAGCTATTACTCGCTTCGAATGAGTTTTGAGTTGCAATTCTTGCAGCTCCCAGCCGCATACCATAGTCGTAGACGTCGCACAGTCATTGGATGATATTCAGGCACCTCGTGATGCTGTAAAATCGACGGCGATCGCTCTGGTTAGAGTTGACTCTACCTTTTTACCTGGAACGACCATCGGCGCTACGCACTGGGTTGCCTATGCTATGACGAAAGGTATGCCGTTACATTGAGCCCAATAGGAAGTATGGATCTCATTTGTTTCTGTGAAGGTCGCGTCCGTGTTATTTCTCGTTCGAGCGGCGATCGCACCCTACTGCAACTTCCGGGGGTCTTTGCACCCAGTACCTCAGTGACCGATATGGCCGTTCACGGCAACCGACTTGCGGGTGTCACCTCAGATGGAGGTTTTGTTGTCTGGGAATTACCCGAAACAATTACGGATGATGTTCCGTATGTTTCTTGGCTATATCAATTAAGAACCTCTTATTGACATTGTATTGGCGCAGTGGCAAAATTTTACTTTGCATCTTACCCTCCGCAGGCCAGGAGGCACTTCATTCCGTGAAATGGCACTCAAAGCAGTACAATACTGTGGCCGTGGCTTCAGAGAACGACATCTACGTGCTCAATATCTTCGAAGCTGCGAGGTACTTTGAAGGCGAGCCTATCATGCAATCAGAACTGCACCGCTTTGTCCAGTCTTTCAGGATGCCTGCTGTAAGCTACGTGTCTTTAGGTCTGCGTGCTAAAGCTTACACCATTCCATAGCCCCTCGTTGCCTTCGAGTTCGACATTGGTCATTCCGCTATTGCCACAATTTTCAGCGACTCCACCCTCACCCTTTGGAATCTTCGTGACCGGAGAGCTTTCTGGTCAGCAACGATTCGCGGTGACGATCCTCCCTCTTCGATCACATTTGTGGACCACGGTGTGGTTATTGGCCGCAAGCATGGCACAATCTTCCAGCTTCTTCCAAACAAGAGCAACACTATCCTTTCCACCATAAAGTTTGTCCATGGGTTCGTCGATGATCCGGATATGTTTGGCCATGCAAACTATGACTCTCGAATTCAAACATTGTGGATCGCCAACAATCGCCGCGACAGTATGATCGCTTTCAAGCTCGGAGTTGAGGCATCATCGCCGGGTAGAGGGCATGATACTCGACCTTACTTTGAACAAGTCTTGGAATTTGCTGGACCCAAGCCAACTATCCATTTCGTCATCTTGACAGCTGATGCCGACCCACGAGGCGAAGAAGCTCATGCTGCATGCGTTGCTGCGAAGGTTCCTCCTGGAGAACTGGCGCTCGTGGCATTCTCCGTTCATTCGTCCGGCGTGGATCAAGTACTTGTCCGCAAAGAATGGTTCGATGGCGCTTTGGCGACATCCCTCGCTAAATTTCCTTCGGCGACTCACCTGCCGCAAGCTTCCTCTGAAGCAAAGAATCAGCGTCTACAAGCCATTCAGGCTCCTGTTGTTCAGCCGGTAGCAGAATCCTCGAACCCCCCTCCCGGCCCTAGGATACGGACCCCACCTTCGGCAGAGGAAGCTGAAGCAGAGATCCGCGAGGAGAGTCGCTCTGGTGATAATCGTGGCCGTAGCAGGGGCAAAAATGTCGGCTGGAAGGAGAAAGAGGCAAAAGAGTCCGCTGTGAAGCCGGCGGAGACTCCCAATGGTAATGAGGCACAGCTCAGTGCGGCCATGTCTAAGGAGATCAAGAAGATGGAGGAGACCCTATATAGCCGTATCGGCAGGCTCGTAGGGAAAGAGCTCGACAAGCAGCGTGAGTTTTCACCTTCCTTTAATGCTTTGGGTGCTTACACGCGTGTCATAGACCAACGCCTGGAAGATGCTCGTGTTAACGAGCAGGCGGCGGATGTTGCCCGGCAGGAGAAGCTATTGAAGTTGGTTTCCAACGAGTTGACCAAAAACACAACCCGAGTGGTTGAGATGGCCGTCAAGGCGGAGGTCCAGAATTCCGTTCTTCCATCCCTGGAGAACATCACAAAGGCCGAGGTGAGGAGTGGCCTCAACGGTCAGATTGCAAAGGGTCTTGGCGACTCAATGAATCAGGTATTTCTCTTCGGGGTTTCCACCTTTTCTGTGATATTGATAATTTCGATTGTGTTAAGGCCCTCCCCAACGAGATTGAAAAGTTGCTTCTTCGACCAGACGTCTCCAGCCACGTTGCACGGACGTTCTCAGCAGCGGTTACCCCAATAATTGAACGCCATGTGAAGGAAGCTATCAATAAGACGCTGATTCCCGCCTACACGGCTCAGTCCTCCTCCATGCACCAGGAGTTGTCCCACGAGATCCACGCGGAAATGTTGAATATCAAGAAAGAAGTCATTGCTTGGCAAAGTGAGGCCCTCCGAGGACAAGAGGTCGGTTCGCCATTTCGAATTGATTTGTGCATCGAGTTAACTTTTCTTAGTCGATGATCAGAGAACTCGAGCAATCCGTTCGCACACTCTCAGAGCAAATCAAGTTCTTGAGCATGAACACAGGAATGACGCTCCAGCAGCCTCCAGTGAGGAACTCGCCCGGTCCCGTTTCAGGTGCCAACCCTATGGCTTCCTTCGGTCAACAGCAAACTTTCCGCCACGCTGGGGCGTCCGTCAATGTTCCACAGATGTATGGACCCCCTCCTCCGCCCCCCGCGCAGCAGCCAGGCATGCAGGGACCGTGGTTCTCCTCTGGCATCCCTGCTCCCCAGGCATCGCATCCTGCGCTTCCACCTCCAACTCAGCAAACGCCTCCGGCTCCATCAGAGGAAATGTGGGATGATACCTATCTTGCCGTGCTCGGAACACAGGACCTCCGTCAACTTCGTGAGCTGTTGGCGAGGTCCAATCCCGAAGTTGTCATGCCCTTAAAGGGACAATCCCCATTGTCGCAGGCGGTCATCCTGACGCTCGTGCATAGAGTAAGGCTTTTCTGCGGCTGGGTGATCGATTACTGATACACGGATGTGCTTTAGCTCGCTGGGGCGATTGGTGAGAGTGCGCCGGTCGACGAATCGTTCAAGTCTTCGATGTGGTGGCTGCAGCGTGCTTCCACTGTGTTGAACACGAACGATCCGCTCATCGCACCTTACACAGCTCGCGTCTTGCCAAGCGTACAGCAAATGCTCAATACGACAAAGCAGCGTATCGCTATCCTTCCTGGAGCGCCTCAGGTGATGGAGACGGCCAGGGCGATTTCCGAGGTTCAGGACGTCCTGAGCCACAAGCCGAATTAGGTCAGAACCACCTGGAGTTGATATGATATCCGCCCTGTGGGCGATGATATTTCGGGGGGCGTGCCCTCCTTGATCTCGTCATCGGCGTTGATTCCCTGGATGCATTCATGCTGACTGGTCTCAAGCTGGGCCTTTCAGGTTGCAGTCCGCCGAGGTTTTTTTTTGCTTGCGTCTCGAGCCAGGTTCTCTCCATATTCCACTGCGCATGCATCTTGTGGTTTCTTCTTTTCCCATGTCTTTCACGACTAATTCACGTTTTCGCAACTCGCATGTCTCATCTCGCTGGTCACGGTCGATGTCTTATCATGTTGTTTGCAATACTGTTATGCCTTCAGGTTGCTAAAAAGATGAAAAAAATACTCACATTTTTCGTTTTTATCTCACGATTGATGATTATTTCCATGTTGCGCAATAAAAGTCAATTCCATTTCATTTCCGCATTTCCAGTGGCGACCGATGCCGAAAGAAGGGACTGCACAGCCACAGACACGCGTCGCTAACATCCCTCATCCTCCTAAGTTACCTCAAAATCTTGTCCTCACGTACTTCACGACACTCCTCTTCTTCACGATCCGTAAACAATGAGCTCAAAGGGCTGGTTTAACCTCGAATCGGTCGGCGGGACCATGCCGGAAACGCAGTTCTTCGAGGGTGATTCTGCATTCAGTTCCCTCGGTCTGACACGCACACAAAGACTCTACGGTTTTGTTGCATGGTACGTCGTCGTTGTCGTTATTTCTTTCATTCGTTATGTGCGATTTCCCCTCTATCGGTGGCTTTCAAAGGGCTCGTTTGCTGTTCAGTTGGTTTCAGGTCATTTAAGCCTCCTATTTGACGGATGATTATTTCAGTTATATCGTTGGAATGGTCCTTAGCATCCTCGGAACCGTGATGCTCATCATTGGTGGCTTGGGCTCTTTCTCAGGTGCGTACCCCCATGTCCTCTCTCTCCCCCCGGTCTGTTCTCTAAATGTCTGGGATCTATCCTGACCCTCTACCCCTCTACCCTGTTCGCCCTTTCCCCCTCCCCGACAACAATAGTACTCTACGCCCTAGGGACCATAGTTTCCCTTATAGGAACGGGATTCTTGATTGGGGTACGTCTGAATTTCTTTTCTGCCGCCGCGAGAACATGCTCTAATGCTCTCAAAATGAAATAGTTCCGCAAGCAGTTGAAACTAGTAAGTTAACCTGCGTGTTGACATCACATTCAGTTGTTCACCATCCTTCCCACTTTTCCCCAAGATGTTCAAACCCGTCCGCATTATCGCGACGGTCGTATTCCTGGCCATGATCGTCATGATCTTCATCTCGGCCTTTGTGCTTCATAGCTCAACTCTCTGTATCAGTAAGCACACATCTTCGGACGCTTCTGTATATTTGCTCAAGCGAGGGATCCAGTATTCGTCGTGCTCGAGTACATTGCGTTCCTCTGGTACACGTTGTCGTACATTCCCTACGCGCGCAGCGCCGTCCTCAAAGTGTTCGGCCTTGCTTAAATGCTCTCTTTGCATATCCGTCATCACACTTTACGATCCATGCAGCGCTTGTCTGGGCTGCTTATCGGTCATGCTGTCACGAGTAATCTGTTTTGTCCTGGACACTTGTACAGGTTTTATCTTTTACGTAGTAAGAAGCTCACTATTTATTATGTCTTACGGGTCCGGAGTTGTTAAGTGCTAGCAAGCATCGGCTATTTAATATCTCCGCAATGTTCACACACGAAAAAGGTGGAACAAAAGATTACAACAAATGTGGACATGAAATTAGAATAAGTCATCCCTTGAAATTGTTCTTCAGTGTTCTCAACTTGTCCATTATTTCGCCGGGGGATACATCTAGTCCCGACTTTGTAGCAGCCCTACATGTGACGATGTGAGGTGGAGATACCGATGTATTTTCGGTATGCAAGGGGTCAGCGACAAATTCAGGATGATCACGTACCTCACCGGCTCGCTCGTCAAACGCCAAAAGATGTTCCACTCCTTTTCGTCGCCGATCGTAGTGCGCCCGACCGTGACAGGGTGTGTAGCGACGAGCTCCCCTAGCCGCGCAAGCGCTGGATTCCCCGGGTCGACGGAGAGGGCGAAGCGGATATTACTTGCTGTGTACTCGTGCCCGACGTAGGTGACAGTGGTGTCTGGGAGCGCGGAGAGACGCTGGAATGCGGCGTGCATCTCTGCGCCTGCACCTTCGAAGAAGACGCCACAGCCTGCGATGAAGAGCGTGTCACCCGTAAAGACCGCACCACTGGCGGACTTGGACTCGGACGCGGACGTGTCTGTCACGTAGTAGCAGATCGAGTCTTGGGTGTGGCAGGGCGTTGCGAGACATCTGGAAAGCAAGACCCCAGGGGGGTTGGGATTGTGTCAGTCAGCGGAGGTGCCCCTGGAGGAAGATAGGAATAAAGAAAGGATGGACTTGACGGTGAGCGTTTTGCCGATGGTGAATTGATCGTCGCTTTTAACCAGTTGGGTCAAAGCGGGGCTTTGATGGCTGCCTCCATAAATCGGTACGCTTGGAAACAGTCGGGCCTTTGACCGAATAATGCAATACGTTCACGCGGGGAAAAAAAAAAGTTTAATTAGGGAGAAAGAAGAAAGGATCAGAAAGAAAGCAACGCACGAACTCCTATATATGCAATATGCATGCATGTGCCGGCACGGTTATTTTATGAGTGAGTGACGAAAAGACGAGGAGGTCAAGAGGCTGAGACTCAGACTCAGACTGACTTGGTTTCCGCCGCTATGATCGTGGTGGTGATGCGTCGTAATTCCTGCGACGACTTTGACGCCTAATTGGTCCGCCGCCTCCTTTACTTTCGACGGGGTGTACGGGTCAACGGCGGCGGCCTCGTTCGCGGTGTCGTCGACGATGAGATAAGAGTAGTTGTCCTTCCGGACTGGGATTGGAATGACCCTCATGTTGTTGTAGGCTTGCGAAATGGCAGAGAGTGGAATGGTCGTTGTGTTGTGGTTGGGACAGCAGCAGACCTGAGCAGTGTCCTGGCCAGTAACATCGGTCAAGCGCAAGCGTGACCCTTCCCTTAGTTAGGTCATTCTCCAGTTAGCGCTCAGCTCGCGTAGAGTATTTCATCCAGGCGGCACAAAGAATAGCCGAAAATCGATCAAATAAATGAGATATGAAAACGGTTCTTCTTACGGTATCAGCCAACCGCCTACTTTATTGTACAGTGCCTAACTGCGTGTCACTGGCGCCCCCGCATGCCGGATTTCACATCTCAACGGCGATCAAATACCTGGGCCAATTCAGGCCATGAAATGGGGGCTCACCTACCCAATTTCCACTGAACGGGTATCATGGGTTCACGTCTCCTAATAGCCACTACAAAAGAGTATGTGTCCGTGCAGGCACATCGCCCCCTTGTCCCAGCGAAACAGCTTTCCAACGTTCCCCCTTCGGGTCGTTAACAGGTGGTCCAGCAGAATCACCGCACCTTTGTATAATATGGCTTGAAGCTCTCGTCGTTAGCCCTCAGTTCACGTAACAAAACCAATGAGTTCCTGGCTTGGTGTATACAGTAATACATCTAAGATAAAGTGAGCCAATGAGACTGAAATATGTACCTGAACACGCCATAAGCATATCACCGTCTGCGTGATATGGTATATACAGAGTGGTCATCTGAAGCGAATAATTTGTCATTAACCAGCACGCCGTGCCGAAATATTCAACTCACATTTTATCGTCGATGGTCAGGACCCGGAAATGTATATTATCTCACCTCGGGCTTAATCACTTAGAATGGCTTGCACAACGTTCACAACACGTAGCTGTTTCAGGTCGGTATACGTCTATATTCATGTATCAGGTTTAATTCGGAAGGGGGAAGGAAAAACTGTGCATGCCTGTCCCGTACCGACGAAGACTATCGGCTGCCCTGTTACGTATGTCATTGATAAAGCCGCGCCCACCTACAACCGCCGCCAGGGCTCTACATCAGCTTCTGCGGGATGCGCAACTGATAGGAGAAAACTGACCTTGTCGTCAACGGTGTCCCATTTGGTCACAAGCATTCCATCGATCCCCCGACCCTTACTTACACCACCTCCACCCGAAAAATCGCGTAAGGCACGGTCGAATTTGGATAGTTGATCAACGGCTTCATTTCCGACAAGGGCTTCGCCAACAAAAAGAATCTTGTCAGGGTTATTCACAGACACCAACTTGGCAAGGGCTCGCATCAATGGCTGGAACACCTCGTGAGCCACCTAGAATTTGTCTGGAGTCCGAAAAAATGTATGGATACCTCATTATCCTGCATACGGCCAGCAGTGTCAATCAAAACAACATCAAAGTCACTGTCCCTGGCTACGATACCGATCAGTACCCCTTGTCAAACAGATGGCTCATAACCATTACCATAGGTGATAGCTTCCTTAGCAATCCCGGCAGCATCCTTACCGTAACCGCGCTCGTATAGCTCCACACGGCCCTTGCTGTCTCCGGCTCCGTTCACGCCAAGCATACCCAAATTCCGGACATGAACGCGTAGCTGTTCCACGGCTCCGCTCCTATATGATGATGGGTATCCCAGACCCTTAGTTGGTGTGATACAAAACGCACCGGAAAGTATCACACGCAGCGATGAGGACCCTGAAGCCATTTTGGATAAGCCAGAAGCAGACTTTGGATAAGTTGGTGCTCTTGCCCACGCCGTTGACGCCGACGAAGGTGATACTATATGGCATGCGTCGTTGCGTCGACGTAAGCGGCGACGACAATTTTTCCCGGATGGAAAGCAACATGTCTGTCGACGTTTTCGGGGTCAGTATATGCGTGATTGAATTAGACAGGGCCTGTCGCACGGCCGCATTCGTTGCTAGGAAATGTCAACGATGGTATTGAGTAGAAACACAGGGGAACATACTTTGGAATCCCCCTACTTTTTTCCCAACAAGGCTCTCTCCAACGCCCTCGCAAACTTTCTCAGCAATGTCTTTGGCCACGTTCTTCTTCATCAGGTGTTGTTTCATGCCCTCCAACACAGGGTTGAGATCTGCCACTGAAAGTACTTTTGACCCTGTAAACCTTGCGAATAATGAACCCAGAGTGCCAAGCGAGCTCTGAGCCGGCTTGTTTTCCTTGTCTGGGCCAGCATTCAGCGCTCTGGCAATCGCATCATCCGCCGTCTTGGCGTTGGTGAACTCCAAGTCTCTGACTTCATATAACCCATCTCTGTTACGAGTTCCGAGTGATGCCTCATCAACGAGAGCCTGCAAGTCATTCGACGCCGGACAAGCATCTAGTTCACTCAACTTCTCGTATGAGAAATCGAGAGAGGCCATCTCGGACTCGCTAGGTGGGGCGTCACCCCATTTGCGGAGGACCTTGCCTTTCTGCTTACGTTTCATGGGTCCATCAGAGCTGGTTGCGTCATACCGGGTCAGCGGTGGAAAAAAAAACGGGTCCAATGGGTCGTACTCTGAGTTGGGATGACTATCTCGGCCGCTCCCAGGGTCCCCACGTGCCCTGCCCCGCCCAGCTGCACGGGCCCCTCCTCGTCCCCGAAGTCTGTTTTTCAGCGCTTGGACATTACGTGCGATTTGCTGTTCGTCCACTGTTCCGGGATGTGACTCGGCAGAGGCTAATATCCGCCATGAGCGGAGGCAGAGGAAAGTAACGAATAACACCCACGAGTATCAATGTCACTAGAACTAGGGCTAGAGGCAGTTGGAGGTGGTCTAGCAGCGGGTCGCAAGCGAGATTTTCGGTCCTGAAACGCCAAGCGTGGCTCTGCATGAGTGCCGGACTTGATTAGTGGTGACGAGAGCGCACCTCTGCGGCCTTATTCTCTAGACCCCTGAGCAGTTTGTCGAAGGTAGCATCCCAACCTTCGAATGCCTTTGCAAAATTCCAACGGGTCGGCTCGGATGCGGAATTGGAAAGCGCGACGGCGGTGTTGTTAGCAGCGCGTAGCGAAGCTACAAAAGCAGCGATGAAAGGCCGAAAGAGCTCGACGAATACGGTCTTGAGTGCACCCAAGAGCTCATCGACGTATGTGAGTTGGAGGATGCGTTGGTACGCGACCTGAAAATGCAGAACATGTCACTTATCTGCGCGCTGAAAAGCAGTAAGGGAGCGTACGACAAAGATTAGTTCGAGATCATTGACAAATGTCCACTTGACGGCGTATCCGTCCTTCTCGTATTTTTGTTCTGCTGTGCGACCCTCTATGAGAGTGTCACGGATAAGGCCGTTGACTGGGGACGAAGAGGAAGAGGCCAATTGGGACGCCTCGGGGGTAAACGAGCGAGACCAAAGGACGATTCCGCCTGGTTGTAAATGAACAACGAGAATTGACGGGGAGAGCGAGCAGACCTTTGTGTATTATTGAACAGTGGTCAAGCATTGTCGCTGTCTCTGATCAAGAATACTTATATTTATTATTTATTTATTTTACTCTACCCTCAAGCCATTGTCGAAAATCTTTCTTGCTTATAAGTCCCATAATCTCAATTCGTTCTGCTGTCGTTCGTTCCTGGTATAATCGCATAATGTGCCCGCATACACTCCATAAATCTTCCCACTCAACGTCGAACAATTCCCACCAACAATTCTCCGGACTTGAAGGCAAAGATATACCCAGTCGACGCGTCGTGAGCAGAATTGCTGCGCTCACTACGGTCGGCACAGCGTACAAAGCATATACTGGTGTTTGCAATCTATTCAGTGTTCAGTTTGCTCCACGTCAGACAGCCCAATAGTCATCAAAACGCACGCGTCATTGAGATATCCCCATGCCATCGATACCGCCTCGTTGCGACTCGTTAACCCAAGCAGGCGCATGTAGTTGACCAGTGTGCCATATGGCAGCACTACCTGCACATTGAACCCCAGCCTCTTTAATATCTGCATCTCACAGACGACCAATGCCTCCTTGAGGTCGTAGAACGTGTTGCCAAAGTATGACATTGGTATATACTTAAATTCGGATGGGTGATGCGGCGAAGGCGTAGACGCAGACGCGACAGTGTGCGCTGCGCGTTGAAGAAGGAGGTCGTAGACATTGATGAGGTCGCGCATACGGACAGGACACTCCTCCAGCTTCGAAGAGAGATAGAGAGCCCCCATGCCAATGTCCTGTATGTCAGTCAGAAGAAATGACGAAAGAATTCGTGATCCACGCGTACGGCAACACTGAACTGCTTGAGAGAACTGACAAAGAAAAACCTCTGGAGGAGAATTTGGGCTGTTGCTACTGCAACTTGCTTTCTGTCGCCCAGAGTGTGGGGGGAATGAGAGGTCAAAGATAGACGGAGACGCACTGATTGAGCAATATGCCCGCTTGGTGGATCAGCTTGCAGCCATATGCTCTAAGGTTGTCTTCGACGTGATGAGGAACGCCATCCTGAGCTGAGGGTGTTGAGCTGAGCTGGGAGAGAGATGCAAGGGATAAAGGTTGGGGGTGCGGACATGGATGAGAAACAAGGGACAAACAAGGCAGCCAATGTCTTCCACTCTTCCACTTCCACCCAAGCCTGACTTTGACCCTGTCCCAGGTCGCCGTCAGCGCTCTCCCCATAGATCTCCTCCCCCTCGTTCCCGTCCACCCTACGGTGACTCCTACCACCCTGGCTATCGTCCTCGTTACAGGGACTCACGCGGTTCTTCTCGCTATGAATCCGACGGGCGAGGGCGAGACGATCATCGTCGCGGTGACAGACGTTATGACCCCAGTAGGCATTATGAACCTGATAGGAGGGACCGAAGAGACTATGACAGGCGCGATCGTTCTCGCGACAACGACAGTAGTCGCGACTCGCGCGGCTATATTCGTGACCGTGGTCGCGATTATGAAAAAAGGGATCACGACCGTGGACGCGACCAACGCGATTACTATGAACGCGACCGTCGACGCAATAGCCCACCGCGTCGACGTTCCAGGAGTCGGAGGCGGGATGACCGATCATGGTCACCCCGTCGTCGTTCATGTAGGTTTTCTCAGGCCAACAGCTCGGGTCATACGTTGAACTTGCCAATATTTCCTTGTAGCCTCTCGAGATCGCCGTTGGCGTTCCCCAACACCTCCACCGCGTCGTAGCTCACCACGAAGGCGTTCCCCAGATGTTCGCTCGAGTCCAGATGTAAGAGGGAACCTCCCACCCCTCCCCAGACTATTGGCACCTCCAGAGCCAAAGTCACCTCTACAACATGACAACGCTGCGGATGTGCGGCACCCACGAGACCGTTCACCTTCCCCGCATCTCCGCAGCCCCATCATCATCCGAAACACGTCCAAGTCGAACATCAGTGTCCCCGAGCCCTCAAGACAAGGGCAAGGGCAAGGTGACACCACAGTCTGCTGCAAACATCAACGAGGATGTGAAAATGGTCGATTCAGCTTCGTGGCACAGTCCACAGCCCACCGATCAGCCGAGGAAGCCCAGTCCTCAACCTCCAATAGGACCTTCACCTACGACTCATGTTGCCCCTCATCCGAATTTACCCTCGAACTTGAAACGATCGCGAATCTCTCAACCTCAAACCAACCCATCAGCTACAAACCTATCCCGGTCCTCCTCCGGTTTCCGGTTTCCGCCAATACCGCCCCATGATGTAAAAGAGGTGGTTAAAGAAAGCCTTAATAAAGAGGCGAGTTCGTGCTCCATTTGGGACTGTATTCGGCTCACACAAAAAATACCCGCAGATCGCGCGACTGGCTAGTTTGAACGTATCTCAGAAGGCTGCTGCTGAGCCGCTCATTCGCGCCGCTGAACGCTCAAGACATGAACTCGAGATGAGTTTGCTTGAACTGTACGCGGCTGGTGAGCGTCGCAAAGTGGCGGCGGCACAAGTTGAGGAGGCACGTGCGGGAAAGTTAGGTGTCGGACATGAGTATTCGGGCAAGGTATTGGATTCTTAGAGCCGAGAAGAAATCGTTGTTTCTTTTCATTACGGCAATACGATGGGTGTAAAGGGGACGCACGCTGGATGGGCGCGATCGTCGGATGTTTGTGAGGGTGGATGGGTTGGGTTTATGAAGTTGTTACGACTTTGGGATCCGCTTGCACTCTATGTATGTCCGAGTTGGATCCATGGGCAACGCACAAAAGAAGCCATTCTCCTAAACGACGACAACACGATTACTATCAATGCCGTGACACCAAGGCGACAAGATACAACGAAGCAACCCGCTGTGGGGGCCGTGAAGAGTGATGACAGATGGGAAACACGGACCTGCATAGCTGCAAACAACTCCCTGGATGCCATCTGGACCTTTTCCCCCCAAAAAAAGTGTCAACAAGTCGCCGGTTGAATGGTGATTTTGGTGAACGGAAAGACGCACAAATATGCACTCCTTGTTCTTTCCCTGCCGACAAATTTCGGACTGTGACGCACCGCGCTCACTGTCAAAGGTATAAAGTGAGTTGGGATCCCGCTGCCGATTAACTGAGTTAGGAATGAATTGTCCATATGAAAAAAAAGCGGGCGAACGGAGATGAACTGTTTGAGAGATTCCTTTGCGTTGTTGTTCGAGGGCATCGTGTAAGTTCCGTACTACTGTACCGTATCCTGACAACAGAGCGCCGCACGCTTTACTCATCCGGCACCATTTACAACCTAACATGACATCATTCTTCCCTTGTATTCATTCCCTCCTTAGCGCTATAAGTGATGGATTATCGATAATCTCCTACACGTTTCTACCTTCAAATCGCCCTCCCCCTGTGCTTTGTTTTGTTTTACCATCCACGATCCGCCAGTCGCCCTCCCTTCAGGTTTTCGTCGCTAAACAATAGGCTTGATTAGAACAGCGCAATCTGCCACACGATGTAACACGACTCACTTTATTGACAACCCCACCATAGGCGCGCCGAGGTTCCCTGAGACCTGTTTCACGTCCGTGCACGTTTACCATCACGAACTAAAACACCGGATTCGAATCAAATCGAGTCCGTACCTCTGCGAGAATTTTCGGGTTATTGTAGTGAGTAACCTTGAGGCTGTTTCAGTGATAGAAACGAATGGCCGCGCTCGGTTGGGGACTCACAGCCTGCACGATCGCACGAGCGCGCTTCGCGGGATTTCCGGACTGTTGCAAAAATTGACAACTCATTTAAGATTGGTTTATAGGTCTTTTATTGGAAAAAACGTACCAAGAAGATGCCCGAGCCAACAAACACTTAAAATAGAGGCAATTAATTGCGATCGCACGCTACGGTGGAATATACTGCCGACCTCCATCGCTGCCCAACTGCATCATCAACGCGGCATCGGCTTTTGGTTCACACAGGATAGCAAAACCGCGGTGGAGAAGTATCATCGCATCAACCCGGAATTATGAAGAAGGGACGGAAGCAATTTCAGCTGCGCACCTGGCGTGGCGATGCCACCTGCGGCGAAGTTGACCACAGGGAGATGTTTCAAGCGCGCCGTCTCTTTGAGCAAGTGGAACGGAGCCTGGATATCCTTGGCGTACGCGTAGAGTTCGTCTTCCGTCATCACGCTCGCCTTGCGGATTTCACCAGCAACTGCACGCTGGTGGCGCACTGCCTCCACGACGTTACCGGTGCCCGCTTCTCCCTTGGTGCGAATGAAAGCCGCGCCTTCAGATATGCGTCGCAAAGCCTCGCCTAGGTTGCGTGCACCGCAAACGAAAGGCACCTTGAACGGGTGCTTGTTGATGTGGTGTTCTTCATCCGCGGGCGTCAGCACTTCTGACTCGTCGATGTAGTCGATCCCAATGCTTTGTAATATCTAGAGTTAGGAATGATCCGGAGATGGAGATAAAGTTTTATGAGTGGCGCATTTATTTTATCCGGAAAAAGTTGCTACCTGGGCCTCGACGAAATGACCGATCCGCACTTTAGCCATGACGGGAATAGAAACAGCCTCTACAATCTCTTTGATCATCTGAGGGTCACTCTGGAAGGGGGAAGTGCGAAACCCCATAAAATTTAGCACAAGGATGAACGAAGACCAAACCTCGCACTTGCCATACGCGCAACACCGCCTGTGGCACGAATATCTGCAGGCACACGTTCCAGTGCCATGACAGCACACGCGCCAGCTTCTTCAGCTATCCGCGCCTTGGTTGTAAAAAATAATACATTACGGCGGCAGGCGAACAGCCATTAATAACTATTATAGAAGCGTGCGGTGGGCGTACGGCATGCGCACCTGTTCTGCATTGACGACGTCCATTATGACGCCACCCTACTCACGGTCAGGAATGCAAGGGTAATCGAACGGCAGGGACATGCGCACCTTTAGCATCTGGGCAAGGCCAGATTTGACCTACAGAACGCATACACATGGATTGGGTCATAGCGCTTATAACGGGAAGGAGGCGATGAGCGAGGAAGTACACACCCCAAATGTGCCCAAGTTGCTGTTTCCCGCATCTTTTACGCGTGTCGGTGCACAAACGGTAGATCCAACGTTGCCCCCTGTTCCTTGGGCGATCTGTGGTGAGGCACTCATCACTAGCAAAGTTCAAAGAGCGAGTTGTGACTTGTAATAAGCGTTTACTCAATTTGCAACGAAAAAAAAAATCGTTATTTGTTTGAACCCCCACAAGTTTTTCTTATCTGATTTATTTATGGTATGGGTGGCGACTCTCATCGCCTCGGTCTCGCCTCGTTTTGTTTGCCTCGCTCAGGACCGATCAAGCCGGCGTGGCTGCGATCCCGAAGGTTCCCGCTGCGCGGAACCACACTCACCGCGGCGCACCGCACACGGCTATAGGGCGTAAGTCACTATGTGTTAGCCGCGTGCCTACTTTTCACAACGAAATGAGTTGGCACCTTGTGCCATTCACCAACGAGGCCCCAAGATTCACTATATATGAAAAGGTCATTGATAATCTCTGAGTTCAAATTCTGTCTCGACGGCTCGACGGACAGCTGGATGACCATCTCCAACGGAAATTAGGGTTCTTTATTTTTCTTCCTGGGCGTTCGCTCGAGCCGCGCGTTCGCCACTACTACAAGTCCAGATCCTGTATGTTACAGTGCACTGTATCAGGGTTATTTTTCCCCCGGAGAACAGTATGGGGCTGTTGGCCGGGGCTCTCGATCAGACACATGCCGCATTCGTTCCTGGAGGGGAAGAGTATCAATGGCGCATTATCTGCTGCCGGATACCTCATCAGGTCAGATGAGTTCTGAACAATGTCTAGTAGCTGGAACGCATTCTCACGCGAAAATTTCTTTTCATATCGTAATAAAGTGATACTTTCTGTTGGCACGACAAGTGACACTATCATGACGGCTGTTAATTACAAAGGGTGGGAGATCATGCTAGCAGTGCAACTACAGAAAGCCAGATATGTGTCTCTGTGCCTTGCACACCCTGGCACATGTCCCTCATATATGCGTGCTTTCATGACAGGTGTACCAAATTGGAATCATCTCGCTTCTTCTACCGTGTCAGGGGGAAGGGTGAGGTGGCACATGTTCAATGTACGATCACTATGGTGCCAGTGATTACATTTTTCGATCCCGACCTCCGATGGTACATTATGTGACCCACCGCCGATGATTACAGTCGGAAACCGGCCTGCAGGGTAAGCGGCCAAGGATCCTAGTGACGTCGACATTCTCATGATGGCCATCAGCAGGACTCGTGAGGCCGTGTCGTGCCGTTTGCTGCGCAAGTAAAAATTAAAGAAGGTTTTGACTCAGCTTCCGGGCGCAGCAACGTTTTTGGAAAGCAACGAACAGAGCATGCTTCCACTGGAAGCATTAATGTGCCAATTGCGCCAGTGGCATCTATTGTTCACCCACGAGATGACTCGTCTGTCTGATAACCAGAACAAGACTTCTTGGCCATGGCCAAAGAAGGAACCAGATGATCCGAAAGGGGAAAGGTACCCCAACGATCAGGATGGGTGCATCATGGCTGCCTGTCGTTGTTATGAACTATAGGGCCAGGCTAGAAAAAGAAATTCCAATAGCAATCGGGCGCTGGAGGACTGGTGCGATGCATTGTAGGAACGGCGCAAGAAGGTGTATTTGAATGCACACGATTGTGTCAAAAGGGACAATATAAAAGTCATGGGCGGCCCTCTCATGTCAGAATCCGTGACGGACTAGCCAATCCAAGACAACCTGTTTCCGCCTAAGGCCGCTAAGCACGAGATGGTTTGATCTGATGATGCGTGCATTTATGAGACTTGACCCTATTAATTTAGGGTCGGAAAGGTCGCGAAGTAGCTCATCAGCTAGAGCCTTTTGTGATGCGAATGAGAGGGGAACGGTCGTGAGGAGTCGGATCACAGACCTTTATGTTTCCTTCCACATTGCAAATCGAGATGAGATAGCGCGTTCCGCCATTACGAACATCCGAATAGACAGGGAGCGTGCCACGGGAATTTCGGGGAACGAGATAACGGTGGTGAGAAGAGGATGAGGCTGGACGGGATGTGGCGTCTGAGGTTATGAGACGGAGACGTATGAAGAGCCTGTTTGAGAATGAAAAGGGGTTTGGAGTGAATCTCATGACTTTGAGGGCGCGGAAAAGACCCGAAGTTGTGTACGGGGAAAAAGAAAGGTGGTGCTACGGAAGGGTCGGGGCGCAGCGCAAATCTGAATCTGCAGATCTCATTAGCGCGGGGGCGTGTTTCGAGGCGTGAGCTCAGGCCCCTGTGGTGCTGTTGTGCTGTGGAATCTGCGTATGTGGTAAGTTGCCTCTTGTCGCCCGCAACGCTGTCATATTCCATCCCCTTCCAATCGCCAGATTTCACACCGCCCTTCCGTTTCCCTACCACCCGATTATGCCGCCCTTCTTATACCCCTCTCGAGCCTTCCCTTCCCTCCCTTTCCCCTTAGCCTTTCCCTCCCTATCATGATGTACCACTCCTCCCATCCCATCCCCTCTTCCCTTGCCCAATGGACCCCCTCCTGGCAAGACGTCCCTGCCTTTGCCAAACCAGACCCGTCCTGGTTCAACTACCCATCCAATCCCCATTCATCTCGCCGCCGGCCACATAACACTGTGGCCACATCGAGGCCTCTGCACCCTCATTCCTCCCGCACGAGGGCACACCCCCACCCCCACCCGCTACGTGTCCAGGTGGCTCCTGCACTGTCTGCGCTACCTGTGCTCCCTATCTCTCTCCCGATGCCTGAACTGGAGCGTGAGTACATCGAGTCTTCGTTTGCACCCATTCTGACCTCCATTTTCGCGGCTTCTCAGCATCTACCGTCTCCCCCTCGGATCCCGGATCGCCGATGTCAACGGCAGCCCCACCCACACCTGCTCCGGAGTTTCTCCATGTGGTGTGCAACGCCCCGTTATTGGCACCAAAGCCACTTCCATATCGTCCACCTGCATTTATTGATAATTTCGAACTTCCCGACCCGGACGAGGACCTATCACACCCGCCCTACACTCGATCGAGCTCGAAGCGAAAGCGAGCACAAGATGCACAGGACGACCTTGCTACCGCATCTTCTGTTTCTAAGCGACGGACCACCGAGACCGTATTACGAGGCTTGAACGGTATCAGATCGCAGCGCCGGTTTTCAAAGTAATTTGGCCTGCGTGGCTTACATGCGACGGACCCCATTTCTTGTTGTAACACACTACTTTCATACCCACGTCAATATTTCCCTCACTCATCGTAAGTGATCCGTCTTTTCGGCACTCACATGCAACCACTCACATCCCCTACTTTCCAGATAACACATCATTGCACATACATACATACATATTTCGACACATGCATTCATGGATCCTGTTTATTAATAGATTCACAATGAGAAGCACACGCTGCCAGTTCTATTACAGTAATTGCTTGCCTGGTGAGACACCTCATTTGAATATTGGGCGCTTTCGAGCACGCCGCTCTTGCACGCGCATTACCGCATTATTTTCCGGTCCTGCGAAGCGCCTCGAGGTTTGTCAAGGGCGTCCTCCATCTACTTTTCCCTGACAGATGAACACTGATGCGAACGCCACAGGCGGTTCAAAGAACTCGCACATTTGTCCCACCAACGAATATGTCCGTGGCCGTCGCCTGCTGGTGGAACGGACATGGCTAACCCGGTTTCACGTGGGCGCCTGATAGATCTTACGCTTCTGCCATGTCGGCTACGGCCCCCGTGATGGGGTACCTGAGTCTACAGCCTTCACAGTAAAAGGTGTTAGAGTACCCACAACACAACTCGTGTGGGATGCATAATGTGATACGCCGGAGAATCACGAAACTGTTGTATGTATTAGTACGTTGACAATCATCCCAATGGAATTGGATATCCCTGGTCCGTGTCTAACTGCGTTTAGGTACACTCACGTGACTGAGATGGGCAATTTGACCCGCTCAGGGAATAGAAATGTCCCGACGACACGGACATCCTTGCGGCCTCGATGATCGCCTCCAATCTCTTTTTCCGTGTAACTCGAGCCGGACCCGTACCGGCCGTACCTAGGCGTACCTCTCGATCAGGTGTCGTTATCCTGACGACGGTCCTTATGCCGGAATTCGAGGTGGCGCGCACGCCTGTTTCCTAAGCACCTCAAATAGGCGGAGGATTCTGTCGAGAGCGCGCGCGGGCGCAGATATAGACAACGGCGCTATGAGCAGAACAATCTTTGTCGACAGGCACTTTACAGTCGATGGGCGCTCGTCAATTCAATGCACTAGTGGCGAGCACAAGGCTCAAAAAACCCTCTCTTGTCGGCTACGTAATTGAAACACACATTACTAATGATCTATGTCCCAACACCGCCGAATGATTTATACAGTATCTGTATCGGAGTTGAAGCCTTGGCACTTGACTCGGGGAGATGAGGAAGGCTTGAGTGAGTGAGAGGAATTGAATGAGGTGCCAGGTGATCGCATGCGCAGTGCCTTTCTCGAGCAACCCCTGTCTCCAAAGGAACAGTTCCGCCTTAGTCCAGCCTAATTAATCTCTGACCAATATGCAGGTAATTATTTTTGCATGTGCGCCATTCCCATTCACCAGAAACATTAGCATCCGCGAAATTTACAGTAAGGCTCGGCGTCGGTTGTTGCTGCGAGCGAGCGCCACCGGCGCAGGTTCACAAGTTCGTGATGGCCTAAACTTTGTCATCTCCTTACAAAGTCTCAAAGTCAAATCAACACCGGCATTCGGCCATCTTCGTTCCCTCACAGACGGACGGGACATGCGATCAACACGAACTCTCGGGTTTAGTCCCCGTGGCCGGTGTGCAAAACCGTCCTCAAGGAGTCTTCGTTTAAATCTAATGATGCGTGATCTCGCAAGGGAATAGATGACGTTTCAAGAGAGTAGTACTACACGATCCTGGAGTCACATCGAGTCAATATCAGGCGTAAAACCTCCGTAGAAGACCTATCCATATGCGCTGTCGGCTGATGCCAACCCTCATAATTGCTCACGTAGACTCCATCGGCACAACAATCTTGTTCCAGGAAGGTCTCAAGATACCCCTTATAATCCCGTGGCTCCAAGTACGGGAAATCGAGCGGACGGAAGACACAATTCTACGTCAGGTGATTTGTCCTGACCCACTCGAATGATGGTTATCGATATACTTCCTCAACGGCGCCTCACGGTCTCCCAAGCGGTCTCCGTCACTTTCTCTCTTATTGTCTTACCCCCACAACCGGACGTTTTCTAATACATTGCTGCGGCATGAAATAGGTCAGTGGTGAATTTCCAACACCCCCTGTTCGGCCGCGTGTAAGTTTAATCGGGACTTGATGATGATTGGAACAGCCCTGACGTTATAAGGACTACGATCGGGTGGGAGCCTTCATCACCATCAGGCCCTAATGCCACCGGAATAGACATCAATCACTGGTCATCACACTGACCGCCGAAACCAAGCTATTATGATCACTCGCACGTGGCGAGACAAGACCGGCATGACCCTTGGCGGTTTGCCACTACAGCCAAATCCCTCATAACGTAACCCACACCCTGTCTCAGTTGCAGGTGATAGGGTTATGGGCGATACCATGGGTTAGAATCTCTGACAATCAGCGCTGATGAACAATGTAACCCAGGCTATATTGGGAATGATGCAGTTATTCAAATGCACACGAACGGAGGACGGGGGAGTATCGGACGGACACTAATTGCGTAATAGCATCATGAGCCAGTCTACCAACAGAAACCTGCCGTGCTTCCGGAAACGTCGGGGCGGCAGCCCATGGCGAGTCGATTGGACGAAACAAGAACGGCTAGAAATTGGTTTCTCAGTACGAACGAACTGGATGGTCGTGGGGGTCTGGGAGAACACCCGCCGCTTAACATTACGCGTGCCAGTGGGAGGCCTAATACGCGTTTTGGAGCCGCCAGAGTTCTCGGCTGTGTCTGCGCCTATGATAGGTTCAATTGGTGTTGTTATTGAGAGTAAGTTACGACACGCCGTGACGCCGACACCCACGGCACCGTTGTTGTCCTCTGATCGCATACAGCAAGGCTGATGGTCCTCAGCAAATCCCAGGTTGCCACGAGGCGACACTCACTTCTTTGCCACCACGGTCGTTCGTTATAGTTGTGCTTCCATTTCGCAGTGCATGTTCAAACTCTTCTTCCGTTCTTCAATATTCCCGGCGTCTCCGGCCCGCATATCCAGACTCAGGCTCAGACTTGCGTTCCAACGTTTTATCGGATCATATCCTTGCTTCTTTGCCATTTCAAGTCATCGCAGGGTATCAGGCTTGCAGAATGATGAATTCATTTTTCGACAAATTCCGCATAAGCCAGCTTTGCCAGAAGACGAAGGAGGCAGGATTCCTGTCACGGAGACAACTCGGAACGCGGCGGCTCGATATGGTCGCAGTCCAATCTGTTGTTGGTAAGTACTTCTTCGAACCGCGCTATTCTACAGAGAACTGGATCAAAACAGCCAATGGCGTACGGAAGTGCGAGGGCTGACTATATTTTTACTACCAAGTAACGGTTAAGCAATTTGCCTATCACTCATTCAAATGCGACTCTCAAGTTTATGATCCAGCGAACATTGTTATGGACAAGGTATATTACTCGGAAAGGATCAGGCTTATGCTGTCTCTAGAGTCTCAGAATCATGGTCCACTGCCATTCCAGCATTGGTACACCCCGTTTCGTCACCTATTTCCGCGACGTCGGCCTTAACCGATCCCCAATTCTCGTCGCTGCCATTATTACCCCTCTATCATCCACTGGTGCCCTATCTCAACGGGATACTACCAGTGTACAAGTCGTTGCCGAATCTTGGCTCGGTACTAGTAGCCGAAAAGCACGCAATTCCCGTCTGTTTAACCAATCCTATTTCACTCTGGCCCATCCACATCCTGTTTGGGATATCATGCATCATGGCCTATATCTTCTGCGCAGATCATTCTTAGACATGGAGATAGAAGCTTGTTGCACCCGAAGTGTGGCGTTTCCTTTGTGGCGTTTCCTCGTCACACGCGCAATCACAGCAAAGATGGAGACTTCTGTGACTACTAGGCCCGCGGAATAACGTGTTATCAAGCGGAAAACGATGCACTTATTACGATTAGGAGTGCTTAGCTCTGCGCTTCTGTGAAGGCATACATTGATATGGTGCGTGGTCACCGGGGGTGACGAAAATGCATTAACACATTGAAGGTGATGGCTGCAGAGAAGATGCATATCACGGAATTTGCGAATTCCATCGAACGAGGAAGGTGGTCTTGCTCGCACAGAGACGCAGAACATCCGATACAGCGACCGACGGACCATGATACGTCCCCGAGACCAGCGAGAATGACTCATCTTTTCCGCCGACGCTGCTGCTGTTTTAGAGGGCCCACAAGTACAAGAGAAGATTGGACGCTACGCCCTCTGAATATGGCACCGTGCAAATATTGCCCTAGGGAATTGGTGCCGAGGTACCTTCAGTGTCTTCTATTTCAGACTCGCAGGGGTGACTAAATGCAGATCTCCCAAGACCGTTCAATGTGAAAATGCTTTGGGATAAGAGGTGATCGTGACCCAACTCATCAGACGACTTCTCGTACCGGAATAACTTTCCTTTATTATAATAGGGTCGTCAATGGAGGCCAGTGTGTATCTGCATCAATTTTTTTCTTCCTGTCCCCATGATCGATGCTAATGTCACATTTCCTGGCCTGGTGTCCCTTGAAACCGTCATTTACGAAGTAGCCAAACCCCTGGAGTTCCTCTGCCTATCACGTGCGACTTCGGTGAACTAGAAATAGTCGGCAACGGCGATGTGCCTCTGTGCGCTCGCGGTTGTCAATGTGTTACGCCGTACGCCTCGATCAGGGTTAGCACATTGTTTGCAGGTGGGCCAAGTCGCCGAGAGGACCTATGACGGTTCTGACCTTGCGTATTGTCACGAACCACCGTGGTTCTATTCTATCACACACCATTGGTATGCTATCTGTCGATCTAACCTCCTTCCGATTTGTGAATGTTTAAATCAAAAACATAGGTCCCCCTCACTCTAGTCCTGATTAGGTACCTTCGGGTGACTCCTACGGAAGCGAATCAATTGAGTAACACGTGGGTCGCCTGCTTCCTCTGGGCCGCCAAAGTTCTTTCAAAGTTGGAATGTACCGCCAAAAGTTCAATGACGTGCAGTATGTAAATTTAATGGTGATCAGGCAGAGGGTGTCATCAGCTTTCTCGGTGGTGAAACACCGTGTTCTTCTCAGGCTGTCGTAACAGCAGCTTGGCTGTGAAAGTGTACCTCGTGAAAGAGGGGAAAGGTTTCCAGTGTTCTGTATCAACAACGTGTAGCGTGACTATCCCCCTCTCGAAAGGAACCCTTGGTAACTGAATGGGGCTACAATGTCCTTAGGGTCGGAGCACGCTCGCGCTGCCTTACCGATCGGCCGACCGTCTACGCGGACACAGTTGTTGTCTTTCCATTCGACTTAACTGGCATCCTTATGCTCTGTCGTGCTTCTACGCTCATCATTGCTACCCTGATCCCTGCCTTATCCTCGACCCTGCATGAATCCAACAGATTAAATAATACGGAAATGTCCAACATCATGTTGGACGAAGAGCATGTGCCTGAGACAAACGCGTTAACGCTTGCCAGCAGTGCCAGTTGTAATTACTGTACTGTGCTGTATATACACACATTCAAGGAAAGGGGCTGTGAATCAATTGAACGGTGCGAAGGTGATGGACGTACGGAATGGAACCGTCGCGTACACGCATGCTCAAGCTCGGCTAATTATTTCAACGTAACACTTACCTATCATTAATTTAATTAACCGACGTCGCAAGGGTCCGTGTTCCTTCCCATTGATACTGTATTGACGCATTGGAATAGCCAGACTTTCTGTTTGGACGAATCAACGCCAACAAGGGATCGTGTCTCGCACCGAAACCCACTCCATGAGAGGCATCTGCTTGGATGCTGCGGTGCACCCACCAGTGACCAAGTTTTGCGCGAAGTCTCGAAAAATGCATAGGGTTATATTATATTCAACAGTGAGAGGACGCACTGTCTCCGAGGCACCACGCGTCTATAACGAGGATAGGGATCGTAAACCCTTCGCCCATATTTTACAGTAAATCTCGAATTCCGAACAATAGTTTTCATTCCGATGAGGCCATGGCGGCAAGTCTGTCCATCTTACTACACGGGGTGGAAGGCAGTCGACGAATCTACGAATTGGGTGAATCAATCCATTCATGGTTCAATCTAAAGTTACCGGATACAACAGGGAAACATGAATCATCAATGAAACAGCGTTTTCCGGGAAAGCCCAAGGAATGTTGTGATTGTGCAGGAGACGGTGGATCTTACTCGCTTGACCCACAGTCGTGGTTGACAGTGGTCAACTCCCGGCCGCGCTCAATCTGATTGCCAAGCAAGCTGCAGACATACGAAATACTTGCCATAATGACAACCCAGAGATTGCCATAGAGGATCTTGTTGCCAGCCAACGACGCAAAGAGTGAGCTATGAGAATACGTACGTCAGATATTGATGCTCATCAAGACCATTATGTCTGATCATCTACGTACCTTGCGAAGGCAGGACAGAACGAACGAGTAAAGCACATCGCGAACTGGACAAGTCCGTTCGTCGCCCCGAGGGAGTCAGGGGTCGGTGCGTTCTCATTGACCAGTATCATGCTAAGCCTGAAATTACAGCATTTCAACCTCCGTATCAACGATGCAAAGTATGCATCTACGCACGCAAATGCCAGGCAAGCCAGCCTCGATAGGGCCAATAGCGCCGCGATACCGCACCACACAATCGCCTGCGCACGGCGATCCACATCTGTCAGACCTAGAGCTTCCTCACTCACTTGATGGTCCATCATCGGAAGGCCGACTCGAGCGACCATGTTGAGGAGTGGTAAGGCGAGGAAGCAATAAGGCCAAAGACGGATGCACCTGTTATACACGCGGACATGGTCGCAACGTGTAAGAAGGACGGGTGTGATAAACAGCTGGATGACGCAAGAGATAAAGCCCGCGACGGCAAGGCAAAAGCCGATCTCCGAGGCCTGTTACCGGTAAATTAATGGACCACTAGCAAAGTGTGGTGCAACATACAGAGAGTGCGAGACCACCGGATTTGATGGGCGAGTAACAGAAAAGGACAAAGAGTACGTCAAAGGCCGTATACGTGAAACTGAGCCCGGCTCCAGACAAGCAGAGGGCACGTATAATGGGTACGGAGATAAGCATCCGAAAAGTATATGGCACAGATTTTTGGTGTTCCTCGGTGATCGACTTGAGATACCCTCGGCGTTTGCTGGGCAAAGTCTAGGATAACAAGTGAACAACAAGGTAGGGAAGCTGTGAAGAGAACTGACCTCCTCAAGAAAGACGTAACCGAAGATAGCACCAGTTAAACAAATGACGGATGCTATGCAACCGGGAAGGAAATAAGGATAGGAGCGGAAAAAGTCGTGATTGAATAAATTAGGGAATGCGTTGGCGGGACTTGAGAATGTTCCACCTATAAGCGGACTGCCAAGTTGATTAGTCAAGATAGTAGAATCGATGGATGAGATCTATTACCCTATGATAGAACCGAATGGCCAGGCAAGAGCAAAGATAGGGAACGCGATGGCCTGATTCGTAGAATCGGTAATCTCTCCCAATACCGAGTAGATTACGGCCGTGTTGCCTGAAAAGAAACCTCCTGGAATGATGGGCGTGACCGACGTAGAAAGATCAGTGATCGAAAGTGACTGACCGATACACCGCACGAGTAAAATGCCAGGAAGGGTCCGTTGTAAGCCAAAGAGCACAGTTGCGAGACTCGCACCGAGAATGCCAATGAAAATAACGGGCCGACGACCGATTACGTCTTAACGCAAGATTATGAGGTAAGATAAAAGATGATAAATAAATAAAAAGGCGGGCGCGCACCAGATAGACGAGCCCATTGATAAATCGAGAAAAGGGAGCAAATAGAAAAAACGCTCTCGGCCAAGCCACTGTAAAAACCGACACGGGAAGGATCGTTGGTAAGATGGAGGTGTGCCATCATCTCATTTATGTAGGGAAAGATTTGGGTGAAGGCAATGGGATCAACGAGACGGATGAGGCATAGACAAACCAATTGAGCAGTTGGCAGAGGAGTAGAGGAAGGATGGAGCTTGGCGGGAGGAGGGGATGCCTGGGATTCTAGATCGTTGGGAGTAGGATGTGCAAGAAGAGGACAAGATTCATCGGTCGTGCAATGGTCATGGCGAGACGGGGAAGGAGGGGAGCAAATGAGCTGGCCACGTTGCGCCATGTACTCGAAAAGAGGGACGAGCTCGGAAAAAAGAGGGAACACAACAGGGGGATTAAATACTCTCGCATTTTTAAAGTTGGTTTTTACGTCGGTCAGGTCGACGAGAACCGCCAGCCGACAAGAGCCCGCGTGACTCACATGATCGTGTGACCGGCCGGCTCCCCCCTTCCCTTCCGGGAGCCTCGCCTGACCCGCTACTCTTACGCTCCTTCCCATGCCCTCAAACACTGACAACATCACCCTCGTCGCTCCCCGCCCCGTCAGGCTATCCAACTTTGCCATTCACCTCCCGTCCCCCCACCGTCAACATCCCCTTCGAATTGCCTCCGCTCCCGCCGATCCAGATGATAGATTGTATCCCGCCGACTCCCCCTTAGACGACGATGCTCTTCTCCACTTGGATCCCGACTCCAAGTCCCCGAAAGCATCTCCCCGTGCATCTCCAAGGTCTAGCTTGCCCTCGGAGGCCCTTGAAGAATTCCTCTCCATCCTCAGACCTTCCCTATTCCCTCCCCGCTCTCCCGTCCTCCGTCCCCTTAGATACCCCATTTCTTCGCTCCACGAACGCACCCTTACCCTCCCGTCTAAGCCCCTAAGCGGGATCGATAATCTTTCTGTTCTACCCCGGGACGACTCTCGCACTCCAGTAAAACAATTGGGCGCTCCCGTCAACTCTCGCGCTCCACCGCTTCGTGAAAACGAAGAAAATGACGTGAGGCCAGAAACACCTCCAAAGTTTTTTAGTTCCGGTCCGTTAGGTACGTGTGTACGCTTTCCATCTTTAGCGCCCATCAATTTACTTACGGGTCTCAAGCCTCTCCTATTTCTCGCATACACACTCGCAATCCATTTCAACGTCACGCTTCTTATGAGACATCACTTGTCCCCGCTCCATATCTCCCGCAGGATCGGGCCCTCTCTCCGGCCTCAGTCGCGCTGCCTTCTCCCACACCGAGCGAGCTCGAGTCAATCTGACCCCATCTTATCAGCGAAGGCTACGCCAACACGACTTTCAGTAGTATGACCGAAATCAATTTTTGTTTTCCCTTGCATTCGCAATTGGCGATGCTTTGATGCATCTTGGGACTACGCTGTACTGTACATCTCGACTATTCCCCGACGTACATCTTTGGATCTTATCGCCACAATGTACCTATTATCAGATCCCCGACCCTGTTTTGTCGTTTTATTCCAAGAACATATCCACTACTTATTCTACCTATGATATTGGGATCTATTCGCTCTTTTTCTGTACGAGGACTGTATTTATCTGAGAATGCCAGCAGCGCGCCAACTTTGTTCCCTAATCCTATTCTGATGACGTGTCCCCAATCTTCCGGTCACGTGGATTCGCTTATCGTATCATCGGACCGGACCGTCGGGCAAGATTCCAAGCTTCATCTCACTCTATCTCTATCCTGCCGTACTTAATAATCCCATGTTGCTCGCCGCCGCCGCCGATCTTTGGGGGGCGGGAGGTCATTTTTCTGTGGCTCGTTGTGCCAGTGCTGCCCCTCCTAGGCCTCCCGGGCCTTACACACGCTTCGGTAGCGAAGTTTTAATTACATGAAATCTGCATCGATCGGATCGCATAGTTATTGTGGCCTTAGGGGTAACATTCATTCAGGCCATTGCTATACCCGGATTCTGCAACACAACAGATCCTTTATGATTGGCTGCCATCGTCATTTCCTTTTCCTAGCTGTGCCTTGCAGCAGCATCTCTCTTCTCTCGTAGGACAAGTCGGTACCGCATCCTTCTATCACGGTATTCTCTTCGGAACTCATCTCGCGTATCATATCGTATCAAATCATAACAGAGGAACCTGAGCGGCTAGCTCTCTTTGGGAAGCAAACGATGGAAACTCGTCATGTCCACCAGCCCATTCGTTTCGTCGGTCCATGCTAAAAAGTGAAAATGGTGTAATGTGGTCTGCTGAGATCCATCGGCTCGTGATTAGAATCATTACCACAGTTTGGACTGTTGTGCCGCCTTCCGCCCTTATCGGCGAGAGACATGTGCGCTACACAGGTGCTATTGCGGATATGATGTGCTCGAATGCATGAACTGATATACGCGATAGGGACGCACATGCGTCCCTTACTGTTTTGCAAGCCTACAACATCCCAGCGTACCACAAGTTTGATGATCGCAGGATCCTTCGATGATTATCACGGTGAAATCACGTCCCTGGTGCCTCAACACACCGTATTTATGTATGTCATTACGGGAAATGCGGAAGACAGGTCCTTAAAATGCTAGATCATGTAGGGTACAACTGGTACAGTCCTATTCGGGATCCTATACATTACGGGACAGAAGACGTAATAAATTCCGTCAATCATCACAACTTTGCAGATTCTGACGCGGAAGAGGGATCAGAGAGCTCGTAGAGCGCGTCAAGTTCCACTTTGTACTTGGCATATGCGTCCCGCCTACCACGTTGAGAATGTAAGTATCCGCATTGAACATAAGCATCCGAGCGCGACTGGAGTCTGACGAACCTTCGGATTTTCATGGTTGGCGTCAATGTGTTATCGTCGACACTGAATGGATCAACACTCAGATGTATGCGTTTAAGTTGCTCGAATCTTTAATAAACACAAGTCACCCATTAGTTGAAGCCCACACAGGGGGATGACCCACCCTTTGAGACTCTTCGCAGCTACCCCGTTCAGTTCCATCAGCAAGTCTTCCACAATCCGCGGATCCCTGCAGAGCTCCTTCAGCGTCTGCAAATCTGCTGCGTCCACTCTACGCTTGAGGACTCGTGAAGCGAACGTGGCAAACTGTACGGGATCGGGGACGATTACCCCGATAAGGTACGACTTCAAACCGTTTCCGTGGAGGAAAACCTGCATGACGATAGGGATGCGGGAGTAGACGTCCTCAATTTTCTCCAACGCAACGTACTCGCCCTGCGAGAGTTTCATTATATTCTAGCCGCGAGCTGAGTAATGCGCACGAGTAATAGAGTAAATCATGCGTACCTTCATGCGATCAATAATCCTAAACCGCCCATAGTTGTCGAGTTCCCCAATGTCGCCGGTGTGTACCCAACCTTCAGCGTCAATCACATCTTTGGTATTTTTTTCGTCTAAGTCTTTTGTCAGCGACGGTCTACCAGCCGTAACTAGTCCGGACCTTTGTAATACTCGGTGAAAACGCCCGGACCTCGACAACATATTTCTCCTCTGGGGAACGGTTTGTCTTCTGCAGTATAATTCATAGCTGGGACATCAACTAGTTTCATTTCTACTGCAGGTTGGGGAGGACCGACAGTTCCACTCGATGTTGGGTCCCCTGCAAGACCTCTTGTACAGAGGGCGCAGTTCTCAGTCATACCATAGCTACAAAAGTCGGAATAGGTAAGTGCCACTAAATTGAAGGCACTGTCTCTCTTACCCTGAGAAATTTAAAATGGTCAGATATCGGATGATGAAATAACGAAAAGGCTTACCTTCAAATATGTCGCAGGCAAGAGCTATTTTGAGAAAGTCGAGAACTTCGGCGCTGATGGGAGCAGAGCCAGTGGTCACCACCTTCACGTTGCCTCCCAGAACGGTTTGAATCTACCCTATAATGTTCATGCACGATCGCAAGGATGCAGAACGCTCTCGTACCTTCCGGAACACTAATCGGTCCCATAAAGGATGTGTAACTACTCCTGTTGAATGCATGTTATCGAGCTTTGTCTGTACTGCGCGTCGGAATATGGCGCCCTTCAGGCCAGGGACATTTCCCGCAACCATGGCGGCCTGAAATATGCGATTCAAAACCCGGGGCACTGCGGGGAAGAAATTTGGTTTGAGAACTTGCGTGTCCTCGAGCAGTCGGAGAGGGTCGCCCGTGTAAAAGCCGATGGCCCCTCCGATAGCAATGACCGCCAACTGAATAACTCGCTGTGGCCGTACTTTAAGAGGGAAAGGCGCAAATAGTTAACTGCCAACAAACCTCGTATATATGTGCCAATGGAAGGTAAGACAACATCGTTACACGTTCATGGTCGATCGGATACCCATAAAGATTACATTGGGCCGCTATGGCCAAGTTACCATGGGTGAGCAGAACACCTATCATAAGTTCCATAAGCTCAGAGAGCAATCGATCGGACTTTGTATGTCACCTTTCGGTATACTAGTAGTTCCCTGGTCATTAATTCACCTCAACTGGCCTATGTGTGATACAGGTTGGACGGAACTTACAGAAGTGTAGCAAAGGGTAGCAAGGTCATTTGGTGAAGGTTTAATGATATCGCGGCGGTGCTTCTTACCATACTCCTCGACTGAAATGGGCGGTATTGCCTAATAGGAGGCAAAGACAAGAAGGGACGACATACACTCAGATAATTCTTGGAGTTTGACACCCACGGTTTGAGACCAAGCCATTGCGAACCGTTTGGATTCGGGTTCTAGTTCATCCATGACAACAATATTCCTCAAGTGGGGGTGACGTGGCGCTGTCCTGAGTAGTGCAGCCAAGTGGTTCGATGTCGTGAAGATAATGGTAAGGTGGGCATGGTCGATGCTGTACGGCCATCAGATTGTTTTCGGTTTGCCCGTGATTAAGAATCTTACATATATTCTGAGGAATATTGAAGTTAGCTCTAGAGCATGTTCGGCCGGCTGAGGCTCGCGAACGCACCGACAGCTTCATCGCCAAGAGTGTCGTAAAGGCTGACTCCCACCTTTCCATATGCATTCAACGCCAATTCAACAATTACCCACTCTGTTAGAAGTTAACGGATTGAATAATCCTGAGAGCGAGGAAAATACCCGGTCTATTTGAGCTCCAAAGACCAACTGTAGGATATTCCCCACCGCCTACTGTTCCGTTTTCGAAGAGAGTGTGGATAGCACTTCCTATGTGGCGCCTCCTCTCTTCCACTTCGGCATATGTATGCCACACATAATGATGGGCATATGTCAGAGGGTTTTTTGAAACAACCGGGCGTTGTCCCAAGAATGTGCTATTCTTGGACACCGCGTAACCCGAGTCGAAGATTTCAGGAAGGGTCGTAAAAACGCCAGGGGTGTCAAGGTCCACGTAACCGAAGGTTGCTAATAGATAGATCACTAAACACACAAGAGCGGTCATAAGAGGGGATCGGCACACCATTACGATAGTGAGCTGGAAAATTTTTGGGAAATTTCTGGTTGGTTACGGACGTAAAATCAGACGATGAAAAGGATGGCGTACCAGTCTGGCCAGGTCGTTTCGTGCGAGGAACTTGTGAAGACTGTTTCTTGAAGTCGACGTCGTGGGGTATAGGGATTACCGTGTGAGCCTGCATGTGTGGAAGTCGGAGGGAAGTGAGCAGTTTGGGTGGGGCATTAAGAAGTTATAAGTAGTGACTGTTTTACCGGTGCATTTATCACGTGCTTGTTCATGCGCGGATGATCGGATCCGGATCGGGACCCGCAACAATGTGTGACCCGGGCGTGACAGGGCGTGACATTCTTTCCTTGCTTAAATACATCATCTGCATAGTCAACTACGTTATTTACACGACCCCTCCATCCTAGGGAGAACTGAGCACAATCTATCATTGATCCCCAGATCTTTAATCGCTAAAAATGAACGAGAATGAAAGCGCCGATGACTTACCCTCATGAATTCCTCATAATTTATCGTAATCCACCCATCGCGGTCCGTGTCAGCCCTAAGATTCTGCATCAGCGATCCCGTCCGTGAGAGCGAATCTGAATAAACACACCGGTGGAAAGCTTCTTTCAGAGTCTTCACCGCGACGCAAGCTCTCACGAAGCGATCAAATGTGATCCCTGTCGAGCCATGCCCCGTGGATGGTCCAGAAGCTTTATCGGCGAAGACGAAATCATCACCTTAAACCATGATAAGTACCATGAGACTTACCGTATTTCTGCTCGAGAAGGTTCAGAAGGCTCGGTGGCAACCGGTATCCGAAATTCCGGAGGGCCTCAGACAACTCATGTCCGTCAATAGTACCGGATCGGTCCCTATCAAAGTGCCGGAAAACACCCTGCCAGTCGGTGATGTACTTCCAAAGACCCGCAAACTCTTTTGATATCAATACGTTAGGCAGGGGGTAACAGCTCAGATTAAAGGACTACACACCGTGAAAGCCTATGCTCCCCTTTCTGTCCGTATCCTAGACAGTGATACGTAAGGTGGGAAGTCTGATCTGAAGGGAGCCCATTGACTTACGAATATGTTCATCAGCATTTTGACAGTATCCAGGTCGAATCCTAAGATTACATGACTGTATAAGCACGGGAGTATGCGATTTTAACAAAAATGGTGTGTTTCGATGCGGAGAGGAAGCTGGATGATTCTCGGGGGCAACGGAAGGTGGCTCGACCTCAGATGAAGCTTGAGCTATGACACTCACTTGACCAGTTTCCTGTATCATTCCAAGATCCGTCAACCCACGATCGAGAATAACATGAGGAAAGGACGCTGACCATTCACCAATGCAGCTTGAAGCTCGTCCACGGTAATCGAGCCAGACCTATCCGTATCAACTGCGTTGAACCACTGCAAAAGCTGTGGGTCCGCGTTGTGGGGGCCACTGGAATAGCTACCACCAAGCTGATTAGGGGGTTGATATGGTCTGGAAGAGCTCTGTGTGTGGTGGTAGCCACCACTGTAATTGGGGCCGTACATTGAAACTGTATGACAGTGGAAGACGAGAGGTGGGCAGATGAGCCAAACGAGTCATGCCCTCCGGTCAGCAGCGCTATCGCATCTCTAAATTTAGATAGGATAGGCACCTACGTTCAATGTGAACCCTTGGGCCCTAGATCTGATAACACCCTGTATCACACAACCTGATTTCAGTTTAGCCCTGTTCCTCCCAACTTCCTTTGTGCACGGTCCACCCACGAGCCAACGAAAGATCCAATTCAAATCGAGGGATGCCAAAGTTTCTGTGCTCCGCTTGTACATAAACTCTAACATTTTCTGGAAGAATCGGGCGTCATCTTTCGGGGAACACTTTTTTCGCCTTGAAACTCCTTCTCCTTATGGTAAGAGTTTTTATCTTAATTACTTGCGAAGTCTTAGACCCTCCTGTGGACAGGGATCGATTATTAGTCCGGACTCTCAAGCATTCCTTGCGTTACGCCCTCCACCAAGCAAGACGGACCGCAGACGTTGTATATGCGAGGAAATACCTTACTAGTACCCGTTTCTAGTATTTCCACAGTACTCATAGTCAATGCTGACTCACTTAAAGACTGAATCGGTCATTGACGTGAATCGATGGGGTTTGCATTTTGATCTCGTTTGCGTACAATAGATTCACTGATTCAGTAGTTAGTAAATTAATGTGATTCTATTTAATGTGCATATAGATTCGATACCATTCGGGTCATGCACAATCCTCGCAGCGATAATAGATTGAATGTGTGCGAATGAGACGGAATCGTTGGCAGGACTCGGACGCATTATGTAGGATTCGATTATATGTCTGATAGACTAATATTGTGCGGCGTCCTTGAATCAGAATCATCAGATCAAATCTATCTACACAAATCACTATCATTCTGTCTAGTTCCCGGATCCGCGGAGTTTTTTTGGCTGGGACTGAACTTTGCAATGCCCAGTCCACATCTCAAGGCAGTATTATTTGATGTGCGTCTTTTAAACATTACGCCGTTTTCATGGACGTTTAGCATTGTCTAAGATTGGGGGTGTCGTAGTGCAAAGCCCTCTCTTGGCCATCCGTGAGTATGAAATCGAGCATGGGATCCCCAACAACTACATAAACTGCTTGATGTGAGTATTCCGATGAGAAATTTACGATCTCATGCGGGACAATATATCAACTACTCAGCACTCAGCACCGGACGGGGCTCGCAAGGGGCGTGGCAGAAATTCGAGCGGGGACAAATTTCCCTATTCCCCTTCTATGAACAATTCAGTCAGGAGCTGTCTGACGTGGATAGCGGCAATAAACTGTACGTTGAGTACTGTGAGAGGAAGAATATAGGTAAGCCCATGTAATCATGCTCCATGAACGCCGATTAGATTTTATTCGGATGGCAGCATGTCCCGAGCTTCCGCGGAAGTTGGACATCGACGGCCGGGAAGTGAGCCCTCTCCAAGCATTTGATGCGCAGATTCTCAATAGTGTGTCAGCTTTTCGGACGCATGATGAGAACAAGTCAGACGCTGGATAAATATGTCTATAAGGCTATCTTGCGAATCAGAGGTTAGTAGTTGGCCTCTTTTACGCTTCTCTTCGATTTATTGGCGTTTTCTGCGTTTCCTTAGCGGCCGAGCGTTGGCGTCTCATCGCTCTCACGAATAACTATTCGAAGATTGATGCATCATTCCTTGGTCTCGACATCAGACATTCAAAACGATATCCCGGTGTTACTGTAGACTCAGAACTCAGGTTTCTTGGATGGGAAAGGGGCCCAGTCCCGCCACACATTCGCAACCTTTTTGATGATTTCCTGGACTCGAGTGAAGTCGGCATGAGGTGTGTGCAACTCACTAATTGACAGCTCGACCCGTTGGGACCGACCAAGGCACGCTAATCTCCGCTCCGTGCCTTTAGGAAGCCAGAGCATCGGTTCTACCTCTTAGCCTGCGAAAGGAATAATATACGGCCGCAAGAAGCTGTCTTTTTAGATGATCTAGGTTTGTAAGTACAGTATTTCCTTTGTCAAAGCTGTTGCGAGTATCTGTTCCCGCGGTTGACGGAGTGTGACGTCTCACAGAAATCTCAAAGCTGCCCAGGAACTCGGAATGGAAACCATACGTCAGAATCTTGCTTTCTTCCAGGTGAACAGCCCAATGTCTGATCCATAACATGCGTTGATAGATGTGCCGATGGGCGGCGCTGTGTCCGCCCTCAAAATCTTGGGGGACAAATTAGGCATCGACCTGACGCAAGAATTGGAACCCGAAGCAAATATGCCGTCAAGACTCTGAACAATGGCACATTCAATGCTTTCTCCTCCGTCTCACCGCGGGGAGATGCGGGGGAATAACATTAACAAATGCATTTGACAACTATTCCTATGTTCTATGTTCTCAAGAAAGCAGCAATTAGAATGGCTTGTCTGAGGCTGGGGTCTTGTCCTCGTAGTAGTCACTGAGCTGTGGAGGGGCGTACAGTCGGGAGACGTATGTGTAGAGAGGTAAGAGACGCACCACAGGTATCTTGAGAAGAAGGGTGTTTTTCACCTTTGGCGTCACAGAGAGAAGCTAGAGAAAACCCGTTCAGTGGGAACAGTGCGCAACAAGTAGCTGCGGTGATCGTACGAAAACAAGGGCGGAGCTGGCTCCTACGCCCCAAAGGCCGAGACTGCCTGACCATCGCTTCGCGGTCTGCGAAATCATGAATGAGTGTGACAGCATGGAGAAGCCGGGGGACATACATCCAGTGTGAAATTCCCCAGTCTACGGGTAGCAGGAGTCGGGTAGTAGGCTAAGCGGGACATAACTTAGAGTGAGGTCGAGTTGTGGTGTTGGTGATGGTGAGAAAGGCAGCGTGAGACCCCGGGATCGGCCGAAGCCGATTGTCTTTGTTTTTGCAATTTCACAGAAACTCGGATACGACACGGACTCGGACGACAGTGGGGACGTACCTCTACTCTTGCATCCCCCTCGGCACCTCCATTCCTCCTTTGTTTTAATTTAAATTCCTTGCTTTTACGTCCGTGAACTCATTAGGTTCTGCCTCTTTCTTATCGCGAGCCAGGTTCATGGCAAATCCTCGGCAGCGTCGCAAAGCTCGCTCCACCCACAAACCGGTACATCATTCGAGGCAAGCGAAGAAACTCCTCAAGAAGCAACCTCGTGGGTTAGGCTTTTTTGTGAACATGTCCGCATTACCGACGTGTATTTGATTTCGTACTTATCAAGCTATTCGGGGACCAAAGGTATTGCAGGAAGCATGGGACAAACATAAAACTGTCCGACAAAAGTACGTTACTGTATACACAGTCCTTGACGAGGAATGTTGGATAATTGACGGGATGTTCGCCACGGTCCTTTTGCCAGTTACGCAGCCTTGGGTCTGGCCGTTTCACTGAATCCGAACACGTCTGGGGGTGCGAAATGCGCCGCACCTGTCACGGAAGCACGAAGCGTTGTGAATGGAGTTGACAATATGGACGCGGCGGTGTTGATGAACGGCGGGGGCGACCGTGATCTTCCAATAGGTTTAGGACGTATTGTGAGAGATGAAGCTGGCCGAATTATCGCCGTCGAGACCAACGATGATGTCGATCCGTCTCCATCTAACCACCAGCTGGATCTAGTCGAGGAGGCAGCGGCGGCGGCGGTAATTCGTACTCCAGATGGCCAAAGTTGGACATCATTTGGTCGGACGTCTGGCGCTGAAAAGCCAAATACCGCACTAACTCAAGGTGGGTGCCGAACGCCAATTGCTTCTGGAGATAACCGTTTTGACCTGACTTGCCATGGAATCACTCTGTCCGGATGAATTATTTTACGAAGCGCTCCCGGACGTCTATCGTGGGCCAGTTCCGAGATTCACTTGCAAAGGTGAAATAGTATTTCTACAGAAACTGATATCGAAACATGGCCGGGACGTGACAGCTATGATACGAGATAGTAGACTCAATCCTGACCAGCGGACAGAGGGAGAGATTCGGCGGGGCATCAAAAATGCGGGAGGATTTGAGAAGCTAGGTGCATAGATGTCATAAGGGGATAGGGAGACGGGACACCTAATCTGCTAACAGCGGCAACAATATGGGAACATGTATGGATAGCCTATGTTGACATGCCTACCTAAATGACAAAGGGCGAGGAGGACAAAGCAATTTGAGGGGTGTGTCGTTGATAGTGAGCAGACTGCGGGCGTTCGGGATCTATCGCGTGCCGGAAACATTCAAAGCAAGGACAGATGCCGAGAAAGGGGAGCAGTCTCAGGACGGGGAACATGGAACGTGTGGCGTGGACAGCTATTGAAGGAAGGCAGATAAAGTCAGCGAGGGGGGAATGGGTGTTGCTGTGCGGAAGGAAGGATAAAGTAGGCAAGTCGAGCCCGGACGAGCGGACATACCGCGAGCCGAGGAACAGGGAAATGACAGGTTGAACGAATTACGACATGAGGTGGACCCCGTAGACGATGTAAACCGAAAACCGAACGAGACATGTGGTCTGGTCCAGTGCCAGGACACCATGACGGGCACGGTGACGGGGGAAGGAGATAAAGACATGGGGCGTGGACAGACTGGACATACAGTTCCAAGAAACCGTCGACGGTAAACTGTTGGTCTCTCCCCTTCCGAGCGCACGTCTTCCTTCTTCATTCATCCCCAAACCTTCAAATACCCCCCCCTTTTGCACCCCCTCCCACTCCACCGCCACCACTACTACCACTTTCCCTCATCCCCCAATGCCTCTCAAGTCGGCCTCCGTCTCCAGGAGTCCAGGCTCTGCTAGCCCTCCCTATCCTTCCGCCACCACTCGCCGCACCTCCTCCCAGCCCAAGTCATCCCGCCAACAGTTCTCCGCATGTGGGGCGTGTCGCATGAGAAGGTATAGCAGATTGTTGCTCAACCGACTACAGATGGCTCACTCGTGGGAAACAGAGTTCGCTGCGACCTGAAAGACTTGCCTTTTTCGAGCACAGGCACGCAGCCACAGTGTTCGAACTGCAAGGAGCGCGGCCTCAAATGCGTGTCTGTATTCCTCTCGCTGTCCATATCTCCTCGTTCCAACCTCACCCCACCGTACAGTGATGAGTTTGCCGAAGTGAAGGCCGTTAAATTACTCAGGCGCGGTCGCCGACTCCAACAGGTCGAGTCCGTTACCACCCTTTCCTTTGTCTTCGCTTCCTTTGTTAAACTCTTTCTGCAGGGCCGTCTATGGCAAATCCATCGACGAGGACGGTGGTCTCTTTACCGCCCCCCCCCTCTCGCCTGGGCTCATTCCCAGACTCAAACCAGAATTCTTCTCATCCGCCTTCTTCCGTCGATTCCACATCCAGCGTCAGTCATTCAGCCTCTAGTTCGCCTACCTTGGCCCTTACCCCTCCCTCCTTTGTACAGATCCTATCATCGATCCCTCCGAGTTTTGTGCCCGCTTCTTCGAGTTCAGCAAGGGTAACTGTAATGCCCTTGGCATCCCGGGCCAGCTTATTGCAATGTTACTTGCTGTTTGGGCAGCAAGCTTTGGTGTTAATGAATATGGCATCGAAGAGCTTCATCATGGCGAAGCCGTCATCCCCAATCGTCGTGAGGCTACCAACGAAATGGTCCAGGAGATGCTTCACCTGATCGATATCCACGGTATCTTGAGGAAGCCCACGTGGGACGGTGTGCGTGCCTTGCACCTTTTGCTGCCTTTGACACAAGGTCCGTAATTCGTAGCCAACCTCCTACCGTCTTATCCAAGCCCCCATCCAGAGATCCAGTCACCTATGGAACGACTTGTGATGTATGAAGCATTGGTCAGCCAGGTCTTCACCCTTTGCAGTCTGGCATCAGTTTCTTCTGTGGCAAGTGGCCAAGGGCAGGCCATTGATATCCTTGTCCGCGCAAGGCTGTTCTGGTATTCCCACATCGTAGAGGGCGTTACTACCGGTCTTCGTGGCGGTCGTCTGCTCATGTAAGCCCAGGATTCGCGTACGGCCAGTGTGTCAGAAGTTGACTCGTTCGACAGCTCGGATGATGACCTGGCAGCGTTTCAAAAAACTCTCCCCCCGTTCGATAGCGATACTATGTCGCGCACTTCCACCATCGCTTACGAGTTTACATATCGTTACGCGATGGTTCCGCTTAACCTGGCATCGGCTTGTCGGAAAGTTCACTTAGCCTTGACAGGTCCCAAAGCTCGGCAACAAAATGAGATTGAGGAGCAAAGTCTACATGAGGTCTGGGATGCACTCGAAAAGTCGTGGAAAGAATTCGATAATCTACGAATGCTAGGCACCTCTGGCAATGTTCATGAGGAGGATGTCGATCGCTACATCCATGGATGGCAGGTGAGCAAACCCGTTGTCAGCCATGTAATTGATTTATTTATTTTTAATCTTTCCTTTCGTAGATCTTCATTTTTGAGTGCCGTAAGTAGCGTACGACTGGTTCTCTCAACGCATCGACACTAACACTTTGGTAGTTAACGTAATACGTGAGGCACTCAAACAACGGACAGTCGTCCATCCGACCTGTGATAGAAGTCGTAATATCACCCTCCCCAATTCAAGCCCGCGGAGCGCACAGCTCGATACGGCGACTCGGCTGTTGAAAATCGCTGATGTCCGGTGTCACGAAGTGGTCCGACGGGTCGTCGTAATTATTCGCCAGCACCTGGGCACCCCCTTTTTCGAGTATGATGCCTCCCTCGCGCGGGATGGTTGCTTTTTTGCGGGATTTTTGCTTGCACGCGAAGGTGGTTCTGACGAAGACGTCCAAACATGCTTACAAGCATTGCGCCAAATGAGATGGGCGTTCTCCAAAGGTGAAGAAAGGGAGAAAACTGTCCGGATGATCTGGGAGTCTCGCAAAGGGTCAAATGCAAGGTCATGCTCTTCCATCTCCCCCACCCTAACTACACCCATGTTTGAGCTTCAGCCCGCTGGAACACAATTTCTACGCACTCATTCCCAGCGACCTCATCCTCCCCCCCTATCTATTCCTTTTACTTCTGGGATTCCTAGTTTGGATGCATCGGCTCCAACTACGGCACGTACTGAAGACAGCAGTTGGGCTTCTCCACTTTCTGCAACTTCGTCTGGTCCTCATTCACCCGTTGATGGACCACTTATTTCGGGTTCAAGCGGGGGATCGCCTTCGTCGACGGTGGTTTCCTCCAACGAGTCTCCTCCGTTTTTCGCACTAGCTCAGGGACCAACTCCATTTGCGCAGATTTCGCCAGGGTTAAAATCTGATGCACAACGCCATTCTCCCCCATTGATGTTCTACGACAGCGGCCACTATACCTTCACACCGCCCTCCTCAAATGGTGCCCTGTCCACCTTGACGAGCGTTCAACTACCCAGCTCAGGCATTCGATCCATGAGCTCCACGTTGTTGTGTTCTAGCCCGACGTCGCATAGTACTATGCCAGAAGACGCCGAGACAGCTTTCAATCAACCCAGCCCAACTTTCTTCGACACAAGCTCCGTCGTCTATCCGATCGGTGGGACTTCGCCGCCGGCGCTCCACACAGGCTCCACCCTGGATCACACGTTTTCGCTCTCGTCGCCGTTCTTCTAGTGCACACTTTGGTATAAATGAAATACCGGTTGACTGGACATTATTATATTTGTCATATAAACTGCTTCTCGATTCGTCCACTTCAAGTTGCTATAAGTTAGTATCTGAGCCCTGGGGTTGGTCCGATCTGTTGTTTTGGTGCATCTCAACCTTTGGTCTCTGTCATACATAGATATCTTTATTTGTCTGTAGTGCATTATTGTTCATTTGTCATGTCCCTTTACATCATAGGATCGCTGCATAGAAAAATAAGAAAACTTGCAGTTGTCGTCATGCGAACCAAGCAGAGCCAAGCCAAGTGCCCGGTTTAATTCCGACTGCTGTCATCCGAGCGTGGGGAGACAACACGCTGCACACTCGACTTGAACCTGCACGGTCATGTTTCGTACGTTTATGTGATCGTCTTTACTTTTCCTGTCTCTGACATTCTCCCTTTCTTTCTAGTCTTTCTCCCCCTCCTTTGTACGTAGGCATCTCCCCCCTTACCCCCTTTTTATTTACCACCTTTCACAGTTGGTTTCCAAAACAAGCGCAGTGTCGTTGACCCAACCGCTCGTGTCTGTCCCAAGTGTCATAATGGTAACCCCTTTCCCATCTACTGGGGCTACTCAGCTTGTCTGACGTTAATTTCGCTCTCAAACAGTGAGCGTTGTTCGTGCGAACTCCCGCATGTGGTTTTCGTTCTTCTTCGTACGCGTCATCCCGTTCAAGAGTAAGCACATCTGGGTATGCTCAATATGTAACTGGTACGTGTCGACACAGAACGGGTGAGTCCTAGTCAATCAACTTGCCATCCGTCATTTTGTCTAAGTGGGGCTGTCCTTAGATGGGAACCGGCTCTGCCTGCAGGGAACCCAGGGTGGGCTCCAATTCAGCCGGGATATCAGCAGCCATACCAGAGTCCGCATTCGACTGGGTATCAGCCCTCTTACGACAGTCCGCCGCAGGGTTATTGAAATCCCTGCGCTTCCATCTTCCATTCTTTTCGTTTACTCTTTGTTACCATGTATCAGATGCGTCTTGTATGTTTTCGAATATTTCTTATAAGCACATAGGCGATGTTCATTCTCACATCCGACGCCTCGCCTACGTATCTTTATATCTTGCCATTCCTGCTGTCAATGCATCTGCGAGTCTTCCAGCCATGCTGCGGCTCCACCAAACAGAAACAAAACAACCAGTACGATTGTACATACACTGCACCGGGTCTTGACCGCCGTTGCGCTGAAAGAGCGTTCGAGGCCGTTGATTAGGTTAGTAGACCAATAAGTGGGGGTTTTGACGCGGTTAACGACGTAAACATTCCCTGCTGTCAGTGAGATGCGGGGAATAACCGAAATGCGGGGGCAAGACATACCCATTCACCGATACACGAGCGCAAAATCAACACTTTCTTGTCAGAGCTTGAAATATACATCATTACTATCTTGTATCCGCCCCGCGGTGCTAGTACCCTACCCAACTCATACTACGTAGCACGTATTTCGGCGCACTAGCCATTACACAATCATGGGGCTGTGTCTAACCCGTCGCACCCATCCCTTCTGGCAGCAACACCGATCATTTCATTTTCCAAAGCGTTCCTACGAGGGGAGAGGAAGAGCAGAGAAGCCTGTGTACCAGAGCAGAATAACAAAGAAAACTTGATAAGTACGAGTGAGAGCCGAGCGCCAAAGTGGACTGGCCATGGGCAGTGTGACAGATACCGTGACAACGACCGCGACACGACTCTCTCTCGCTAACCACCTACCCTTTGCTTGACTCTTTGACTCTCCCTCATTCCTCAACATGCACACCAGCGAGTACGACTATCTCTTCAAACTCCTTCTCATCGGTGATTCGGGCGTCGGAAAGGTATCACGCTCCAATTTCTATAGAACATAACGACTCACCGTCTCTCGCCTACACAGTCCTGTCTCCTCCTCCGTTTTGCAGATGATACCTACACAGAAAGCTACATCTCCACAATTGGCGTCGACTTCAAGATTCGCACTATTGAGCTCGAAGGCAAGACAGTCAAACTGCAGATTGTAAGTGCGCAGTCCTCTGCTGCCTTTTCCTTGGCGCCCCGCGTCGTGGCACCGTGACCACTGTTCTGCTGCCTCCCTCTTCGGATCATTATTTACTTTTTTTTCCTATCCGAGAAACCGTAAACTAACAAATTTTCCTATCATACAGTGGGATACCGCAGGTAATTAGCCTTCTCCTGTCTTTATTTGTCGGTCATTGATGCCCTTTTGGTGTCAAGGTCAAGAACGATTCCGCACTATCACCTCATCTTATTACCGTGGAGCACACGGCATCATTGTCGTCTACGATGTCACCGACAACGGTCAGCTCTTTCTGTCTCAATGGTCGTCTGCACCAACCTCTCTTCACACCTATTTATAGATACATTCACCAACGTAAAGCAATGGTTGCAGGAAATCGACCGCTATGCTTCAGAGGGTGTGAACAAGTTGCTCGTCGGCAACAAGTCCGACTTGACCAGCAAGAAGGTTGTAGAGTACGGTGTCGCAAAGGTCCGTTCATAGTTCAGGCACAGCGTTGGCTTATCATATTGACTTTCCCGTTGTCATTGTAGGAATTTGCCGATCAGCTTTCTATTCCATTCCTTGAGACATCTGCGAAGAATGCGACAAATGTCGAGCAGGCTTTCTTGACCATGGCAAAACAGATCAAGGACCGGTATGTTTAGCTTGTAATAATCCAAGTTTTTACTCCGTACTGACGTCCCACTTCAGTATGGGATCCACACCGTCAGCACCGGGTGCGGGCAAGTCATCAACAATTACTCCTGGTCAGAACGTACAACAAGCTCAATCTGGTGGCTGTTGCTGATCGCCGAGAATTTGGACATTTTGTTTATCCTACCGGCGCCCTAGAAACATCGGGGAGATGTTTAATGATTGTTCTACTCTACATCTTCACCTTACCTTCACCCCGTGTCCTCACTTTTGCGCTTGCTGTTCAATATCCATGTTTTCCGCATAAACCGCGCGTGACTGGCCCATGACTAAATGGAGTGGTAGTGATATGAATGATGGATGAATGGATGCATTTGGTAAATTACGTGTATCATGCGTCAACAAGTGTCCAATAGCACAAGTACAGGAAGGTAATTGCATTAAGACTAAGGAGGCACTGTGTCGTCGAGGGGAAGGTGATTCGTATCACCTGCTTCGGTCGCCTCCTCGAATTTGCGCACTTTCTTTGCCCATCGGAGGCCACATGCATTGCAAAGCGTTTTTGGACCGCGAGGGCCCTAGAACCCAGAGTTAGCAAGTGATCGAGGAAAAGAGTACGATAGGTTCACCTTTCTCCATTCCGGGGAGTCAGTCCGACCACAAGTATTGCAAATATACTGTTCGCCCCCAACTGACTTTTTGAGCTGGGAACAAGACGTGTCAGGGCAACACGCGACTAAGGTTAGGTCGTAAAGGTGGCGTACCTTCTTCCTTCGGGGTTCTGCGTCTCCTTCGTCCTCGAGTGAGGAGATTGCAGGAAAGCCGCCACTGGGTTCGTACCCATGCGGCAGGGAGTAGTGCGATCGCGACGAATCCGCACCGTCGATTGTTGGCCGCGTAGGTAATCCTAGGTTAGCCGCGAGCTGCGCCGATAAGTCGTCGCCGCTATATGGACCCATGTGTTGAGCGGCGTGTGTTCCAGATGGCTGCTGGGAATGAGCACGAAGCGTGCTTATATGTTGCTGCAAACGCTCGTTCTCGAGTTTGAGTTCTAGCAGTGTATTTAACCTGCCCACCACACAACCCAATGTTGGCCCTCACGACCGAAGAACGCGTATAAAAGCACTCACATGGCCACATTTCGACTCGGATACGGTTTGGCAACCACGAAGAAACACTTGCATATGCTTTCTCCCATGACGAAGTGTGGATAGCCGACTATCTCGAGGAGAACCTCTTTAACCGGAGGTGGAGGAGTTACTGTTGCGTGAGCGAAGGGGGGGTCGGATTTACAGAAGAACCTCGCATAGAATTGTAACTCTTCACGACGCTCGATGGAACGAGCATATGTCTCGCAAAAACCGAGTCTGTCGTTCGCTGTGGCACAGATCACAGATAAGAGCTGGAAGACAGCGATGCGATCGAGTGAGATACAGACCATTGACCAGATCTTTGAAATCACTGTCTATCAAGTCCTCATCCTGCCAGCCAAGTATCTCGCGCACAGCTGGGTTGCAGAAAAGGACTTTACGTCTGGAAGAAAGGACGAGCACGATGGCCTCGCTCAACTCGGTCATTAGGAGATCTGCCCAACGTTTGCGCCGCGTAAACTCCCATGGGTGAACATTCTGTTGTGGTTGTAACTGAACAGGGCGTGAAGATGGACCGGCTACAGCACTCATTGGGGAAGCGATAGAAGGTATGATACAGGAAGGGGAGGATATATAGGTAACTGCAGCACCACACACCACCACAAAACACCAAACACCACAAAACGCGGAGTGGAGCGGGGAAGCCGACGGCATATCCTAAAAAGGAAGAAAGTGCGATTTTCACGGACGTATCAGGCCGGCCCGGGAACGAATTAGGTAACACAGTAGCCTCCATCGATTCGGAGCTCAGCACCGGTCATAAATCGAGAGGCGTCACTGGCGAGGAAGACAATTGCACCCTGCATGCTCATAAACGTCAGTCTAGCTCATCCTGCCATCGGACATCAATCACTGACATCCAGATCTTCTGACTCTCCAATCTATCAAACGTTTCGTCAGATCCGCTTAAACGGGGTACATCAATATCCATACCCGTCCCATCGGCGTCCGACTTTCCCATTCTCTCTGACACGCCACATGAGAGCCTGCAAAAATGGTTAAAGAAGAAGCAACGCTACCTTGAGTTCCGGATTGTTCGATCCTAACGTCCGTGTCAGTTTGGTCATCATATATCCGGGACTGGAGATGGGGTTTCAGCACATGACGGGAATTCCCGGTTCAATTCGAAGCAAGCCTCAATACCTTAACGCGTTCACGCGCACTCCTTTCGTCGCCCACTCCACGGCGAGGCTGGAAGCCATGTGTTTCACGGCTACAACGGGTCAGTATCATCCTTCACGGATTGAGCCGGCGCAGGGGAAATCACCCGCTTTTGATGAGTTATATGGGGTTTGCAGCTTCGCAATACGGTCAGTTTAACCCGGGCCCGGTTAGGCGAGTAACTTACCTGGGGTACGTTGACAATCTAAAGGCAACGGTTCAGAACGGCGGAAAGTAAATGAGAAAGGGAGATAGACACACATTAGCGCTCATGCTGGCCACCAGAATAATACTGCCTCCGCCCTGTGGAATCATGTACTTTGCAGCTTCTCGAGCGGTAAAGAAAACACCGTGGACATTGACATCGTATAAACGCTTCATACGATCCGATGGATAACTGCCGTACGCGTGACATTAAGTAATTTTCCAGACGAGGCACAGGAGAGGGATTCACTCGAGGGCGGAATGAATTTCAACGATCCCTATTCAGGTTCGGTAATGGATTTGCGGGTGGTTCAGGTGACAGATAAACATACCAGCGGATGCAACGACGGCGTCCACACGCCCAAACACCTCGAGTGTTCTCGTAAAAGCCTTCGCCAAGGATACTTCTGAAGACACATCGCACTCGAGGCCGAGAACCTTTAGAGGGTTGAGTTCCAAATGTTCGCTAGCTTCGGGGATTTGAGAGAACTACCCTCACGGAAAGATGACCGGATTGTAAAAACGTACCTGCAAATTCGACGAGTTCTTCCGCCGCCGTCTGCGCTTCGGACTGCTTTAGGTCTAGGAGGGCGATTGAGGAGCACCCTCTACATAATTTTTCAAGGTTTAGCTAATGTGATATTCCAATAGAAATAGAACACTCACGACCGCATAAAAGCACGACAAAACTCATTCCCAAGTCCCTGAGCGGCCCCAGTCACAAGACAAACCTGTACGTTCCATATAACACTTATTTCTGGGTCGGGAAGACAATATCATTACTGACTTTTCCTTGTAGCGAGAGAGTCGGTAATGTCTTAGAAGCCGTTTGTGCACCGGTACTCAACCATCGATCTCGGATACACAAGTACGGCCATACGACCGGGGATTCGGATTGCAAACCGTAGGGTGTCATGAGAGTACGTGTAAAAGGCGGTAGTCAAGCTAGCGATAGAAGCACGGCAGTCGTAAAGCCGCGCCCGTGTACTATACAGTAAAAGTCAAACCTGACAGTGTCAGAATATCCGACTTAAAGATGCAGACTTAGCATGTACGCTATCTAGATCACGCTCTAAGTCACAATAGGTGAAACATATGAAGTAACAAAGTGGTCAGAGATGTAGGAGTAGGATGGTACATAAAGAGGACACGCGCAAGCGCGGGTATAGTATCTGACATGTAAATCCTCTATAATATAAGGCCGTTAATTGGAAATGGTGCAGGCACCGCTGACACATAAATCTCTTATCTCATCCAAAACCGGAGTTGAAGCGGAGTTTGTTGTCATCGCATTCTTTTCCTCTGTGTTCTAAGCGGAGTGTTCTGAGCGGAGTTGAATTTGGATCAGTGAGAGATCTGCTTTCATCTTCATCTTCCTCAACGTCCTTCGCAAAAGACGCAATGCACGCTTATCCTTCCTGGCCTCTCTCTCCCCATCCACCCACCCTATTGTTTTGTGGATCTCAAAGGGGTGTGTACGAGCCGTCATCGTCGTTGTCGTCGATCACAAAGCACGCTAATCCCTCTGCGCAAACCTCTGCACTTCTGCCCAGTGTTATTGTCTTCTGGATCTCAAATGGGTGTGTACCACCCTTCGTCGTCGTCTTCGTCGATCACAAAGCACGCTAATCCCTTATGGTGCCTCTCTCCCCATCTGCTTGCGTTATTGTCTTCTGGATCTCAAATGGGTGTGTACCACCCTTCGTTGTCGTCGTCATCGATCACAGAGCACGCTAATCCCTTCTGGTGTCTTTCTCCCCATCTGCCTGTGTTATTGTCTTCCGGATCTCAAATGGGTGTGTACCACCCTTCGTCGTCGTCGTCGTCGATCACAAAGCATGCTAATCCCTTCTGGTGTCTCTTTGCCCATCTGCCTGCGTTATGTCTTCCGGATCTCAAATGCGTGCATACCACCCTTCGTCGTCGTCGTCGTCGATCGCGATGCACACTTATCCATCCCGCTTTTCTCTCGCCATCCACCCGTGTTATTGTCTTGCAGATCCAAAAGAGTGCGTACCACCCTTTATCATCGTCGTCGTCAATCGTGATGCACACTAATCCTCCTGGCCTCTCTCTCTTCATCTGCCCTGCTAATTGTCTTCCGGATCTCAAAATGGTGTGTACCACCCTTTGTTATCGTCATCAATCGCCATGCACGCTAATCCCTCCTGGCCTCTTTCTCCCATCGACCCGCGTTATTGTCTTGCGGATCCCAAAACGGTGCGTACCATCCAAAATTGTCAATCTCTCATCCGTTACTGATCTAATTTTCTATTTCTTCACGCTGTTCTGATCATATTCAGCCATACCCTCCCTCACCGCCCACCACCCGGTTGATTGGGTGCATGTCAAGAGTCACGTATCCAATGCCAGTGTACGTGACAGGTGGGTCCCACATCAAAAATCGTGACGCTACCCTGGGAGTGTCAATCTCAAGATGAGTTTTTGCCGATGTAGCCAGGTGCGCATCATTTCGTTTATCGTAGGCTTGCTAATCATTCCATTCCATGCTCAGACCGGAGCACCAATTCATATATTTATGATCTGCTTTTCTTCGGCTTCACGTACATCCCCACCAATTATCTTGCGGATCTCGACCAGGTGCGTCCCACCCGCCCGTCCTCCTCCTCGATCCCCATGGACGCCAACCCTTCCCCATCCCCTCTCCCCATCGTCCCCACCAATTGTCTTGCGGATCTCGACCAGGTACGTCCCACCCGCCCCCGTCCTCCTCCTCGATCTCCGTTTGCGGAATGGCTTCTTGACATTGGACATGCATGGTCTACTCCTACGAATACACCTACGTCTATTACTATTCCTGACGACATGTGTTGCTACACTGAAGATGATCTCATCACAAGCGTCTATGGCTCAATGAGCGTTCATGCCCACGTTCCTCCTCCGGATTTCTTTAAATAAAGGGCCATTCTTGCAGCACAAAATGACTACATTCGGAGCCTCAACTCAACAATACTCACCCATCTCCTTTTTGTTTTTATTCTATTTTCCCTTCATTTTTCTGACAACGGCAATCAGCCTAGCCACCACATGTATACAAGCATGCCGTCAACATTAAACAATCAACACTCAATCATTTCGTCTTTTACATTTTGCTAACCATTTGCTAACCATTTTTCTAAACAATTGTCTTACACGTGAAGCACAGCAATCGTGCCTATATATCTACCAATACATCTAAACACGACTTGGTCTTAGTAGTACCTTAACATGTATTTAGCGGCAGGAAGTTAATAGAGAATGAGTGTACAGCTGTATTGTCCTGCAGTATATTAATGTGATTCCTTTCATTTTGATGCTTTCTGTGACTTGCAACTGCACCCCCGTGGCATTCAAAGCGACAAAATGACATGCTATGAAAAGCAATGTAATGCTACTCCACCGCCATCTTATTTTCCCGGTTGTCTGTCATGGCCTGCATAAGGTTTCACTTATTCTGCATCATCATCGCAGTCCGACCTGTTGCATGTCATACAGGAGAGAGGTTTGCTAAGCTCTCTTCGGCTTGCTCGGCTGGGCTGGCTTCGCTCTGGGGCTTGCATGGCTGGGAGCTTGCTCAGCCTGGTACTTGCTGGGGCCTTCTAAGCTCGGACTGGGGGCTCGCTTGGCTAGCTGGGCCCGGCGTAGCACGGGCCACCGCTAGTTACCAAATAACCGACGGACGAAATTCAAAGGAAGGGGAGCTAGAACGAGTCTCACCGATACCAAAGAATGTCATAGCTTCCCCAAAGGAAAAAATACAAAGACAGAAGGAAAGTGTCATGAGTACGGAACAGGTGAAGGCGCGGCAAGCAATCCGAGATTGCTACTACAAAAGAGTATCTATATGCACACAAACTTGGACTTTCGTTTTGAGAGTTCATCCATGCGAGCGTCTAGTTGATGGCGGACTCGTTCCTTAGCCCTGCGCTCCTCATCAAGACGTTGTTCGAGGGACTGTTTCTCTTCGACAACCGACCGGCGGACCACCGCGACTTCACGCTTAGTTTCTGCTAGCTCGCTTCTAAGGTTCTCTACCTGACTGTTAAGGCTGTCTCGCTCACGAGCAAGCTCTGTAGCTTGCATGCGAGCTTTTCGAACTGAAGGCAAACGTCAGAGAAACACAGCCTGCGTAGGATAAAGACTCACGGTTTTTCTCAGAATCTCCAAGGGAGGTTTCTAGTTTGTTCACCATGTTCATGTGAGTCTGTAGATCGGTCTCGCAGTGCGTTAATTGCTTGTTCAACGTCTTGATCATAGCTTCCTGCTCTTCCATCTGCTTGGTTCGGTCCTGAAGTTGCTGAGCAAGTTCCACATCCGTTGGCATATGGCCATTGGTAGTAGACTGTTGAACAGAGGTTGCTGGCGAATTTATGTCCGAGTCACGTGAAGAGGACGGAGATAGCGCAGCGGAGGACGTGGCGGATGATGTTGAGGGCTGGTGGGCCAGTGATGAAGCTACCTTCGGCGCAGGAGGTGGCGGTACGGAGGGCGGTGGAGTCGGCGGTGGGAGTTTGGTAGCAAGACCATTGGCCCGAGTGTATGACGAGAGTACGCGCTCCTGTGGTGTGCGAACAGGAGAGGTGGGCGAAGGTGGAGGGTTACGGATTGTCGGAATTCGGGCAAGCTGGGCTTGCAGGTCCCTCATTATACCTTCCTGCTTTGCCTTTTCCTCTTGAATTGCATCCTTTTCATCTTTGACACGCTGAAGAGTGTGCTGTAGTTCTGCCAGGACTGAACGGTGCTTCTCTAGTTCGCCCACCAACGAGTCCCGATTGGATGCCTGTTGAATTAACTCGGATTGCTCGCTGTGGGTATCTCCTAACTGAGCCTTGAGCGATTCGACTTCGTTCGCCAGCACCTCTCGCTCGTTCTGGGCTTCTGATAGTGCGAGCAAATACTCCTCGGCTGCGGCCTTATGAGATGCTAGCTCTTCTACGAGTAATTCACGGTCCTTATCCACTGATTCACGTTGTTCTTGATTCTTTCCCTCGGTCTCTTCGAGTTCCCTTTGGACGCGTTCCTTATCCGCAATGAGCTGTTCTATCTGCAGCCTTGCCGACTCCAACGCTTTTTGATGGCCTTCGCCTTCCGCCAAAAGAGTGGAATTAAGATTATCCAGTGCTCGCTCGTGCTCAACTTGGATGAGGGCCATCTGTTCACGATGACTTTGGACGAGGGCAGCATGCTCTTCCTGGACTTTGGACAAAGCTTCCTGGAGTTTGCTCTCGTGATTCGCCTGGAGGTCTTGAAGCGTAGAAGAGAGGGCCTTTTCGTGCTCTACTCGAAAAGTAGCGTATTCCTCCGCATGGGTCTTTGCCAACAAAGAGCGTTGCTGCTCGGCACTGGCCAGGGCATCCTGCATTGTGTTTTCATGCTGTGCTGTGAGCTTGGCGGCGAGTTCATCCAACGCCCTTTCGTGAGAACTACGGAGCCCCGCTAATTCCTCCGCGTGATGTCGCTGCAGCGCATTGCGATCCTGCTCTGCCTGAGAAGTGAGGGTGGAGATAGCCTCTTGGTGTAAAACCTTCAACGCCGCTATATCTCGCTCGTGTCCAGACTCCACCTCCCTGAGAACAGCTGTTTGTTGCTCTCTTAAAGCCAACAGCGAAGCTTCGGATTGTTCGCGTGATCGTGAGCTGGATTCCCTGTACTCCTTCTGTGCCTTGGCCATTGCGTGTTGAACTTGCTCCAGTTCTTTCTTAGTCTCCTCCTGAACTTTGAATAGGGCGGCTGCGTGTTGTGATTTAAGTTTCTCCAGGTCCTCAGTGAATGTGGCTTCCTTCTTGGCAAGACTGGCGGCGTGCTCCTTTTGGATGTCCTTGATGGCATCAGCTTGAGCAGATTGCGACTCGGAGAGTAAACCTTCTCGGGCTAGATCGGCGACGCGAAGATCGGCGACGTGATCTTCGCGTAGCCTCTCCAATGTTGTCTTGGCCTGGGCAGCTTGCTGCTCTAATGCCGTGGCGTGTTCGGTCCTTAGTCGAACCAGTCCGTTATAGTACTCCTCCTCAGTCTTCGCGAGAGACGCGGCCATTTCGTCATCCTTCTGCTTCAAGATCTCCTCATGCTTGGCTTTGGTCTCCTCAAGAACAGTTTGATGTTCTTCCCGAGACATAGCAAGCGCTGAATCGGCTTCATCAAGACGACGACGAATCTCATCCTCGTGCTCAGTCTTCAGACGATCGAACGCTTCGGCGTGATCCTTGTATGCCACTTCCAAAGCAAGGGATGCTTCGCGTAATTGGTCGCGCAGTGAAGCTAAAGAAGCTGTATGCTCTTCGTTGAGGCGGCCGACGAGCTCATCATCTTCTTTCTCCTTGAGACGCAGAACTCGTTCGTGGTCCACGCGGAGTTGCTCTATAGCCTGACTGTGGTCATCCTCGGCCTGCTCGAGAGCCCTCTGAAGCTCTGCTTTGCGCTGTTCGAGCTCCTCAAGTCGCAGCAGGCTATCTTCGTGCTTACTGCGTAAGCTGCCGAGTTCGTTAGACATGTTGATGGTCTATGAGTAAGGTGAGTATCTGCATCCCTCCCGTCTAATAAGAGAAGTACCTGGTTGCTGGATAAAGCAGTTAGCTCGTCATATTGGCGTCGAAGCGACCTCAACTCCTCATTGAGAGCCTCGACAGCTTCACGGTGCTGGGATTCCTTTTGAGCCATTGCGCTGGGGGTTTGGTGAGTTGTTGTCGAACAGGCTATGATGCAATGACAAACCGCATTAGTTCGTTAAGACGGTCCAAAGATTCATCGGTTTCTGGGTTGCTCATCACGTCCGCGCTGTCCGGTCCTGATCCTTGATGCAAAACTGTCTTTATATCGTCTGGCTGATTGATTTTTCTTGGAGACATAGATACTGAAGGGCTGTCTATGTTGTCAACTGCAACTTCTTGCAAGCCCGATTGCGTAGGAACAACGGTTTCCCTCTCCTTGAGTGAGATCTCGAGCTGAGCAATTTCTTGCTCACGCTCTTTGAGTACATCCTGTAGACGCATAATCTCCTTTTCGAGGCTTGCCGCTGACCGCTCATGGGAAGAGACACTAAGGGAAGGAAGAGAAATTGAGAGATTGGGTCTGTGTGGAGATCGTGTGGGGCTACTCGTTCCATGGCTTGAGAAGGAAGTTTTGCGCGAACGTGCTGATGATAATTCCTGCGATAGCGAAACCGACTGGGAGAGCGACCTGCAAGTAGTTAATTGGGACATATTCCTTGATTTGATCAAAGGGTACATGCCTCGAATGCAGGGACTCTGTTGAGGCCGCTTGACGGAAAAAATGGCGCCTGCTTGCGCTATTAAGCGGGGTTTCACTACTTTCCTTCGAGCGCCCACCCGTCACCCTCCGCTTGTGCGAGCCCAAATCAACAGACCGCTCTGGCGAATCTGTCAGAGCAGGATTGCTAAGTTTCGCTTCCTGTATTTGCGCAGCGAGGTCAGATATCTCCCGGAGAGCGTCGCGATATTTGACAGTAACCGAGGATAAGTCGGCGAGCGTGGCGGTGTGGGCCTGCTGGAGTGTCACTAGCTGGTTCTCGAGCCCAGATCCTAGTTCGCTTGGGGTCGATGTTCCAGAAACAGAGTTACTTCCGGAACCGGCAGCCTTGGCTAAGTCGAACTCAAGCCTCTTCCGCTCCTGCTGCACCTCGCTGGCGACACCGTCCAGGCGCTCCCATGCCTCGCCTGCCTCCTTTTTCTTAACTTTCCATTCTTCCATCTTCGCCTCAAGCTCGCGTACATTACGCTCGCGTTCTTCGAGATCGGTCCGCCAGCTCTGACCGTCCTTCTTGAGTCCTTCGAGTCGTTCTTGCAAGACCCGCGCCTCATCCCGTCGTCTCTCGCACTCTAGCTCCAATCTTTCAACATGCTCACGGAGGGCAAGGACCGACTCATCGGACTTGGCCAAGCGTATCTCGAGATCAGCTATGTACTTCGTGGAGAGCAACTCGGCATCTTTGAAGCGAGAGAGCTCGCGTTTGAGGTCGCTCAAAGATTCACTTGAACTGAGGCTTGACTCATCGTATTGTTTCATCTTGTCCTCTAGGTCATGAACGTAGGCCTAAAACCATTCAATTGGATACCTGAGGGCAATATATGACGACGTGGCTCACCTCGGTAGAAGCTTCGCGCTCTGTCAACTTAGCCAACCTGGTGCGCAACTCTTCGATATAGAGCTCGGCGGCGGTCTTTCGCTCCATTGTCTGAGTCAGCTCGTCATCCTTCTCCTCCACGAGGTCATTTGTAAGTCTGAGAGCTGCACGGTTCAAGCTCAGCTCTGCCTCCATCGCGCTGATTGTCTTCTCATATTCTTCAATCACAGGACCAACGATCTCCTCGTATTTGCTCATGCCTGCAACAGTGCCGGAGGATGAAGCACGATGCGACTCGCCGTGCTCCCTTCGCAGTCTCGTGAGCTCCTCGTTGCGAGCAACATACTTTTCGCGAAGTTCTTCGTAGTTGTTTTTCAGCTCGTTGTAATTGGCAAGCATCCTCTTCGAGGCTGTACTCTCTACGGTGGATCGGTTGATTTCAGGTGTGGTGGGTTCCCCGGTGAGTACGGTGCCCTCCTTTATTGCCTTGACTTCCTTGCGAAGGCGTGTGACCATGCCCTGAAGCCATTCGACGTCATCCCATCCCTCCTCCTTTTCATTTATGGTCGCGCGGTTTTTAATGTTACGCGCGCGGTTCGCATACTTGAGCGTATTGACGGTTTCGGCAGCATTCCACTCGACGGGGCTAACGCAGGCGATCATAAGGGTGTGGGCATTTCCACCAAGGGAGTCTTGTAAAAGGCGGGTAAGCTTGGAGTCGCGGTACGGAACGTGAGACGCGGTGTGAGACTTGGCGCGGGAAGGATCACCGAGGGCAGAGATGACATTGCCCAAGGCCAGCAAGCCACTGTTGATGGATATCCCTTCTTTGATGCGATCACCTACGGCGGCAGTTCGCTTGAGCTACCAAGGCGTTAGTATTAAAAAGCCTACGACAAATCGGGGTACATACACGTTCAGAGCCAGCGAGATCAACGAAATGGAATTTCGAGACCACGGTCACCCATTCGCCATTGTCATCGTCAATACTCCCTCTCGCGTCATGTTGTCCAAGAGAACTGGCAGGCCGAAGCATACTTGTGCGTGCCAGAGCCGACGGCATACTCGGTGTCCCTGGACGGCCAAATGTGGGTGAAGAGACACGGTTCCCCGATGATCCCGCAAGGATGGAACCTGGACGAGCTAGACGTGACGGAGACCGACCATTGAGGGGAAGGGGTGAGGAAGACCGTTGCGGTAGGCCGGAGCCTCTGTATTTTCGTTGAATGAGAGTTAAAGAGAAAATGGCATGAGAACGCGAGGATTGCGCATTCATTTCGGTTTCATTCGTCCGTCGGATCGACGTTCCTTGACGAATCAGACTGACAAGCGATTAGTGCGCTGGCTGGGAGGAAGTATAGACACCATCCACTTACTTCATGACTTCTGTCGCATTCTTGACTGGGACTTCGCGAAGACCACCCCAGATGATTGAGCCATCCTTTCCCTCACGTATTTGGACTTCACGTTTGGCCCCAGTGCCGTCTTCTCCAAGCAAGTCAATTAAGTCTTCATTATATATTTCAATGAAAGAGCCTTTGACGTTGTAACTCCACGCGCCACCGCGTTCCTCTTTAAGAGCCTGGGCACGCTGAAAAATGGTGGAGACTGCACGAGGAATGATGCCTATGCCATTTGTAGGTTCAAAGGGGTCAGCATCGAGATCAATGCCGGTCATGGTGTAGGTTTTGCCAGAACTAGTTTGGCCGTATGCAAGAATTGTGCAGTTGAAACCCTCCAGGAAACGAGAAATAAGAGACTGTGCAGTTGACGTGAAGAGATCATGCTGGGTACTATCCTGTCCATGCACCTGGTCGAACGTAAATTGTTGTTTCTTGGCGCTGGCGACTTGTGAGGGAGAGGAAGGTGCCGAGGTGGTGCCTGCACCGGACGCTGCAGGGGCTGAGGTCGTTACGTCTACGGATACCGAAGTGGATGAAGTGGCATGAATGACGGTGCGTTGAAAACGAGCGGGGATATTAATGGCGTCCTGCGGAGTCACCGGTCTGATGCGAAGCGCTGCGAGAGTTGGAGGCGGGTGAGAGGATGGGGAGTTTATAAGAGATCACATACCAACTTGTACAGAGGTTGTGGATGAGCCCGATGACTGTGAGGGGGCCATTGAAGGAGGTTGAGATGGGAAGATGGGGGGGAGTGATACGTTGCCGCGCGGGAAATCGTCGTTGAGGCGTTGTTTGGGTCATTTACGGCAAGCCACCAACTTTACGGCGGCTTCCGGAATTAGATCGTCCCACGCAGCCAATGGCCTTTTCCCTCACACAAACATCTCCGTCCGATTGGAACTACATCTCCGAGGGGGCTGCCACTGTCGTCTTCTCTTACAATGGCCCTCATCACACCATCTTGACCGGCAGGGTGTTGCGCCTCAGAAAAGTGTCTCGTGAGGGACATGGCCCAGCCCGCCATTCCGTCTCCGATGATGATCTGGTGGCATTCCAGCAAAGTGTAGTCTCGCGTCTTTTAGATCCCTCCTACTTTCCAGATCTTCAAACCATCCCCTTGCAAGCGGACTGGGTTGAGGCACTCTCTATCCATCACGAATCGTTCCGCCCCCAGGAGAGGAGGAGTACCAGCGTGATCGATTGTTCCAGACAGACCGGGCTTTTAGCCACGGACCTCATAAGCGGACTGTCCTGTGCGGTTGAAATGAAGGTGAATAATCACTATCCTCCCGAAGTTCCGATTGACAGTTTCTCCAAAAGCCAAAATGGGGCTTCCTACCCAATTGCCACCATCTATCGCCAGCGAGCAAACCCATCAAATCTCAGACATGCAGGACCTGCATGTATGCTCACCTGAAAAAGACCAAAGGCGTGAATGCAGCAATGCAATTCTGCCCACTGGATCTCTTTTCGGGATCTAAGGTCCGGCTCGAAAGAGCCATTGACGCGCTTTGGAACTCTTGGGTCCAATCCAATGGTTCTATCAACAATCTACGCATTTTCTGTCATGGAAAAATGGTCCTGCCGAATGATGTGGGTCGTCATATCCCAAATGACTGCACTGAGACGGTGACATTTGGGTTTAGGAGGCAGCCTTGCAAGCATGGTCGCGGGAAAACTTCTCGTTGCCCGCTGATGCCCCATTGACAACTATCAAATCGTATTTTCTGAACATTCTACTCCCACAACTTCTTCACACTCCTGTTCTAGATCACATCTCAACCCTCCAGCGCTCTCTTGACCCTCTAGACTGCGAAGGACTCGCCAAGCTTGTTGGAGTGCCCCCCAGCGCTGACCTGACGCAACCTTCAATAGAGGACTGGATATCGTTTGTAGACATATTTTTGTCTTCGAAACATCAGGAACATTCCAGCTTCAGTCCTTCCAATCTTCGTTATCACATACTCTCATATGTGCTCTCCGCTACGTTCAAGGACTGTTCCCTGATCATCCCTTTCAACCTTTATCCGGCTGATAAGGACATCAAGGTTATCGATTTAGATATCAAGAGTGTTGAAAAAATTCCCGGTTGGTTGAAGCTGGATGAAAAGATTGTAAGAGAGTATGCGAAGCTGGAAACAGGGATGAGAAAGATATGTGTTGAAGGACCATGAGCATTGCACGAGATACCCTATTTAAATCCAACAGACCTAGTGAAATATATACCTGCTGTACGGTCCTCAGAACCACATGTGACCTACTGGATGCTTCAAAAAATGACACCCAAGAACCCGAGTTCAATATGGATATATATTGAAATAGTTGTAACGTGTCAACTTTCGGACAAATAGCAGAGCAAAAGTGGCAGTAACCAAGAGGTTGATAATTCCCACCCCGAACTTGTCTAGATAAAAGAATTCAGTACCCTTTCCACTCGAATAGTCGGGTATTATCTTCTCTGGAAAAAGAACTTAACGCCTCTTCGGTACGCTGCTAGTAGGGGGTGGTGGAAGTAGCGGAACGGTGCCGCCATCCACGGCAGAGCCCTTATTGAGACCGCCGCTGACTGGTCCCCCTAACCCCAGCAAGTTCGACCTATTCTCAGATTTACCACCACGTCCTGGAATAGAAATAGTAAAAGTCTGATCATCTTTGAGTGAATAATCTTTCTTGGGCCCTGGTGGGATGTGAGGTGAAGGATTGTCTACATCCTCGGCCGGCGATGAAGGATTCATGCGAGCTTTCCATCTCCTGAAAACGTCATATCAGAGATAGATCGTGCCATTATGCACAACAATTTACTTCGTGTAGTCTTGCAATGCCACGTCTGCAAGGCAACAGTTAGGAAGCATCAAAGTTTGTGTAAACCATGGATGGACTAACTGAAATCGAAGCTGTCGGAGCGCTCCGCAAATCCCATTCCAATGTAGGCCTTTCGCCCCGCCTCTTCAACTCGGATGACAAAGTATCGGGACGAATCAAGGACAGCCTCTACGGATGGCCGGGAGGGGTCGTATAGGGCTTTTGCGAATACTAGGAAAAGGTCTCAGAAAAACAAGTCTTTTTCGCGGTATGTATCTTGTGCATACATTCACCTGGAACAGGTCTTCGTTAGTCGATCAACAGCTCTAACGCAGTGTGCAGGTCCATACCAGTTTGCCCATCTTCAAATAAGAGAGATACGGTGTCAGATTTTTCCACAACACGCATACGACCCTTCCATAAAGGTTGGGAAAGGTCGCCCCACTCTTGCGCACGGTGACCTTCGTTGGCCTTCAAAGGCGGGATCCTGTATACTGCTTCGTTCTCGCACGAGTGTATCATAAGGGAAAGCATGAGGCATACCAGATATTTCACGCGCTATGTAGAGGATTGATTCGACTTCATCCGCGACAAATTCTTCCATGTTGATTCTTCGTAAACGAGATGAGAGGTTTGTAATACGAGCAGTTCGGCGCGGTCCCATCCGGAAGGGAATTCCAATTGCGACCTCTCTTCGATCTCATCCTCGGCGACATGGACAACCATCCCCAACACCTCCAGGGACCTGCTCAAAGACAACCAGAATTACCTGCGTCAGCTACGGTTTCGGTGAATGTGCTAGCCCATACCGAAGCTCCTGTCCCTTCCCCTTCATCATCATACGTCGAGTTATTTGCACAGATCGCAGCTCTGCAAGCCAAAGGAGACTACCACGGCCTTATCCAAACTGCGGAACGTGCAGACCTTGCCGTGTGTCTCCCGCTGTCCCTATCATACGAACTTCCGCTTAACCTGTTTATCGTCTCTAGGTAGCATCCGATAATCACCCCACACGGCTTCTCATCACTCTGCCCCTCGTGCTCTCTTGTCTTATAGTCAACGACTTGTCAGCTGAGTTTGTTCCCTTAGTATGACTTTGTCTGACCACCAAGTTTACCAGACCTTCCGCGAAGTTTGCATTGCTGCGCCTGCCCGATGCCGTAGCTTCTCTCCCCCTTGCACGAGCAACGCTGAATCTATTTGCTTCTGTCTGGGAAAGGCGTTATGAACATGTTTATTCTCGTGGTGAAGCCCTTTCAAACCTTGCACAACAAGGCGATTTCTCGCACATAGAAGTGGCAGGGGTGTTTACATCCTTAGTGACTGCATTTATCGGTAAGTGTGGTGTCCGAAATCCACCGATGCTTTACTGCTATGTGTCAAGTAGAGTCTTTCCGCCAACGAACAGTTGTATTACTGTCCAAGGCATACACCACCATTCCTTTCGCGATTGCCCAAGCGTACCTTGGTCTGCCGGCCGAGGAACTCCTTTCTTGTATGTTACTCATATCAAGTCGAATCGTTATCCATGGCTTAGACCACGTCCTCCAAACTAAAGTGGCATCGGAAAAAGGTTGGACTTTCGATGCTGTCACACATGTGATGACGCCCGTCCGTGCTGCACGTAAGATCAGCTCAGCTGCAAGTGCGTGGTGGCCCTCTTCCTCCCCTAGGACTTTACTTACAATTGTTGTGAGCAGCCCCATCCACCTTTGTGATGTTCAACACCGTGACAGACAATGTCGCACGGTTAGAGGCCTAGTAGTATCAGTAGGGGGACACTGGACCCAAGTTTGACTTGTTGAGACTCGCACATGCCTTAAAACGAAAACTTGAAGTCATATCGAACATCAGGGTTGTACCACACAAAGCAAGAATAAAACGAATTGATTAACTCGAGAGGAATTACTGAGATGCGGAACACGATTGTTGTCCTCTAACAATCAATGGGGAGGCAGTGCACGAACAACTCGTTTCCAATCCTAGTAGGTCGGTCAAACAATAAGGTCTCCATGAGACTGTAAAACTACCTTGTGGTTTAACGTCTCCATATCTTCAATACTCGCGACATGTAAGAGGTATTTTGCCAGGTCATCGAGTTCGCGGTCGGCCATTGCCCTGGGGGTGTGGGCATCCCTAAAAGCCGATATTTTCAGTCCCTGTCTGGGGTTCAGGGCAAAATTACGACCCTAAAATTTTTCTGAGGCTCGTATCCTCTGAAGGAGAATAAATGCTGCTCACAAGATCATCAACGTGAATAGTATTCTTTGCGTTGCTAGTTGAGATTGCTGTTACAAAAAGCAAGCGTCGCAGAAGGGAGACAACTCACAATTGAGGGAAATGGTTCCAGATGACTTGAAGAGGCTTTACATGATGACTATACGACTTGCCGTCCCTCTTAGAAAATACAGTGAACATAGGAGTCTTGTCCAAAACTGTGAATATTGATATTCGTAATGACCGATACTGACGCCCTGTCGGAGCTTACCGAAAGATATCTGGGGAAAAGGAGAACCTATAGGATACGAACAAAATCCTGACAGTTGAGTAATTACCTGGTAACTTTGGCTCCCGCCCAACATTCCGAGTTCTATTAGCTTTGCCTCCAACCAAATCCAGCTCGTTTGCGACCTGATTGTCTTGTGAGAAACTCCAACACACCTATCCATGCGACTGACCAGATGCATATATCGTAATAAGGGTATATAGCCGTCAAAAATTCATGTAGTCGAGGTCGTGCACATTCCGAGGGGGGCAGTGCACCGGAAGTCAGGGGTTTTGTATCCAAGATCGCTAGGTAGATCTTGGTCACCTTAGTTACGTATCCTTTGAGAATAAGAAACCAAACTGTAATCGATATCCAATACAAGTAAACGCTTCCCCTCACGAAGAGGGTGGATAAGATTGATTTTAAGCTTTTCGGATGCTTCACGAATTTTGCGAATGTTACGCTGGTCGTTCTTGTGTGATTCAGCAGCGGCTGGATTGGCAGAGAAATCAACATCGAGATCATTGACCACATCTGACAACAGTTCCATTCCTGCGAGATAGCATCAGCCCTGCAGGCCCACAGAAAGATGTATGAAACAGACGATTGGGATCCCTTAACTCGTGGCCTTGCGGTGTACCCACAAGGGTGAATTTCTTTCCGCTGATGAGCCCGAGGTCGCCGCTACATGATAGGTATCATGTTTAGCATGAATGAAAGCCGACTGATGATGCTTACATACGCCCATCCTCTGGGGGGAGTCTCCCTTTTACCAATCCAAGTATTTTCTGCCGTTCTGGTGGCACGTCGGTCATGCTGAAGAGTGCTGCCTTCAGATCGAATATCCTTCGGGAGCTATGAGCGTTTCGACCAATTGTATCATTGTAATCCATCTAACCTGTCGGAATGTGCAATATCCAGAGTGAAAGACCTGCCAGCCCACGTAAATGAGAGTGAAATCCATTTCTCCATGATGCCTTCACTGCCGTCCGCGATATCGCCCTGGTATACTGGAGTTAGGATGGAAAGGTATGATTCGCACGCAGGCTATATCGACTACCGGGGTTGCCATAGCAGTGATCGAACCGGGGCTCATCGACACAGCCTCAGAAACTGCAGGCTGCTTATCTTCGCCCATGTGTATACAATTGAAAACCCAACGGACACGATGCAAGTAGAGGAGTGGATCACTAGCAAATTGACAACGACATTCCAGGATTGTATCATAGACCATCAGGCCATGACTAAGCAACGCCGCAGTCTCGGGCATGGGAGAATGGGCAAGAATCAGAATCATCATAACAACAGCCAACTGCGCATCAAGAACTTAAGTTATAGTTTATGAACGTAAGGCCCCTTGCAACTGTTCCAGTTTTCAAGCCTCCAGTGTGAAGTCATTCGATGCTCGTCTACATACAAGACCTTCCCAAGTACAGTAATAAGCACGGAACTCGCCACTACATGATACAGTGCCAGATTAACGAGATACCATTCGCTAGTGTCGAGGGTGGTGCGCTCAACAGTCACGCCAAAAGGCAGCGTTTACACCCTTGAGGTCCATTATCATGTCCGAATTTCATACGTTACCGTTGTACTATAGTGAATTAAGTCCTTTGTACCATAATGGATTAAGTCGTGCGACTAGATGCGAGGCGTTGTACTGTAATGGGCCATTGATAAAATAGGTTCAAAATCCGGGCTGCGCGATGATGCTACATATTCAAAGGGCACTTGAACAACAGTTAATTCTATCTAGATTCCAAATAGTTGATAATCGTAAGGCACATTGGGAGTACCCCAAAACTGGGTGTTACAGGCGCCAACAGCAGCCGTTCCCCGGCTTCCCAAGTTCTGGGCAGAGAAGTTTCCGATGGTCGCAGGAGACCATAGAGGAAATTGCGCACCGGACGGATTTGGGTCACCAGTGCGAAGGAACGCTTTGTAGCGAGCCTGGATCTCATTAATTAAGGAGGTCTGGGCTGAAGTAGGATTCGGGACTGTGCCGAACTGCATTTTCCATTGGATACGATCTCGGAAAATCAAACAGGTCACGTACCACAATCTCAATGTCATCCTCATGACACACGACACCAGCTCCGGAGCAATACGGAACGTCCTCGTTATCAGGATATGTTGCACCGAGAGTGTAATGCGCAACGAAGGCGCTCCCGCCATTCTGGGTCCAGCTACGTGCAAAAGTCCATGTCGGACACCGCCAAATTTCATCCGTACCCATTTGCTCAAGTTGGATACGAGCATCCGTGGGTTGACCATCAGTAACGTTTGGTACCTGATAACCAGGGTAGGCAAGAAGATTGCTCGCACAAGGCTCCCCAAACGACGACTGTACAATCGCTTCATAGGTCGATGCGTCCATTGGGGAAGGAAATGAACCGTAAATGGTGGGGCCTGCTTCATTCTCGACAGTACTGAGGATTATTGGTTTGGAAACCTGAGGAAAAGGAGACGAAGAATCAAGCGTGCTGGTGATCAGAACACCATCATGGACAGGTCGCATGGGTTCTTCTGAGGTTGCAGATGGATCGATGTTCACTGCATTATTGAATAACGCATCTGAAGCGGAAAGAACCGTGCTGAGGGGAAGGGAACATAAACACGACGTGTCTGCCGCATCGCAGTTGATCTGCTCGTTAAAGTATTGCTGCAGTCTAGTCTGTACGGTGGGAGACTGAAATCCAAAGTCCTGTGGAATTTCAGCGATGAGAAAATTTTCCGAGCAAATAAAAGCTGACCATGGGATCAGAGTGAAGGATAGCAGATTGAAATAACGGGGCAGCAGATGGGGTAGCGAGTAAAGCCCGTATTAGGTTCGCGCCGCTACTCTGACCGGCAAGAGTTATTTTCGACATATCACCTGCAAAACTTGGCAAGACGGTGCGCAAAAATTTGAGGGATGCAATGACGTCCTGTACAGCGAAGTTTGTGCGCCCATCTGGTGAATCAAATCCGAGCTGACCAGGATCATTATTTAATAGCAAATTCGGATAAGGGCAACCTACAGCGCCGAGGCGGTACTGTATAACGGCAACGATAGCATTGGTCGCTTGGGCGAGAAAGGCCCCATTCAAACCTGGCGCTGTTGCCGAACCGCGAATGAATGAACCTCCGTGGATCCTGTGATCACATCGCTAACGTCTCTAGGCTGCATTGCTCAGTGGGACGAATACTTACCATAGAAAAACGGGCAGCTTGGTATTCGGTGGTACAGCACTCGGAACGTAGAGCATCATAGATAAACAATCCTCGGAATATTGAGATGGATTAAGGTCACTCTGGGGACACGACTTTGGAGGTGCCGTTGGATCCAATGAACTATTGCTAACAGACAGAAAATTAGTGGACTACCAATTGACTGTGTAGATAGTGCTTACGGTAGACTCCATATCGTCATAACCACAGGGTTTTGCCATCGTTGTGCTGATGCGTATTTTACAGCAAACTGCGAAATTCCATTGATGGGTGTCGTGCCTTTTGCGATGCCGATTGGGGTTAAAACGAGTGCTCCAAGCGGATTTCTGGAAGAGTGAGACCGCGGGTGGTTGGGGGAGGCCTCAACTAATACGGCGAAGAGAAGGAGAGGGGCGAAGATAAATGCGAAGGTAACCATAGAGTCAAGGAAAACAACACCAATATAAATATGGCTGCCTTACTTCCTCGGGAAGAGACAGAGTACCGTTGAGAAGGAGTGTCGATGAGTGGGCTTTTAACGAGAGGACTGGTCATTGGCACTGAGGTGAGAAGGTCAGCCAGGCACTAGCCCGGACGGACTCGGAAGAGAACAAAGACTCGCGAAACGTCTCAACTCTTCACAGGCTGTTCGGCAAGTTAGCAGCATTCATTACGTTGTGCGCGTTAAGTTCGACGAAGATGGAAAGGTCAAAGAACTTTCCCTTTTCGGGACTAATATCGCAAATTGCTGTTGAAGGGTTTACTGTATTGTTGCCGTTATACGGGTGTTTGTTCCCATCATGATTGCAGTGCCACAACTGGGCCGCGAAACCGCCGCACGGTGATTAGTGATTAGGTCAGCAAAGGAGCATGTGCTCCGCCAGATAATTCAAGTTTCGGCTTGAAGTTCGTCACCACGCAACATGGCTTCCGCAACTGCAGCTGTTAAGATGTGAGAACTCAGGGCGCATCTCCAAAGTTTAATTATTGATAAACCCAAGACTTGTCACAGGTTCTGCAATGGGATCTATCAGCCCGCTGTTTGACAAGATGTTGGCCATCCACAATAAACATGGCCCATTCGAACTTGCACTCTGCGTTGGAGACTTTTTCGGTCCACTATCAGGTGACAATGATTCGGATGACGTTGGGAGGCTTTTGGGAGGGGAATTGCGGGGTTCGTCTTAGTTCTTTGTCTGTCAGAAGTTTGAAAATGAATGGAGTCAATTAAAGCTCCCATGCCTTGTTACGTTATGCAGGGCGAGTACCCTCTGCCTGACAGGGTGATCGAACAATTTTCCAAAGCAGGCGGAGAGCTATGCAACAATGTATTCCTTCTCAGTGGGATCGCCTTTCTCCTTTTCGTCCTCTTGAGGTTACTGATATATTGAACCCAGGCAAATCGGCGGTGGTGACCACGGCAGAAGGCCTTCGAATTGCATGTATAGGTGGGACGTACAAAGCTGCCGTGTACAGTGGATCAGAAATTCCCCATGTGTGTATTCATTCTGAAGTCAACCCGGTGTGATAGAACCATTGTAGGGCTTCTCGTCTCCTTATTACACGTCACAAACGGTCTCGAAACTACTCGCCAACACCGTTTCCCCTCATGTGGACAGTTCGTCTCTCTCATCCATAGCATCTTCTGTGGTTTCTTCTCCTTTGATTGATGTACTCGTTTCACACGACTGGCCATCTGTGATCACCAATTTCTCCGCTGTGCCACTTCCCTCAACTGAGTTGTTAAACACTGGTTCTCCACCGATCGACGACATTATTACGAAAACGAAGCCAAGATATATTTTTTGTAGTGGTGGGGGCAAACTGGCAAGCTTCTGGGAAAGGGAACCTTTCACATGGGAAGATGAACAGGACAGACTCTCCAGATTTATAGGCCTGGGTGCTTTTGGTGGAGAGCAGTTCGACGGAAGAAAACAGCGCGTAAGTGTGCTTGCTCTATTGGATTTTGCATCGATTGATGGATTTACGGATAGTGGTTTTATGCATTCGTAATTAGGCCACAAGTCCAGACGACGGCAGAATCCCACCGACCTGCTAATGCGACTTTGAATCCATTCGTGGACAACCCCCGTACTCACAAGCGCCCTCTCACTCCCGTGGAAGGCGAAACATCAGAGTGGGGAAGTGTGCAGCGGCCCTGGAAGCGGAATTATAAAGGCTTGTGCTTCGATTCCCGTCTCTTCCCTCGTTATCTGAAGACTTCACAGGGGGAGAACAAGGCAAGCCAGCCCCGGGTTATCGTTGCAAGCGATGTGATGGGACAGATGTGTGTTCTTTCATCTCTCAGGGATTAATTATGACTCTGTTACCCCAGCACTTCATAAATAACTGCCCCGAGCGTGCACGTCCTCCCCCGGAGTATATGTGCAGGATTTGCAACAACGTTAGAGAGTGCTTTTCTGGCCCTGCGGCTGCTGACGTAAAATTATAGCCAGGGCATTTTCTTCGCGATTGCCCAACTAGACATCCCGTTGGTGATACTGGAGGCCGCAAACCACGCGAAGGTTATGTCTGCCGCGCGTGTGGAAGCGAACTGCACTACATCGAGGACTGCCCTGTCGTAAAGGACAGACGTCCCCGCGATGAGCACAGTACCTATCAACGACGAGCTCGCGAGGTTGGGCCAGATGAATGCTGGTTCTGCTTGTCTAACCCCGCCTTAGTGAAGCACCTCATAGTTGCGGTTGGCGGAGAATGTTATCTCACCTTCCCCAAAGGCCAACTGGTGCCAACGCACAGTACCGATCAGCGCGAGAAGAGCGATGATTTTAAAGTTCCTGGTGGAGGGCATGTGCTCATTGTGCCGATTACTCACGTCGCAACGCTCGACTCGATTCCTGGAGAACTACGTGCGTCAGTCATTGCCGAATGTAATAGGTACATCTCCAAGCGTGCCGTGAATGTGGTTTGAGGCATCAACATCCCACAGATACCAGGCGGCGCTGCGTGCGCTGTACGCCAAACATGGCGCGACAGCTGTTTTCTTCGAAGTGGGCCGTGTTTCATCCAAGGGGGGTCATGCGCATATTCAAGCTGTTCCTGTGCCATTTTCCCTTGAAAATAGGGTCGAGTCTGCATTCCGGGATGAGGGGAGGTTGCATGGCATTGAATTTGACGAAGAGGATGTCGGCGCACCCAGCGACGACGGCGGGGAGGGTTATTTTCGAGTGGAGCTGCCCAGCGGGAGAAGACTTGTGCATCGAATGAGGCGAGGTTTGCCATTCAGCGTCCAATTTGGCAGGTATGCGGCTAAGTGCAGTGTGTTCTGCCTGGTGATGGCTGAAGTAGCTTTTCAGAAAAGTGCTAGCTTCACTGCTGAAAGTGGAGGAGCGGATAGACTGGAAAAACTGTCTCCAGTCCGAGGCGGCTGACAAGACTGACGTGCAGGCATTCAAAACTGCATTCGCGACGTTTGACCCGTCGTGTTGACGTCGTCATTCTTGTTATGTGCCGATCGACCGTGATACTCCTCGCTCTCAGAGCCTAACATGTTAAGTGCGTCTCGGTGCTGTTTACAAGGATCCATTGTCTAGATAAAAACCGGGTACTCGAGACAGTGGGTACATATTATTGAATTCCATCATACATCGACTCCTTTCGTGACCTTAATTGTTTCCTGATCAGTGTTCCTTTATACATGCACAGCAAGGCCAGCTTGGTCTTTAATGCTCTTCTTATAGCTGTGCCCGAATGTATGCAAGCCTTTCTTGTTAGCCTTGCGTAACACGCGTTCAATGGCGTCAATGCCTATGCAGCGTCGATTACTAAGAGTAGACCGAGAAATTGAACTACGCCAACCTTTGTCGAGATCCTCGAGCGGTGGGCCAAAGGAAAGCCTGACAAAGTGGTGGCATGGCGAGTTGAACAGATTCCTGCGGTGCGCAGGATTGACGTCGAAGAAAATGCCGGGGATGACAATCGTTTTCTCTTTGAGAAGCTCCTCAAAGAACGTAAGGCCATTATTAATCGGATCAGGGAGTTTCTCCAAGTTAAGCCAAATATAAAAGGTTGCGACAGGGGGTATCTCGACTTCGAGCCCGATGGCTTTCAAGCGCCTCAAGACATGATCACGTTTCATCTTGAAGTGCTTCTGGAGAGCAACCCTTTCGTGTCGAACATGCTCCGGGTTCAAAAGTGGAATGGCTGCCAATTGGAGACTGCCATTTACCGCCTCATTAAGTGGATTTTTCCTGAAGGTTGTCTTGTATGCTTACGGGTGATTGGCACCGCCATCTAAGAACGAGCCTGTGGACACAATTGATCTACTTATCCCGGGTTATAGCTGTCGCATTGACCAACATACCAGATTGAGACAGGGCAGTGATGAGATTCTTGGGGCCGATAACCCAACAAATTCGCCACCCAGGAAGTCGCCAGTTCTATGCAAATGATCAGTTGCAAACGTTCGTGTACGAAGGAATGTAGTAGTACCTTTGTAAGACCGTCAATGATAACAACTGAGTCACTGTTGACGTCCTCAACATATTCTGCAGAGGAGATGGACTTTCCCTCATCCGCCTCATTGTCATGGTAAATGTACCATGAGTAGAACTTTGTTCGCGTGATAAGTCAACAATTGATATAAAGAGGCAAAGGTTCACCTCATCCAGAATGATAGTGGTTGAACTCTGGTGACTGAGTTCAACGAGTTCCTTTAGGTCTTGACCTCTGTGAGAGTAGAAGGGCGCGATGAGTTGAATACAATTGGGTGAAAAATATGGCTCACCTTATAACTTGACCCGTAGGGTTTCGGGGATTTGATGCGAGGATTACCGCAAGCCCTTGAGAATGAATATCTTTCTACCAAAAAACAGTCATTAAAAACTCATTATAAGCTCTAGACACTGGACAGAAGACGGATGTAAGTTAGAACATACCTTAACCCGTCCAATATCGAGGCTATAGTGGTTCTAGAGAATGTCGTAAGATGAGAAGGCACAGCTTGAAAAATTTACTACTCGCCTCTGGTTCTAGACTGCCCAACGGAGGTGAGATTTTAGTATTCAGACTATCATACATTGGATTGAGGCTTACGCAGTAGGGACCGGTACGAGGCGCTTGAAAGCAGACAACATTTGGTCATATGCGGTATAGTCTGGAATGTGGTAGGACTAGGTAACGTGAGACATGTGCTGTGGATGCGAGAGAGTTGTATCGAACACAATAAACATCACCAATGACAGCAGCAATGCGAGAAAGACCTGCTCGTCCACCAGGGACAATGCAAACGTTATCATACGTGTATTGGGATGCCTTTCCCTTCCGGTAGGTTACATTATAAAGGTTGGCGACGGCTTCTCGAAGTTCTGACGTGATTTGTCAGAACATATGCCTAAGTATCAGGTAGAATGACGCCTACTTTTAACTCCCGTTGTAGGAGCATATTCAAGAGCGTCGTAGTCGAATTCGACCTTAACAGGTCGAGACGGTGCGTCAGGAACCGGACCGACTTCTGGGGCCCCTTGACCGAGGTTGGACCACTCATGAGAAGAAGCGTAGTTGAACCCATTGGCCTGGGCACGGTCGGAACAGTAAATGACTCCAGTGGAACCCGGGTGTTGAATTCCAGGAACCGTCTCCTCATCCTATATCCCGACAAGACTAAGACCGCAGAATCAACTAACGAAAGAATACCAACAGGGTTGATGGTTTGCGGGAGAACACTATGCTTCACATTGTGGCCAGCTGATTGGCGATAGATCTACATTTGCCTAGTATTAGGTGGTCTTGGTAAAAGCATAATAAATATTACCTGGTGGGCTTCCGACTCGTTCTCATGCCTGTGCAGCTTCGGGGCATCGACAATCTATAGCGCAGATCGGAAATTCAAGGTCGTTAAAACAATCGGTGACAGCGATCAACACTTAGTATTACGGGGCGTTCATGGCGGTGTAACCACTGGATGGGGTGACGTACTACATCTCCGAACTTTTTGTGGGTGCTGGCACTGGAGGGTCCAGTACTGGGGGGCAGCGACGGCACGGACTCAGAGGACATATTGTCTTCTGGATGAGAGGTTGGATAGGTTGAACTTGTGACGCAGCTGATTTTATCAACAAGTTCCCCGAGTCTCTCCGAGCCTTCTGAGTTTGGCTTATCTGTACTTTATTAACCCTAGTCCCTGGCCCTTATCTCGTCGGGGTGAACATTATTATAACTTTCATCGTCCCTCTAAGCGAGGGTTATATATAGGCGTATACTACAATTTCTTGTCTTCGATCGATTCGACTCATGTTATCGCTTCAAAGTAGCGTTTCACCTACACATTATGCCAGTTGAAAATCGTGGTAATCCGTATATAAACGATAGGGCATACCAAGCGCAGCACGGACAAGGGAACATCCTACAGCGACAGTTTGCTGAACATCTGCGGCTTCCTTCAAGGAAGGATTCACTTCCTGTTACAAACTAAGCAGTTAATGAGAAGCGATGGACGTGCAACGTTCACTTACCATCAGGTCCACAGCGACTAGAAGACCAGTTTCATACAACCTTTCGCAGATATAGTGACCCTCTCTGAATGTCAAACCACCTCTCACTGGGGTACCCGTGCTCGGAGCTACACTGGGATCGAGAGCGTCGACGTCAAAGCTAAGATGGATTGGCTTCGACCTGTCTGGGTTTACTCGATCCAGAGCCATTTCCACTACATCACCTATCCCGTATCTATCTACTTCGTGCATGGAGAACGCAGGAATGTTGTGTTCTCTGAGAATCACCTTCTCCCCCTGGTCTACGTCCCGCAAGCCAATATATGCCAAGCGTGACGGATGGAGGTGGACGGAGTCGAGCCAAGAGAATGGGACAGGCTGTCCGCTGCCAATGTTGCCGAGTGACTTGGAACCGGACAGCGAGGTCAGAAAGGCCAAGGGCATGCCGTGAATGTTTCCTACAACAGAGGTAAGCGAATTTCAAACATCAGGTTCAATGATTACGCACCAGAATCGGTAGTCTCATGCGTGTTGATATCTGCGTGGGCATCAATCCAAATCACACAGGCGTCGGGGTATCTCCTAAACGACAGTCAAACAAGATGTGGAAAGGAAACAACAGAAACTCACGATAGTGTCCCGGCAATGGTGCCCATAGCAAGGGAGTGATCCCCGCCAAGCGTCAGGGGAAGCGAGCCTCTGGCTGCGTGGTCACTCACGACCTGTGCGACAGCCTGGGCGACCTTCGAAACTAGTCTTGGGTTCTTAAGTTTTCCAATCGGGGGATCAATCTCAGCACAGATGTCTTCAAACTGGTGGTGCCCATCAAACTCGACAACCCAACCGACGTCCTTGAGTTGATCCACAAGACCCGCGTTGACCAAATGTATCGGGCCTTTGTCAACACCGACTCTGTGCTATAAAACACTTGGAAAGATGGACACTCAATAGATGGCAACCCTACCTGTCCACCACTGGAAAGTAAAATTAGTTATGCTTGTGCCATGCTAGGAGAATAATGACAGACCTGAATGGGCACCCAACAATCTGTACACGTGTCATATGGCGGATGAGACAACCATGACGGAGTACATTCGCTCACGGACTCACGGAGACAGTCTTCGGCTCAGCAATAAACCTCAACTTCTGATTCATCCGTAGACAATGAAGTACGTGGAGGAAAGAGGAAAAGTTTCAGGCGGTGATGAAATCTCCTTGAGTTTATTAGATAGCTGTTACTGGCAGAATCCGAGTCCGCCCCACTAGTAACAAGATCCGCCCTACCAATCAAAACGAGCACCGTCGGCATGACTAGTAGGGTGTATTTGCACACGCAAATTTGGTGGGAAAGTTTTTTCCGTTCATATGATCAGAAATAGTGGGTCATGTGCCGGAAGACGTGACGCGTGACTCGTTGGCCTGGCATGGCCATGTGCAAATTGGTTAAAAACTGTAAACTTAATGGGTCTTCAGTCCGTAACACCAGATGCATCTGTTTTCAGGATAAATTAACAACTCCAGTCTGAGGTGTGGAGCACTGGGTATGTTGTGCATATTTCATTGAGTTTGTTGATTCATTTTGCTCTTCTGTTGGGGGGTGGCAACTGGCAAGGGGGTGTTGGGTCAGCAACCCATGTGTAATGATGTGTTACACCCTGTGTGTATTCCAGCAATAGCCTTGTTGAAATATAGATGACATAAGATATGGGTCTGGGTTTCTCCCTGTCTGTCAGGTTGTCTTGTGTCACTTTTAGATATTCAATAAGTACTTATAGGCTGTGCTAGACTGGCTGGGGTCTAGTCTGGTCTGGGTTTGGTAGCTCTGGGCCTGAACTTGAACCAGACCTAAATCCCAGCCAAAACCCCGGCTAATGAGGTCAATTCGGATTGAATGGGTTTAAATCAGGTCGAACCAGGTAGAATATCGTCGAATTGGTGTAAAATCAATTAATTAGATTGGATTTTATCTAATTAGAGTGAATCATCGTATCTGAGATCGTAAGTCTGCCTCTATGCATTATTGTGCAGTAGCCTGCATATATGCATATTCTGTAATGCATGGCTGTAGGCCTCCAAGAGGCATTCTGAGGGCAGGGCTTATCATGTCTTTGTAAGTCCTCTTGTCTTTGTTATCCCTTGCTTTGACTCAGCCTTTTGTCCAGTTGCTCTTAGAACTAGTAGTTGATTCTCTCTGCTCAGAATATGTCATCCACTGGTTTCTACTGTAACTGTGAACGATATTGCAAAGGCAAGAGAACAGAAGTGTCCAGGGCAATGTTTTATCTCCACAGGAAAAAGCGTGATCCCCTCACTCATTTCTTTGCATTGATGCAAGCATTTCTTAGGGATAAACTGGTCGTTTCCACCCCATCCTTGAACCCTGGTGCATCACAAAAGTCTTGTAAGCGAGGGAATGGTATAACTAACCACACAGCAAATAATGCTCAGAGCCATGGCTTACTGCACCCTGGTTAGGACGATAGCCAGAAACCTAATGTCTGAGTTGTCTTATCTTTCCTATATAAAAGTTTGTCATGCCAATATACAGTGGGCTTAAAAACCGTTGCAATGTTTGGCCATTTTTGACTGGGTGTGATATAGCACTTAACAGAGTGGGAATTGCACTTAGAGTTGGCAGAGTAGAGTAAAGTACTTAATCTTGGCTTTCAAATGGTGTTTTGATAATATGATTTGAATGAGCAGTTGTAGAGATATAACCATTTTAATCTAGGGTTATCATTGCAACAGTTTTAGAGTTGTTGTAAATATCCAACTGTTTAAAGTGTGCAATGTAGCGCTTGATGGACAGAGAATCATGCTTAGTGTAAATACAATTAAGTATAGTATTAGATCATGGCTTTCTAACAGTGTATTAATCATATTATTTGACCAAATGGTTGTAGAGATATGCTCAGTTTAATTTGGTGTATCCATTGCAACAGTTTTGTCACAGTTTTGGAGTATTTGCAATGTAGTGCTTGACTGAGTGAGAATGGTGCTTAGTGCAAATAGGGTGAAGTAACGTATTTTATCCTGGCTTTCTAATGGTCTTTTAACCATATCATTTGATCCAATAGTTGTAGAGATATGTCTAGTTTAATTTAGGGTATCCTTGTAATGATTCTTAGCCATTGTAAATATGCAATATTTAGAGTGTATCAGTACTTTATTAAGTCCTACTTTGCTTTAAGCACTGCCCTAACCCTTTTAGACATACCTTTTACTAATTTTTGATACTTCTCAACTGCTAACTTCTCCCAGTTTAGCTTAATTCTTTCTATAACTTATAAATCTCATTAAAAGGGCTTTTATGCCCTATAAGGCCTTCTTTCAAGAAAACCTTAAAAGATTAAGTGCTTTACTTGGCCTCATTTATGCTAAGCACCATTTTTTTTCAATACATTAAGCACTACATTACAAGCACTTCAAAGCTGTCAAAAAGGCTATTATAATGGATATCCTAAATTAAACTAGGCATATCTCTATAACCATTGGGTTAAATGATGTAATTTCAAGGCTGTTAGAAAGCCAAGATTAAATACTTTACATTACATAAGCACCACTCTCACACCATTAAGCATTAAATCATGTATTTACATATTTACAACAGCTTAAAAACCATTATAATGAATGCTTTAGATTAAACTAAGCATATCTCTACAATCATTGGGTCAAATGATATGGTTAAAAGACTATTGAAAAGCTAAGATTAAAGACTTTCATTTATCTTATTTATACTAAGCATTAGTCTCAATGGTTGTAAAAATATGCTCAATTTAATCTGGGGCATTCATTGTAATGGTTTTTAAGCTGTTGTAAATATGTAAATACATGATTTAATGCTTAATGGTGTGAGAGTGGTGCTTATATAATGTAAAGTATTTAATCTTGGCTTTCTAACAGCCTTGAAATCATATCATTTAACCCAATGGTTATAGAGATATGCCTAGTTTAATTTAGGGTATCCATTGTAATAGCCTTTTTAACAGCTTTAAAGTGCTTGTAATGTAGTGCTTAATGTATTGAAAATGGTGCTTAGCATAAATGAGGCCAAGTAAAGCACTTAATCTTTTAAGGTTTTCTTAAAAGAAGGCCTTATAGGGCATAAAAGCCCTTTTAATGGGATTTATAAGTTATAGAAAGAATTAAGCTAAACTGAGAGAAGTTAGCAGTTGAGAAGTATCAAAAATTAGTAAAAGGTATGTCTAAAAGGGTTAGGGCAGTGCTTAAAGCAAAGTAGGACTTAATAAAGTACTGATACACTCTAAATATTGCATATTTACAATGGCTAAGAATCATTACAAGGATACCCTAAATTAAATTAAACATATCTCTACAACTGTTGGATCAAATGATATGGTTAAAAGACCATTAGAAAGCTAGGATTAAATATGTTACTTCACCCTATTTGCACTAAGCACCATTCTCACTCAGTCAAGCACTACATTGCAAATACTCCAAAACTGTGACAAAACTGTTACAATGGATACACCAAATTAAACTGAGCATATCTCTACAACCATTTGGTTAAATAATATGATTAATACACTGTTAGAAAGCCATGATCTAATACTATACTTAATTGTATTTACACTAAGCATGATTCTCTGTCCATCAAGCGCTACATTGCACACTTTAAACAGTTGGATATTTACAACAACTCTAAAACTGTTGCAATGATAACCCTAGATTAAAATGGTTATATCTCTACAACTGCTCATTCAAATCATATTATCAAAACACCATTTGAAAGCCAAGATTAAGTACTTTACTCTACTCTGCCAACTCTAAGTGCAATTCCCACTCTGTTAAATGCTATATCACACCCAGTCAAAAATGGCCAAACATTGCAATGGTTTTTGAGCCCACTGTACTCAGCTCATGCATCAATACCAACAATGCCAGAAAGAATTGAATAAACTAGAACAAGAACACAAATGCCTCAAGGATGTGTCTATCTTTTCTAATGTCTTATAGTATATCTCTATCGTATTTACAGAACCATGCATGAGGATTTAGTACAGATGCATATGCACCTGGTCCTCACATCCACCGACACTCAGACTATTAAGATGCAACACAGCGATGATGACAACTCTAGTACTATGGGCCTTTCTGCGTCAGGTGGAACCCTCCCTCTTTTGCAGCTCGACTATCCATTGGTGAAATACTGGGAAAAGAAGACATGGAAGAACATTGCTAGCTCTAAGAAGGATATGTCTGAGGTGCAAATCAAGGGTGGCTCTCATGGTGGTACTAGATCTTCAAAGGGCAAAAATGTTATGATGCTATATGTTGAAGACACCAATGGTATGCCTATAGATGGTAACACTGCAAGTGGCATGCGAGAGTTTGCCAGATCTATATGGAGGAGCTTCCATGAATGACAAATGGCTCCAGAATCGTGGGAACAAGTGAGTATGCGAACAGTACTGCTGAGAGATGGAGAGCAAGTACCATGTACTCCACTTATGTGATAACCACTGGAAGGCAAACACACTTGCCACAGCCATCTATTCCCAGTAGTATCACTCCTAGGTCAAGAACCCAAAACACCCAACCCCAGACAACAATAATGGCAGCAATGACAACAGCAGCGACAATGACATAGGTGAAGTGTCCAATGGCCCACAAAGAAAGAAGACCAGGACTGCAACTGTAATTGATGATGATATCTATCCCACCTTGCCCAAACCAGAAACCCCTGTTGACAATGAAGGTGCATCTATCAATGCAATCATCAAATGCTAACAGTGCTACAGAATCATCCCACTTCAATTCAGATGTACAGTGCATGGAGGACAATGGATCTTTGAGCTGCCACGGGACAGCACTGAAAGACCCCCTATATGTCACACTACTTGATATTGCCATTTTGCTAATACCATAAATTTTCAGCTCAAACATTTTCACTCAATCCACATTGCAATTCCAAGTTCTGAATTTTGTTTCAGATGTCATTTAACGAGCAAATTTTGATCAACAGGACACTGGACACATCACCAGTGCAGCAGCCAGTGAGAACGTGGATCAGGCCACGGAGGCCCTAGATGCTGGATTGGCTTCAATGAACAACTCTACATCAGCTAAAGTTCCTCAGACCAATGAACCCATTTCTGCTGACACAAGCACCTGCCCCGATTCTACTGGTCCCATGACATTGGCCACTACATCTACACATGCTGGATTGGCTTTGACAAACACCTCTATGTCAGCTGAAGTTCCCCAGACCGATGAACCCATTCCCGCCAGCATAAGTACCAGCTGTGAGCCAATTCCTCTAGAAGAATTAAAGCTGGAATGATATCTGCACAAGTCAAAAATGGTGCCTGAAACATCCATTACAGCTAGGTAAAGTACTTCAACATCTCTCTGATTCCATAACTAACACCACTGCAGAAATATTTGCACTAAAGACTGGTGCAGCTTAAATCCCTAAGGCACACTGGGTGATTTCAACTGATACTGAGACAATGTACAAAACAATAAAGAAAATATGGATGTAAGTTGTTATCGTAATTACAAGTATCTCATTCTCACAGATACACTGGCATCTCTAGGAGTACAAGAAAAAGGAAAAGGAAGAACGTGTGGCTCACAGCGCTCACACAGTGAGTACCATCCAGGACATAAACTTAAAGCTCACATGCTCATGTCACTTCTGTATAGAAAACATTGAGGTTCCCTCCCCGATATGCGGTGGCAGCTGAAGCCAAGGCGGCAGCAGCGGCATCAGCAGCAGGTCCATCCATACTTGGTATGTCATCTTGCAATTCTGTCCACTGACACTCTGACACTGACTTCAACTTAGCGTGATGTGATAATCAAAGGCCCCAAAAGAGGGCGAAAAGAAGGGCAATAATAGGTCATTGATAGGAATCGATGGGGTTTGATGTTATTTGTGTAATACTGTATCATTGTAAATTGTTGTGATTCAATTTCATTTTATTTTGATGTTCATATGTATATTGATCTGATTCGATCTGATTTAAACTGAATTGACTTAATTTGTTATCATTTGAAATGCACACAGTATAAGAAATCAAATGTGTGCGAATGACATGGAATTGTTGACACAATTTAAATGCATTATATAGGATTATAAAAATATCAAATATAGTCTAATTTTTTGAACCCTATCAAATCACAGAAATCTGTCTACACAATTCATTCTCATTCTTGCTAGTTTCCCAGAGTTTTGGCTGGGCCTAAATGTTTGATTCTGGCAAATTAGTGAACCTGGACCTGGACCTGGGTTCAGGTCTGATTCAGGTTCAAACAATGTTCAACCAAAAAATTTTCAGAATTTGCTTAAAAAACTCAGGAGAAGTAGTTGGAACCAGGTATATTAATTCATATAAATACTACAATAGGGTAATAACAAATGGATGCCAACTGTGACTGCCAATTTATGAGTGCAACCCATAAATGTGTGTGGTGTGATCTGCACTTGTCTTCTCATTGGGTAGACTGGATGCTTTTAGACATGTGGTGGGGGTGAATAGCATGTCATCAATTGATGTCTTTGGATGGCACTGGTACTGGGATTGCCCAACCACCTGTCCTCTGACATAACTTTGTTTATAAGACAGCACTAAAACCAACAAGCATATTCATTAAATTCAATGCTGCTGAGCAAGCAGTTTGGCTGATCACTTCTCAGTGGTGACCTTAGTCTTGGCTTGCAGAAGGATTGCTTTGGCTAGCAAGGATAATAATGCATGATATACATTAGGGGGTAATGCAGGTGATGTTATAAATTCCATCTACAGTGGGCTCAAAAACTGTTGCAATGTTTGGCCATTTTTAACTAGGTATGATATAGTGCTTAACAGAGTGGGAATTGCACTTAGAGTTAGCAGAGTAGAGTAAAGTACTTAATCTTGGCTTTCAAATGGTATTTTGATAATATGATCTGAATGAGCAGTTGTAGAGATATAACCATTTTAATCTAGGGTTATCATTGCAACAGTTTTAGAGCTGTTGTAAATATTCAACTATTTAAAGTGTGCAATGTGGCGCTTGATGGATGGAAATTAATGCTTAGTGTAAATAAAACTAAGTATAGTATTTGATTGTGGCTTTCTAAGAGTGTATTAATCATATTATTTAACCAAATGGTTATAGAGATATGCCCAGTTTAATTTGGTGTATCCATTGCAACAGTTTTGTCACAGTTTTGGAGTATTTGCAATGTAGTGCTTGACTGAGTGAGAATGGTGCTTAGTACAAATAGAGTCGAGTAAAGTATTTAATCCTAGCTTTCTAATGGTCTTTTAACCATATCATTTGATCCAACAGTTGTAGAGATATGTCTAGTTTAATTTAGGGTATCCTTGTAATGATTCTTAGCCATTGTAAATATGCAATATTTAGAGTGTATCAGTACTTTATTAAGTTTTACTTTGCTTTAAGCACTGCCCTAACCCTTTTAGATATGCCTTTTACTAATTTTTTATACTTCTCAACTGCTAACTTCTCCTAGTTTGGCTTAATTCTTTCTATAACTTATAAATCCCATTAAAAGGGCTTTTATGCCCTATAAGGCCTTCTTTTAAGAAAACCTTAAAAGATTAAGTGCTTTACTTGGCCCCATTTATGCTAAGCACCATTTCAATACATCAAGCACTACATTACAAGCACTTTAAAGCTATCAAAAAGGCTATTACAATGGATACCTTAAATTAAACTAGGCATATCTCTATAACCATTAGGTTAAATGATATGATTTCAAGGCTGTTAGAAAGCCAAGATTAAATACTTTACTTTATATAAGCACCACTCTCACACCATTAAGCATTAAATCATATATCTACATATTTACAACAGCTTAAAAACCATTACAATGAATGCCCTAGATTAAATTGAGCATATTTTTACAACCATTGAGACTAATGCTTAGTATATATAAGATAAATAAAAGTCCTTAATCTTAGCTTTTCAATAGTCTTTTAACCATATCATTTGACCCAATGGTTGTAGAGATATGCTTAGTTTAATCTAGAGCATTCATTATAATGGTTTTTAAGCTGTTGTAAATATATAAATACATGATTTAATGCTTAATGGTATGAGAGTGGTGCTTATGTAATGTAAAGTATTTAATCTTGGCTTTCTAACAGCCTTGAAATCATATCATTTAACCTAATGATTATAGAGATATGCCCAGTTTAATTTAGGGTATCTATTGTAATAGCCTTTTTGACAACTTTAAAGTGCTTGTGTATTTAAAACGATGCTTAGCATAAATGGGGCCAAGTAAAGCACTTAATCTTTTAAGGTTCTCTTAAAAGAAGGCCTTATAAGGCATAAAAGCCCTTTTAATGGGATTTATAAGTTATAGAAAGAATTAAGCCAAACTAGGAGAAGTTAGCAGTTGAAATGTATCAAAAATTAGTAAAAGGCATGTCTAAAAGGGTTAGGGCAGTGCTTAAAGCAAAGTAGAACTTAATAAAGTACTGATACACTCTAAATATTGCATATTTACAATGGCTAAGAATCATTACAAGGATACCCTAAATTAAACTAGACATATCTCTACAACTATTGGATCAAATGATATGGTTAAAAGACCATTAGAAAGCCAGGATAAAATACGTTACTTCACCCTATTTGCACTAAGCACCATTCTCACTCAGTCAAGCACTACATTGCAAATACTCCAAAACTGTGACAAAACTGTTGCAATGGATACACCAAATTAAACTGAGCATATCTCTATAACCATTTGGTCAAATAATATGATTAATACACTGTTAGAAAGCCATGATCGGATACTATACTTAGTTTTATTTACACTAAGCATGATGCTCTGTCCATCAAGTGCTACATTGCACACTTTAAATAGTTGAATATTTATAACAGCTCTAAAACTGTTACAATGATAACCCTAGATTAAAATAATTATATCTCTACAACTGCTCATTCAAATCATATTATCAAAACACCATTTGAAAGCCAAGATTAAGTACTTTACTCTACTCTGCCAACTCTAAGTGCAATTCCCACTCTGTTAAGTGCTATATCACACCCAGTCAAAAATGGCCAAACATTGCAACAGTTTTTGAGCCCACTGTATGTGCCAGCAAGTTTTGTATACTGTGTCTAGGCATCATCATCACAGTGGATCCCTGAAGATGAGCAATAATGGTGTCAAGTTAACTATGGTACTGTGGTTGGCACATGGGATTGGCTCAGGCTCAATTGGTATTAATTGTGCATTTAGATGTCTCAGATTTAGAACTCGAACTTGCAATAATTTCATCATTCAATGAACAGGGACCATTTAAGGGTGAGAGGCAATCATTGGTGCTATAAACACTGCCTGGGTGCTTTGGTTTATAGTCTCAATAAGTTCTAGAAAGTTCAACAAAAGAAAAGGCAGAGAGTGACATACATGGTACCCTATTTACATCAAGCTGCAACCTCCTTCCATAACACGTGTGCTTGCATTTAAACCAGGGCTAACTCCAACTTCAGACCACTGGTCCTGACAATGCCTAAGACTGCCCATAGGTATGCAGAGGCAGCTCCACCATACCAAAATATAACTGATGTAGGAACGATGTTGCCAAATATAGGTGTACACTCCTGCTATTGGTAAAGTCATCCATACTTATCCTGAGACGACTCATAGGCTTGTGCTTGAGACCAAGCTTCCTCGCAGGCTTACACTTGTGCTTATGCCTAAGCTTGTTGTGCTTGGGCTTGATAGGCCTGTATGGCTGTTCATGCAAAGTGGGGGCATTTGTGATTGTGAAGGCACCAAGGCTCATTAAGGCTGTGTTTGTGTATGAGGTGGACCCAGGTGCCTAGGATGCTCTAGAATGTTGCTAAAATGTGTAAAATGGTTGAGTGGTGGAACCTGCATCTGTGTCATTGAAGAGTTCCATCATGGTGAGTCTGCAAGATGGGGGTCAAGATTCCAAGCCACCTGTGGAGGAGCTAAGCCATTTGCAGTCATCATCATTGATTGCAGAGAATGGTCACTTCTATAAGATGACAAGCTGGTTGGCAAGTGCAGGTAGTGTTTTAAAGTCCAGTTGCAGACTGATAAAAAGACTGGCAACTGAACTGAACTGAACTGATAGGCAACTGAACTGCAGTTGCCAGTTGCCTCTTAATATGACCAGTTCAGTTGTTAGTTGCAGGGTTTACCAAGTTTAGAAAAGACCAGTCCAGACCAGTTGCAACCGGTTGCTAAAAAGACCAGTTGCCATTTAGTGTGTGCCTTGAAAAAAATTTCTACTTTTGTTAGTGGCACCGTTGTTTTAAAGCCTGTTCTAGTTTCTTTGAAATCTAAGTTTTATATTTCACAAGTTTGATACAGATCACTTTACAGCATTGAAAATATATATGATATGTTATATAGTTTGTCATGTAAGCAACACACAGGGTGAGTGTACTCTAAACCCTCAAAACTTTCCTAAGATGGCTTACAAGGTTAAAGGGGAGGAAAGCACTGTAACATTTCATGCATGTTTCTGCGGGGTGTGTAACTTCATACAGGTGTCTATCTAGGTCTTGTATCTATGGATCTCACTTTGCTAAGTCCGCACACAAGTGCAGTGGCATCGGGAAGGAGGAGAGGGAGGGCTGCACTGAGCCCAGTAAATCGCCGCACGTCCTGTCTTGCATGTTTGTGCATGCTTTGAAACTTTGTATACGAGCTCGCGTTAGTCATCCAAAGGTGTTCCTAAGTTTGCTAAGGGCGCAGAGATGTGCAGAACTCTGGGGAACATGGGGACTGACCTGCACTGAGTTCTCTAACACGAATGAGGAACTAAGTTATGTAATCAGCATTTCTGCCACTCTGGGCCACTTTCCTGCCACTTTCCCGTGCTCCTGCGCTTCAGAGTGGCTGAGTCGCCCTAGTAACTTCCTTTTTGGTGCGACAGCTCAAAGTTCAACACAGCTCTTCCCCTTGTTCCCCAGAGTGCTGCACGTCTCTGCGCCCTTAGAAACCTTAGGAACACCTTTGGACGACTAATGCGAGCTCGTATACAAAGTTTCAAAGCGTGCACGAATGTGCAAGACAGGACGCACGGCGATTTACTGGGCTTAGTGCAGCCCTCCCTCTCCTCCTTCCCGACGCCGCTGCACTTGTGTGCGGACTTAGAAAAGTGAGGTCCATAGATAAAAGACTTAGATGGACCTTTGTATGAAGTTACATTTTCTGCGGAGACATGCACGGCACTTTACACACTTGTTTTTATCACACACTTTCATCTTTATCTTTTTGGCCATACTCTCACTGTACCTCTTACTTATCTCACAATTCCACTTCCTTTTTGTTAATTATATGGCTGGGGGACCCTTTAAACTATGGATGTGTTAAGTGCCTGCTTGTTATATAGTGCAATAATAATGATCTTTATCGCTTAATCCATGTGTGAGAAAGTTTATAAATGTAGATTTTGGGCTGGCAACTGACTGCACAGGCAACTGGTTGCAACCAACTGCAACCGGAGAAGGCAACTGCAGTTGTCGGTCTTGATCGGTTTCAGTTGCGGTTGCAGTAGATTCTGATAATTGAAAGACTGGTCTGGGTCGGTTGCATTCAAAAAAGGTAAAAAAACCGGACTGGACCGGACTTTTAAACACTAAGTGCAGGTGGGTGGAAAGAAATTGTGAGTTGTATCCACCACCGATTGAGGGGTCAGCAGCATTGGGGGTGGTGCCATATCCTGACAATGAGTGGGCCAACTCTGAGAATCCATAGGAGTTGGTTGCTAAGGGAGGTACCACTCCAGCGGCTTCACTGATGCTGCCAAATGATAGGTGGATGGGGTAGTATGATGCAGGAGCCATGCCTGGACATGTAGTGGTGGACAGATGGGCTAGAACAATGCCTGGACTGGAGGGAAGGAAAAAAACTGATTGTTGAGGGATGGCACCTCATTGGGATGGGGGAGTGATAAGAAGACAATAGCTGCAAGTGGTGAGAGGGATCAAGGATGTGAGTCTGCAGATTCATGAGATGCAGTGGGTGGATGGCTGCTGCTAGACCCTGATCTAACATCGGGGTTTAAGGAGTGGTTGTTTGCTGCTGAGGTTGACCATGAAGAGGATGTGAGATTAAGGAAAATCACGGGTTGGGCAACCCGTGCGGGTCACGGGTATGGGTTGCCGCGGGTACGGGTACGGGCCGGAATTTTCCCACCCATGCAAAACCCACACCCACGGGCATGGGTTGGTGGGTAGGCGTGGGTTTTTTTTTCTTCGTCTTCATCTTATCAATTCACAGTTCAGTCACTTCAGTGTTCACCACTTCACTCTCAGCCTCTTTCTCCACCACCCTTTGGTCCCTTCATCATCTCTCAGACGGGCCTGACGGCTTTGTCATTCACCATGCTGTCCATGCTGTCCATGCGGCATGGCCCCCACTGCCTACTGTCCCATGCAGCCTACTCTTCTTCTGTGGTTCATGCCGCGTCATTCACCATGGGCCATGTGCTCGACTTCCTCAACTTCCTTAAGTTGGCAGCAACTGGCTGCAACAATAGGCAGTCTCAGGTCTCAAGTTGGTGTCGGCGCCACGTCACTAGCAGGCCGCATGCCACAGCAGACCCGTCCCTTCAAGTCCTGTGTCCTAGTCTGGTCCTCACCAGTGTCGGTCCTTTATCCCCAAGACCCCAACTCCTGTATGCACTGGTGCGACCTGCTCGGCTGCTCTGCGATACACCGCAGTGTTCGGTCATCGCATGTTCCTACTGTAAGTATCCCAACTCCCTGTTTGCGGTCTTGCCACTGACTTGCTGCCTTTCCAACTAGGCCAACTCCCGTCTCCCACTGTCCCGCATTTCGTTACATGCCGCTGCCTTCCCAACTCCCGTCTACCAGGTCCTCCCTTTCATTGGCCAACTGGCCCAACCCCCATCTCCCACATCTCAATTTTACATGCCACTGCCTTCCCAACTCCCGTCTCCTGAATCCTGTGGGCTTCCTACCTTTCCTTACATGCACGCTGCTGCCTCTGCCGCCTTCCTGACTCGTCAGTATTCCCATCTTCTGCACATGCCGTACACCGCTGCTTTCTCAACCTCCGTCTCCTGCCTTACATGCCGGTTCCTTCAGCCTCCCGGAGTCCCATGTTTTGTTGAAGTCCCTTGGGATTTTTCAGATATATAGTACAATTTGTCGTAGCTACTTTCAATACCATCTGATTTTTCCTGCCACATCTTATTGAGTGCCATGCCGCGACGCCTGCAAGACACCCTACCCCATACCGGCGATACCACTGAGCTAGTAAGCGGGCCTCGAAAGCGAACTCTAACCAAGAAAGCCAAGGAATCTCTATTGGCCCAATCTATGAAGAGGATACGAGCTGCAGCTCCCTCGAATTCCTCCAAAGACATGCATCAGTCGATCGGCAATACAGCCAGCTCAGGTACAGTAGTTATATTAGTTCATCATAGTTTATATAATTATCACTGTTACTAGATGCTGATGACAACGGCGATGATGATCACACGTCCCTAAGGTCCCTCTCGCCTGCCTCCCGTGCTACAAGTCTGGTTGACAGTAATGCCAACGACACCGACGTGGTGTATGAGGTCGATAGCAGCGATGATGACATTGCTCCAGAAAAGCCAGCTGAAAGTGCAGAAGCAGAATTGAGTACGCTTCATTCTTGAATAAAAGGATGCTACTTACTTACCTTTTATTCGCAGATCGCCTTGCAAAAGATTGGGTTTCACCAATCTATGTCTTCTTCAAACCCATCCCTTCTATCACATATGTCGCCAACCGCCGAGTCCATGTCTTCGAGTGTGCAGCCACCCACTGCAAGGGGAAGCATGGCCGTGACGTGCGTCGCTTTCTGGATACGGGTGATGCAAAGTCGACAAGTGGCCTGCGTCGACATGCAAAGATGTGCTGGGGTGATGAAGCAGTTAGCGCTGCAGACAACACCAAAGACTTAGCTGGCGCACGCAAAATTTTGCAGGCCCGTGGGGTGAAGAGAAATGGAAGCATCACTGAAGCCTTTGAACGCATCGGTAAAGGAAAGGTCTCTTACTCACATCGTCAGCACACATATACAGAAACAAGGTATGTTGTTTGTGTTACTTACAAAAGTGTGATGCACTGATGGTTCAATGGCCCAGGATTGAATGTGTTCGCTGGGTAGCAGAGAATAAGCATCCTTTTGCCATAGTGAAGGATCGCACATTGCTGAGCTTGATGAAAATGGGTCGTCCAGAGTATCGAATGCCATCGCCTGCGACTGTTGCCCGAGATGTGAAGCATGTGTTCGTCAGTATGCGAACCCTGATGGCAACTAAGTTGCAGGTGAGCGTACTTACTATCCTGACCACAAATCCATACAGAAATGTTCAGGCACTTCCCAGTTGCCTAAACTTTGCGACTGACGCTTGGACCTCCCCCAATGGACGAGCATACATTGCGGTGACCGTACACCTTGAGATATATGGGGTTGCCCAGTCGATGCTACTTGACATTGTAGAGTGCACACGCTCACATACTGGGGCTAACCTGGCAGTGACATTTGCGAAGGTCTTGAAGGACTTTGGTATTGATGATAAGGTGTGCTCAAATAAAGACAAAACAGACCTACATCTGATCCAATAGCAGATCCTGGCGATAACCTGTGACAATGCGACCAGCAATGACATGATGATCGAAAAGCTTGCAGTACAACTGGTGGACTTCCCTGGGGATGCGAATCGCGCACGCTGCTTCACACACATCCTCAACTTGGTGGTAAAGAGTATAATGCATCAGTTTGATGTGCCTAAGAAATGGACAAAGATGTCCTCACATACAAATGACATCACTCACGACTTGTTGGACTTGGCCGGTGACATAGATGAAGAGGAGCTAGAGACGTGGCAGAAGCCGCAGAACTAGAGGATCCCAATCAGGATGAGAACGAAACGGACGAAAGGCCTAGTCTTGACAATGATGAAGGGTGGATTGACGAGCGAGGCGACATGATACAGCCACAGATAGATGCACTGGAGGAGAGCGTCCAGCCAGTCACAGTAGTGTTGACAAAGGTAAGTGAATGAGTAAGCAAGAGCTGTATAGTATTAGCTAACCCGTTGACACGCCTCAGATTCGAAAACTTGCATACGCAATCAAAAACTCAAGTACGCTTGCCCTTCCTCAGTGGTTCCGCATTCTTGAGGACCTCTCGCTCGAGGCACGTGTGATACCCCGTGACGTTCGTACCTGCTAGAACGCAACATACGACATGCTCGATTTTGCCTACCAGTACCAGAAGGCTATCAACAAAATCACAGACATCCGGGACATGAAGCTACGACTTTACGAAATTGAGCCGCACGAATGGGAAATCATCCGCAATTGTGTGACCTCTTAAGGGTGAGTCAAGCCTTGTACCAATTATCATTTATCATGCTCAATCCTTTTTTAGATTTTCAAAGATGCGACATTATTCTTTTCTCGTGACGGCACCCCTAGCCTAGCATCTGTCATTCCTGCCATGGACCACCTCGATGAACACCTGGCGTTAGCAGTTGTCGGAAAAAAGTATGACCCTACAATTAGGGCTGCTGTTGTGATGGGGAAGAAAACGCTCAACCGGTATTATGACCGGACAGACCACTCAGAGCTGTATCGGATTGCGATGGGTACGTCGTTTATACATGTGTTTGGGAAAGCGGCACTCATACAGTCATACTACTTTTCATCCAGTTTTACACCCTCGCCACAAACTTTCATATTTTCAGCATGCTGGGTGGAGCCCTGACTGGATCACAACAGCAAAAAGGATTGTTCACGACGAGTTTGACCGCAGTTACCATTTTCGAGATGACATCGTCATATCTACAGGCTCAGAAGACGCGGATGAGGCTGCGCCATCAAAGAATGTGTTCGACAATCTACCAGCATTCTGTTCAGTTCAATATGGCACTCTCGACGAACTTTCCCACTACCTTGCTGCAATGCCGGAAGATGTTAAGAATGAAGACGTCCTCACATGGTGGTATGAACGCAAACACGTCTACCCTACTTTGCATCGAATGGCTCTCGATTACCACACCATTCCATGTAAGTTTTATACTTTTATTTGCTTTAAGCTCATCTTACTAACAGTTACTGTATGTGCATGAACAGGTTCCTCTGTCGACGTGGAACGAGTCTTCAGTCAAGGCCGTTTACTTCTACCCTATGTTCGCAATCGCCTGTCTTTGGAATCGACGCATGCACTCTTATGTCTGAGTGACTGGAGCCGACGTGGTCTTCTGAGGGACAGCGACATCAAGCCCGCCGCGCTCCTGCCTGATGTTGATGGTCAGGAGCCCCCTCTTCCAAATGATTGGGACAGAATCAGGTGATTGATGTGCGCCATGCCGCCCATGCGTGGCCTTGTGGTGTCACCATGTCAGGACTCGGGAGTGTAAGTGTTCAACAATTCAACTTGTTGGACCATTGGCTGTAGTCGCATCGTAGTTATAGTCTTGTTACTCTTGTGCTATTCACTGTTGTTGTCAGGTGACTCAGGTCTTGCATCGTAGATGTAGTTCTTGTACTGTTGTTGTCACTCGTCTCGCGTCGTAGTTGTAGTCTCAAAGTCGTGCCCGTTCTCCCCAATACAGTTAATATATTACAGCACTGTGTCCGAATTCTGATGTCTGAACCTCATGAAGAGTGAATAAGTATATTTTTAAGCTACGGGTTTATGTTTCAGACTGCGGGTTTCTGTCAAACCCTCACCCGTGCCTGTGGGAAACCCGCACCCGTAGGCGTGGGTGTGGGTTTTAGCAGGTGCGGGTACGGGTTGCCAAAAAAAACCCCAGGGCGGCCTGTGATTATCCCTATGTGAGATCAGAGACTTCAAGTTTGATGAATGGCTCTCCTGGCAAGAAAGGACTGGCTGGGGTGTGGTTGGATTGTTGATGAAGATGAGGGTGAAGTGGTGGTGGATGGAGCAGTTGAGGATGTAGGTGAGGTGGGTGATGTGGTGGAGGGGGAATGAAAGAACTGGCCAGGGTTATGAAAGGAATGACTACTGGCTTGATAGGAATGGGAGCGATCTGTGTCTTGTATGTATCAGATATGAGAAGGAGCAGAGGGGTGGTGGGATTGTTAAAGAAGACTGGTCTTCCCTTCGTAGCCAGTATTCATTCCTGGATGGTGTGCCACCAAGGTGAGAGTGGGTTGCATATCCTCCTGCTTGACACCACCAGGGCTGCCACCACCACCAGAACTGCTGCCAACACTACTACCATCAGCAGAGCTCTGTTGATGCTGCTGCTGTTGGTGTAAATGGTGGGCAGCAGATGCATTACCAGATGTGTCTAAGATGGTATCAGATGACAAGATATGGTAATGGCTTGGGAGTGCTGAGCACCACGCTTGCCTCGATGCTGGATGGCCTTGTTTGTGGTGGCCATAGTGGTGTGCAGGGAAGAGAGCTTATGCATCATACGCTTGTTGGCATTCTGCTTGTCAGCATGCACTGTCTGGGCATGTTGATGGAGATTGTCAAGATGAGAGAACTGTTGTAACTGGCTCTTTGGGGCAAGGCTAGCTTGTATGCCTTGCTGTTACATCCTGTAGCATATTCGGCGATAGCCTAGTCAGGGTTTGTACACGAAGATATAAGTTCTGGTTCCACCAATCTTGATGACTCTGAGAGTGTTGGACTTCTTCTAGTTAATATGAATGCTTCTTGGACCTTTTGTTAATGATGCAATGCATGTCCCGTTCTATAGACAGTATAGGGCGCAGACTGCCTTCCAATAGTTCTCAACTATTGCCTTCTTGGAGGATGGGTGTATCGTCTCCTTAATTCCATTAGACGTCTGAGGTCTATGACAATCCAAAGATATTGATTGAGTCTTTGTGTAGCAAGTTGTCGCAAGGCTTGCACCCTTGTCGCCGTAGTTTCTGGTGATTCTATGTTTCAAAGTCTAAGGACTTATCTCTTGTGGAGCAAGATAGTGCCTTAGTGAAGCTCTTCTTCTTCTTTGTTCGGTTGTAGAGATGAGCTAGAAGCAAACCCTTCTAGTTGGCTCAGGGAAGTTCGGAAATACAGGAAATGGATTTCTAGAGAAGCTTAAGGCTTCTTGAAGTTCTACCGGATCATTTATATACATCCGTATCACTGATTATGTAAGAAACACGATATTGTGGACACCTCTACTCACCCCTAAACAGGAAATGAACACTATGACATCATAGAGTCCAGGTTGTCAACTACATGGGCATGAAGTGTCATCGGTACTATGAAATAACGTATAGGTATGGAGTTAGGACTCTGATGGTTGCATCAGGTTGTCAATACTATACCTGTACTCAGAGTAACAAAGCGACAGTGTGAAATGAAAAGCAGATAAGGAATCCAAACTCTAGCAGGTGTGTTAGGTAGATGATTCCGTATCTCGATCAGAGTAACAACTGATGGCTGTTACGAACATAATTGATTAACCTATGAGGTGGTGGAAGTCCAGTCCATCGCCACATAAGTTAATTGATGGGCACAATAACAAACATTTCTAAACTCAAAGCTGTACATATTCGGGAAGCGCAAGCCAGAGCAGAAAAAGCGGAACAAAGCGTAAACTGCGAATCAAGATACATAGCATTTGTGTGAACCAAAAGGGGATCAGTCCGTAACACTTGCAGACAGAGGTAAGTTCCATTTAGGATCTGAGTTATGCAGTTTGGATTTGTGTTGGTTTCTGTTGTGTGATTCCCTGATGCCTCTAAGACGTGTTAAATGTATATGGTATGTGAAAGGCAGTATGGGCTGTCTTCCTTCATGTTTGAGTTTTGATACAGATTGTCCAGGGTTGTATTTGTATCCATCGGTATGTTCTGGTTCCGTCAGGCATTCTTGGGACAGTCGGGAAGTACAGTTGAATTAGTTACTTACCCCATACTGGTATCTCCATCTATGGGTTTGTGTCTCCATTAGTCCTGTCAGGGATGTATTTATATGATGCAACTTTGAGAGGGAAGCTCTAAATTGAGACTCCTGTCTATCTGAATAGGATACTAGGGACCAACAACACTTTACTCTCCCTGATTGCTTTCTACTTCACAAGGGGAACCTTTAGTAAAATGTACAGAGGCTATGTACCCTTACTCAGATGCATCTAAGGGGCAAAGCCCTTAGCTCTTCACACCCTCAAGCTCTATCTTGACTTCTACTATTATGATTGCTAGTAGTGGCAGTGACACTAGACTCAACTTTCTAAACATATAAACAGGCTACAGTGGCTGATCTGTATGATGAACTTGAGGAGTTCTACCTCAAGAACAAGGAGTTAACCAGATACCATCCTAACTCAAGGATCATACTAGTCAAATGATACCACAAGGATAACCAGACAGGAAAGCAGTACCTGGTCTTTTGCAACAGTGACAAGCTCAAGTTCAAACATGCCATACCAGTGGCACTATTCAGTAACAAGTGGTACAAAGTTCATATCACCTCAGATGGCAGAAACTTCCTACTAGGAGAAGAATTTGAGGATGCACATAACTTTAACACTATCATCGAGGCAGCAGACGTGCCAAAGGCAGATTCTCCACCAGCTTATCAAAGGGACGTACTAGACAAAGATGACAGAGCACCTAGCCAATCAGGAGACCCTCAGGAAAGAGGAGAAGACACATTGGATGATAAAACCAATCTGATTGATCAGCAGATCAGACATAGCCCTGTCCAAATAGAAAGAACGCCCAGTAATCCACTAGTGCACCACCGAAAGTTCTTCCTGACACAACCATATGTAAGAACCGCTAAGACAACAACAACCACTACTCAAACAAGTACTGAAACCATCTCCAATCCAACAGAAGGGTCCGGAACAACCACTGCTACTGCCCAAACACTTTGTACAGCCTTCCACCAAGCCTTTAAAAGACTTCCTCCCACCAATCCAGGTGGAGGAGGTGGTGGTGGTAGAAGAGGAGGAGAAGAAGAAGGGGTTGCTAATGCTCTAGTATCAGTACGAACAGCCACTGACGTACAAACGATAGAAAGCTGACCCAACCCCTTTGATGAGGATAGGACAAAAGCTGATGCACTCATTGAAGATGTAAAGATGTACTTCAGGCTTAACAGCGACGTTGCTGGACATGATTCTCCTATGAAGAAAATTGCATTCACCCTTACACACATGAAAGGACCACGAGTCACAGGATGGGTATGCGATGCCAGAGGATTCTTGAACCACCTAAACCCAGCAGTAAACAACATCCCAGCCCTATAGGAGCAATTCCTAGACAAGTTCAAGGCACAATTTTAGGACACTGCTAAGGAGGAGTGAGCACAAACTGAACTACAGACTTACGCCATGAAAGGGGACCAGATCAATGAATATGTGAGCAAATTTGAAGAACTTGCCTGATTGGCAAACTACACCACCAGGAACCCCAAAACAATCTGACAATTCCTAGCAGAACTAACACCAGAAACCCTTAAAGACGTTAAAAGAGTGCCCATAGCTGAAACTTACCCAGCCATCAAAGAAAGGGCCATTCAAAGTGTCCAAGTGCAGAATGAAGTGAAACAAATCCTGGCCCAGCAACAAGCAATGAAAGGGATGAAGACATATCACCCTCAGTCTACCAAGGACAAGGAAGGTTCCAACAATGCCCACCGCCCCACCTATTTTACGACCACAACAACCCAAACAATCAATACTGAAATGATAGACCACCATAGTGTCCCACTTACAACTCATCTAATGCACCATGATGGATGAACAACCAACCTGTATCAATGGATTTAGGAAGGAACCATGCACCGCCAAGGGGGCCAAGAGGAGGGCCAGGAAGGATCAACTTAACAGGACCTCTGCCAACAACCCAAAATGAAGCATGCTTCCAGTGCATCCAAGTCGGCCACTTCACAAGAGAATGCCCACACTGCCCCACTAGGAGGGACAAGAGGAGAATCAACCTCATAGACTTTGAACCAGAGGACCCATATGGTGATAACCATTAAGAACCTGAGGTTGATCGAGTGGCCCACATAAAAAGCCAGATGGACTCAATAACCTTCAACGATAGGAAACAACTAATCCAGGAGTTAGGACAAGGGCCCCAGCCAGATTTTTAAACAGCCTAATTAGATTGGCCTTAATTAGATGAACACTTAAGAATGATGTGTATATATCAGCACAAAAATCAATGACAGTCCACTGCTACACTTAAACGAAAGCAAAAAGGGCTGAAATAGTTGCCTTGATTAACTCAGGCACAACAGAAAACATCCTCAACCTCTCCCTTGCAAAATGGCTTTGCCTCCTGATCAAACAACTGAACAAACCAAGGACACTCTACAACATAGATAACACTGAAAACAAGGCAGGAAAGCTTTAGTTCTATACCAACTTATAAGTCACTACTGGAACCAAATGCACCAACCTCCGATTCTTCCTTACTGACCTGGGTAAAAATCAAGCAATCCTGGGGTACTCATGGTTCACAGCAGTCTAACCAAACATAGACTGGGCCAAAGGATGGATCAACCACACCCAGCTACCCATCATCTTTTGTACCCCTGACGCAGACAAGGCATGTTTTGTCCCTCAACAGCAGAACAGGCCACAAACAAGAAGACACCCAGAACAAGGATGATATTATATAGGGTCAGTCACCATACATCTGACAAATGTCTAAAACAAAATGAAGCCATCACTACCAACCGTGCTCGCTCGACATAGAAAGGTGTTTGATGAGGAGCAGTCACAATGCCTCCCAAAGCACACGATATGGGACCATGCAATTGAACTGCTCCCTAACATACCAGCCACCTTGCCCACACAATTACTTCCCCTCAATCGAGCTGAACGAGAAGAAATGCACCAATTTGTCAAAGAACACCTCAAGCACAGCATCATATGAGAATCATGGAGTTCGTATGCTGCCAACTTCTTCTTCGTAAAAAAGGACAGCATTTTTCATAGGGGGAAATTCAAGCTGCTAAGCACACATCTGCAGGCATTACAATATATACAAAGAATGGTGTAAAACAGGAAACATACTAGAGAATCATCATGCACTTCCTTGGCAGCTATACCAGCAAATGAAAATACTGTAGATAAGAAGGCAACAGAAGGGGTCTAGCTAACACTTGATGAAGCACTAGAGAAACTGTTGAAAGTGAAAATGTACACATGTGATGGAGCAACTCATGCAGTTGCCCAGTTTATTGTATGCGATGACCAGATGTGTATGATTGTGCTACTGCATGCTGATATTAACTTTGTTGAACCAGGCTCTTGCTCTTGCTAAGAAACTGGTTTTTCACAATTGTCTTATTATGATAATGCCTAAGACAATGCAAAAGGACCTACCTAGTAGACATAACATTGAGGTATACATCCACAATGAGTTCATAGAGTGGTTGAAGACACTAAAAAAAGAAATTCTTGTAAGTAATGAGACTGTCTTCCTTCAGGTCAATTAGACTCAACTTCATGCATAGGAAGCCCCTGGTGGGATCTCATCAACAGCAGATAGGTGGACAGCAGATAACACAAAAGCATTGTTTCTGAGGATGATGGCCAGCTGAATTGGAGTAACAGGTAGGAAATGGAAGCTCTGCTCTAAAGTTGTTGGGTTTTAGACAGTGTAAGGCAACCATAGTGGCTGGAATCTTGGCCAGTATATTGTGGGTTTGTGTGATCGTGTTGGAATATTAAACAAGAAAGGGTCAAAAGTACAAAGATCTATCAAGATGTTGACACACTATTAACATATCATGCTTTTTACCATAACACTTGACAAACACCTCAAACAATAGTATAACATGCAAGGCTGTCAAAACCTTTCACACATTAAGGTGATACAATGATTGAAAGGCTAAAGAAAACTAACTTCTGTGTGTCCTTCAATCTTTCAAGTAGGACAGTGACTAATAACCCAATTTCAGCTGTTTTGGCCAAGTTTGTTAACATTGCCAACATTGCTGTAATGGGCCATGTCATCAAGATTGCAGCCATTGAGAATGCCAATGCTATATGAGAGTACAACTCATCTTTACCCAACAATCACATCCTTAGTGGGTCCTTAGATGTGATTGCAGTTATTCACATGATTGCAGTGAAGGTCAGTTAGCTGTATTGCCATTATCTTATAACACTCATAGACCTCTCTCAGATTTAAGCTTCTGGACAGTGCATTGAGTATTTTGAGAAGCTTCAGCTTTAATGCAAGTTCAATCAGCCACTTAGGATTCCTCTTCATAGCAACATTTGATAGGGGTTAGCACAGCACATACTTGAATGTTTATACAAGTTATAAAAGGTATGTTGTATTTACTGAATTCTCAGACTTAGCACTAATATGTGAAATTCAGCCAATTGACTTATTCCTTCAATCAGCCAATGCACTACTTGGCCCCATTACCACAATCCATTGTAATGGTTGCATTAAAAAAAAATCCCATGGTCTACATTCATCCTCACAGAAAGGGATTGGGTGTGGATTGTAGATGTAAAACATATCTTGAAGGTGATTCTCATTTATTGCAGATAAGGAAGAAGTCTGATAAACTAACAATGCAATGACAGGATTCAAACAATATTCAAGAGCTATTTTCATCTAAACAGCAGCTGACATTGTAGCATGCACTCCCTGCACTCAAGGAGTTGTAGACCACTTGAGAGGAGAAGTGGAAATTGGAATGCTTTACCCTATATAAGGATGCCATCAATGCTGAACTGTCCAAACAATCAAAGAATTATTCATGGATTAACCAAGGGATTGACACCAAACCTGTGTTCATCCTTGCTTTAAGTATGTTCCTTTTTTCCTATGAGTACTCTCTGTTTACATCTTTAATTATAGCTCTTTACCTGTACTACAAACTTAACTACATTAAATTATCCTGGGATGGAGCTAAGGAACAGGCAATAGAGTATGGGGTAAGTCTCAGATTACCCATTGTCAAGTTATTAAACAATTCAAGCTAACTTATTCTTTTATAGTTGAAATTGACTGAGAAGGAGTTCCCTGTCATTCGGCTCATGGCTCGTGATTATATGGCAATACTAGCATCCTCTTGTCTTGCAGAACATTCATTCTCAATGTTAGCTCACACTAATGATGTCTATCAATGTCAGATGGGAAGTGAGAAGTTTGAAGCATTGCAGATGTTATGTGTAGCATATTGTGATGGTCATTTGAAAGCTTTTAAAGAGAGCTGGATAAAGATTGATCCTGATTTTGACATTAATATAGATGCTGAGTAGTAGAATCATATACATAGCTAAATATGATGTCAAGAAACAGCCCTTGAACTTTCAACTTATGAAGGACAGCAATAATGATGTTATGAATGACCTGACAGGCATCTTGTCATGGCATGAGACTCATGCCAGTCACTGATATCCCCCTGGCAGCACACCTCATCAACAAAGTTCTAGCTCTCAGGCCTCTATCTAATGTCCCTTTCCACAGGCACCAGAACCTTCTGATATCTCTCATACATTTATGCATGCAGGTATATAACATGGGCTCTATGCACTGCATCTAGTTCCCATGCTGTGGTAGTGTCAACAGCATTGGTTCAAATAGCAATGGCACAGGTCTTCATTCTGCTGAATCCATCAATTCTGATCATTATCATAGTAGCAGCGTTATAGTAGCTCAGAATGCCCTTCCACACAAAGTTGTATCACATCACTATTGCCCCCACCTCAGCTAGCCCACATGACAGCCCTAGCCTATCAACATTCACAGCTTGCCCTCTTCCAAGCTCTCTCTGAAACAAACATCCAAGCTTAGCACTGTATAATATATCAGTGCACTCCTCTCTAGACACCCATGATGCTATTTGCTAACCCTGGATCTCACTAACTCATTAGACCCCACCTTGCTGCTCCTTCAGGCTTTCAAGTATTTCATCTCAAAGCAAACAAGGAAGCATTAATCAACCTCATAGTGCATAGGCGACACCCTAATGGCCCTAATGTTACTGCAATCACCTAGTTCAAGGCAGCAGGTTGATGGAACACACTATGTAATGCCTTCTCAGGTACCATATTTTGGACCACTCACTCAAACAGTCTCCTCATTCACTCTGCCCTAGCCATGACAACTCATGACTTTAAAACAAGAATATGGGACTGCCCCACACAGTTAGAGGCAACCATGCATCCCAATTTTCATATGTCAATGATGGCCAATCCCATCTTGACAATCATGCCGCAACCTCAACATTCCTACATGTCCACCACCTCTTTCTAGGTTCTGGTCTATCTCCTTCAAATGTTGTCCTTTCCCATCTAGTCACCAAAGAACCCCCTCTATCAGCCTATCACCACCATGCCTGGCACAGACTTACAACCTTCCTCTTTTATCTCCCTCTCCCACCTTTCCTCCCCTCTATCTATCAATTTCAGAAATGATCTTGACAGAATATGACACATCTGTTGGCCTCACCTGAAAGAACCAGAACAGGGTCATTTTATAACACAATATGTGCTATTTATCATAGACATGAGATATAGGTACAATTTGCTCCTATTAGCGCAGACCAGAGTATGAAGATAATAGGCTCAGCTTCAATAAGGCTGATGGTCATGAAGGTGAGGCCTTAGACAATGAGAATAAGATTGGGCCCAAGCCCTCTTTCCTAAGTGAGTCTAACATCTTCAAGTTCATACCACGAGTTAATGATCTGATGTTATGCCTTCTATGTACTCTTGTGTCATCCACTTATTTGTATTTGTACTTTAGTGCTATGTGATGGGCTTGTGCTTAAGTCTGAGACCCATGCACTTACCCAATGGGTATCACTGGCCTGCTTTTCCCTCTACATGCCTACCTTGTATGTCTCTTATTGTATCTCAATCCTTAGCAGCTTCTTTTGGCACCCTATACCTTTTCCTCCCATTATGGTATTCTCACTTATGCCTTCCTTATTTGTATGTCTTGCTTTGTCTCTAACTCACTCTGACTCCCTCCATTGCTTATTGATATGTCCCCTTTACTTTACTGATGTGTTACCTTATACTAATGTGTTACATATCACCATGTTCATCTGATGACACTCTCACATGATAAACATGTCAACATGTACATTACTATATTATGACTCACTCTTGCCTACATGTACTTTTACTTCAATGACATGTTACTTTACCTTGTATAGTATATTAGGATGCCTGTAAAGACCAAGTTGCTTCAGACTTGATCTCCTTTGTGAATTCAGAACCATAAACCTTCTTGAAGCTTTGCTCACTCAGCTAAGCCTATCTTCTTAGCAGTTGTCTTTCTCTGCCTTATTATTCTTGAATCCCTCATTGTTCACATCACTATTTACATCATACTTGTGCCAAGGTTAATACCCTTGATCTGCTATCTGTTCTAGCTCCAGTCCGAGCTAGCTTTGCCTTTGTCTTCTTAGGCAACTCTCACTTAAGAGTAGACTCTATTATTCTCAAAGCTTTAGCAAAGCTTATCTAGGGAGTGACTCCACATAATACAAGAAGTCCGCTCGGCACTTGTAACATCTAACCCCAACCCCTTTACCTATCTCTGCCTCTCATTCAACAAGAGACATACTTCTTACTATTGATCCTAAACCTTCTCATGCAGTGCCCTGTGTGACATATAGGCACCCCTTCTGACACATCATTGAGACCTTAATCCCAGTCAACCTCGACCTTACAGGAAAAAGGAAGAAAATTATGATGCATATCAGGTAGAATATAAACCCTTTCATGGTTGTCACATTTGAAAAGAAGGTCTTTTGAACATGCGTCATCTGAGAGCCAATCATGTCCACACCCAACACTTCTAGGTATCGTAATTGAAGCCCTCTCCCTCTCCCTCTTACACATATCATCCCTTTCATCATCAATGCTAACCCACATAAATCCCACCCTTGTGGAATGCCCATATGCAGTGCTAATATCAATGCTCACCTGGGTCATCTTCTCTCTCATCTTTGGTTGTGTCATTCATCTAGCAAGGCTATACCTCCATCTTATGTTTATTGTGAGCATGGAGACCTCCTGCTAAGCCCAAGTCCCATTATAAAACTGACAATAACTATAACAACCATTAACATGAATGCAAATCCAATGTTGATGATAACTGGCCTTGGCTCTGCTTTAGCAATTGCAAGATGGTGCTTCCATAGCCTAGTGTTCAGGTAGGGAAAATCACAGGTTGGGCAACCCACATGGGTCATGGGTGTGAGTTGCTGTGGGCACAGGTGCAGGCTGGAATTTTCCATCCCACAAGAAACCCCTGCCCATGGGTAAGGATTGGTAGGTTTCCATAGGTTTTTTTCTTCATTACCATCACTCACCAAGTCTCACTGTCCTCTGCCACCACTGCTACCACCATGTACAGATCTTCACAGAATGAATCTCTGAGTCTAACAGCCACAAGTTGCTGTCAGGCCCATTCAGGCTGCACCACATCTGTTCCTCTATGGTTCATAGGGAAAATCACAGATTGGGCAACCCAACCTCCAACCTTTCAGACCTTTTAGAGTCTTCACATCAAGCTCCACCACCAGTGATGTTGCTTCCTTTATTCTGATGGCCTTTCTAGTTGCCATCCCTGCAGGTGTAAGGATCCCTTTAGAGCTACTCTTGGAACAATCTCAAGCGCCCATCATCATATGACCCTATTTGTTGATTTTCCCCCTTTTCTTGTCTTTTCTTATATCACATCCTCTTCATCACCTCATGTTCAACACAATAAAACTCCCTTCAAAGCTTGCAATAAGATGACCTACATGTCTCAATCACAGTCCTTTCTGCCTTCACTGCCCCTTTCCCTCATCTCTCTCTTTCTTTTCCATTTCTTGTCTTACACTTCCAAACAATGTTTACTGACACCAAGCCACTACCACATGGCAGCTGTAGGCTCTCTCTTCTATTTCTTTTAGTTCTCCCTTTATACACTTACATATCTTAATCCAATCACTGTCACCAGCACCTCCAATGTCACTGTTACTATACAAAATGTAGACTAGCCAACAGGTACTGCTCATGTACAGTGGGCTCAAAATCCATTGCAATGTTTGGCCATTTTTGACTGGGTGCAATATAGCACTTAACAGAGTGGGAATTGCACTTAGAGTTGGCATAGTAGAGTAAAGTACTTAATCTTGGCTTTCAAATGGTGTTTTAATAATATGATTTGAATGAGCAGTTGTAGAGATATAACCATTTTAATCTAGGGTTATTATTGCAATGGTTTTAGAGCTGTTGAAAATATTCAACTATTTAAAGTGTGCACTGTAGCGCTTGATGGATAGAGAATCATGCTTGGTGTAAATACAATTAAGTATAGTATTAGATCGTGGCTTTCTAACAGTGTATTAATCATATTATTTGACCAAATGGTTATAGAGATATGCTCAGTTTAATTTGGTGTATCCATTGTAACAGTTTTGTCACAGTTTTGGAGTATTTGCAATGTAGTGCCTAACTGAGTGAGAATGGTGCTTAGTACAAATAGGGTCGAGTAAAGTATTTAATCCTGGCTTTCTAATGGTCTTTTAACCATATCATTTGATCCAACAGTTATAGAGATATGTCTAGTTTAATTTAGGGTATCCTTGTAATGATTCTTAGCCATTATAAATATGCAATATTTAGAGTGTATCAGTACTTTATTAAGTTCTACTTTGCTTTAAGCACTGCCCTAACCCTTTTAGACATGCCTTTTACTAATTTTTGATACATTTCAACTGCTAACTTCTCCTAGCTTGGCTTAATTCTTTCTATAACTTATAAATCCCATTAAAAGGGCTTTTATGCCCTATAAGGCCTTCTTTTAAGAAAACCTTAAAAGATTAAGTGCTTTACTTGGCCCCATTTATGCTAAGCACCATTTTCAATACATTAAGCACTACATTACAAGCACTTTAAAGCTATCAAAAAGGCTATTACAATGGATACCTTAAATTAAACTGGGCATATCTCTATAACCATTAGGTTAAATGATATGATTTCAAGGCTGTTAGAAAGCCAAGATTAAATACTTTACTTTATATAAGCACCACTCTCACACCATTAAGCATTAAATCATATATCTACATATTTACAACAGCTTAAAAACCATTACAATGAATGCCCTAGATTAAATTGAGCATATTTTTACAATCATTGAGACTAATGCTTAGTATACATAAGATAAATAAAAGTCCTTAATCTTAGCTTTTCAATAGTCTTTTAACCATATCATTTGATTTGACCCAATGGTCGTAGAGATATGCTTAGTTTAATCTAGAGCATTCATTATAATGGTTTTTAAGCTGTTGTAAATATGTAAATACATGATTTAATGCTTAATGGTGTGAGAGCCATGCTTATATAAAGTAAAGTATTTAATCTTGGCTTTCTAACAGCCTTGAAATCATATCATTTAACCTAATGGTTATAGAGATATGCTCAGTTTAATTTAAGGTATCCATTGTAATAGCCTTTTTGATAGCTTTAAAGTGCTTGTAATGTAGTGCTTAATGTATTGAAAATGGTGCTTAGCATAAATGGGGCCAAGTAAAGCACTTAATCTTTTAAGGTTTTCTTAAAAGAAGGCCTTATAGGGCATAAAAGCCCTTTTAATGGGATTTATAAGTTATAGAAAGAATTAAGCCAAGCTAGGAGAAGTTAGCAGTTGAAATGTATCAAAAATTAGTAAAAGGCATGTCTAAAAGGGTTAGGGCAGTGCTTAAAGCAAAGTAGAACTTAATAAAGTACTGATACACTCTAAATATTGCATATTTATAATGGCTAAGAATCATTACAAGGATACCCTAAATTAAACTAGACATATCTCTATAACTGTTGGATCAAATGATATGGTTAAAAGACCATTAGAAAGCCAGGATTAAATACTTTACTCGACCCTATTTGTACTAAGCACCATTCTCACTCAGTTAAGCACTACATTGCAAATACTCCAAAACTGTGACAAAACTGTTGCAATGGATACACCAAATTAAACTGGGCATATCTCTATAACCATTTGGTCAAATAATATGATTAATACACTGTTAGAAAGCCACGATCTAATACTATACTTAATTGTATTTACACCAAGCATGATTCTCTATCCATCAAGCACTACAGTGCACACTTTAAATAGTTGAATATTTTCAACAGCTTTAAAACCATTGCAATAATAACCCTGGATTAAAATGGTTATATCTCTACAACTGCTCATTCAAATCATATTATCAAAACACAATTTGAAAGCCAAGATTAAGTACTTTACTCTACTCTGCCAACTCTAAGCACAATTCTCACTCTGTTAAGTGCTATATTGCACCCATATATAAGACCTCTCTTCAACTCGTCAAAGGAGGCATTGAATTAAACAATCTCTAATTGAAGAGTTCCTCTCTTTCCCTCTTTTCTTTTCTCACTTGTGTGCTCTCTTTTCTCTTGATGACCGTCTGTGGAACAGCTGTCCACATGATCTCAGGATGACAATTTCACTCTCACAATGCCTACCTTTAATACACAGGACCTTGCTTTCATTGTAGCTCAATGGGTGCCTCTCAAATGGCCTCTTGCACAACCATTCTTGATCATGCTCTGATGCTTGATTCAGTGAGCACCTCATTTGATCCTCATCACATGACAGCCTCTTGCTTTAAGCAAGACTGTAAGAGCACAACACAATCTCTCAGAATGGATTTTACCCTCATGCACATTCCCAAATTCAGTTTCCCCAAAACCATCCCAATGAAGATGCAATGATGGCATCCAAACTTGAACTGATGTGCTTCCTTCTAGCCCAGCCTGTGGTGTTCTTAGTGATGTCAATTGCAAGACCCTCAAGTCATTTTATCATTAACACAGGTGCACCATAAGCACACCAGCTTACACATCCCTGAGCTCTCAAACCTCATGCACCAAATTGTACATGAAAAGATTTATCATTGCAAGAAGGTAAGACAGTTCCAGTGAGCGTCAACACTTGGCTCAAGGATAACAACCATGTTTGGCACTCCATCGGAGACAATTGATCCATTGTTTGTTGTTCAGTGTTGTAGTAGAGTCATTTTTTTTCAACATAATATACATTCTTGTCATGCCCAATATGCAGCCCTCATCATCTTGCATGCTTAGGCCCCCAGTTCATCAATACGGCACCACACAGTTTCAAATTCAAACCTGAGAGAACCATTTCAGTTTTGTCCCAGTTCACATTTGCACCATCACCTTAAGCTCAAGGAGTTCACATGGTGTGCCATTTAGCAGTAGTGATGTGCTGGGCCGGGCCCAAAGCCCAAAGCCCAGCCAAGCTCGGCCCATTTGAGCCCAGCCAAGCCCGGCTCAGGTCACGGGCCTAAAGTGGGCTTTGGCCGGGCTCTTAACACAAGGAAGCCCGAAGCCCGAGCTTGAGCCCGGGCTTTGAAGCCTCTAATGCATGTACAGTATGCAGCAGTACGCCCCACCGAAGGTCCCAAACTCCGTCAAAGAGAGATAGGCTGAGTGGGGTAGTACGCAAGGAAGGCAGCAGGGGACTGTCACACAGCAAACTGGGAGGTCGAGTAGGAGTGAGGAGTCATGAGTGACTCAGAGACTCGGAGGATAGGCACACAGGGAGGTTTCGAGAACACGAGACTGAATGACATTTCGCTCAGTGTATATCACGCTATTTACTGTATCTACTTACATCTTATTAGTTATTATACTACTGGCTCCAGGAAATATAGCTAAAGTATAAGTAAGTAAGACACATTGTCCATAAGAGAAAAGAGGTGAGACAGTGAAAGAAACAAGCACGCAAGAGTACAACGCCATCACGTTTGCTATTGTAGGCAGGTGCTGCATAAGGTTGTGGTCCGGAGGCTTGTGCACCTGAAGGATCACGCGGTCATTTGGAGGGGATGTGCGTGAGTCAAACCTGGATCCCGGGGTGCAGTGGTGCATCGATTCAAGTGCGCATGCACCATGTACGAGCCTCAATGCGGCAAAATCCACTGAGGCAATCTCGACCTTGAGGCACTAACATAGGAAGGGATCCGCACAGCAGCACTTTGGTGAGATCAAGAGCTTAGATATGCACACATGTTCAAGCTAAACGGGCAACTCAAACGATGCAATTCATGCTAGGAAGTGATGTGCACGACTCAGGCAACCAGCGGATAATGCGGGTTGGGTCACATGATAACGTTAGCTTCGATGTAATTTTTTTATTATTGTGCTGTACACGCTGTTGGCAACATTAGCGCAACTGAACCCCCAGCCCTCTGAGCACAAGCCCAATTAGGTCCCTGTGTCTGACATATCCAGGCAAAGCAAGAGAACATGAATCCCAGACGTTTCATGTACTTTGTCAGTGACTCAGTGCGACAACAGGGCAGTCTCATCCTTTGACAACTGCAACTGCAACATCAACCCTTCTACGATCACCGAGAATACCTGAAGTTGCCGACTTTTGTGCTTGCAACTCAATACAAGAAATTCTTGTGTTGACTTGCAAGCACAAATGTCAACTCCGTCATGTATCTATACTTATTCGGTAGGTTCATAGCAACAACTCGAACAATTTACAATTCAGCGCCAAGCCTGAGGCCTGAGGCCCAAGAACCCACCGTCGTAGAGAGCATAAAGTCTGCTTAGATTTTTATGGTTATCTGATTGCGTCCCCGACTCCCGATGTCACACCCTCAGCAGGATAGAGATGGCATTCCAGCGTGTACGTCCCTTTTTTTATCTCTATAACATTTGATGAAATCTCACGATTGTTTGTAGGGGCCAATGAAATTGACAGTAGTAACCTGGGAATCAGGCCAAAACGTTCCATATTTCCTACAGCCAAAGTGACCGATGCCAGCAATTCATCGAAACCAGCTCTCAAATCCCACAAGGCTGCAGCAGATGCTCAGAGGGCTGCAGAGGCCCGAAAAGCTGCAGAACTCAAGGCCCAATGAGCTGCAGATGCAGCAGCGGACAGTTCCAACACCAATATATCAGCCCGTCCTTTGAATACCCCAGCCATCTCACTATCCCGTTCAAGTTCTCAAGTGTTGCCCAGCCGAAATTCCTCCCCTGATACCCGGTCCGTGTCATCTAATGATGAACCAGAAGAGTGTGTCAGACCACCGAAGGGAAAAAGGAAAGCGATAGGTACGCTTATTCAAGTTCACGCTATTTGATCACTGATAAGCGTCTTACTATTACTAGACGTTGATACACTTTCCGAGCCAAGTACCACTGACAGCAAATCCATTGGACAACGAAAGAAGAAATGTATGTACTGTATGTCGCTTTACTGTCGTCAACTTGTGGTAACAACATCTTTCAGTCTCAAAACGCCAGAAGAACAAGCCTAATAGCGATGCCTCGGGCGAAGATGGTATATTCTCCGATATTGAGCTTACTGGAATCTCAAGTCAACCAAGGGCGCGACGCGAGGATGCAAGCTGCGACATTCAAGAGTTCTTCGACAGTAGCTATACTGCCACAGGTACAGATGGGAAAACGAGGCAGTATTGAAATTGCAAGATATGCTCGTACGCCTCCTCATCACTTCATGTTGCAGATACAACTAAGGCAATTAATAATATGTATTCACAGAAAAAAAGGCCCGTGTTTGCTATTGTCCAACACAACACAACACTTCGTCGTCATATTGAGTCAGCCCATGTGGTCAGTTGCCAGTGCCTTCGAAGCTAGATACTTTAATGACGTTTCAGACAGGGTGCCTATAATCTTTGGTGCAAGCGTAATAATTTCACCAGTAAACTTCCAAATTCCTGAAAAGTGGCCAAGCAGGCCGCTGAGGACGCTCACAAAAAGACTCAGGACACGCTTGATGGCCATTTGCGAGATATACCCCAGAACGAGCGGTCCCTTACTCAAACAATGTATTCCGTGAGGCAGCTATAGAGTGGCTGATCGCGACCGACCAGGTAGGTCATGGTGACCTCGTCTTAGGATCTCTGAGTTTCTAATCTCACTTCGTCAATCAAGCCTATACAAGCTCTTGAACACCCATCCTTTCACAAGATGATGGGTATTGCAGCACGTGCTACCAATGGCGTGACCATTCCCAATCGCAAGGCAACGCGAGAGGAGATAGTAAATATGTTTAGGACACAAATGACACACCTCAAAAATCGCTTTAATGTGCGTTCTCTGCTACGCCGCTGACACACTGTAATGTGTTAGAATAGAATTACTAATGATTCTATATAGAGTGATGCTTCTACCGGCGAAATTAGTCTAACGTGTGATGCATGGCAGGCATCAAATACTGATGGCTACTTTGCAGTAACCGGGCACTGGATTGAAGAATCACGTCCAGGTGTATGGGAGATGCATAGCGCCCTTCTCACGTTTACAAGGCTCAACAATGCTCACAACGGGAGGCAGCTTGGTGGTGCCTTGTTTAGGGCTGTTGAACGACTTGGGATTGCTCATCGAGTATGTGAACTAATCTAGCTTTGAATCACAACTTATTTCCTTCCAAGATCGGTCATATAACCTGCGACAATGCGTCAAATAACAACAGCATGATGGAGTTCTTTGCAAAGTATATTGAAGACAAAACAAAAAAGTCATTTCAATTTGAGGACCGTCGTATTCGGTAAGATCGGATACTCAGTAATTGACCATTGACTGATGCGAAGCCAGTTGTCTGGCGCATGTTATTAATCTCGCCACACAAGCATTAATCAAAGGACACTCTAAGGCGAAGTATTACAGCCCTACAAAACCGGATGAGCATGTTCCTGATGTAGATGCATTTCTAAGGGATGAGGTTGGACTTATACGTGCAATAGCTGTTAAGGTAAGTCTGCTTTATTGTGACGGCTGTCATGCGTCATGCCAATTCTAACATTGACTTAGGAACGATCATCCGCAAAGCGAAAGGAGCTATTTCGGTCTATACAGTCAGAAAAGCTTATGGAGAAGGACCACCTCAATGTCAAAACTGGATGCGTGAAGCAGCTCATCCTTGATATGCCAGTTCGCTGGTCATCTACTTATGGGATGCTGCATCGTGCTGTTACCCTACGCGAGGTGAGTAGAAAAGTGTCACTGTTTAAGTATTAGTAAATACTGTACTGACTTGGCTTTTAGTCAGTAGATACTTTCGTTTCGCACATGGCAAGGGATGAGCCTGATCGTGCAAAGCGTGCAAAACTCGATGCCCTACAGCTCTCAGATGAAGAATGGGAAAGAGTGAACTTGTTTCTTTCGTTACTTAAGGTTCGATCCCTTCACAATTCTGTCTTTTCAAATCTTATTAAATCCATCCTTCTTGGCCAACATCAGCACGCTGATGCTGCACAGCAGGCCTTTTCATCTGAGAGCGGACCATCGTTACATCTCGCATTGCCTGCTTTGGAAGCTTTGCATAATGCATGGTCATCATGAGCGCAGAAAGACAAGTATTCTCATTTTGAGATTCCTTTGGATGCGGCTGTAGAGACGATAGCCAAATACTATGACAAGACATCTACATCGGATGCCTTTATTCTGTCCATGCGTACGTTATTGCTCTTCTTGACCCTGTTATCTAGTTGATTCTGTCTCTTTAGTGCTCCACCCGAAGATGAAGATGCGTTATTTTACTCAATATTGGCCAGAAGATCTCCATGATGGCGTACGGAAATCGGCAGAAAAGATTGTGAGTAGTTTATCTGCTTTATCACGGTACAGTACGATGTCTTACTATGTAACCACTAGTTCAAGGAACGTCACGAGAAACTAAGTGGCGAGTCAGCGGCCTTTGGCCCTCAGAAAAAATATCGGGGATCGCGTTCACGATTTCGTACACTCCTTCATGAGCTTGACTCAAGTGACGATGATGGGTTGTCTGATGACGCTCCGGGAACCTCTACAGGATTTGTAGATGCCGTACCTGCTTGGTTGAAAGACTTTAACATGTATCTCAATACGACGGACGAGATCCCTGAAGGACAGACGATTGTACAGTGGTGGGGTGTTAGTTTACACTTTTCTGCGCCAGAATTTCCATTTTTCTCACTTCTCAATGATAGATTAATGCTCACCGATATCCAGTATGGGCATCACTTGCGAGGGACTATCTCGCAATCATGGCATCATCTGTATCGAGTGAACGGGCATTCTCATCTGCGGGTATCACAATCTCAAAGCGCCGCAACCGTCTCAAGGGGGATATTGTCGAAGCGCTTCAGTGCTTAAAGTGTATGATTCATAAAAACCTAATATTTCGGTTTGACCCTACCATATCCATTGCGGACAAGATAGCAGAGGAAGATGACATGCTCACTGACATTGGTGATGACCCAGAGCCTAATACCGCTAGCAAAGAATTGTCTACATCTACTGGAGGTTGGAATGAGATTTGGCTGGATTTGGAAGAGGCAGACGACACAGAAGGGTGAGGCTCGCAAATGATTTAGTATATTGTATCTCGTTGTCTACTTTTACCAAAAAATAGAGATGCATATCTGTCCTCTCCCTCAGAATCCCTGTCGGCAGCAGTCAGCAGATGCTCCGGCGCGTGCATATCCATTATCCACCACCAATGGTCCATCATATCTACCAACTTTGTCCCTTTGTTATTCGCCAACACTTGGGTGATTTCCATTTCTTTTCTTATCCCGCGTCTTCACCATCGCCTCTTGTTTGACAGCAAACCTCTCTTCAAGCTCACGACAACTCACACAAGACGACCTACGCATCCCAATCACAGTCCTTTCCGCGTTTACCGCCCCTTTCCTTCATAGCTCCTCTTCTATAGTTCTTGTCTTGCTCTCTCAAACAACGTTACCAATACAAAAGCCACTACCACCGTACCATGTGGCAGCTGTACACTCACTTCTTTATCTCTTTTTTACCTATTCGCTTACATCTATTATCCATTCCCCATCACCAGCACCCCTATGGTCGCCGCTACTATACAAAACATAGACTAGCTGACATGTATATAAGACCGTCCTCCTTCTCGTCGAGGAGGACAGAATGATCAAACGTCATCGTTCATCAGTGTCGTTCTAGCCCAATCTAGCATTTCTCCTCTTTTCTCTCCCTTTTCTCTCTCCCGCGTGCCTTCTCGACTCGGCGATGAGCGATCATCCGATGGAAGTTATGGAACCACTGTCCACACGATCTCGGCTGACTTGAAGGCGATTTTCACCTTCTTTTATTCTCTCTCTCCCGCTCACTCTTGGATCATCCCTCAAGTCTTGGACGACATTTCCACTCTCGCAGCACTCATCTTAGATACATCATGCAGGCTGATGCAGCCATTCACTTTCTTCACCGGTTCTCTGCCAGTGGCAGCCTTCTCATAATGCCGGCGTCAATGTATGTTTTAGCCCGGTTACGGCGACGACTGGCATTCTACTGCTGGTCTGCTGCTGCTACTGGGCCAGCCGAGCAGTTTACGCCGGATGAGGGGGACGAGCACAACTCAGATAGCAGCGTGCATAATTTTCATACACCCACCAATTCCATCTCCGATGTCCACGGTCAGCAGCCCTAGTTGCTACTCTCGCTAGCACATAAACCGACCCCAAACAGCACAAGTGAGGGTGCACATGCTCGCTCATTGATTCCTCAGTAAGTCCTGTCCCCGACTCCCCTTATCCTCAACCAAGCGGTCCAAGCCCGGGCCTGAGCCTAAGCCAGCCCGGGCCCAGCCCAAGCCCACTAAGTGGGCCGGGCTTAACATTCTGACAAGCCTAAGCCTTGTGAAGCCCGGCCCAAGCCCGGGCTTTTGAGCCCAGCCCGGCCCAGTACATCACTATTTAGCAGTCCAGACCGAAACAGCAACAAGTGACACAGTCAATCATCAACCACAACCATTCTTGGCACTTCTCACACAAATGTGTCAAGCTACAGATGGACCTCTAACAACAGGCCACAGAATTGGCAGCATAGGCACACAACCTACATGTGTTTAAGGCAGCATGACAGCAATCCTTGCACCTGAGTTGCACTGTTGTACAGAAGCAACATTGTTAACCCATGGACTACCACTCCACCTAAATTACATACAGGTCTGTGTCTCTTGAGGCTGAGTCTCTGAGTCCTCCTTTCTCCTTATGTTACTTATCTGCATAGACATCTCAATGACCAACCTCAAAACTGCCCACTGCATAACTTGATACACACTGTTTAAGGCACATTCTTATAACTACAGTCTGTGCAAGACAGTTTAGGCAATGCAAGTTGGCAAGTTCTCATTGAGATGCTTCCTTTAGTACTTGCCCTTCATTCTGACTGCATCTGATATATTTTCCAGCACATTTGCACAACACAACTGTAGAACACAAGGCACATGATGTAAGTTGCACAATGTAAGGCACAAGTCGCACGATGCAAGGCACAACTTGCTGTGTGATGTGAAGCTGACTTCCTTGTTTGTCATAGCTGTGCTGTATATAGTAGTGTAATACAGTCTTAATACATTGTGCATCACACTGAATAATGAAAGGCTTGAAAGCATCAATGTACAGTACATCAACCCACATTAGCAAACCACATTTCTTTTGTCTAGTGCTGTGCAGCACTATGCAGAACGCTAAAGCATCAAAGTGGTCAGAGTTTGTTTAGGGTTTGACAGCTCTGCACAGAACAGCATCAGCTCATTACAGCATCTTATAGCTCCATAGCATCTCACAGCTGCCACAGAGTCCCACAGCATCCCATACTATCACAGCTGAGGGTGATCTTCATAGCTCTCCACAGTGTCCCATAGATGGTTGAATCTTGGGCACACAGTATTTTACTTTCAGACACAATGTGATTATAGAAACCATGATACATTAATGAATGGTAATGATCCTTCTCAATAAGCAAGGGAAGCTTAAATACAGGTTCTGTCTCTACTGAGTGCCTGCATTGGCCAATGCAAGAACAACCACTAAATCTTCATGATGCTCCACAGCCTCATTCACATGTAGATGTGCAGCTTATGCATGCACTCAGGGTGTTGTTAGGTTATGTTGGACAGGCAACAGTCTTCATGTTCATGATGTTGATGTGCCACATCTTGTTGTGGATCCTGAGGCATGCACAGTTGCCTTAGGAGAGTTGGCCTAATTTCTCAACCATTGGTCCCTGGCCCGCCTTGAACCCACCCAAACTCCAAATTCCCAGAGTTTGGCCAAGTCATACGCACATTAAGCATGCATTAATTAGTCATTTTCTTAGTGTAATACTTTTGCTTAATAAGATCTACTCATCAAACATGTTACCTAAGCTAAGTTACATGGGAGTACACTGAAAAAGGGAACACAGGGCTGAGAAAGAGGGGGGATGGAAATAATAAGGATTGTATGTGTATGGGGAATATAAGGGATGAGACATGTGGAGTGGTGTGGGCAAGGGGACACAAGGGGGAGCGGCGTGGACAGAGAGAGCATGGGAGGCTTAGGAAGGAAGCTGCTTGTACAGGGGGAGCGTGGGCAGGGGAAGCTGCATGGATGAGGGCTCTGCCTTGGGGACCTCCCGTTTGGCTGTGTGCTGATGAGCTGGGAAGCCGGTCTATGGGGAACAAACACCCAAAACAAACCAACACGCTCCCAGAGTCAGCAGCAAGTTCTAGGGGGTGTGAAGCACTGCCTGGTATCGTGCAGGTATCTGCGGGGGACTAAACTTTGCAAGAGGATCTGTTTAGATCCTACTGACTTGGGACTAGCTCTGTTAAGGGCACGGACGCGTGCAGCGATCCCAGAAATGGCTGTACTGGTCTGGAAAGATGTTGAACGCGGCCTACCGTGCATGCCTGTGTGGGCCTCGCTACTTCACAACCTTGGCTGCACTAGACCTCAGAAGGATCTCCTGAAATTTCTAAGGGCACGGACACATGTGGCACACTCGGGGAGGCAAAGGAGAGCTACATGTGAGTGTCGGGATCAGGGCTGGAAAAATCCGGCACGGCGGGAACGTTGACAACAGGGAGCACATGAGATGACATCGGTGGGGAAGGGAATTGGGAACCGCATCAAAATGCATTCCCCTGTGTGCACGGTACTTGGCCACATTCTGTACATTGTGGATGACATTATTTACTACAGAATTTGTAACTACATATGACGCGAAGGATTATCATGCGTCAGACACATGACACGCCAACTTCTCGGACTCGTCGGACTTTAAACATGCTTAGTCATTCCCATGTGTGTGGTTGAGAAATTGAAAGGACTCCTTAGGAGTGGCAAGGACTAACGCTAACATCAATGTGGACACCATGAATGCAGTGATGGGGACCAATGATGTGAAGGTCATGTCCAATGACATTTTGTAAGGCCAAGAAGGCTGAACATGTAAATGCACATGTTAATACTGCCTATGCTATTGTGGCTAGAATTGATCGTCGCTTTTCAAAGCTCAAAACTTTAAAAGGAGGGAGAGGAGTTAGTATAGGTATGGGTATAATGCATCTTTACAGATGAACTCTTGAATCATGGAAGAAGAGGCAAGTCCCACAAGTCTCAGGAACTGTTCAGCCGCTCCAGGTGGTAGACACTGCACCCAGCCTCAGAGAGCATGATAGGCTGATGCGAAACCAGGAATGCAAATTGTATGATCATGATCTATGTTGGTTGTATATAAGCCATGACATTTGAAAATGAGGAGGCCTGAGGACAAGCCACACACTGAGAGTGAAGTTGCAAGTCCTTTACTTTAAGCATGTTGCCGCTGCAATGCTTAGCAAGGTAACACTTAGAATTGATGACCAAGTTGATGGACTCGTTGGCAATCCAGAAGAAGCTATATAAGGAAGAGGGGGTGAATGTGTGAGGGGAAAGAATAGAAGAGAGGAACTGATGTATACCTTTAATGTTAGGTTCAATTTACACTGCATAGACTGTGTATTAGCATGTCAGTCATGGTAAATGAGGATGTGATTGTAAATCAGGTTGAGCTAAGCATTCTGGTTAGAAAAAGCATGGCAGCAATAATTGTTGAAATCGAGCTCACGTGGCTCATCCCTCCCTAGCTCGCTTAGTTTAGTACCATTCTAATGTCATGCTAATCATGTTACTGGCCACTGTTCAGTTCGCTTTCTGGCCAGTCCTCACTGCTCAGTTTCCTATTATTCATCTCTTTCATTGTTCCTTTCTTTATTGTTCACTTTCTTTATTGTTTTGGTTTTGTGTCATGTTGTGTTTTCTGTTGTGTCAGAGCATCGCTCTATTTGTGGTTTTGTATTCCATATAAACTGCAGATGAGTGGGACATTATCCTTAGCCTTATCCCCACTCTCTGCAGGTTAGTACTTTGCCTCTATCTCTTCAATATAGCCTTATCCCCACTCTCTGCAGTCCCCTTGGTCCTCAGTGACACAAGGGCCCTTTTCTGGTCGCTTTATAACAGGTTATGGGCCCTGGCCCGCGCTACATTCAAGCCAAACGCGTCCAGACAGTCTCCCTTCACTATCCCTTCAATTTCAACCTCCTAGCCCCTATTTCTATCGATTTATCACCCATTCCTTATCTCCTAGTCGCTCCCACCCTCTACAACCATGTCATCAACCAAGGACACCCCTATTTCGTCCATTACCCCTCTTACAACTGACAACTATCGCTCCTGGGCTGACCAGATGAAGTCCTGGCTTCAACTCCATGGCTTATGGCGCTTGGTTAGTGGGGTAGAGAGGAAACCGGTTGGAAAAGCAGAAGTTGTGGACTCAACTGGTACTGTGGTCAGTCCTGCTGTTGATGTTGATGAGGACAAGCTAGAGCGTTGGGAAATCAAGGCAGAGAAGGCTGCTGGAGCCCTCAAGACTGCCATGACTTCTGATGTCAGAGTTCTCATCAGGGATGTTGAGGATGATCCTATTTCCATCTGGGACACCCTGAAGACCTCCTTCATTCAGCAGCGCACTGCACCACGCTTCAATGCGTATCACACACTCCTATCTGTGCAAAAATCAGACTCTGAATCGCTGGAGGCCCTCATCAACAGGGTGGATGAACACATCAGGGTTATCAAGTCACTTTCCCCTTCTTCCTTCACTCTGGACAACCTCTATGATGAACTGGCTGTCATGTCCATCATCAGAGCGCTTCCCCACTCATTTGATGATGTTATACGCACTATCTCAGTCCTGGACAAGTTTGACAAGCAGTCTGTCATCCAATCGCTCAGAAACATGGACCAGACGCGCACCAACCTCTCTGGGACGTCCACAGCCTTCTCCGTGTCCACAGGCCCAAAGAAAGCGTCCCAAAAGCCTGATTCATCATCCTTCACCTCCCATTCTTCTTCTACATCATCCTCAGCGCTTCACAATTCTCAGAACAGCAGCAATCGCCCCAAATGCAACTTCTGCTCTCGCCTTGGCCATTCTGAGGACAAATGCTTCCTCAAAGAGAAGCTGATGCGCCAAATCAGCTCTCCTTCATTCTCCACTGCTTCCCTGGCTTCTTCACCGTCTCAGGCCACTCCTCAGCCCTCCACTAGTGCCCCACAGACTGCCTACGTCGCCTCAGCAAGTGCTCTCTTTTCTATCATTCAATCTGAGTCTCACTCGTCCTGGAATGCAGACACAGGTGCCTCAGCTCATATGACGTTCAATCGCCATTGGATGCGTCAAATGAGGCCCCACTGCATCCCATTCATCTTGCTGATGGATCAGTGCTGTACTCAGAGGGAATTGGATCAGTGAGGTTCGCTCCTGTGGTTAATGGGCAGGAGATGGCGCCCCTAGAGTTCACAAATGTGCTATATGTTCCCTCTCTCTCCACCAACTTGTTCTCTGTTCTATACCTTACCATGCATCGTCAATTCACTGTCTCTATTTCCCTGGACACCTTAAGCTTCATCAGAGACAACCAAGTCATGTTTCAAGCAAAGGTCACTTCATCAAATGCAGCATTTCTCACTGGAAACACTATCCCTGTGGAAGAATTTGCTTCATTCTCGTCTACAACAACCCTTCCCATGGATCTGACACTCCTACATCGTCGCCTTTGCCATTACCACCATGCAGGCATCAAAAAGCTCTTGTCAGGTAACCTGGTTAAAGGTCTCAAGCTTGATTCAAAAGCTGAGCCTGATCCAGTATGCGAAGCCTGCAAAGCTGGAAAGATGCATGCAGACCCATTCTCTTCATCGTCTACAAGAGCCTCTAAACCCTTCAGCTTGTGCACAGTGATGTGCATGGCCCTGTCAAAGTCCCAACCAATCAGGGCTATCGCTATTGGGTGTCATTCATTGATGATTTCTCTCGCTTCAAGGCTGTTTACCTCCTAAAGCGAAAATCTGAGACTTTTGCTGCATTCAAGCAGTTCAAGGCTTGGGCAGAGAATGTCACTGGTCATAAATTGGGCTCTCTACGCGATGACAAAGGTGGTGAATACATGTCTAGGGAGTTTGAGGCCTTCTGCATTGACCATGGCATCCAGAGACAGCATACAGTCAGAAACAGACCTCAGCAGAATGGTGTTGCTGAAAGGGCTAACAGGACACTTGAAGAGGGCATAATCTCCATGCTCTATGAGGCCAGTATGCCTCCTTCATTTTGGGGTGAAGCCTTAGCTTCTTTCACTCATGTCTTCAACAGGGTGTCCACTGTTTCGCTCCAGAAAGAGGAGGAGCTCACCCCTCATGAAGCTTTCCTTGGGAGCAAGCCAGATCTCTCTCATCTGCGTGTTTGGGGTTGCACCGCTTATGTTCTGATCCAGAAGGACAAGCGACCACTGGGCAGCCTAGGAGTGCACATGGAGAAATGCATCTTCATTGGATACCCTCAGGGCTACAAGGGATGGAAGTTTTACAGTCCAGCTTCAAAGCAAGTCATCATATCAGAGCGGGCTGACTTTGATGAACGCTTTTTCATGCATCAGAGGCATTCTTCACACCACATTGCACCCCCTCACCTGGAATCCCTTCTTGAATCACCCTCCCCTTCTGTTCCACTCCCTGCATTGATGGATGATGTCTTAGATGACTCTGAACATCTAGAATGCTTACAGAAGCCAGTTCATGGGGGAGATGGGTCTATTGCAGCTGATCTGCCTCCTGTTCACCTTGAAATACCTCTTCCAGTCACCCCATCTACCTATTTACCCTCTGCATTGCTCCAGAGCTCCCAATCACCTTCACCTGCCTCTCCCAGTCCACCTTCTGCTTCTTCTAATCCACCTGTACCTCCAGCACTCCCCTCACGCCCTCAGCGCATTAGGAGGCCCAGATCTGAGTGGTTGCCAGAGCAGTGGGCTGTTCCACAGCGCTACAAACAAATGAGAGACTCTACTCCAATCATCCCCTCTTCTTCTGAAGAAGACAGTGATTCAGATGACTCAGATGACCCTATTGACCTTATCAATGCGCTCTCTGTCTCTGCCCTGAGCCCACATCTTATAAACAGTCTCAGAAGTCATCAGAGGCAGATTTGTGGCACACAGCTTGTGAGGAAGAAATGGAGGCACACAAAACCAATGGCACTTGGGATATTGTTAAATTGCCACCTGGGAAGCGTGCAATTGGGTCCAGATGGTTCTTGAAGATAAAGCACAATGCTGATGGCTCCCTGGACCGCTACAAGGCTAGGCTGGTTGCCAAAGGCTACTCACAGCGCCCTGGATTTGATTTCAAAGAGACATTTGCCCCCACTGTTCGCTACTCCACCATTCGCACCATTCTGGCCATTGCAGCATTAGAAGACCTTGAGCTTCGCTCTGTGGACATCTCTCATGCCTACCTCAATGGCACATTAGAGGAAGAGATCTACATGCAGCAGCCAGAAGGATTTGAAGTGGGTGGTCCAGACCATGTTTGCAGGCTCAACAAGTCACTCTATGGCCTCAAACAAGCTGGCAGAGTTTGGAACAAAACCCTTCATTCTGTCCTCACATCTATGGGCTTTAAGCGCGTCCAATCAGACCATGGGCTGTACACACTCATCACCAAGGATGGAAAGGCCTTTATGACTGTCTTTGTCGATGACATCATGCTTGCTGGCTCAAACTGTGCTCTACTTGACACTATTGTGCAACAACTGTCTGAGCACTTCAAGCTTCGAGATCTAGGTCCTACAACTCAATTGTTAGGCCTACAAATTGACAGAGATCGTTCCAATCATCGCCTCCTCCTCTCCCAGAGCCAGTACATTGCCAATCTCCTTCAGGAGCATGGAATGCAAGACTGTAAGCCTGTGTCCACTCCATTGAACCCAGGACAGCGTCTCTCCACCTCCATGTGCCCCCAGAATGATGCTGAAGCATCTGAGATGCACAATGTGCCCTACATCTCCATTGTTGGCAGCCTGATGTATCTGGCTGTCACTACAAGGCCTGACATTGCTTATGCAGCTGGAGTCCTTGCCAGATTTAACTCCAATCCAGGACCAAATCATTGGCAAGCTGCTAAGCATGTTTTGCGCTATCTGAAGGGCACAATGGACCACAAGATTGCATATCAGCCATCAGACTCACCTGAGCCATTCATCACCTATTCTGATGCGGACCATGGAGGGAATCCTGACAATGGCAAGTCCACAGGAGGCTATGTGGTCAAAGTTGGATCTGGAGCAGTCTCTTGGAGCTCCAAGCTTCAGGGTTTGGTTGCATTGTCTACAACTGAAGCAGAGCACATCTCAGCAGTTGAAGCAGGCAAAGAGATCCTTTGGATGCGCCAGTTCATGGGGAGCTTGGATATGATGTCTCTGGGCCTTCAGTGCTTAGAATGGACAATCAGTCCGCCATTGCAGTAAGCAAGAATCCAGAGCATCATGGGAAGATGAAGCACCTCTCTCTTCGCTTGTTTTGGATCAGGGATGCAGTGCAAGAGCAGTTGATCAAGCCTGTTTTTGTGACAACACAAAACATGGCTGCAGACATCTTCACAAAGGCCCTGGATCGCTTCAAAGTGCAGAAATGTTCACAGATGCTTGGGCTATGTTCAAAGTAGAATCTGGAGCGTTGCACTGACATGGGGAGTGTTACTGGCCACTGTTCAGTTCGCTTTCTGGCCAGTCCTCACTGCTCAGTTTCCTATTATTCATCTCTTTCATTGTTCCTTTCTTTATTGTTCACTTTCTTTATTGTTTTGGTTTTGTGTCATGTTGTGTTTTCTGTTGTGTCAGAGCATCGCTCTATTTGTGGTTTTGTATTCCATATAAACTGCAGATGAGTGGGACATTATCCTTAGCCTTATCCCCACTCTCTGCAGGTTAGTACTTTGCCTCTATCTCTTCAATATAGCCTTATCCCCACTCTCTGCAGTCCCCTTGGTCCTCAGTGACACAAGGCCCTTTTCTGGTCGCTTTATAACAAATCATCCTTCCATTTACCTTACTGACGTGTTACATACATTTGGGTACTATAAAGTGCATGTATTTACACCTGGGCACCCTCACGCGTTTGCCCCCACGTCCCACACAATCGCACTCGTTTTCTGCATGCGTCACCGTTTTTCCAACACAAACGCGCAGGTAACCATTCCTTGAACCCTCGCCGCTCACCTCGCGTCCTCGCCCACTTGCCTGCTGAGGGGCTGAAGCCCCGCGCCTGTCGTTACCCGAACCCCGCCCAATCGTCGCTCGCCTTGAGGGGCCAGAATCCCCGCGTGTCGTCGAACCCGTTGCCCGCCGTTGCCGTCGAACCATTGCTGAACCTGCCTGGAAGGGGGCTGAAACCCTGTCATCGCTAAACCCGCTGTCATTTGCCTCAAGGGGCCGAATCCTCACGTGTCGTCGAACCCGCTGCCGTCAAACCTGCCACCGAAATCGTTGTTGCCATTGCCTTAGGGGGCCGAATCCCTCGTCGTCGCCATCGCCGTTGTTGCCTGAGGGGGCCGAATCCCTCGTTGTCGTTGTCATCGAATCTTGCCTGAGGGGGCTGAATCCCTCAGTGTCATCATTGCCACCGCTGTCATCGCCTGAGGGGCCTGCGCCTGTTGCTGCCGTGCCGCTGTGCCTGTCGCTGTTGCCGTTGTCGCGTCGTTGCCTATCAGGGGGCCAAAACCCTGCACCTGTTGTCACTTGCCACCGAATTTGTTGCTGCCTGTCAGGGCCGGAACCCCATCGCTGTCGACTCCACTGTTATCCACCCCCCCGCTTATGTCATGTTGAAAAAGGCCATGTTGCCGGGCCACCCAATGCCATCACCCATGGGACACTGGGACTGGAAAAACCGGAAGAACCACCCGCGCTGAACAATGGCGCACATGACCCTGCCCGCAGACGCCCATTCCCGTGCCGCATGCCGCACCACCCGAAACGACCCTGCCGCTGCAGTAGTAAAGGCACGGAAGATGGGGGTGCATGCTGCACGCACCACGCTTCGCTCGTGGGGGTGTGTTGAAATTGAGCTCACGTGGCTCATCCCTCCCTAGCTCGCTTAGTTTAGTACCATTCTAATGTCATGCTAATCATCCTTCCATTTACCTTACTGACGTGTTACATACATTTGGGTACTATAAAGTGCATGTATTTACACCCGGGCACCCTCGTGCGTTTGCCCCCACGTCCCACACAATTGCACTCATTTTCTGCACGTGTTGCCGTTTTTCCAACAATAATTGCTCATAAGCATGCCAAATTGCGCATGCTAAGTGACAGTGGCTGTGATGCAGTGCCACTTCTGTCACCTCCTGCCAAACTGAGTGTGAGTTCCTCAAGTAAGCCAGGGGAGTGCAATACAGGTGAAGCCTGTTGTGGTTCATCAAGCATGGCAATGATGCATGGTAGGAGCATGGCTTTCACAAGGGTGGTAAGGAATGCATCATGTGGGGTGGGCAGTGTGAGACACCTTGCAGTGCAAGCAAGCTTCTGCAGCATACCTAGAACATTACTGAAAATAAAGCCTACAAGGCAACTAATGACTTCTCCAGTTCTGTAAAATGCTTGACTTCATAGAGCAGTTGGTTGTAATACTTTTCTGCTCTTGGCCACAGGGCAAAGGTATATTCCCCTTCCCTATCAACCAGGATACTATGAAGCTTTTCCCATACTTAGTCAGTAAACTGTATGGTGATGCTACTTTCACCCAATGGGGTATGCTTGAAAGTTACATTAATAATAGTTCTGGAAGGTAAGTAAAAGCCTACTTTGCATGTAGTCCTTCAATTATCAATTGTCTTGCCATTGTTGATCATGGTGGCATTTGTCCTTGTCTCATGGCCAGTATGCCCCCCCCTTGGCCCACAAGTGGAGGGTAATTCCTGTGAGATTGCAGATATGGTATGATGCACAAACCCCTCTTGGTTTCCAAAGAACATGTTCACTTTCCCAGCTGAGTGAGTTAAGTGTTTTAAGAAAGAGCTTAATGAAAGTGGTGCTCAGGTTTGCATTTAAGCACTCATTAGAAGTCACTTTGATTGTAAGCATGTACAAAGGAAGCTCTTGAGAGACCTAAACTGCCATTATTCCACAAGTTATAAATCACTATGCCAGAACATACTAACGTGGTGAATGTCCAAGGGTTAACCACTATGTGTAGCACATTAGGACAGCTTAATGAGAAAGATTGGATGTATGCACCTGGCTCCCAATGCAAATTTGTTAAATTTCAGAAATTGATTGAACTCAAAATGATAGTTGTCACCCACAGCTGTCAATGGTCAAGCCCAGCAAGAGGAATATCGTGCATATAATATACCTCTCCTGGCTGCTTGATATCAGTGGGGAACACACACATCAAGAGAGTTGGGGATGCTGTAGCATGGCTGAGTGATGCACTTGTAAGTCCAAGCAGACAGAGATAAGATGATCTAGAGGGGAAATGATCAACGTAGGAATGCCTTGGCAGCTTAGATTGGCATGGGTCTTTGTCAGGCAGACAGAGAAATTGGCAGAAGGGAAAAGATCATCCTAGGACCACTGGCACATAAAAGTAGTGCTTTAAGGTCCAGTCTCATGGACTGGAAAAAGACCGGAAACTGGACTGGACTGTAACCGGTGGAAACCGGACCATCAGTCCCGGTTATCCCATTTAGGGAAATTTCTATTTTCGGTTCAAGTGAATCTCTTTCATTTTTAAAACTGGAAAAAACCAGTTAAAACCAGTCCTAGACTGGACTTTCAGTCCATCTGTCATAGCCCCTTACTTTCTCATACTTAATATATTGACTGTGAGCTCAAAGGAAGTGAAATTATGGGAAAATAAGGTACATTGGATGGTACATAAGTAATACAGCGAAAAAATATGCTTAAGGTGGTCATGCAGGTTTCCGTGGGGCATATAAGTTGGAGCTAATGTCCAACCAGGTCATGTCTTCATGACCCTCACACAGCTAAGTCCGCGGGAAAGTGCAGCAGCGTCAGGAAGGAGGGAAAGGAGGGCTTTAGTGAGCCTGGTAATTCGCAATGCGTCCTATCGTGCACTGCCACGCGTGTCTTGAAAATTTGTAGACAGGGTTGCATTATGGTTCTTGAGGTGCTCCTAAAATGTCTAAGGCCGCGGACGTGTGCAGCGCTCTGAGGACTGAGGGGACTGAGCTGCACTCAGCTCTGTATTTGGAAAGAAAGCGCGTGAATGTGGAAGGAAAGCGGCCTGGTGAAGCAGAAACGCCCAAAGATAGCCACATTACATAATGGCAGATTTTCTTTGGTGCGACAGCACAGCTCAGTGCAGCCCAGTTCCCTCACTCCCTCCAGTGAGTGCTGCACGTCTCCGCGGCCTTAGAAACTTTAGGAGCACCTCAAGAGACATAATGTCGCCCCATCTACAAATTTTCAAGACACGCGTGGCAGTGCACGATAGGACGCGTTGCGAATTACCGGGCTCACTACAGCCCTCCTTTCCCTCCTTCCTGACGCCGCTGCACCTTCCCGCGGACTTAGCTGTGCGAGGCCCATAAATAAATGACCTGGTTGGACATTAGCTCCAACTTATACGCCCCGCGGAAACCTGCACGACCCCTTCCCAAGCGGTTTTCTCCCCTCAAGACTTGCAAGCTGCCCGGCCCTCAGATAGACAGTCTGGCTGGTAGCAGTACAGGTTCTTGGCTGCTGTAGTTGTTATATAGCATGTCATGAGGTCCACGCAGCTTGCAGGAATGGTGAGAGGTTGAGTTAGTTGACTTTTATGCACGTGCGAAGACTGCTTTGCAACTGGAAGACTTTTTTACTTAGTAGTTTACTTGTTTTCCCTACATAAAACAATACATATATTTTACAAAGACTGGTTAAAACCTGTGCAAAGACTGGTCAAAACCAGTCACTAACTGGTCAACAAGTCAACCGGTTATGGCCAGTCCATTAACCGCCCATGGACCAATGGTAACCGGTCCTAAGCAGTCCAGTTACGGTTAATCAGTCCTAGCAACAATTTACAGACCGGTCCCGGTCCCAGTTTTTTCCAAAAATGGAAAAAAAACCGGACTGAACCGGACTTTAAAGCACTACATAAAAGATTAAAAAAACTGGACTTTCCTATTGAAGTGGTTGAGGAACTGTAAAATACATGAGAGCTTGACTATTCTATTAGTCCTTTGAGGCTATAGTATCAGTAGACACAAGCTAGGGTGCAGGGCATTGGCATACCTTCCATGACCATCATCACCATGTTGTTGACACCCTGAGCTTGATCACTGATACCTGTCATTCTATTGTCGACACAAAGCATGTTTATCTGAAATTTGGGGCATTTTTCAGTGAAGTGTGATGAGTGAAAGTGGAAGAAAATGGTTTAAAGCTGGAAAAAAGAAAGGATCATTTTTAAAGCTAGGCATGTTATTGAGTGTGTGTCGGTCATGGTAGTGGTCAACAGATAGAGGAATCAAGGCCTGGGATACTTGGTTGTCAAGGGTGTGCACCATTGGGGGAAAAAGAGTGTTCTATGAGATAAGAAGAGGAGAGATGATTTTGACAGCAGCACAAGAATTGCAAGGTGATAAAAGTGGATTTGTCAGCAAGTTAAAATTTTTTCTGCCAAGTCCAGTTCTCATTGTTATTCCAAACCCCTATCCTAGTAGTGGCACCCACTGTTCCCAGCCTATCCATCCACGCTATACATTGATGAACATCCTTTCACCTGCCATTGTGAAAAACAGTTGTCACCACTGCTACTAGTGACCGTAATAGTAGAAGTTGAGATAGGGCTTGAGGGTGTGAAGAGCTAAGGGCTTTGCCCCTTAGATGCATCTGAGTAAGGGTACATTAGCCTCTGTACATTTTACTAGAGGTTCCCCTTGTGAAGTGGAAAGCAGTCGGGGAGAGTAAAGCATTGTTGGTCCCTAGTATCCTATTCAGATAGACAGGAGACTCAACTTAGAGCTTCCCTCTCAAAGCTGCATCATATAAATACATCCCTGGCAGGACTAATGAAGACGCAAACCCATAGATGGAGATATCAGTATAGGGTAAGTAACTAATTCAACTGTACTTCCTGACTGTCCCAAGAATGCCCAATGGAACCAGAACATACCAATGGATACAAATACAACCCTGAACAATCTGTATCAAAACTCAAACATAAAGGGAGACAGCCCACACTGCCTTTCACATACCAAATGCATTTAACATGTCTTAGAGGCATCAGGGAATCACATGACAGAAACCAACACAAATCCAAACCACATAACCTGGATCCTAAATGGAACTTACCTCTGTCTGCAAGGCATACAAGCTAGCCTTGCCTCAGAGAGCTGGTTACACCACATCCCTGCTCAGATTAGTTGACCCTTCAACTTTACCACTCACCCTATGTTGCAAACCACTGGTTGTTGTTGAGGGCATCTGGCATGAAGATGTTGTTAGACAAAGGGGCTGGAATATGGTTGATTGCTTGTGGTCCAGTGTACTCTCCTAGCAGCCTGAGGGGTGTTGGGTCCTGTGAGGACAAGGAGTGGTTGGGCGATACGGCTAAGTCTTGTGAGTTCAAGACATCCTTGTGATGCTGCAAGGTCCTCTGCAGTGCTGCATGCCTCTGTACGCAGGGCATTGATTCACAGAGCCAGGTTGAGCTAGAGGTGGTGGCAATGCCAGAATCGAAGGACCTCTGCCATGAGTCCCCAGTTACCGGTGTCTTACACATGCTGCACAAGCAGGGTGAAAAGGTATGGGGGTCCAGTGAGTAGTCAGAGGAGCCAAGGGGTGAGGGGTTGATAGGGTTTCTTATCATCATCGTCTGGTTCAGCATATATGTCACCCACTGTTGGTTGATTGTCTGATCCATTACTCTAAGAGAGGCCCTCAACACAGCCATCAGAGAGCTGCCAGACCCACCAAGCGACTATGGTTTGGTCCTCATCAAGGATGAGGAGCAAAGGAGCTCACCACCCATCATTACAGATGAAACCTGGGGGTGGCTCAGGTTGAGGAAGGGATGTGAGGTATTCAGGAAGGCAGGCCTCAAGGTACTTAAGTCATTCGAGGCATCCTTGTTGGATGGTGTGATGTTGCTCTTCAACTTGCACTCACTCCTGTATAGTTGCCACAAGCCCTTTTGCGATCCTGATTGCAGTGGGGGAGTCTGGGTTAAGCTGAAGGGCAATTGCCGCTGTCCCTACGGAAATTGCTTGTGGCTGGTCATTGGCAGGGGTTGGTTGACTAGGGGGGTGGGGTTCCAGCTCTGCCTGATTATTGCTAGGTGTTAACAGTGATGTGGGGGTAGGGGTCTGTGGTATGTATGCCACTTTGATCTCCAGGTTTCGGATCGTAAGGGTCAATGTGAGGGATCGCCCCCAGACTCCTGGGCCCTGTAGGTCCTGGCTCTCTCCAGTGTGGTAGTAGCCAATGTGTTTATCAGTTGTTCCTCCTTCTCCTTCCTTCAGTAGTTTATCAATGAGTTGGTTGAGTTGTGCATCTGCCATGGGTTAGTAGGGGTGGTGCCAAGGGCAGTAGTTATGGAAGCACTAGGACTGGGCCAAGAGGGGGTGGTCGGTAGGGAGGTTGTGCTGACAATGGAAAAGGGCGAGGTGGGCAGGTTTGTCAGGCTCAGGATAGAAGTTCCTTTCAGTGAAGATACAGCAGATGCTGGGGGAGGCATTGACCAAGGCTTTGCAGGGGACAGTGAGGATGTTGGATTCCATTGAACAGACTGACCTGTCCCAGTCACTTTTATCTATCCTAAGGGGGTGTGGCGATGATACCTCTTTACTAGGTCAGAGGCATGTACATTTGACTCTGGTTCTCAGGTATTATCAAATTCCGGCCATCCTTCCTATTTGATAAGGTATTCCAGTCTCCTGGGTTGCCTGCTTCAGCGGTGATTGATGATTTGTTCCACTACGTATTCCTATTCATCCTCAATCAGCTCTGAAGGAGGTTGGGTAAAGTTTGGTCCATGTTTGGTGTTTTCGGTGTATGGATGAAGGAGTGAGGCATGAAATGCATTGTGAATGTGCCAAGATACTGGTAACTCCAGTTGGTATGCCACTGGGCTAATTTCCCTGATGATTTAGAACAGCCTGTACCATTTGGGGGCTAGGTTGGTTTTCTAGTGATAGATTAGGAGGTTGGTTGCATCAAGCCACACTTAATCATTGATCTGATATTGTGAGGCAATTGGTTGTCCAACTTTTGCTACCTTATTGATGGCATCAATCACCATGTTGTGCTTCTCTTTCATAACCAGGATGTGCTGGCATGCTTCATGGTTCTTTGAGGGTTGTATCGATTGTGGCATGATCTGGGTTTCATATCCCAACAGTGCTTGGCTTGATAATAGCCCTGTGGTCTCATTTCTCCAGTTGTTATGTACCGCCATCACTATTGGGATTCAGTGGGTTCAGTCATTAGGAGAGGTGGACGTGACCAGCCTTAGATACTGCTCGACCCATTGGTTCTTTCGTTCTGAGAGCCCATTAGTTTGGGGATGGAATGCAGTGAAGAGGTTTTGTTGAATGTTCAGTTGCTCATTGATTCCTTTTGCAAAGTGTGAGGTAAATCTTAGGTTTTGGGTCCCAATCGCTAATGATTTTTTAGGGGAGGCCAAACCATTGATATACATGTTCTAGGTATAGCTGGGTGATCCCTAGTCCAGTAATTATTGTTATGCAGGGAATAAAGATTGCAGCTCAGCTACACCCATGATTAACTATTGTGAGGATAGTGTCTTTCCCTTTATGTTTGGGAAGGCTGATGATTAGATCCATAGCTATCTGCTAAAAGGGGAGTGTTTCTGGCTCCATTGGGATTCAGAAGGGAGGGGTTTTCTTTTGATGGGTGAGAATTTTGTTCTGTTGGCAAATCGCACAGCCTTTGACATAGTTGGTGATTCACTGATTTATCCCTTGCCACATGGTGTGTTGTCTAGCTTTTCTAATGGTTTCATCCCTTCTGGGGTGGCCAGCTGTGGGATGATCATGGACCAAGTTCATCAGTGCTTTACAATCTTATTCAGTATGAGTGATGGTAGCATTGATGAATTTGTCGTTGGGAGTATTGTCACAGCCTGGTTGTTGTCTTTTCCTTCATCAGCATTGTTGAGGTGTGATAGGGTGTCTGCCAATGTGTTAGTCTTTCCAGATACATATTTAATGTTGAAGTCATATTCTTGCAAGTTGGCGTGCCATTGTGTGATTTGTCAATTGAGGTTCTTTGGGGACTTCCAGTATTGAAGGTTTGCATGATTGGTTAAGATGGTGAATGGTTCCTTGGTCCATCCTAGGTATGGTTGCCAGTGTGTAAGGGATTTCATGATGGCCAGTAGTTCTTGTTTGTAAATGTTATAGTTTCATTCGATGGGGGTAAAGGTTGCCAAATAGTAGGCTATTGGGTGTAGTTTGGGTTTGAAATTTTGAATACTGCCAGTGGTGGTGACGATTGGTGCTCTGGGTTCTGCTGCCTGCAAGAGTACAGCACCCATGCCTTACACAGATGCATCAGTTTGAAGATAGAAGTGTTTGTTGAAGTCAGGTTGCATGAGAATGGGTTGGGAACACATGAGACTCTTGAGGTGAGAGAAGGCATGGTCTTGCAATGGTCCTCAGTGCCAGGTGATTGATTTCTTGGTGAGGTCTAGGAGTGGTCAGGTGATCTTAGAGTAGTCCTTGATGAAGTAGCGATAGTAGCCAGTGAAACTGAGGAATTTCCGTACATCAGTAGGTTTTCGTGGGGTAGGCCAGGTTGCTACGCTTTCGAGCTTTAAAGGGTTCATCCTAAGGGAGTTGTTTTCTATAACGACACCCAGGTATTCAATTTCTGGCTGAGCGAACATGCATTTCTTTAGTTTAAGGTAGAGGTCATGCCTTTCTAAGATGTCAAGTATGTGATGGATGAGTTGTTTGTGCCGTTGTTGGTGTTGCTCCTTGGTTTCTCCTTTGTGCAGTTTTGTGTGGATTGCAATGTTGTCCATGTAGACCAATAACCATCCTTGTGTGACCTCGGTGCGAAAGATAGTATTCATCATCATCTGAAATGTGGCTGGGGAGTTTATGAGGCTGAAGAATATAACTGTTGGTTTGAAGAGTCCTTTGGGTGTAAGGAAGGCAGCCTTCCATTCATCCCCTGGTTTAATGCATATGTTGTTGTATCCCTATCGCACATCAAACTTAGTGAACAGGGTGCAGCCACTGAGTCGGTCGATAGTTTGGGGAATAAGGGGAGATACATTGCAGTTCTTCTTTGTCCATTTGTTGATGGGTTAGTAATCTTGTACAGGGCGTAACTTGCTGTCCTTCTTTCATCTTTCTTTATTATCTGTTTGTTAGCCCTGATGGTATGTGATAAGCCTGCCTGTTGCCTTATGACTAACTATTCCTTACCTGCATAAAAGGCACCATCAACCCTTCAAGTTTAAAACATGGTTCTCCTTCTTAAAGTTGACAGTAATAAGATCTGAAAAGATTGTCAACAAGTCTTTCATAGTGTTACTCTTTATAACCAGAACCACTGGTATCTCATTACAGTGTTGGTTCTTAAGATCATTGGCCTGCAATTTAATAAGTTCTTTCCTTATTGTATGATGTTATAATAAGCTTACCTGTTTAATGTCTTCAGATTGTACATCATCATCATCCTTATCAACTTGCTCAACAACTTCATTGTTCTCATCTTCCTTAACCTCTTTCTTATTCTCTTTGCTATCAACATTAATACACTTAGTCTTTTTTCAGGGCTGAGCACAAGGTTTAGGCCCCTCAGGATCTTCTAAACTTTTGACATCATTGCTTTTATCAAAAGCCAAACACTTTTGACAATGGATGCCCTTTTTGGGTTGACCACCAGAGACTTATGTGCTTGATGCATTTGACGTGCCTTTGGCTTATTAACTAATGTCTTAACTTGCTTTATAGTTACTTTAGCCTTTGCCATCTTAGTTAGGAGAGGGGTATGTTGATAAAGTTAGCATTGCTTCACCTTGAATTTTAGTGAACTATTTGGCTTGCTGTTTGTCATTTGCATTTGTTATATCATGCTAGTTCAAGTTGCTGTACTTTTGCTGCTATGTTTTCTATTACATGCTTATAATGGAAATTAAGAAAATTTTTTGTAAACTAAGACTAATCTAAGAGAACTGATAGTTAGGTTTGTTACTGGCCACTGTTCAGTTCGTTTTCTGGCCAGTTCTCACTGCTCAGTTTCCTATTATTCATCTCTTTCATTGTTCCTTTCTTTATTGTTCACTTTCTTTATTGTTTTGGTTTTGTGTCATATTGTGTTTTCTATTGTGTCAGAGCATCGCTCCATTTGTGGTTTTGTCTCCATATAAACTGCAGATGAGTGGGACATTGTCCTTAGCCTTATCCCCACTCTCTGCAGGTTAGTACTTCGCCTCTATCCCTTCAATATAGCCTTATCCCCACTCTCTGCAGTCCCCTTGGTACTCAGTGACACAAGGGCCCTTTTCTGGTCGCATTATAACAGGTTATGGGCCCTGGCCCTCGTTACATTCAAGCCAAATGCATCCAGACAGTCTCCCTTCACTATCCCTTCAATTTCAACCTCCTAGCCCCTATTTCTATCGATTTATCACCCATTCTTTATCTCCTAGTCGCTCCCACCCTCTACAACCATGTCATCAACCAAGGACACCCCTATTTCATCCATTACCCCTCTTACAACTGACAACTATCACTCCTGGGCTGACCAGATGAAGTCCTGGCTTCAACTCCATGGCTTATGACGCTTGGTTAGTGGGGTAGAGAGGAAACCAGTTGGAAAAGCAGAAGTTGTGGACTCAACTGGTACTGTGGTCACTCCTGCTGTTGATGTTGATGAGGACAAGCTAGAGTGTTGGGAAATCAAGGCAGAGAAGGCTGCTGGAGCCCTCAAGACTGCAATGACTTCTGATGTCAGAGTCCTCATCAGGGATGTTGAGGATGATCCTATTTCCATCTGGGACACCCTGAAGACCTCCTTCATTCAGCAGCGCACTGTGCCATGCTTCAATGCATATCACACACTCCTATCTGTGCAAAAATCAGACTCTGAATCGCTGGAGGCCCTCATCAACAGGGTGGATGAACACATCAGGGTTATCAAGTCACTTTCCCCTTCTTCCTTCACTCTGGACAACCTCTATGATGAACTGGCTGTCATGTCCATCATCAGAGCACTTCCCCACTCATTTGATGATGTTATACGCACTATCTCAGTCCTGGACAAGTTTGACAAGCAGTCTGTCATCCAATCGCTCAGAAACATGGACCAGACGCACACCAACCTCTCTGGGACGTCCACAGCCTTCTCTGTGTCCACAGGCCCAAAGAAAGCGTCCCAAAAGCCTGATTCATCATCCTTCACCTCCCATTCATCTTCTACATCATCATCAGCGCTTCCCAATTCTCAGACCAGCAGCAATCGCCTCAAATGCAACTTCTGCTCTCGCCTTGGCCATTCTGAGGATAAATGCTTCCTCAAAGAGAAGCTGATGCGCCAAATCAGCTCTCCTTCATTCTCCACTGCTTCCCTGGCTTCTTCACCGTCTCAGGCCACTCCTCAGCCCTCCACTAGTGCCCCACAGACTGCCTATGTTGCCTCAGCAAGTGCTCTCTTTTCTACCATTCAATCTGAGTCTCACTCGTCCTGGAATGCAGACACAGGTGCCTCAGCTCATATGACGTTCAATCACCATTGGATGCGTCAAATGAGGCCCCACTGCATCCCCATTCATCTTGCTGATGGATCAGTGCTGTACTTAGAGGGAATTGGATCAGTGAGGTTCGCTCCTGTGGTTAATGGGCAGGAGATGGCACCCCTAGAGTTCACAAATGTCCTATATGTTCCCTCTCTCTCCACCAACTTGTTCTCTGTTCTATACCTCACCATGCATCGTCAATTTACTGTCTCTATTTCCCTGGACACCTTAAGCTTCATCAGAGACAACTCAGTCATGTTTCAAGCAAAGGTCACTTCATCAAATGCAGCATTTCTCACTGGAAACACTATCCCTGTGGAAGAATTTGCTTCATTCTCATCCACAACAACCCTTCCCATGGATCTAACACTCCTACATCGTCGCCTTTGCCATTACCACCATGTAGGCATCAAAAAGCTCTTGTCAGGTAACCTGGTTAAAGGTCTCAAGCTTGATTCAAAAGCTGAGCCTGATCCAGTATGTGAAGCCTGCAAAGCTGGAAAGATGCATGCAGACCCATTCTCTTCATTGTCTACAAGAGCCTCTAGACCCCTTCAGCTTGTGCACAGTGATGTGCATGGCCCTGTCAAAGTCCCAACCAATCAGGGCTATCGCTATTGGGTGTCATTCATTGATGATTTCTCTCGCTTCAAGGCTGTTTACCTCCTAAAGCGAAAATCAGAGACTTTTGCTGCATTCAAGCAGTTCAAGGTTTGGGCAGAGAATGTCACTGGTCATAAATTGGGCTCTCTACACGATGACAAAGGTGGTGAATACATGTCTAGGGAGTTTGAGGCCTTCTGCATTGACCATGGCATCCAGAGACAGCATACAGTCAGAAACAGACCTCAGCAGAATGGTGTTGCTGAAAGGGCTAACAGGACACTTGAAGAGGGCATAATCTCCATGCTCTATGAGGCCAGTATGCCTCCTTCATTTTGGGGTGAAGCCTTGCTTCTTTCACTCATGTATTCAACAGGGTGTCCACTGTTTCGCTCCAGAAAGAGGAGGAGCTCACCCCTCATGAAGCTTTCCTTGGGAGCAAGCCAGATCTCTCTCATCTGCGTGTTTGGGGTTGCACTGCTTATGTTCTGATCCAGAAGGACAAGCGACCACTGGGCAGCCTAGGAGTGCACATGGAGAAATGCATCTTCATTGGATACCCTCAGGGCTACAAGGGATGGAAGTTTTACAGTCCAGCTTCAAAGCAAGTCATCATATCAGAGCGGGCTGACTTTGATGAACGCTTTTTCATGCATCAGAGGCATTCTTCACACCACATTGCACCCCTCACCTGGAATCCCTTCTTGAATCACCCTCCCCTTCTGTTCCACTCCCTGCATTGATGGATGATGTCTTAGATGACTCTGAACATCTAGAATGCTTACAGAAGCCAGTTCATGGGGAGATGGGTCTATTGCAGCTGATCTGCCTCCTGTTCACCTTGAAATACCTCTTCCAGTCACCCCATCTACCTATTTACCCTCTGCATTGCTCCAGAGCTCCCAATCACCTTCACCTGCCTCTCCCAGTCCACCTTCTGCTTCTTCTAATCCACCTGTACCTCCAGCACTCCCCTCACGCCCTCAGCGCATTAGGAGGCCCAGATCTGAGTGGTTGCCAGAGCAGTGGGCTGTTCCACAGCACTACAAACAAATGAGAGACTCTACTCCAAGCATCCCCTCTTCTTCTTCTGAAGACAGTGATTCAGATGACTCAGATGACCCTATTGACCTTATCAATGCGCTCTCTGTCTCTGCCCTGAGCCCACATCTTATAAACAGTCTCAGAAGTCATCAGAGGCAGATTTGTGGCACACAGCTTGTGAGGAAGAAATGGAGGCACACAAAACCAATGGCACTTGGGATATTGTTAAATTGCCACCTGGGAAGCGTGCAATTGGGTCCAGATGGTTCTTGAAGATAAAGCACAATGCTGATGGCTCCCTGGACCGCTACAAGGCTAGGCTGGTTGCCAAAGGCTACTCACAGTGCCCTGGATTTGATTTCAAAGAGACATTTGCCCCCACTGTTCGCTACTCCACCATTCGCACCATTCTGGCCATTGCAGCATTAGAAGACCTTGAGCTTCGCTCTGTGGACATCTCTCATGCCTACCTCAATGGCATATTAGAGGATACATGCAGCAGCCAGAAGGATTTGAAGTGGGTGGTCCAGACCATGTTTGCAATCTCAACAAGTCACTCTATGGCCTCAAACAAGCTGGCAGAGTTTGGAACAAAACCCTTCATTCTGTCCTCACATCTATGGGCTTTAAGCGCGTCCAATCAGACCATGGGCTGTACACACTCATCACCAAGGATGGAAAGGCCTTTATGACTGTCTTTATCAATGACATCATGCTTGCTGGCTCAGACTGTGCTCTACTTGACACTATTGTGCAACAACTGTCTGAGCACTTCAAGCTTCAAGATCTAGGTCCTACAACTCAATTGTTAGGCCTAAAAATTGACAGAGATCGTTCCAATCATCGCCTCCTCCTCTCCCAGAGCCAGTACATTGCCAATCTCCTTCAAGAGCATGGAATGCAAGACTGTAAGCCTGTGTCCACTCCATTGAACCCAGGACAGCGTCTCTCCACCTCCATGCGCCCCCAGAATGATGCTGAAGCATCTGAGATGCACAATGTGCCCTATATCTCCATTGTTGGCAGCCTGATGTATCTGGCTGTCACTACAAGGCCTGACATTGCTTATGCAGCTGGAGTCCTTGCCAGATTTAACTCCAATCCAGGACCAAATCATTGGCAAGCTGCTAAGCATGTTTTGCGCTATCTGAAGGGCACAATGGACCACAAGATTGCATATCAGCCATCAGACTCACCTGAGCCATTCATCACCTATTCTGATGCAGACCATGGAGGGAATCCTGACAATGGCAAGTCCACAGGAGGCTATGTGGTCAAAGTTGGATCTGGAGCAGTCTCTTGGAGCTCCAAGCTTCAGGGTTTGGTTGCATTGTCCACAACTGAAGCAGAGCACATCTCAGCAGTTGAAGCAGGCAAAGAGATCCTTTGGATGCGCCAGTTCATGGGGAGCTTGGATATGATGTCTCTGGGCCTTCAGTGCTTAGAATGGACAATCAGTCTGCCATTGCGGTAAGCAAGAATCCAGAGCATCATGGGAAGATGATGCACCTCTCTCTTCGCTTGTTTTGGATCAGGGATGCAGTGCAAGAGCAGCTGATCAAGCCTGTTTTTGTGACAACACAAAACATGGCTGCAGACATCTTCACAAAGGCCCTGGATCGCTTCAAAGTGCAGAAATGTTCACAGATGCTTGGGCTATGTTCAAAGTAGAATCTGGAGCGTTGCACTGACATGGGGGAGTGTTACTGGCCACTGTTCAGTTCGTTTTCTGGCCAGTCCTCACTGCTCAGTTTCCTATTATTCATCTCTTTCATTGTTCCTTTCTTTATTGTTCACTTTCTTTATTGTTTTGGTTTTGTGTCATGTTGTGTTTTCTATTGCGTCAGAGCATCGCTCCATTTGTGGTTTTGTCTCCATATAAACTGCAGATGAGTGGGACATTGTCCTTAGCCTTATCCCCACTCTCTGCAGGTTAGTACTTCGCCTCTATCCCTTCAATATAGCCTTATCCCCACTCTCTGCAGTCCCCTTGGTCCTCAGTGACACAAGGGCCCTTTTCTGGTCGCATTATAACAAGGTTAAAGACCAGTTATGACTGGTCTCATGCAGTTATAGTCAGTCTTGTAAGGCTATTAAACTGATGACCAATAAACAGCAATCTTTTTATAACTATGACTAATGGTTTGGTTACTTACAGTTATGGTCTGATTCAGTCTCAGTCAAACTCCAGTTTTGGTAACTGAACCTAAAGACACTAATGCAAACAGAAATAATAAGTGTGCTTTACAATGGATTCTTACAACACTGTATTATCAAAGGGTGCATTATAAGTGTTAAATCCTTGTAGCTCCCCTCTAAAAGTATGTTAAAGTGTCATTGACATCAAATGCTTATATAGGGAGCTGGCACATATGATTAGATCTATTTAAAATTTTATAATAGAATACAGAGAAGTTGAGGGCCAAATATGGTATAAACCTGGGTCCTGCATATGTAGCATATCTAAGGTCCAATGAGTAAGGTTATTCTGAAGTAGCAACATTATAAGAGTCTAATCCTTATATACAAAGATAATGCACATGATTTAACCTATTTAAAACCTCATAATAGAATACAGAGAAGTTGAGGGCAAGTATAGTATGAACCTCAGTTCTGAAATCTGATGTCCAAAGAGTAAGATTATCCCAAAGTAGTAAGTTGTGTTCTTGTAGCTCTCTAAAAGCATGTTAAGTTCTGCAATAAGCATCATTGAATGCTTATTTAGTGAGATGGTATGCATGATTGAGACTATTGAAATAGAATACAGAGAAGTTAAGGGCAAGTCTAAGATGGATGAGATATGTTGAAGGCAATTTAGTGATAGCAATATTAGAGATGGCCTTAGGTATATGGCACAACTATGTTAAAGCACATGTCAGCCATGACTGTATAGTTTCATTACAGTTTTCCCACATTTGTTGTATCATTGCAATATTCTCACTGTTGAGCGCCGCCGGGGCTCCACATGCTCTATGCTCTGTGCTCCTATGCACCATGTGCACCGGAGCCCCTGTAGTGACTTCTAGGACAGCTGGACACTGCCCCCCTGATTACATATGGATATGCAGATAGTATATATATTGTACTCATATCGTAGGGGTACAATATAGACACATAGAGTTCACCTATTCCCTTTTCCGTCACCATATCCCTACACTCACAATCTCAGTTCATGCTTATTACCCTTTCCCTTAACCTTTAGTGCAAGACAACTATAAGCAAATCCAATTGCTTACTGCCCTCACAGCCACTCCTTTCCTACCTTTCTCTTCAGTTTCATTCTCACTTTTCAATCTTTGGATGAAAATGATCAGCACTAACCACAAGCATATGGTAGCAGTACATCCCTCAATTATAATCCTTAGCTTTATTTTCTAGTTACTAACTACTTTTTTTGATAATTTTCATACATTAAGTGCTGAATTAATGTACACATTCACTCATTCTGAGCATCATCATCGCTAGCTTAGGCACCTACCTATAGTTGTAAGGACTTCAGATGTATTTAAGCAGCCTTCTTGCTTATTAAGGACAGCATTGCATCAGGATCACAGTGTGTTCTTATTTTCCTCTTGTGTGCTTTTTTGTCTCTCTAATTCTTCATCACTTAGCACCTGCATCTGTGTTATAAATATCAATAATGCCTTCATCATTAACATGCCTTTCAGCTTCTTGTCTACCTTTCTTTTTATTAGGCAACATACCTCTCTTATGGCTACTAGCTTGGCCATACCCACATGGCTCAAAAGTCTTGCCAGGCATCATCTAATGCCAGTGATGGCTCAACCCTTTCTCTGACATCATCTTTCTCTTTGATGTCTGAGTCTGTGAATACCAACTTCCCAAAGGATGAAAAGCCTTTGGTGCAACCATTCAAAAAGGCCAAAACCTGCCTCTTAGCTCACTTAAAGTTATTGACCATCAATTGAGATGTGGATGGCCAGGATGCCACTAATAATGATGAAGCATCGATTATCTCAGGCAATTTGTCTGATATTGAAGTTATAAAGGTGGATCTGAAAAAGGAGCTTGATAAGTTTGTTAAATATTTTCATTAACTGCTTGCAAATTCATGGCCATACACTACAGAGGCTTTAAAAAAGAGTTGGCACTCCTCAATATACAGTTTCTTTAAGTTCAATGGTGTCTCTATTCAATATCATGATAACTGCATGTGTCACTTCTTTCTATGTGCAGCTTGAAAGTGCAAGACAGCTGTGGGTGAAGTTTGACACTTTTAGAATTCAAAGGACAAGTCCTTGATAGTCAATCTCAAGCACTATGCAATCCAATGCTTTGGTGAAGAGGCTGTTAAGAACATGATAAATGGCAAGGCTAGAGTTGCACAGAGTGCCTCTATCTTCTCCCTTTTCACTCATGAAGGCCAACAACCTATCTAGTACTCTCATTAAACACACATCAACACTAAAGTCCAGTAAGTGATTAATTGTCTAAATCTGTACAGTCTAATGTATATCATATGAATCACAGTGCTTACTTCATCAAATGGGTCACCAAAAATAACTGCCCCACATCTATTGTTAAGGATTGAGAACTGTGTGAACTTCTTACCACTAGACAATCTAATATAGTGATCTCATCCTTTGACATGATCTTGCATGACATCAAAGCATCATTCAACAAATGCCATAAGCATGTTGCAAGGCTTCTTCAGGTACATTGATTCAATGTTTTATATTCATAGTTGATATATATTATTGGACAGAAACATTCTGGATGCTTACACTTTGCCACTGATGCTTGGATGTCTTCAAACCATAGGGCTTTTGTTGCTTGAATGATACATTTTGAGTACAAAGGAGTGATGATGTTGTTTCTGCTTGACATTATCAAGGTTTCTGAATCTCACAGTGGGGCTATGCTTGCAAATGCATTTCAGACCATGCTTACAGTAAGTGCTTTAGATTGGAAAATAAGGTTAGTTAATGACTGTGATATTTTTTTCCATGGCTAATTCAAATGTAAGATCCATGCCTTCATTGGCAACAATGCAACCTCAAATGACATACAAACCACAGAGCTTAACAAGAAAAACAATTCATTTGACACATTAAACCATGTCTGCTGAGCCCATGTACCAGATATTTGTTGTAGCACTCGATAGAACCCATATGCAATTTGACTGATAAGTAAGGGAAAGCCCACATGGGCTCATTAACCAAAAATGCATAAACACAACAAGTGGGCCCATTATATTTGCTGCTGATGATTTCAGATGGGCCCACAAATTCATCAGCAGATGCTGTTGATCCCCTTACATGGGCCCATGATGCTTGCAGTGGCAGCTGCCAATGATTTTGGATGGGCCCACAAATTCATTAGAAGGTGCTATTGATCCTCTTATATGGGCCCATTGCATTTGCAGTGGCAGCTGCTGATGATTTTGGATAGGCCTACAAATTCTTTGGCAGGTGCTGTTGATCCCCCTGCATGGGCCCATTGTGTTTGCAGTGGCAGCTGCTGATGATTTTGGATGGGCCCACAAATTCATCAGCAGGTGCTGTCAATCCCCCTGCATGGGCCCATTATGTTTGCAGTGGCAGCTGCTGATGATTTCAGATGGGCCCACAAATTCTTTAGCAGGTGCTATTGATCCCCTTGCATGGGCCCATTATGTTTGCAGTGGCAGCTGCCAATGATTTTAGATGGGCCCATAAATTCATCAGTTGGTGCTATCAATCCCCTCATATGAGCCCATGGTGTTTGTAGTGACAGCTGCCAATGATTTTGGATAGGCCCACAAATTCATCAGAAGGTGCTGTCAATCCCCTTACATGGGCTCATTGTGTTTATAGCTACTGAAGATATGGTAAGCTGTTAAAAAACAAGATCATATTGCATTTACAAGACATTACATGAATGGATAAGCTGCTAGCACCATGCATCTGTCAGAATAAACATGCCTTATTACAGTACTGTTATTTACTAGTGACATATAGCTTAGGCTTTAAGGCTAAAGAAAATTTAATATGAAAAGAGAAAGTTTCAAATGTTACAAAAAACCATGTCTTATGGATATATTATGAGAATGTGTAAAGATGATGACTGATTAGGATATGAAATGCTATTATTAGTAATGCCCTAAGTGTTTCAGAGATATATCTATATCTCAATAAATAATATTGCTAGTATGAAAAGAAACTATGTTAAACTAAGTATAATGTCTAAAAATTTATCAGTGGATCTAAGGGCATTAACAGCACCTGATAATGAATTTTTAGACCCATCTAAAATTATTGGCAGCTGCCACTGCAAATGCAATGGGCTCATGTAAAGGGATTAAAAGCACCTTCTGATGAATTTGTAGACCCATCCAAAATCATTAACAGCTGCCACTGCAAATGTAATGGGCTCATGCAAGGAGATCAAAAGCACCTTCCAATGAATTTGTGAGCCCATCCAAAATCATCAGCAGCTGCCACTGCAAACACAATGGGCCTATGCAAGGGAATCAACAGCACTTACCAATGAATTTGTAGGCCCATCTAAAATCATCGGCAGCTGCCACTGCAAACACAATGGGCCCATACAAGGGGATTGACAGCACCTGCTGATGAATTTTTGGGCCCATCTGAAATCTGTTGGAAAAATGGTGACATGTGTGGAAAACAAGTGGGATTGTTTGAGACATAGGGGCAAATGTGTGAGGGTGCTCGGGTGTAAATACATGTACTTTATACCCTCCAAATGTATGTAAGATGTCAGTAAGATGAATGGAAAGTAAACTAGGGTAACATTAAAATGCTGCTAATGATAAGGAGATATGAGCCATGTGAGCTTGATTTTAACAAAATCATTGGCAGCTGCCACTGCAAACATAATGGACCCATGCAAGAGGATTAACAGCATCTGCTGATGAATTTGTGGGCCCATCCAAAATCATTGGCAGCTGCCACTGAAAACACAATGGGCCCATGCAGAGGGTTCAACAGCACCTGCTGAAGAATTTGTGGGCCCATCCAAAATCATTAGCAGCTGCCACTGCACACATAATGGGCCTATGCAAGGGGATCAACAGCACCTGCTGAAGAATTTGTGGGCCCATCCAAAATCATTGGCAGCTGCCACTGCAAGCACCATGGGCCCATGTGAGAGGATCAACAGTATCTGTCAATAAATTTGTGAGCCCATCCAAAATCATCAGCAGCAAATATAATGGGCCCACTTGTTGTGTTCATGCATTTTTGGTTAATGGGCCCATGTGGGCTTTCCCTTACTCATTGGTCAAATTGCATATGAGCTTTATCTATAACTCCAACATATATCTGATACATTATATGATGTATATGACTTTGCCCTACATGATGCCATTAGCTTTAAAAACTGTCTTTCACAATTATCCACTCTATCACAATTGCATTGCCTGCATGGCATCATACTTGCAAGGCCAATCACCTCAAGCCCAATTTGATTCCATACAATGTTGCTATATAATGGAATTCTACCTATGATATGCTGCAATTTGCTATTGTGTATTGGATTGCCATTAACAGCATAACAGCTGACAAATCCTTAAAGCTCTGCAAGTTTGAACTTGATTATGATGACTGGTCAATCGTGAATGATTTAGCATCTGTTCTTGAGATGCATGTCATGTATTTATATACTCATATCAGACTAACAACTTGTTAGCAATATAAAAAGGCTATGCTCTTCTTCTCTCAAGATGATGTAAGCATCATGTCCATTATTTCAGCCATGAATAATCTGTTGAAATCAAGCTTGCGTGGCTCATCCCTCTCTAGCTCGCTTAGTTTAGTATCATTCTAATGTCATGCTAATCATCCTTCCATTCACCTTACTGACGTGTTACAGTGGGTAAAAAAACTGTCCCAATGTTTGGCTATTTTGAAAAGAATGACTTGTCACAAATCAAATAAATTATAAAATAATCTAAAAATAATCTATGTGATAAAACATCATCTTAGCTTTCAAACAAGCCCTAGATCATGTGATTTGGATTAAAAGTGATGTAATGCTAAGCAAAACAAAACAGCCTGTCATTGGGACAGTTTTTTGACCCTTTCTAATTTTCATAAAATTCTGTAGTATTTCTTAAATAGAGACACAAATACTTAAGCTAATAGGCTGAAACTTTGCAGAGAGATAATATAACATATAATGAGCCCAAATCAGGTATAAGCAAGCAAAAATAACTACTCCTTTCTTACTTATAGCATCATTAATATTCATTACTTTTGTAGTACTTATTATACTATTTACCCCTTTTAAAGTGTGTTTTAAATTTGATCAATGGCTGAAATAGTTTTGCAATTAGTAATATTTGCTAATATAAGTGATAAAGTGCTAATAATGCTGTTAAAAGCCCTTTTTTCTGTCTATCTATAACATATTTTTAATATTATTGGATCTTTTTAACAAGATACAGTCATTTAAATAACTTTTAACTTGTAAAAAGGCAAGCATATAATCTTATTAGCTAAATCCCCTACTTATATTACTTATAAGTAGGGGATTATAGGCTTTATTTTCCTTTAACATTCCTTTCTTTAATGATATTAATAAATCTTTCAGATAAAATATGAAAATCTAGGCTAAAAATAGCTTTGAGTGTTTTAATTAATTAAATAAGACTTAAGTAAACTTTATAGAGTTAAATGGCAAATATAATAACTCAAAGAGAAGTGATTATAAGTAGCTCATATTAAAAGCTATAATTAAAAAGCAAATATAGCTTTATATAAAACATATTATACCTTGTTTTTTAAGGATATAATAGGTTAATTTAATTAAGTAAACTATATACTTGCTATTTTGAAAGCTATAAGCTATCTAAATGGTTATAAATACTTAATAATGTTAAAAGTATATAATAAATAAAGGGAAAAGAGGTCTTCAAATAACTTTTAGCAGCATTATTAACATAAGACTGCTTATATTAGCAAATATTACTAATTACAAAAACTATTTTAACCATTGGTCAAATTTGGAACATACTTTAAAAGGGGTAAATAGTATAATAAGTATTATAAAAGTAATGAATATTAATAATACTATAAGTAAGAAAGGAGTAGTTATTTTTGCTTGCTTATACCTGATTTGGGCTTATTATATGTTATATTATCTCTCTGCAAAGTTTCAGCCTATTAGCTTAAGTATTTGTGTCTCTATTTGAGAAATACTACAGAATTTTATGAAAATTAGAAAGGGTCAAAAAACTGTCCCAATGATAGGCTGTTTTGTTTTGCTTAGCATTATATCACTTTTAATCCAAATCACATGATCTAGGGCTTGTTTGAAAGCTAAGATGATGTATTATCACATATATTATTTTTAGATTATTTTATAATTTATTTTATTTGTGACAAGTCATTCTTTTCAAAATAGCCAAACATTGGGACAGTTTTTTTACCCACTGTACATACATTTGGGTACTATAAAGTGCATGTATTTACACCTGGGCACCCTCGCGCATTTGCCCCACGTCCTACACAATCGCACTCGTTTTCTGCACGCGTCACCGTTTTTCCAACACAAACACACAGGTAACCATTCCTTGAACCCTCGCCACTCACCTCGCGTCCTCGCCCACTTGCCTGCTGAAGGGGCTGAAGCCCCGCGCCTGTCGTTACCTGAACCCTGCCCGATCGTTGCTCGCCTTGAGGGGCCAGAATCCTCATGCGTTGTCAAACCCGTCACTGAACCGCTTGCCGTTCCCGTCGAACCGTTGCTGAACCTGCCTGAAAGGGGGCTGAAACCCTGTCGTCGCTGAACCCACTGTCGTTTGCCTTAAGGGGCCAAATCCTTATGTGTCGTCGAACCCGCTGCTGTTGAACCTGCCACCGAAATCGTTGTTGCCGTTGCCTTAGGGGGCCGAATCCCTTGTCGTCACCATCGCCGTTGTTGCCTGAGGGGGCCGAATCCCTCGTTGTCGTTGTCGTCAAATCTTGCCTGAGGGGGCCGAATCCCTCAGTGTCATCATTGCCACCGCTGTCATCGCCCGAGGGGCCTGCGCCTGTTGCTGCCGCGCCGCTGTGCCTGTCGCTGTTGCCATTGTCGTGTCGTTGCCTATCAGGGGGCCAAAACCCTGCACCTGTTGTCACTTGCCACCGAATTTGTTGCTGCCTGTCAGGGCCGGAACCCCATCGCTGTCGACTCCACTGTTATCCACCCCCCCGCTTATGTCATGTTGAAAAAGGCCATGTTGCCGGGCCGCCCAATACCGTCACCTGTGGGACACCGGGACTGGAAGAACCACTGGAAGAACCACCCACGCTGAACAATGGCACACATAACCCCACCCGCAGATGCCCATTCCCGCGCCACATGCCGCACACCGCACCACCTGAAACGACCCCGCCATCGCCGCAGTAGAAGGCACGGAAGATGGGGGTGCATGCTGCATGCACCACACTTTGCTCGTGGGGGTGTGTTGAAATTGAGCTCGTGTGGCTCATCTCTCCCTAGCTCGCTTAGTTTAGTACCATTCTAATGTCATGCTAATCATCCTTCCATTCACCTTACTGACATGTTACATACATTTGGGTACTATAAAGTGCATGTATTTACACCTGGGCACCCTTGCACGTTTGCCCCACATCCCACACAATCACACTCGTTTTCTGCACGCGTCGCCGTTTTTCCAACAAAATCTCAACAATGAACTTAACCCTCAATCCAAGAAGTTATACCATCCTGCCATTAAAGCTGTCATGCAATTGATAAGGGCAAAGATGAACCAATACTACTTAATTACTAACAGATCAGCAGCATACTGGATTGCAATGGGTATGTATAGTAGTTACAAGTCCTTTACATTATAATGAAGCTGATAGGTTCTTTGTCAGTTCTTTATCTGGGTCTCAAGTTAGACTATCTCTATGTTCAGGAATGGAAAGAAAGGTGGATCAATGTTGCAGGAAATCTTGTTCATGAGAAGTATATCAGTAAGTATAAAAATCATGCTTTAATAGATGATAACATACAAATGGTTGATAAGATGAGTGATTCTGTAATCTTATTGATCTAATTTACCTACTGATTATCTACATATGCACATAGGGAAGTAATGATGATGGCTTTAGTAATATCTCAATTGGCAAGAAGGTTTCTAAACAAAGTGAAATCAATGTGTATCTCTCTCTTACCATAAAGAATGTGAAGGATTCACTCAAGTGATGGATGGATAATTATCAAACTTACCCAAACCTTTCTAGAATGGCACTAGACTATTTAAGTATTTCTGATAAGTTGATAACTCTCTCCATGAATTTGTAACTAATCATTTATATCAGCTACTTCTATAGGCATTGAATGAATTTTCTCACAGGGTTAACACCTTCTATGCTTTACCTGCAATCACCTTATATCATATTCCATTCATGCCTATCTCTGTTTGGGATCCTAGGCTTATCATAACATGTTGCAATGGGATGATATTCTTGAAGCAGTAAGGTTTAAAAAGAGAAAGAGAGGTGGTTTCTCTTAATAAGTAGATAGTTGCTGAATATGTTTAAAGTTATGTTTTAAGTTAGAACTGCAGGTTTATGTAGACCCATAGGTTTTTAACAACACTGTTGAAGTACAGGTATGATATATACCCTTACCTGCTGTGGGTATGGTGTTGCAAATGTGACATAAATATATGATAATAGGAAGATATTACACTGCATGCAAATCAGAGTTTTCAGTGCGAAGAAACTTGAAGAAAACTCTAAGAGGTGTTTAACATTTCATTAGAGTTTTTATGTCAGAAATACTTTAAAAAAATACTTGAAGTTTTTCTGGAAAAAAAAAGAAACTTTGACGAAAAGGGTTGAGTTTTCTGAACCAAAAAAAAAACTCTAAAGGAAAACATAAAGATTTTCTGGTCCAGTATCTACAATGGGAAAACTCAAAATAAATATTCTAAGTTTTTCAGACGAGAAAAAGAAACTCTAAGAGAAACTCAAACATTTTCCTGGTCTGGTCATATGACCATCTGTCAGACGTCTGTCTGACTGTTTCTGTGACTGACTGTCTGACTGTCTGACTGTTTCTGTGGCTGACAGTCTGACAGTTGACCGTTCTGTTCTGTTGACGGCTTTGTCTGCGCCTCTGACTGAAAATGGTGTATAAATATTGAAAACGGTGGTAATACATGAATGGCTGGCTACTAGTCTACCTGACTAAGTTAATGGAAAAACATTGTCAGTCATCTTTTTCCTTCAATTTCTCAACGTGGTCAGGGGCCGCGGCTGGACAGACGAAGCATGGACACAGGTGATGCCTTGTGTACATGATATAGTATTCCCACAACACCCTACGCAACCTTAATGCCCTCCTCGTACTAACGTCAATAATGCTGAAGAGATCAGGAGAGGTTGCGAGCACACCCGACAGTCAACCCCAATCGTCGTCCTCACCTCAACCACTGCTTATTGGAGAAACGTAACTGCTCTTCCCGACGTATGAGTTGCCAATGAGGAGTAACTTGGCACTGTTGAGTTGAGTTCTTGGATCGTGAATGCAGTGTCGGTGGCATCGTGGTGTGTGGGTTAAGTGAGTCACTGCAGCGAGTGGAGGATGCACAGGATTAAGAGTGAGGGGTGGGCCGATGAGATTGAGGGTGTATGGTGATGGGTCACCGGTCAGCTTTCGTATTCTGAGTGTACAGTGCCAGTGGGTGTTAATGGTGCAACAGACCTCGAATCCTCGATCACAACAAGGTTCTTCGATTCGGGCTAGCTTTACGCGCAGCTAAAGCTAGCCCAAAGTCCGAAGTCAGTCCCATACAGGTCGGGCCAGGAAGAACCACTGACGGTGTTGACTGGAGAGCGGGGCCATAGGTCACTTCAATAAACCGAGTTGAGTATTATGACTTTAAGGGGGTCACTGCATGTGTACCTATCAGCACAATTGATGTCCTGGTGGGTGTTGAGGTACGATATACCAATAAGCAATGCACAGCATCACCTAGACTGAACGGAGGGCTGTGCTACCTGTGCTGTTCCCTTGGCAGCGGGGGAGGAGACACAGACCTGGATGGCGAGATGGAGTAATCGCCAGTCTTCTGCAGGGACAAGGTCGGACTGGTTTGGCCTGCGAATTGGCAAATCCCATGTCGATTCTAAAGAATTCGTTTCTCCCTGGATGACGAAAAGGAGAATATTGTTGCAGTCAATCAGAAGAACGGATCGGCTTCGTTGAGACCCAGAAGGATGGATCAGAGGCAGTGGCGAGGTTATGCATATGCATGTGTGTGCGTATACTTGTTTGTTCTGACAGTATCGCATCTTCTCGTTCGGCCAGCCTGCCTCGCACCCTCATGTCTCACTTAACCACCCACAACCACATATAAAACTATACTACTCACCACAATGAGGTTCACAACCTTGCTGATCGCCGCTTTGATATTCAGGTATATGTGGCTTTGCCTGGTGCATCGTATTTGCATCAATCAGTGGGTTCATCACTGATTATAATAAAGCTAACCCGCGTCGTAACGGTGAGTCTCCAGTTTGAGACAACCCACACCGATGGCCCCAACAAGAGGAGCATTTGCCTGGAGATATCCACTTTGAAGGCGATTCGGAGGACGGTTGGGAGTCGGGAGTAATCGAGGGGGAGTTACAAGCGAGGACTGATTGTTTTCCACCAAATACCAAATCTTTCATTTTTCAATGTCATTTTCGAAAAGTGCCCCCGCCAGAGGGACAGTGCAGTGAGACCCAGATTAGTATTTGCATTCTTGAAGAATCGTTTCGAGTTTTTTTCGAGTTTCTCGCATTCGTGGCAATCGCTGCCGGGTGAACTTAGTGCATTTTAGAATTCGGTGGTCTCACCCACTGGGATACGATACATATGGCAGGAATGAAAATCCTATATGGTGGCTGTTAGTTACGACAATGGTTAAACCAGATGGATGAACTGGACGCACGTCTAAAGTACTTTGAAGCGGAATCAAGGTAAACTAAGTCATCTGTAGGGGCTTCTTATGAAAGTATGTAAATCATCTCAGCCTCGGACAGCTTCGCGGGATCGTATAAACACATATGAAGTCCCTGAGATGTGAAGCATCCCCTCACATCTCTCTTTCTCTCTCGATCCTGTGTCTTCATCGGGTGAATCGCTAATATTAGGAAACCACCTCTGAGAATGAAGGAGAAGACGCAGCAAAGCCGTGCCAACGAGAGGCCGTAAAGTCCAAGCGCAAGTCCGTCCTGACCAATGCCGTGTCATAGTGGTTCCCTTTTGTGTCCCATGGTCACACTGCGGTCGTTTGGTGCAAGCCACCAGCTCACAAGGAAATACCTCCACTCGGGCTTACTGCCTACCAGGGCATAAAATGCAGACAAATAGGGTTGTGGAAAGGTGTCAAGGGAGTCGAGGGAAAGACTTGACGTGACCATGTGACTGACAGTCACGTCGGCAAGGTGAGGCGATGGTGGCTGATCGTGACTAATAGTTATAACCGTCTACTTTATGGGCTGGAGGGTGACTAGGTGACTGTCCTTGGAAATCAGCGCTGCGAAAGATAAGTAGGCAGAAATGGAGATCGACGAGTCGTTTGCTCAGATGGAGGAAGACCGACCAACAGCGCATTCGTTGACTTATGTCAGATACTGGAGCCACGATCTTTTCCTGCAGGCTATTTCATGATATTGTTACTACTACACGTACTACCTTGCTATACAATCTCTTCATCTACTTGTACGACAATGAATACATAATACAGTATCATAGACAATACCGGTACCAACAATACCATAGGCCAAGCAATACGATGTACACTGTCACCATTCAAGTGAAAAGTATCATGATGAACCAGACTTGTAAGTGCGCTGTCCTGATGCTCCAGACTTATACACAAAGTGTCCACCACTGATCCAAGACTTTCATACGGTGTCTGAATAGACTTCGAAGAGGGGGAGGTGACATTGAGTCGGGCATCTGAATCAAGGCATCATTCTCTAGCGTTGGCAAGATATTTAGGATGTCCGCCAAAGTTGCCTCAATTGACTGTAACTTGTTGTGTACACGTTTTTCTATTAACAGTTAGAAGGGTTAAAATGACATGGTATTGAGGTAGACAAACCAAAATTGCATTGCCATTCTTTTGTTGAACCGTCCATTTCATCCTTGAAATCATTGATTCTTGATTGTAATGAAGCAAAGTTTTCTTTTATGTTATCCTTAAGTGCAACTAGGTCTGCTTCCTGCAGGCTCTGTTAAGTATTGTGAAGATGTAGAATGAGATGAGGCTCACCAGAGCATTATCAAGATTATCAAGTCGGTTCTCAAGCGACTGGAAACGGTCGTCTGACTGCTTGTTCTTGATGGTCACCTTCTCAGCTTCGGAAGCAATATCATCTAACGCGTTTGTCACTGCATAATTGAGATCAAGTTGCTTATTCTTCCCCTTTGCTGTGCTCATGATTTTTATTGATAAGAATCGGAGACAAGAGGGTGGACGAAACAGGATGAGTGGATGAAACAGGATGAGTGCTAGGCGGCAGCGGCTGTTTAGTAGAGTCTGCCTTTTCTCTATGCACACGTGTACCTGCTGCCGCGTGTACCACTTTGATTCATCCTTTCATCATGCCACTCACCTGGACCACTGGATCCACTAACGACAAAAGTCAGCTTGATGATCGTCAAGCCCAATTTGGCCATCAGAGATTTGTGACCAAGCAGGCCTCTGATCAGGTGGTTCGTATTGCCCTTGTTGATAATGATAATATGATAGTATATGCCCTGACTCTGACTCTCTGACTCTCTTCTCTAGCCGCTGTTTAAAAAACGCTCACGCTTTGGCAGTTTCCTTAACGGTATCAGCCCAGGCAGCGCGTGGCATGAAGCAAGTTGGACCTTGTTATCCTGGGACCCTAAAAAGATCATGGTCCTGGTATCGTGCATCATCCTGTCCGTGGCTTGCATATCGACAGACTTCGTATTCGAACTCTCGCCCACGCGCCTCCTTCCATTCACATTCCGGTTCTACACGACACGATTCGACGTCTTCGCCGGCAGCCCGACTACTTTGACATGGGGACCTTATCACATCGAATTTCGCTTCGGAGTGTACCCCGTTCCACCACCAATTCTCGACTACAGTCAAGAATACGGCAGTCTCTCTGCAGGTAGCAAAATAATTGAAGAATTGACATCTCCGACGTATTCTCCTCCCGGTCACAATGATTGGACGAGTATCGTTTTCCAGGGTGTCAAAACAACGCGTTCACCAGATCTCACATTGATGGATGGCATGGAGCCCAGACAGTGTTGGCCTTTCCATGGGGCCTCCGGTCAATTAGGAATACAGCTCGCCAAGCCCATTCAGGTGTTAGCTCTGACTGTAGGGCATCGAAATACATCATCCGTGATGTCTGCACCCAAGGATCTCACCCTTTGGGGTTTAAAGCCGATTGGAAGCGATTTTTGCACCGCTTTAGAGGATGTAGGCACACCTAAACCGAACTTTGGATCTGGGTATTGTGGCGCTCATCTACTCTCCGGCATTTACATGCTGTCGCAGTCTACACTTTATCAAAACTTTACCAGTACAGATGGAACACAGTACTTTGATCGGATTGTTGTTGAAATTCTGGGAAATTGGGGTCACCTAAAGGCTACATGTATCTACCGCATCCAGATTTATGGTAATGCTCTCTAGATAGATCGATCACCGCTCTTTTCTGTACATATGCAGGAGCCAATTGTTGAGATTGTTGATGCTGGTGTTTTCTGGGATTCGGGCCTCCCTGTTTGCGAGTGGGACAAATTTTGCAGCTATTCTATAATGATAATTGTTGGAGTGGACACTAGGGACAACAAAAGACGTACCTCTGCTCTTCTTCCAAGAACTGCATGTTGAATGGCGGTTGGATCCATAGATGTGTCTTTTCAAACTGATCCCAGGAGTTCAACCAATCACGATTATAACAATTCTTGGGCAGTCCCGTGACTGCGACACCATGTTTTGAACATGAGGAATGAACACGAAGGCATCTACTGTTACCTTGTTGTGCCACGTTCCTCCCAGCCCACTTCTCGCCACAGGCCAGAAGATCCATCATTCTGAGCCATATGATCAGTTTATCAGAGCGCCACGGTTCCTTTACGATTGCATAGCGGCTGCGTCCAAGATTGGTACCATTGTCATGGTCACTCTCGTCCTCACTAAGAACTGCGTAGGACATCTCTGTCAGGGGATTGATAAAACGGTGAATTTGATAGTAATTCAAAGCATCTTTTTGGCTCTCGAAATGCTAGCAATTGGTCAGGAGATGTCCAAAAATGTGTATAGGAAAGATTTGACCTTACTGTCTGTTTGCATCTCAGAATCCTCTTGCGGCGTTCCCTTGCTTTAGCAATTTCAGATGAAGCTTCATCCTGAAGCTTCTTTTGCAATGTCTGTAAATACGTCATAAAGTATGTTTGGAGATCATCCTTATGACCAATTGGGAGTCCCTTCTGGACATAATCGCCTATGAAAATCTCAAATAGACGGATATTCCACTTGCTCTTCTCCATGGGATTTGTGAAGAAATCAGCCCAAAATCGGTTCTTGGATGGCCCATCTGCTTCATTATGTGTTCTGTTGTACTTGAGGATAGCCTCCTGAGATACCGGCTCGGGAGCCCAACTTCGGTTGTCTATTCTCCCCATCATTGTGTTCATATGTTCACGAACCAGGCGCTGCAGTATAAACTTAAGAATAGCAAACTCAAGGTGGTGAAATGAACATAAACATACCCGGTGGTTGAGTTCGTTAGCATTTTTATGAGTACCTTTCCTAGCTTTAGACTTGAATGGGCTCCTCTTCATCTTTCTCGAGTGCGTAGTGTCATTTGAGGATAGCATGGTAGATTGGGTCTTAACCAAATACTCGAGCATCTTTCTGTTCCTCTCAAGTTCTGCAGAAATCAACGACATATGATCTGCACATGGCCCAGTGCAAGAAGGCGGATGGCAGTGACTTCTGTCCGCTGCCTCCTGGCGCTGCAAGTTGCACATCAATTGTATGTCATCTACTCCCTTGGTTTGACACACCTCGTGCTCATGGTTGGCTGCCTCCTGTTCCTGGCGCTGTAAGGTGAGTGTCAGCATCAGACATCGTATGTCATCACTACCTGGAGTAACGCACCTCCCGCCCATGGTTGGCCGCCTCCTGGCGCTGCAAGATGAGCATCAGTATAACATGTCGTCTACTGCCTTGGTTTGACACACCTCGCGCTCACGGTCGGCCGCCTCTTGTTCCTGGCGCTGTAAAGTCATAAGATATCGTACATCATCACCACCTGGAGTAACAACGCACCTCGTGCTCACGGTTGGCCGCCTCCTGTTCCTGGCACTGCAAGATGAGCATCAGTATAGCATGTCATCTACAGCCTTGGTTTGACGCACCTCGCGCTCACGGTTGGCTGCCTTCTGGCGCTGCAAGATGAGCATCAGTATAGCATGTTGTCTACTGCCTTAGTCTGACACACCTCGTGCTCACAGTTGGCCACCTCCTGTTCCTGGTGCTGTAAGGTGAGTGTCAGCATCAGGCATTGTACGTCGTCTCGTCACCACCTGAAGTAACGCACCTTGCGCTCACGTCTGGCCGCCTCCTGGCGCTGCAAGATGAGCATCAGTATAGCATGTTGTCTACTGCCTTGGTTTGACGCACCTCATGCTCATGGTTGGCCACCTCCTGTTCCTGGTGCGGTAAGGCAAGCGTCAGCATCAGATATCATATGTCACCACCACCTGGAGTAACGCACCTCATGCTCACAGTCGGCCACCTCCTGGCGCTGCAAGATGAGCATCAGTATAATATGTCGTCTACTGCCTTGGTTTGACGCACTTCGCGCTCACGGTCAGCCACTTCCTGTTCCTGGCGCTGTAAGGTGAGAGTCAGCATCAGGTGTTTTATGTCATCACCACCTGGAGTAACGCACCTCACGCTCATGGTCGGCCACCTCCTGGCGCTGCAAGATGAGCATCAATACCGTATATCATCTACTGGCTTGGTTTGACGCACCTTGTGCTCACGGTTGGCCACCTCCTGTTCGCGCTGTAAGGTGAGCGTCAGCATCAGATATCATATGTCACCACCACCTGGAGTAATGCACCTCACGCTCACGGTCGGCCGCCTCCTGGCGCTACAAGATGAGCATCAGTATAATATGTCGTCTACTGCCTTGTTTTGACGCACTTCGCGCTCACGGTCAGCCACTTCCTGTTCCTGGCGCTGTAAGGTGAGTGTCAGCATCAGGTGTTGTATGTCATCACCACCTGGAGTAACACACCTCACGCTCACGGTTGGCCGCCTCCTGGCGCTGCAAGATGAGCATCAATACCGTATATCATCTACTGGCTTGGTTTGACGCACCTCGTGCTCACGGTTGGCCGCCTCCTGTTCGCGCTGTAAGGTGAGCGTCAGCATCAGATCTCATATGTCATCACCACCTGGAGTAACAACGCACCTCGCGCTCACGGTCAGCCGCCCCCTGGCGATGTAAGATAAGCATCAATATCGTATATCGTCTGCTGCCTTGGTTTGACACACCTCGCGCTCATGGTCAGCCACCTCCTGTTCCTGGCGCTGTAAGGTGAGCGTCAGCATCAGATATCGTACGTCATCACCACCTGGAGTAACACACCTTGCGCTCATGATAAGCTGTCTCCTGATGCTGCAAGATATGCATCAGTATAGCATGTTGTTTACTGACTTGGTTTGACGCACCTCACGGTGACGGTCAGCCACATCCTGTTCTTGGCTTTGATGCACCTCGTGCTCATGGTCAGCTACCTCCTGTTCCTGGAGCTGCAAGGTGGGCATCAGAAATCGTACATCATCATCACCTCGATTAGCGCACCTCGCGCTCATGGTCAGCCGCCTCCTGGCGCTGCAAGATGAGCATCAATACCGTATATCGTCTACTGCCTTGGTTTGACGCACCTCGTGCTCACTGTTGGCCGCCTCCTGTTCACGCTGTAAGGTAAGCGTCAGCATCGGTATTGTATGTCACCACCACCTGGAGTAACACACCTCACGCTCACGGTCGGCCACCTCCTGGCGCTGCAAGATGAGCATCAGTATAATGTCGTCTACTGCCTTGGTTTGATCCACCTCGCGCTTACGGTTGGCCACCTGTTTCTGGCACTGTAAGGTGAGCGTCAGCATCAGTTGTCACCACCTGGTTTGACACACTTTGCGCTCACGGTTGATCACCTCCTTTTCCTGGCGCCGCAAGGTGAGCATCAGGTATCGTATGATATCGCGAACTTGATTGACAAACCTCATGCCCATGGTTGGCTGCCTCCAGTGCTTGATGCTGCAGAACAAGGATATTCAGATATTCAGAATGAGCATATGTCACAACTTTAGTACACGTGCCTCCCGCTGCTGCAGGGCAGGCGTCAAGTATCATACATCACCACGTTGATTGACGCACCTCATACTCCATTTGACGCCATTTTTCTACGATACTGTGTATCTCTATTTCTTCTTCCTTTTCGAGTTCTTGGATTTCAAGCTTAGATTTGTTTGATAGCTGAAGGCAGGACTCATTCAAGCTGTAACCATGTATGTCATTAGGCATACGCACTTTATCCCTCGCGTACTTAACATGACTCTTGAACAACTGCAATGCATCATTCCTCGCAGAGGCAATAACCCGATCTGCGGTAGGCTGTTCACTTTCGCCGGCAATCTTGTTACAGCGGCGAGGGAAATCGTTGAACGAAATAACTATGCCCCTCTGCCTTAGTTCTTGATACAATATAGATGCCACTTGCTCCTCGCCTGTGTAACATGTATAATTGGTCTAGGGATGGTGGCACTACTTGTCAAAGGTTTCGACCATTGAATTGAGTGACTAACTTTTGAAAATAATTTGAGAGTTTCCAACCAGCCATCCTGACATCCTGATGCTAACTCTTTTGTGCAGAACTTGCGAAGCTTCTTTTGTGATTTCTCAAGCGTCCACCTTCGCCAGTTACGTAGCTCCACAAGGAACTTCATGCAAGAGATTGAAATTCAGCATCAATGAGACGAAATTAATGACCAACGCACTTGTTGGATATTGTCACCGGCTTCCTCTTTGAAATTCTCCCTTAACATCTCTGCGGTCTCTTCCACTTGCCTGGAGAACATCTCAGTGGCCGAGACGCCCTGATGTGCACTCCCTGAATGGGTATTTCTTTGCAGATGCTCTTCACGCACCTCCGTTTGTCACCCGGGCTCATGACACCCCTCGGCCTGTCCATGATGAGACTGGTGACCAATGAGTTCTTCAATATCTATGTCCATCGGGTCTGTCTGGAGATTTGACGCATCTAAAATTGATTCTACTTCTGTCTCTTCATCAAATTCAACAGGTTGGCCACCCGGGACATTGTTGCCCCAGTATACCGTGCTTCTCAACGACATATTGAACCTCCTACGTTTTTGAGGTGGCGCACAATGCAATGTGTTCAGGTGATGAAAGGCAGCCAAAAAAGGTAATTGATCTTTGGTATAGGCAGCACGTGAACGTACATCGCTGGCTAGCTAGAAGTCCGATCTCCCTCATGTTTCTCTGTACATGTAATCAGTAACAAAAAAAAACACTGTAGTCAGATGCACCAGACCAGCCCTTCAAATACTACTGGACAACACGCACATTTGTAGCATCCGAAAGTAAGCATGACGCATAAGGTGGGAGCAACGGACGTACCTATCTAACCGACACAGAGCGCAAAATGAGTGCGATCCCCCGTGATTTGAGTCCATGAGCGAACAAGGAGAAAGTGGACAGCTGCGTGCGGGATGAAAAGGATGGCCAGTTGATGCCTAGCATGAGGTTCTCCGAAAAAAGGGGAATATACCTGACTGAGACTGTGACTCAGGCAGGACTGTTCTAGCTCTACTTGTGCCGGTGAAAATTAGCACAAGTCGAGATGATTGACGTGTTAACCGTAATCATGATATCATATTATCGGTTGCAAAGGGCTTATGCGAAAAAGAGACTCTTCCAGAAAACGCATTGAGAACGTAAGAGTCACCCTATCATACATGTGTGTCTTTACCTCACTCTCGCTTATGGGCCTGTCAAGGAAGCGGACAGGTGTTGGCCGCGTGGCCTGGATGGGTCTGGACGTTGTCGGACTCTGCATTGACTCCTCGAAGGAAGTGTCTGAGGGGCGGTGGAGGAGTAGAAGGAGGACAGCACAAATTAGGACATCCTCAATGCAGGACCGGTAGTGGCCACTGGAGCAATGCCAGGATTTGCCGCTTCAGCAGGCATATCTGGTGCTGATGGAAGCCCTTTTGTATGCGTGAAAGTGTGTTGAAGAGTGTGGACATTGATATGTCAGGATCGGGAAGGGAGGGTTCTGTATACATGCATGGCGAAGGAATTAGGAATTAACCAGAGTAAGGAGAGAGAAGATGAAGAATGTCCTGCGTACATACTTGGGAAGTGCAGTTGTGCAGTTGACTGATTTGGCGTCCTTGCACTGCACCGTGGTTCATCATCCGAGAATGAACGTTAATGAACTGCAACCCACAGTATCTAAACCTGACACCCCTGAGAGGTGCCAAGGTCGGCTCCAGTCTCAGCCGTGCTAGGCTTTTCGGGGAAGAAGGGCAATTATGACGATTATTGGGCGTTGATTTGAACGGAGGATGGGTAAAGAAAAAAATGCCCATAGCTTATGTCAGATGGATTAAATTAAAAAAGGTACCGTTTGGTTGTTTCCACAACGCTCGAGCTCTTTAGGTGCTGTCTCTGAACCAAGAACTGCACCGACACTGTGATGTGTTGATGTGCGGTCTGAGGACAATACGAGCGTGTTGACAACAAGGACGATGAAGCTCGCCAGGGGACTTGAACACGGCGCAGCCGATGATCAATCAATGATTAATGATTTAATGATCGATTGATCGTTTGTTGGACTATGGCGTTTGGTACAAATAAGAATCAAATGAATGTTATCACGTAATCCATCACGCTAGCAAGATACCCACGTGCAGCACGTTCCACAACCAACCTCCAAATCTGTCTGATCAAGTCTTCCAGCCAAACACTTCACAGATACCGAACGGAGGTAGAAGGATATGCCTCATATTGTGCTTGGCTAGCTAGAATATCATCTGATCAAACAGTGGGGGGATGTGCAAAGGATTCTATTGATTGTAAAAAATGAGTTGTATCACAAAATAAACGATGTCACGGCTAGAGTTGATCATACTTGTAAGGGAGAAAGGAGTCAGCGAAAGGGGCGAGTAATACGAGGCTGTGAGGGCGGGACTGTCTTCCTATTCTCCCGCAGTCATCTTGCGCTAGAGGTCGAGAGGTCAGATGATGACCGAGAGAAGATAAAGAATGAGGTGATCATGGACGTACAGTTGTGGCTTACAGTTACAGGACCACATTAGAATTGACAACTTTGTGAAAAAGATGCACGCACCGAATGCCACGACCTGCGTACAACTAGCTACGATCTTCTTCCCAGCAGCGTGCGGGCATAGCATAGATACTCAGCATAGATACTCACGAGAGTAATTGGACACAATTTGACAGATTGATAACCATCAACTCAGATCACTGCATTCTCGCATACTATATCAAGGATATATTGACCGTCAGCATGAGATCGTCACCTGAGCAGACAAATAAAAGAGACAGACCAATGACAGTGAATAAGAACGGCCATTGGGAAAGGTCAACGTAATGAGATGGTAGGGGTGCCGAGTAGTCTGATGTAAACTGCATCATATAGATGAGTCGATATCTGACTCTATGACGGTGTTAGGACTTAGGAGAGTGGGGCATCCCCCGAACCTGCGTGCTCTTCACCCGATCGCGTTTTCCCACCAGCGACCAGGCGATACTACTAGTAAGTCTTGTCGTGAGAATATAGCCTGTTGTGTCCCCATACGGTGAACTGAAGATGGACCTAAACCTCGAGTTCGAGAGCCTCTCCATGGTCGCATAATCTGGCTTCTTGGATGGCGGAATTGATATAGGGATCACATGGCTGAGAAAATGACAGAGCATGTTTGTTTGACAGCTGTAATAAGCCACGTGCAGACACTTTCAGGGATAAAATTATAATGCCTAAGGCACGAAAGGTGGGATAGACGAGTACTGTAGATGGAAAGAAGCATAAAGCCAGGCTCGTCGGGTCAGACTCTTTCAGGATTCAGGACTGTTGGAAGATGTGATGTTAGTATGGTCACACGAAGTCGTGTCCAGAAGAGATGACACAGAGATAATCATTTAATCACTCTCTGAACAAACGCATTAACTCATGGACCTGTAGGTTCCCGTCACACCCACCAACCTGTCTCAAACCCACACCCGTGCCCGTGAAAACCCATACCTATGGGCACAGGTGCGGACTTTCAGCTGTCAATGCAGTGAGCACTGATTCTTCTTCGCAGGAAGGTTCAAGGTGGCGGTGCTGGAGGTCGACAAGATTCGATGATGAAGGAAGTAAAAACCGTGCAAACCGACCAATGTTACATACTAGTAATAGCACATTGATTACATTTCTAAAATTTCTAAATGAAGGCAATATCATAATCTATAATTGGCTCCTGAATGCTTAGTTCTCCGTTGCTTCAGGCAACCCGACGTCCCTTGTTCTCGCGAACTCCTGACAATAAAACAATATATCTCAGCCACGGAGGGGCAATATTAACCCATTGCATGACGATCTGGATTTCTGCTTTCTGAGTTTCTTTGAGGTTGTACCAACTCCAGAGTTCAAAATTTAAAAGGGAATTGAGTGAGCAGAAACCATCCACCCAGTCGGGTTCATGCCATGGCATCTGAACATTCTGAGATAAGTGCTGTACGTCCATCAATTAGGGTATCTTATCATGAACAGAATGACATACCGTACGTGAAAATTTGTTCTCAGTTAATTTGAGAACACGAAGGGCTGGTGCTGCCGCTGAAATGCGGTGAAGAAGTTGGGGAGTCATAAAGTCATAGTCAATCAATAGGGTGGTCAAGGTTGCCGATGTCTCAATCCGGCGGAAGTCAAGGAGCTTGCACATAGGAAAATAATGGCGCCTGACGCCATCATAGGTGGTAAGAAGTTTATTGACAGCGCTGCCTGCTATCAATGCGCGGACGCAGCTTGGAGGACAGATCAGCTCTTCAAGAAGAGGGAATTGAAGCGAATAATGGGTCAGAGGGCAGATCCATGTGTTGGCGTTGCCGCAGGGGCCTAATTGCAAACTTTCAAGACGTGGGTGCCTTTGAAGAAACGGTGCGATGATGGCATGGGGGATGTTGATGTCGAGTATGACAAGGTGGTCGAAAATCAGGGAAATAGGGAAAACATGGATGAGTTTGAATGGGAATTTGAGGACAAGGGCTCTTATATTTTGCACAAGCAGAAGAATAGCTCGAATGGGTTTGATACCAGTCGTATCATATATGAGCACTTCGAGCTCCTGGATCTTCAACACGACCTCCCTGTGGAGCCTCGCAGCCCTGAGCAGGTCTTCGGCATCCTTTGATGACGTTAAGCGGACATGTTCCTGCTCAAAGACATGAGTGTTGAGTGCCGTGTTTATCTTTGGTCACTTACATCGACAGGGTAGAACGATGCCACTGTCTTGGCGTGACTGCGTATGGGGAGCAAGGGCATAATCGCAAAACGGGGAGGGGGGGGGGTATTGAAAGCTTGAAGGTCCTTTGAACTCTTTCAAAGGACATCGACTGGGTTTATATTTCATTATCTCAGCACGTGGAACGCGTGGGTGTAATGTGGGTGTAACGTGCCAAAGTGTTTTGCTGAGGTTCTGCAATTGATGCTCGGGTAGGCACACGGTGGGCATCATCCTGCCCAGCTTTGTATTCCGTTTGATTTGCGAGCCACCTGTACACAGATCAGCGGTCCATTGCGGAGGTTTCCCATGGGCCATGGTGAAGGATGTCGGCGAGTGAATGACCTGAGGCTCAGTGAGTGAGGAGCAAAGAGGTCGACAAGAGAGAGGCTTGAAGGTCGACAAATTAGAGGCATAAAGGTCGACAAGTGAGGGGCATGAAGGTCGGCAAGTCTACCTGACTTGGGACGCTCAGAGGCTCAGTGAGTGAGGGGCAAGGAGGTCGACGAGTGAGAGGATTGAAGGTCGACAAGCAAGGGGCTTAAAGGTCGGTGAGTCTAGGATGGCTGGGAGGATGGAGGAAGATACGAGGCGACTATTACTCGGCCTCGTTTCAGTTCAGTTTCAGCCGCACTGGCACGTGGTCAATCCTCCATCATCGATCATCAAACGACATATACGTCGTTTGTCATCATGTCGTCGCTATCACAATTAAAGGTACATGTTGCTTTGAATTCTTACCTTCGGTCTCAGTTACTTCCCTGGCCCCTTGACCAGCCACACTGTTTCCCTTGACCTTGGAGTCAGTTGCCCTTCAAAAGCTTGCACAGGGATTGACGGCCCACACATTCCACATTGTTATGTAATTTCTGATTCATGAAGCGAGAGAACACCCATCGAAACCATGTTTCTTCACCAGTGCCGCACCACTTTCTTTGAGCCCACCGTGGACATCCTCCACAATTTCCTTGTTCGCCAGATTTTGGTCGACCCACTTAAGGCCGTGGACAAAAAAATGAGATAGGAAGTAATTAACATGTCCACAGTTGAAGGTAAAGAGTCCGACTGGCGCGCGTCACAGTAACTTACTATATACTGTATATCAAGTACTTTATGGCAGCTTGTGTGCTGGCATCCCAACAAAAAGGGTACAAAAAATGAGAAAGATTCTGTATAATTACATATTTACTGGCCTCTTACACGCCACCACTGCTCGTTTCTTTGCACCCGCCAGGCCCCGCCTTCCTTTTGCACTTTGCACATATGTATTGGTCGGTTGCTGTGCTACATATATTACTAATTGAAAAGTTAGCGGCGCCGCCCCACTGGTATTGCGAAAATGAAAACAAACCTTGTTCAAAGGCAGTGCATGAAAACAAGGAAAGCCAAATTCTAGTCCATCATGTGGTGTATAGGCAAAATGCGAAATTATGTCTTGCACCGTCACCACTTCAATTTGTTCTTTGAGCTCGGAATGATAGAGTCTGCCACCGACCATAGGGTATCTGCGATATGGGTCTTGCACGACTTCTTGAGCTGAGAGCTCTTTGAACTTTTGCACAACAACGTAAGCCTCTCGTGACCCGGGTGGACCAAAGGGGTATGTGAATATCTGTTTGATTTTTCCTGCATACCAATTGCCAGGAAACCCTTTACCAATAACAACATGACTATCCCGAACAGAGAAAGATGCAGGGCTAAAGATTGCCCCACAGTGCTTCAGTTTGTCATATTGCCTTGCTTTCACTGGTATTGTAGTGCCTGCCATGTGTAACGTCTTCCCCATGTGAACTAGGAGGTTCTGCAGGCGTTCGAGGACAACCTTCTTAAGACAACATTCAGTCCCTTGAAAAGATTCGTGCCATGTATTCACAGACATCAGGTCTTCAAAGAGGGTTCCCTTGACTTGCGGGCTTAGGTAATTTGTGAGCTCATCAATGTAAGGCTTCAGCTGGTGCCAGTATCCCATGCGTTTGCATGACAATATAAGGCCTCGAAACGTTTGAATTGAACACATTTGTTCGAATAGTGTCCTTTCTAGTTGACCTATCCATAGACTATGAGTGATCATCAATTATTATGACTGAAAATATGACAAACTGAATCTTCCATTTGTTTCTATCTTCTGAATCATATGGTTATATCGCTCGAAGACCCAGCAGCGCCATGCCGTAGTTGGACCAAAGTGAGACAAAAGTTCCGTCAGATGAAGTGAGATATGGTGATATGGGATGAGCTGATACATGGGGAAAAGCTGGTTCAGTCCGCTAAGATATCTCAACATCAGATTGCGAAACTCTTCGGTATGGACAGTGGTGATAGACCTCCCGCTGGCAATCTTGGTCGCAGCAACAAGGTCACAGAAGTTTCCAAATAGTTTGTTCTCGCGACTATTGGAAGGCAAAGAACCCCATAGACGACCCAGAGTCACGATGACATGCACAGTGCAGAAAACATGCCATCCATCAGCAGTTATTTTTCCCTGTCCTTTGTCCCCAATCCAAGGTGGTGCTGGTGAGCACCACGAAGGCAGCATAGTCTTTTCCATGTCATTCCAAATCTCTTGGAGTCTCAGACAACTGAGCACACGGGTCTTGCCATGATTGGCATTTGCATGCCTTGCACGGGAAAAGCGCTCTGGGTCTGGATTTTGAAGGTTGTGAGAATTGTCTATGATTCCTTCACTGTGCCTCTACCACATCATGTTAGTTGATGAGTATATCCTGAGAGGAGATATGTACAGCTTCCATTATAGCTTCTATCAACACTCTCTTTGTTTTCCTCCAAATCTTGTTCATCGTAGACTGATCCCATTTGTTCTTCCCATCAGTATCCATGCTCATATACTTAGTGGGCTTGACTTGAACCTTGATAAAGTATAAGTGAGTGAGTGTCGTAGATGACAACTCAAGGAAGTCATTGCTAGCATTTGCAAATTGATAAAATTCCATGGCAGTGTCAGCATCGGAGACAAGAGTAGTACTATTGTCGTCCTCTTGGGTTGACAAGGGAGCAATCAAGTTCTCGTTGTCGTCAAACCATCCTTTATCATGGCGCTGCGCATTGAGAAATCAATATACTGTGTAACAGGATGCCAGATATGAGCATTACATATTTGGTCAAAACAGCCATTAGTCGTTCGTGCTTCCTGCCCTTCACAGGGATCCCTTGGTCCACAGCCAGATAGCGGAGGATTCCGGCCTTACAATGTCATAGATTCTCCAAAGATCCTGTATGCAGTGTGCGGAATGCGTTTTGGAACTCGGGCGATGATCTTATCTCCAACGGTATAGGATCGGATGACAGACCATCGCCATCTTCAATTTTGATGTCCATGCCCCAAATGTCTTGACAATGGTGCGATAAGATTCTTAGGAAAAATGCGTGCATGGGGTCGACACAGAGGTGTTGTACTGGGTCAAAATACGGAAGCCAGAGGAACTTAGAATAGCGTATACCATGCTCTTTAGTGATTTCTGTTGGAGTGCCGGTGGTACAGCCACTGCGCGCCGGATAATGCAAAAGCCGGGTGCACTTTCATGTGATATTGAAAGGCTTGGCGCTTCTTTCTTTCCTATCTTTTCTTTTACTTTCCGTTGGGGACATTGGGATCCTCTTCTTATTCTTATTCAAGTAATATTCATGACAAGTACGATACCCCAAGGTTCTGTACCATACAAAGTACGATACCCCAAAGATTTGTACTCCGTGTATAAAAAGACGCTAGTTTACGATTCAAGGACCTCAGCTTGTTCTCTTTGAAGCTGAGGTCAGTAGCATTTTTTCTCCTTCCCTCTAAAGACGCGTAGCTAACATATGTAATTAGTCAGCGCCCAACGCGCCTTAGGTTAGTCACAGACAATCGTAGCTTGTTCTCTTCAAAGCTGAGTCAGCGCCCAACGCGCCTTAGCTTCTACAATTTCAGCACGCCGTGCCGCTGAAGCATCTCGCCATTCAAATGCGAGATTTCGGTGCTCCTCGCAAGAACGGGGCTCCCAGCCTCCGACATTGAGATCATCGATATTTTTGAGCTGTACCTTGCAGTACGAACAGAAATTGGCTGATTGCGGTCCTGTGAAGCCTAGTGCCTGACGAGCGGCTTGAAGGTCACAGATAATCAATGAAAGCACGCTCTTCGTCTTTCTCCCATTGGGGTACTTCCACGTCCGAGTGTAACGCACGCCATTATTGTAGGATTCCAAGAGATCATCGACCAGGGAAACAAAGAAATGGTTTATCTCCTCCATCGAAGGTTCGTTAGGGCCAGGAATTATCCCAACCAAGAACATATTCTCTGGCTTGAAGCGCTCCTCGGGTGGAAGGTTAAAACAGACCATGTACATTGCCATCACGGAGGCAGATTGACCTCCTTGCTTGAGCTGAAAAGGGTTGAAGCCATCCATGTTGAAACTGAACAGGTAGTGTCCCTCGTTATCAGCACATTGACAGATGAAAGGATAGCCATCAGCACCAAGAATATTGTACAATCCAGGGGCATCCCAGATATCCTCCATGTCGCCACCAGGTGACGGAGAAAAACCACGGTCCATCATATCCTCGATGCCAGGACGGCATAACATTCGCCCTAGCCACTCATTGAAATTGTGATAAAAGAAACGACGACATGGGATGTTGTATTGACGGCCATGTGCAGTATGAACCTTTCTTAGGCGTCGACCGCAGATCGCCCATGTCAGTGGGTGTGTTGATGAACATGATTCAGGATATGGATCCTGCCCATTGTCAAGGTAACAGATGGAGCATTTGGGACAGCAGATGAAGGTCTTGTAAGAGGGGTTCAGAGCAAGTCTGCTGATGACAGTGCAGGCGTCCAAGGGAACAGACCTCGCAAAGTACTTGCCCCGACCTTCAGTTGCATGAAAATCTTCTACCATGATGCTAATGAGAAAGCGTAGAGAGAAGAGGAGGCAGCGGCAGTCTATCAGCAATAGACCAGATATTATGTGCATCAGGGCAACAAGGATATATACAATGACGATGGTTGGTTCGGCGTCGGAAGAAAACAGTGGTATTTCGAAGTAGGAGGCTAGAAATTTGAACATGTATCAGCAAACATAGCAACGTAAAAAGAATGAGTCAAAGACACCACCCACATGTGTCTATGACCTGTGCTGAGTCAAGGTCCGTCACATCAGGGTCAGGGTCTATCACATTAGGGTCGGGGTCCATCACATCAGGGTCGGAGCGAGGTGGCACGCTGGGGTTGTTCTGAGGGGCCATCCGCCACGCGCGAAGCTTCAACTCGTCCAACTTGGCCCACTCAGACCGAAGCTCATCAAGTAATTGTGTCTTCAGAGGGATACAACGTCTGGACCCATTGCACTCCAGACTGGAGATATCTAGGTACCGAGTAACGATCCAGTCTCGGTATTCCATGTAGTGGGTATTCGTTCCCGCAAGGCTTTGTAGCGCGGGAGGGTTAGAGGGATCATCCTCCCTGGATGGTTCGCAGAAGACGAGATCCTCAATGTGGATATCTAGGAGTGATCGCAACCGAAGGTCAGACAGACAACCTGCCAAAGAGCGGGCGAGCCTGTCTTCTTCAGAATCACGTGTACCCTCCTCCACTGACAAAGAGCTGGCGGCCTCATTCTCCTGAGAGTTCTGTGTCTCCCCACGGGCATCGGCGGTGACATGGGAACCATCATGAGTATCATTTCCCTGACGCATCATACACTTGAGAAAGATTTCACTCCTACAGTGCAGCATACGCACCAAATACTTGAGATGCTTGTTGGCCCTACAATGCTCATCATACTCTCGTTTTCCAAGTCTTTTTCCTCGATATGGATGGCCCCTCTCGTCAGTTGTTTCATTCTCACCACAGCCATGACTGATGCATGTACAAACAGGTGGAACCGCAGGCATGATCGCCAACAGTAGGTTCGTTTACCTGTGATCAAAGGATTGTATGTGTGCATCTCTAAAAAAGAACTGTAGTCAGACATACCAGACCAGCCCTTCAAGCTTCAAGGAGAAAGTGAACAGCTGTGTGCAGAACGAAAAGGATGGCCAGAGGGATGACTTGATGCCTAGCGCTAGCTTAAGGTTCTCCGGGAACATGTACCTGGCTCAGGCGGGACTGTTCTAGCTCTACTCGTGCCGATGAAAATTAGTACAAGTCGAGATGATCGAGGTGTTAACTGTAATCATGATATCATATCATCGGTTGCAAAGGGCTTATGCGAAAAAGAGAAACTTCCAGAAAACGCATCAAGAACGTAAGAGTCACCCTATTGTACATGCATGTCTTTACCGCTGATGGGCCTGTCAAGTTGAAGTGGACAGGTGTTGGCCACATAGCCTGGACAGGTCTGGACGTTGTCAGACTCTGCACTGACTCTTCAAAGGAAGTGTCCGAGAGTAGGAAGAGGATGGCACGAATTAGGACATCCTCAATGCAGGACTGGCAGTTACAACTGGCTGCTGTCGGTCACCGGAGCGAGGGCAGGATTTGCCGCGTGTGGACGTCAATATGTCAGGATCAGGAAGGGAGGGAATTGGGAATTATTATAACCAGAGTACGCCTGCGTACACGGTTCAGCTCCACGACAACAAGGACGATGATGCTTGCCAGGGGACCTGAGCACGCCGATGATCGTTAGGCGTGCGAATAAGAATATAATCGCATAATCTGTCACGCCAGTGAGATCCCAACCCGTATATGGTAGCCATTGTTCAAGAGCTTATTAACAGCTACACTAGCATAGAGTAGAGATACATCACCCAACGTGCAAGGGGGGGTACCACGACTACCACTAAAATAATATGTATCCAGAAATTCTGCGTGAAGCTTAGTTCTATTTGGTGCTTCTCATCTGGGAAAATATCTATCAGCCCATTTTTCATGTACAATATATGATAAGGAATCCCACCACATGCCGATGATGTTGACGCCGTGATGGTCTGAACCGCTGCCCATACAAAAATATAGAATTTGCCTTGCTTTTCGCCACCAGTTACAGTGGGTAAAAAAACTGTCCCAATGTTTGGCTACTTTGAAAAGAATGACTTGTCACAAATCAAATAAATTATAAAATAATCTAAAAATAATCTATGTGATAATACATCATCTTAGCTTTCAAACAAGCCCTAGATCATGTGATTTGGATTAAAAGTGATGTAATGCTAAGCAAAACAAAACAGCCTATCATTGGGACAGTTTTTTGACCCTTTCTAATTTTCATAAAATTCTGTAGTATTTCTCAAATAGAGACACAAATACTTAAGCTAATAGGCTGAAACTTTGCAGAGAGATAATATAACATATAATGAGCTCAAATCAGGTATAAGCAAGCAAAAATAACTACTCCTTTCTTACTTATAGCATCATTAATATTTATTACTTTTGTAGTCTTATTATACTATTTACCCCTTTTAAAGTGTGTTTTAAATTTGATCAATGGCTGAAATAGTTTTGCAATTAGTAGTATTTGCTAATATAAGTGATAAAGTGCTAATAATGCTGTTAAAAGCCCTTTTTTCTGTCTATCTATAACATATTTTTAATATTATTGGATCTTTTTAATAAGATACAGTCATTTAAATAACTTTTAACTTTTAAAAAGGCAAGCATATAATCTTATTAACTAAATCCCCTACTTATATTCTTATAAGTAGGGGATTATAGGCTTTATTTTCCTTTAACATTCCTTTCTTTAATGATATTAATAAATCTTTCAGATAAAATATGAAAATCTAGGCTAAAAATAGCTTTGAGTGTTTTAATTAATTAAATAAGACTTAAGTAGACTTTATAGAGTTAAATGGCAAATATAATAACTCAAAGAGAAGTGATTATAAGTAGCTCATATTAAAAGCTATAATTAAAAAGCAAATATAGCTTTATATAAAACATATTATACCTTGTTTTTTAAGGATATAATAGGTTAATTTAATTAAGTAAACTATATACTTGCTATTTTGAAAGCTATAAGCTATCTAAATGGTTATAAATACTCAATAATATTAAAAGTATATAATAAATAAAGGGAAAAGAGGTCTTCAAATAACTTTTAGCAGCATTATTAACATAATACTGCTTATATTAGCAAATATTACTAATTACAAAAACTATTTTGACCATTGGTCAAATTTGGAACATACTTTAAAAGGGGTAAATAGCATAATAAGTATTATAAAAGTAATGAATATTAATAATACTATAAGTAAGGAAGGAGTAGTTATTTTTGCTTGCTTATACCTGATTTGGGCTTACTATATGTTATATTATCTCTCTGCAAAGTTTCAGCCTATTAGCTTAAGTATTTGTGTCTCTATTTGAGAAATACTACAGAATTTTATGAAAATTAGAAAGGGTCAAAAAACTGTCCCAATGATAGGCTGTTTTGTTTTGCTTAGCATTATATCACTTTTAATCCAAATCACATAATCTAGGGCTTGTTTGAAAGCTAAGATGATGTATTATCACATATATTATTTTTAGATTATTTTATAATTTATTTGATTTGTGACAAGTCATTCTTTTCAAAATAGCCAAACATTGGGACAGTTTTTTTACCCACTGTATAATCAAGAAGCGGTCCTCATTACGGTCCTTTACGTCATGCTCCTTCACAAACTTAGTCTATGGACCGCTAGGTCAGTGGGTTGGTCATCGCACGCTGGATATTGCACGCACCATCAGAGTGTGCACTTTGAAACCATCTGTGATGCTTCAGTTTAGCGTTGTACTCCTTAGATCATATCGCACTCACCGCCATGGTCTAAAGACCGCAGCCGGTCTCCGCGCTCCGCATCCCACACACGAACCTTGGATTCATCAGCAGCAGCTCCTACCACGGCGAGGCCCTCATGGGCAAAGTACACCAATGGAGTTTCCGCAAGCTTTTCAGGCTGCATGCCGACTGGCCCTTCCCACTGCAGGCTTTGGACAGTACCTGACTCCAACTCTCGCACCTTGAAGAACGCTGAAAATCCAAATGTTGCCACAAACCTGCCATCAGGGGACAGTGAAAGGGCGCCACTGTTGTTTTATCAATAACTGGAACTGCACATGATTGCATGCGTTCACGTACCATTCTTCCATGGATAAGTGCCAGAGACACGTTGCTTTTGTCACATTCCAGCACCTAACGCGAAATGAGACTGGATAGCAGTAGTTTTGAGCTCAATAATATACATAATGCCATGCCATTTATACGACACCAGAGCGACAGATGCGATGTCACCTGCGAGTTGGGATTGCCAGTTGACAGAGGTGACCTCAATTTCTCAATGGGGATCAACCATTTTGGGAGGAGGAAGCATAAACTTCAGCACCCAACACCCGACTTCAGAAACAGCTGCGTGTGTGACTGAGGGAGGGTTCACTGTAAGCATATGTACGCACCTTTCTCACACCGATCAACAGATGTCTTGCGCCCCCAAATCTTCACCTCATCCATGGCGGCAGTTATTGGGAATGTATCATTAAATTGTGGGGATATGCAGCTGACTGCGGTATTGTGTACCTTGAAATATGATGTTTTAACGTAGCGCTACAGTTACGTTAGCATATATGCTGAATTTTAATATGCAGTTGAGACATACCTCTAACACATCGATGGAGGCTATCATACCATTTTCACACCCAATTATGAATCCACTTGTGTCTGTCAGCCACGCAAGGGAGAGAACAGGTGAGCGAGTCACGATTTGACACAGAGCAACACCGGAACGTGTAGACCACACGAGTACTGTGGAGTCATCACTCCCTGTTACAAACTGACGGCCATCGGGACTAAAAGCTATTGCATTTATGTTAGATTTATGCACGAGTCACTGATAACGTTCTTGATAGTCGAGCTTGACCGGCGCCATGAAGGTAGTACGGAGGGAACAAAGGACAAGGACACGTGTGAGTGCAATGCGAGTGCCGCCAGTGGCATCGTCTTTAAACCTGCGAGTCCAAGTCAAGTATACATACTCAGGGACTCAGGAAACAACAAAGGACAAGGACACGTGCGAGTCCCATGTTTATGCCAGTGGCATCGTCTTTACGAGTCTGATCGTGAGTTACTGGAAGAAACTCTTTGTTCCCATATGCTCACCACTGGCATCGCTTTCCCTATACCAATGATTAACTCCCAACCACGCACCTTCATCAATATTACACCCATTAATCCGAATGGGATCACGATAGTAGATCTAGGAGAGTTGCACGACGATGCAACTGAGGGCATAGAAGTAGAAGCGCCTCACTCATCATCCTTACCTCCAATTTCGGTTTCGCGTTCACACAGCACCTGAAGAGGCAGACATGAGTCTTTCCCTCCGGTGACTCCAACAACCATTTCCAGAAGAATTTCATTTCATGCGTCAAATTTAAATGAGGTGGAGGAGAATGCCCAGGAGGTTGGAGAGACAGGTTCGGACGGGAGCGCAAGGGACGCTACCTCTGATGGAGAAGAGGATACTGACGAACCACTTCGCAATTCCCAGGTGAGTAGTAAAGCCAAATAAAACCACAATATTTGATATCTGACATGATGACATAGGGTGTAATGATCCCCCGTTCATCAGTGGGGATCAAGAAAGAAAAAATCAAGACGTGTTGGTTCCTACAGTGGAACAATAGAAAGGCCATCATCATGCTGCCTATCCTTCACACGAGTGTGCAATTGGCGCTTGGTGATCTGTTCATAAACCAGTTTTATTCCCGGCAGCATAATGCACAAGTTCTTCAAGTGTGGCTCTTAGTAGCGAACTCAAAAGCAAAAGGCTATAAGTGGAAACAGGTGCGAGACTAAGTTTATCACACATTTTCCGCTATACCTGACTCTGGATTGAATGAAGGTTGAAGAAAATGAGAAGGTGCACCACCCCACGCTAAAGAAGCGTGTCCTTTCCTTCCAGCCAAACACCTCACAGATCACCCCCATGTGGATACTTTCAAATACCGAACGAAGGCGGAAGGATATGCCTCATATTGTGCTTGGCTAGCTAAAGAATATTATCTGATCAAATGGCGGTGGGGGATGTGCAAAGGATTCTGGATTCTATAATTGTTGTATCACGAAATAAATAATGTCACACCGTTGCATGAGGTGATCCGGTGATCATGAATGTATGGGCGTACAGTTGTGGCTGACGGGCGCTCCGGGCTCTGTTTCGAGCGTAGCTCCGACGCACTCCTTACAGTTATAGGACCACATTAGAATTGACAACTTTGTGATGCATTTTGAAAAAGATGCACGTACCGAATGCCATGCTACGATCTTCTTCCCAGCAGTGTGCGGGCATAGCATAGATATGAACACGAGTGCTGTCAAGCACTGACAGATGGGCATGGTCTGCGTGATCACCGATCATATGCATGTCTCACACACTGCCAACAGTGATAAGCGATGCGACGACCTTATGACAAAGGTTTCAGGTAAGTTTCTTTGTGCCACTGTCACCTCGTCTATATCTTTTTCTTCATCTTCCCAACCTTCCTAGCATGAACACGAGTGCTGACAGCGCTGACATGCGCTGACAGATGGGCGTGGTCCGCGTGATCATCGATCATATGCACATCCCACGCACTGCCAACAGTGATAAGCGATGCAACGACCTTATGACAAAGGTTTCGGGTAATGCCACTGTCGCCTCGTCTATATATTTTCCCCCATCCTCCCAGCCTAGCCTTCCTTCTTCAAGCGGCTCACTCGTCGACTTCCTTGCCCCTCACTCGCTGAGCCTCTGAGCCTCCCAAGTCAGAGAGATCTGGTTGTTTCAAGATTCCTTCTTGAAAAGCACAGATCTCCCATCACAGGAAGGGTCGCTTTGCAGTATATGGGATGAGAAGGACTCGAAGATGCCTCTGAGATGTAGTACCGCGAGGTGCGTTACTCCAGGTCGTGACGACGTACGATCCCCGATGCTGATGCTCACTTCACAGCGCCAGGAACAGTATTTGGCTGGCCGTGAGCGTGTCCAGGGGGGATGATGTACGATATCTGATGCTGACGCTCACCTTACGGCGCCAGGTACAGGAGGCGACCAACCGTGAGCCCGAGGTGCGTCAAATCAAGGCAGTAGACGACATAATATGCTGATGCTCATCTTGCAGCGCCAGGAGGTGGCCGACCGAGAGCGCGAGGTGCGTTACTCCAGGTCATGACAACTGATGCTGATGCTCACCTTACAGCGCCAGGAACAGGGGGTGGCTGACCATAAGCGGGAGGTGCGTCAAACCAAGGCAGCTGACGATATACGATATAGATGCTCATTTTGCAGCGCCAGGAGGCGGCCAACCGTGAGCATGAGGTGCGTTACCCCAAGTGGTGATGACATACAAATGCTGATGCTCACTTTACAGCACCAGGAACAGGAGGCGGCCAACCGTGATTCCATGAGCGTGGTGCATCAATCATGACACAGGGCTGAGAGAGAGAGAGATGTGAGGTGATGCTTCACATCTCAGGGACTTCATATGTGTCTACACAATTCCGTGAAGCTGTCCGGGGCCAAGATGATCTACATACTTTCATAAGAAGCCCCTACAGATGGCTTAGTTGACCTGGATTCCCCTTCAAAGTACTTTAGACGTGCGTCCAGTTCATCCATCTGGTCTAACCATTGTCATAACTAATAGCTACCATATAGGATTTTCATTCCTGCCATATGTATCGTATTCCAGTGGATGAGACCACCGAATTCTAAAATGCACTAAGTTCACCTGGCAGCGATTGCCACGAATGCGAGAAACTCGAAAAAAACTCGAAACGATTCTTCAAGAATGCAAATACTAATCTGGGTCTCACTGCACTGTCCCTCTGGCGGGGCACTTTTCGAAAATGACATTGAAAAATGAAAGATTTGGTATTTGGTGGAAAACAATCAGTCCTCGCTTGTAACTCCCCCTCGATTACTCCTGACTCCCAACCGTCCTTCGAATCGCCTTCAAAGTGGATATCTCCAGGCAAATGCTCCTCTTGTTGGGGCCATCGGTGTGAGTTGTCTCAAACTGGAGACTCACTGTTACGACGTGGGTTAGCTTTATTATGATCAGTGATAAACCCACTGACTGAAGTAAATACGACACACCAGGCAAAGCCACATATACCCGAATATCAAAGCGGCTATCAGCAAGGTTGTGAACCTCATTGTGGTGAAGTATTGGTTTTTTTATGTGGTTGTGGGTGGTTAAGTGAGATGTGTGGGGTGAAAGTGCGAGGCAGGCTGGCCGAACGAGAAGACACGATACCGTCGGAACAAACAAGTATATGCACACACATGCATATGCATAACCTCGCCACTGCCTCTGATCCATCCTTCTGGGTCTCAACGAAGCTGATCCGTTCTTCTGATTGACCGCGACAATATTCTCCTTTTCATCATTCAGGAAGAAACGAATTCCTTGGAATCGACACAGGATTTGCCAATTCACGGGCCAATGCAGCCCGACCTTATCCCTGTACTTGTTCGTTGAGTCAACACACTTCCCACAGGTACAGAAGTTCGACGCGTTGCTTCAACCGAGGCATGCCGCGGCGCCGCCTGAGGCGGATTCCTCCTAAGAATGTGGAACATGGTGTTGTGAGGAACCACGTACGTGCATCCCTTTTTTTTCTTTTGTTACCCCCGTATCATGTCTGACACTACGGTCAGCTCGAATGGCTTACCGCTCTCCCTTGGACCCCACCACCACCGGGCTCGGATACCCTTACGAGGACCGACTTCCTCCCACGCAAAGTCACAACTCGATTCGGACCACTTTTGCTCTGATAAGGTCAAGCAACGGCTAATGGAGTACCTCGCTGTTGTCTGTCTGCGTGCATTAATTGCGTAAGAGGCAGGGTCTGAACAGGTCAAAACACAGGAGGTTGTTCTCAAAGATGCCATCGTGGATCAGAAAGACAAGGATAATGCATCCGAGGCCCTCGTTAGGGCACGTCACCACCAACTTCGATGGAGATACAAGGACCGTGTAAGGTGACCAAAACCACAATATTATTGTGCCTGACCGCCCTCCTCTGCCCGGATGTCACAGAAGAGTCATCATGGACGTGAAAACTGCAGGTTCGTCAGACTACTGGGAACTGGAAATACGTCATTAAGGACAGTCAATCGCTCGCGCGCTCGGACGACCTTTCCAGCGAATTGCCCTCGACGGCATTCATGATGAGGTTGAGATCCGTGGCCCATCGCCGGACATACTGTATGTTGCCAGTGGGCCTGGTTTGCTAGCACACGCATTGTGAAAGGCTGGTCGATGGATCCTATTATCTTATTGTGAGTCTTATAACCTTGTCGTACATCGTCCGAGCTTTAACGATAGTAGAGATGAGGTCGACAAAGTCGGACAGTCAAACTATCACGGCAATCTTGTTGCTGCATTGCTCAAGGTGCTTGATCCAGAGCAAAATGTCGTATATATATTTAATGTATGTCTCTTTTACTAATTGTATCTTGATACAATCGCTTGATACGATACTACAAATTGATTGACAGGATCGCTACATCAACGTCCCGATCGATCTATCGTGGGTCCTCTTCATCTGTATGGCTAATATGCTCGATACAATCGCACCACCATTTCTGGATCGTTGCGAGGTGATTCAGCTTTCTGGCTATATGCAACACATTGCATGGCGCTTTCTCGTCCCAAAACAAGTTACGCAAAATGGCTGTCTGAGCTCATGTTCAAGTGACAGTGCCCGCACTGCTCTCTATTGTCATGCAATACACCCGTGAGGCAGGCGTACGTACGTTGTATGGTGCTATTAGTGGGGTCATGTGGTTCGAGGCTGTTGAGTGGGCTGCGCACGTCGATGCATGGAGACTATCACCATCATCAGTGCCATCCCCTGTCTCTTCGCTAACGCCTTCACCTACTGTGGCCGACACCGATGCTGCTGGCGGATTGGACAAGAACAAGACTTGGTGACGCTGGATACGATCCAGTCGTCGAGGTGGACGAACTTGAGAAGATCCTAGGGTTGGCGCAGCATGATCGCGAGGACCGTGACCGCAAGGCTAGACGTGGTGTCTTTGGGGCCTGGTTGTGACTGGTATGGGCGAGGGTGAGCTCATGCCTATTGAGAGTATCGCAACACCTGGAAATGGGTTTCTCAAGCTTACCGGTTCACTTGGTCAAGATGCACGCGTACGATCTTGGCATCACCACTAAGCGTGCACAGGACCCTCTGCGCATCCCGGATGCCATGATCGACGTTCATCTACACCTTCCTGCAGGTGCGCAGAAGAAGGATGGACCGAGTGCTAGTGTCACTTTGGTGCATAGTTTCCTTTTTCTTGAGCCGGGTTGGTGCTAAAATGATGGTCATGGGTCTGGTAGGGTCTGTGCAGTATTATCCCTCTTAACGGGGAAGTGTGTGCGTCCTATGACTGCTGGGACCGGCAAGGTGAGCATACACTTGGTGTGCAATGGGTGGTGCAAACCTTACCCCTTACCGATGTCCCAACCGTGGTTGGTGTTTCCTTAGGAGTGGGGCGTCACAGCCCACAGAGTCTGCTTCGTCCGTCCCCGTGCCCAGTCAGACGAGCCTTACCTCACTCTTGCTGGCATCACCTGTGTCCGTGCTTTGTCTGTCCAGCCACCGCCCCTGACCACGTTGAGAAATTGAAGGAAAAGATGACTGACAACGTTTTTCCATTAACTTAGTCAGGTAGACTAGTAGCCAGCCATTCGTGTATTATCACCGTTTTCGATCTTTATTCACCATTTTCAGTCAGAGGCGCAGACAAAGCCGTCAACAGAACAGAACGGTCAACTGTCAGACTGTCAGACTGTCAGTCACAGAAACAGTCAGACTGTCAGACTGTTAGACAGACGTCTGACAGATGGTCACATGACCAGACCGGGAAAATGTTTAAGTTTCTCTTAGAGTTTCTTTTTCTTGTCTGAAAAACTTAGAATATTTATTTCGAGTTTTCCCATTGTAGATACTAGACCGGAAAATCTTTATGTTTTCCTTTAGAGTTTTTTTTTTGGTTCAGAAAACTCAACCCTTTTCGTCAGAGTTTCTTTTTTTTTCCAGAAAAACTTCAAGTATTTTTTTAAAGTATTTCTGACATAAAAACTCTAATGAAATGTTAAACACCTCTTAGAGTTTTCTTCGAGTTTCTTCACACTGAAAACTCTGATTTGCATGCAGTGTTACAAGACCAAGACCCTTGCCAAGACAGACATGTGACTATGAGAAGTAGTCATATGACCAAGACTATTACTAAGATAAGCATGTGACCATGGGAAGAATCATGTGACCTTATGGACCTAATCATTATGTGATCCATCAGGTGATAAGCCATGTAAGGCATGGCATGAGTCTGGGTAACTTATGGATCTTGACAGGTAGATTTAGAAAACCCATAAGTAGACATACTTGTGAGTCTGAGTTACTTGACAGGGCAGATCTCTAAGAATCCAAGTATCATATTTAATGTCACAAGTACTCACATGGGTACTTGTAAAATATGTACTATTAATTCAAATCTACTGTGTCTAAATATAAAGTGGGATACAGTATACTACAAATTGGCAACTGCTATTGCCTTGGTTTCTTGAGGCTATGCAGTTGATGACAGGCTTAATGCACTAATGAGGCATTGAGGTGCTAGCAGCACAAGGACAAGCCATAGTGTGGCCAAATGTAAGAAAATTGATGGCCACATGCTACATGAGATAATCTCACTAGATTCCCCCACTCAATGCCTCTTCCCTCAATCATTTATCATGATCATCCCTTCAATCATCACCTCCTTTCCTTAACCTTAGGTATATCTTCCCTTATCCTTTCAAGGGCCCCCTCTCTCTTTGAACAGCAACAATCAGCATTAGTCTCAATGACACAGTAATACTAACAAATTTACTTTATTTGACAGATTCCACCTTTTTTCATACATGTGGCACAATGTTCACACATCTGCCCACCCATTCTGATCTTCATTCTTGTCAACACAGTAGGGATAATAGATGTATTTAAAGCCACACTTGCTCATTGTGGCAGAGGTAACATCTTAATAAGAGGTTCAGTGTGTATTCCCTTCCATCTCTCTCCTGTGTGCATCTGTGGAAGTGATGTGATGTCTTTATCAACATCCTCTCTCAGCTTTCCCTCTCTACCTTGAACATTTTCCCCTCTCACAGCTCACAAGACCCACCTGCCTTTGCTATAAATGGCTAGGAAATGTGCTTGCCTGTCCTCTTCTGCTCAGACTACTCCAGCACCATCTCGTTCACCTTCCCCAGAGAAGAATGACAAGAAATCACGGTTCAAAAAATGTTATAATACTGCCAATACATCAGATGCCGACGTTTTAGGTAATTCAAGTTGTTATGCCCTACTCATTGAAACTTAGATGATAGTGGAATAGCAAAACAGAGGTGTTCTTAGTCATCAACATGTTATGACCACTACAATGCACCTGAGATCGTTCGAGATGATACCTTGGTTAAATACATTTTTGTATGCAAACAGTATGTTTTTTTAACATGATTTAAATTGCATATAAGCATTGATATGTCATTTATCTTCAGCCATCCATCTATTAAGGTCTCACGCACTTAACACAACGAAAGCACTAGCAATCTAGTGTGCCACGCTGATACCTGTGACCCTGCAGACTCTGCTGCTTTCTGTGCCATGGCTTCCTTTGCATATGGTTCTACATACTCAGCCCCTAAGCTTGGAATGAAGCTTGCCCTCTGGGTAGTTTAACACCATCGCTCATTTGCCATTGTTGCAGACCCTGAGTTCATTGAGATCCTCACTAATCTTAACAACAAGGTCATTGTGCCATCGCCCAATACCCTCTCTCGAGACATTAGAGAGTTTTTTGCCATGAGTCATCTGAAGGTTGCATCCATTCTCCAAGCATGTTTTTCTTTATTACAGTTTAAGGCATTAATGTTGACATTCACTCAGTCTTACCCAGAATGGCTCCATCTTTGTGTTGATGGCTGGACATCATCAAACATCATTTCATTTCTTGATGCAACAGTTCACTGGGTTGTTGATGGACGCATACAGTTGCTAATACTAGATTTCATAAAGTATGTATCTGCTAATGGGATGTTAGTGTTCTCTTACTTACTTTTTATAGGGCTTCAAAAGCACACACTAGAACATACTTGGCAGCTCGAATCTCAGAGTGTCTCCATGACTATAGGATACAGAAAAAGGTATTTTTTTCCATTGTAGAACATAATCATATACTTATATACTCATCTGTGATTAAGATTCTTGGGTTCAAAGCAGACAATGTGTCAAATAATAATACACTTGTTGAGGAGCTATCTGAGATCTTAGATGGTTTTCAGGGAGAGGTCACACGTGTTCAATGTTTTGCACACATTTTCAATTTAGTGGTCAAGGTTTGCAACATTTTTTTCTCCTTCCATTATCTACTTCTGACCAACTTGTTTATCACAAACAGGCTATCTTATCGCCATTCAGTAAAGCTAATAAAGCAGCAACTGATTATAAGAATGACAAGAAGGATGCCATGATCAGTAGGTTAGAGGAGGAAGACAACAATGAAGAGGTGGATCTAGACGTAGATAATGACAATGACAATGAAATTGACAGTGCTGTGGAAGCTAGCAATAATGCGAAGGTAGACAACATAGTTTAGGATCTGGAGCAAGATAAAGACATGCTAACACAAGATGATATTAACCTTAGGCATGTTTTGCTTTCAAAGGTATGTTCCTTGAGAAACTTGACATTATTTAATCTCCTGACTGTGTAAATCATAGCTCACCAATCTTGGAAGGAGGATTTTCAACAGCCCAATGCTTTGTGCTGACCTCAAATCCTACTGCAATTGAGTCAAAATCAAACCACTTCTTATGATTCAAGCTGTTTCTACAAGATGGAACACAACTGCACAGCTCATTGGCTGTGCCAAGGACCTTCGCCTTACACTCAACCTTCTCATCAACATGGAACAGCATAACAAATCTCAAGGGGTCTGCCTCAAACAATTTCAGTTGTTAATGCAGGAATGAGACCTTCTACTTTAGCTCTATCCCCTTCTTAATGTGAGCTGTCATATGAGTCTTCCTTTTGTAACCTAACATTTCCCCTAGCATAATAGGTATTCCTTGAGGCAACAAAGAATATGTCACAAAGTCAAACACCTCTTCTTCATGAGGTCATTCTACTCTTCAATATTATCACTGGTCACCTTGACAGATTCATCAATAATACTGACAACTTCTCTGCAGTAAGGGCTGCTGCTCGACGAGGCCACACTATAATGAACAAATATTATGGGCTCATTGATGATTCAATCATGTATTAAATTGCTATGTGTAGGTGGCTCTGTTTTTGTCTGTAAAATCTAAAAACTGATTTGGTTGGATAGTACTTCATCCACGCTTCAATTCATTGTATTTCATGAAGGCGAAATGGCCACGGGACTGGATTACAACTGCAGAGGGGATATTGAGAGACAAATGGACAAAGAACTACAAGACATCTGTGGAATCTGGCCCTACATAAACTATGGTATGTCATTGTCTCAGCCATACAATTTGTCACTTCCTGAATCATTCACAGATACAATCCTTAAGTGGTAACTACTTTGCGGAGCTAGACACCTTTGCCTCTGATCCCACTGTGGGCGATGCACTCAATGAATGGCTTTCATCTCTGCCATTGGGGACAGTAGCCAATCCAATTGCTTGGTGGATGGCAATGGAGGCAGCAGGCCACCCACTGGCTCAGATGGCCTTGGACTTTCTGTCAACACCAGGTATGCCTTAGTTGTTATTGTTCATGAAAAGACTCATGTCATTTGGCAGCCACGTTCACTGATGCTAAACGGGCCTTCTCATGTGGGGGTCTCACTGTATCAAAGATGCGACACTCACTTTCTGATGAATCAGTTCATGCTGCCACTGTTTTAGGTTCATGGTGCTTACTTCTAGGAGCCATTCCACATGACGAGATTATTGCATCCCTTTGAGATAAGAGTAAGTGTTCTAAAGGTAGTAAAGAATCTGCTGCCACTTCAGCTTTGAATAACATGGTTATTCACACTGATTGATTGTATGTACCATATATCTACTATAATATAAATGCACTAATTGGAAATTGGAAGGACAAAGCCTCCCCATTGGTTAGACAAACATGCAAGACAAAGATGCGATGCCATTGGTCAAGACAGAGACACCCCTATCATACACCTCTGAACTGAGTCCACCACTGGCACCACCACACGTTCTATTTCGACAGCCCCACGAACATCACGTCCTACAGTATTTCGTCGACTTCCTTTGGCATTTCAGGCTACTCACCATAATCATCATGAAGCACGGTGACCAGATTTTTCCCTGCCAAGCACAGTTTGGTGCAGAGGTACAGATGTCACAAAGAGAACTGGCAGATGCCCAATCACAATACCATTCTTTGACTCCATTTCCCTTTACTTTGAGGAATGTATAGTACACATTAGAAAATAGAGAATGTATTCACATCCCTCTAGATAACACTGTAACATGACACTTAGCCCAACTGTGCCTGGTCATAGACTTGCAGCTTGCCTGGCTCTCTGGGCATTCTGCCTTGGGCTGAGGCCTCAGGGGCTTGCTTGGCTCTCGGGGCCTGCTCGGCTTCATACTCGCTGGGGCAGTGTGGGGCGTTACTCGCTGTGGCCTTACTCTCTGGGGCCTTCTTGGCCTCGGACTGGGGGCTTGCTCAGCTAGCTGGGCCCAGGCGCAGCACGGGCCATCACTAGTACTATATATATGTTTGATCAACATGCCGTCTGAGTTGCTGCGGAGAGTTGTCAACTTGTTGCAGTGTGTGTGGGGAAATCCTGTAGATGTTCTCCACTGGGAAAAGAAAGGGTGTTGCAATGTTGACTGACCTCAACAATTGATAATTGCTTCAGTTATCGCATTCTGTAAATTTCTGTCCCATTACTGTATTGTAAAGGTTCAACTTTCCAACTTGGACACTTTATGATACAATTTCTTATATGACCACATGGTGCATTGAACTCAAACGGAACATGAGTGCTGAGCACTGAGCAGCAACATTGGCCTTGGCAAGAATATCAGGCAGAAATGGTATAGAGTATGTTCCAACGTTAATCCATTATCCTTGTACCTTATGCTCAATGACAGAACACCCTTCAAGGGGCGACACAAGATAAAAACAATACACGTGTCTCGATCATGCTTGTCTCCGCTTCTCTGCCTCTTTCCTTTCCTCTGTAGCTCTCGTCTCACACTTGCTTGCCTTCACTTGAAGACCTACTCATTCTATTGTCCCATACAGCATTTGTAGCATATTTCACCCTACTAGGATTTGTGGTCCTTGTGTGCCCAGCAATTGTAAGCAGTGCACATTAAATTACAGCTGTATCTTTGACCCACAACCACCTAGACATACTTTGCTGAGTACTCATCTCCTACCACCATTGCAATGGGCCACCATCACATCCATCATATACTGAATCACTTGCCAACTTGACCACCAAGCGCATGCCTCTGCTGTTCATAAATGTGTTCCAGCATCCTTAGCAGCATCTACCATCTCTGCAATCAATTCCTCCACCCAGAGGAATGCGCCACATTCATGCACTGCTTCTCCTCTCTATCTCTTATGCATCAACAATGTCAGCTGGCCACTATGGTTGTATCTGCCAACCCTGGTTCAGTTATGAAGTTCTACTGGGAAATCCTGGGGAAATGTTTGTTTTTCGTATTCTCCCTAGACTGCTCCTTTTAATGTGTCTTTTTTTCGCTTCCATAGTGGTCACATAACACTCGTCTGATTATGACTTATATGGGTGCATGTGCCTCCTCAACCTGCAACAAATTCAATGGCTTAATGGCCAAGTGGTTCAAAATTGACCAGATCCACAGCAGTTGGATGGGAACACTTGGTACAAGTAGGATGTCAGTGCATACATTTCTCTCTCCTTCAGTCACATGACACACAGTGAACAGCAAATTCATCTTTGTGACACTCTCGACCCAAGTAGCTCTAGGAGACTATCTAGTCCGTCACAAGATCATCACCCTCCATCTAGCTGAGTTCTATTCATCCTGCATGAGCACCCCCAACCAAACTGTCTCCTTTCAGGTACATACTGTAAGGCTGCATGTAGATCCAAGGTGTGGAACAGCCCTCCTGTATGCCTCTCACATTCTTCTTGCTCAACCTGCCCAAGGCCATCAAAGAATACGCTGGCTGTGATGCTGACATCATGGGAACCTCCTCCATTTTCTTCAACTTTGATGACGACCCAGCACACTGTTATAGTGCGACCAGAAAAGGGCCCTTGTGTCACTGAGGACCAAGGGGACTGCAGAGAGTGGGGATAAGGCTAAGGACAATGTCCCACTCATCTGCAGTTTATATGGAGACAAAACCACAAATAGAGCGATGCTCTGACACAACAGAAAACACAACATGACACAAAACCAAAACAATAAAGAAAGTGAACAATAAAGAAAGGAACAATGAAAGAGATGAATAATAGGAAACTGAGCAGTGAGGACTGGCCAGAAAACGAACTGAACAGTGGCCAGTAACACACACAAGCCCCCATCAGCTCCAGCCCTAGCCTAGCAGTGACAACAAAAATAAAAACAAGCAAGCAAGGCACTGTGTGATTTCACAGACATATGAGTCTCACTGTACGTTCAAGTTACCACCTTCTTTTCCTCTTTGTGCATGCCACCTTAGGATTCTTTCTCTCTTTTTCTTTCTCGTTTCCCCCCTGTGCCTTTACCACCCGTTCGATGAAGACTTACACTGAGACAAGCAGCCAAGACAACTCTTCATATCTCCGTCCTTCCTGGACTCACAAACACAACGCTCAGTCATGCTACAATACAATGATGGCATCTATGATCCAAGTATATACTTACCTGTGCCATGATATGCTTAACACTTTCCCTAGTGGACCCATATCGAACCTCGTGGCCTGATCCTTGCCTCACCTGTGGATATAGGGTTCAGCATGGGTATGTGTTTACCTGTGGTATTTGGGCCAAGGGTCCCATGGTTACAGGTGTGGTTCCCGATTTTGAAACCCATGTGAGAACCATACCCACAACTGCAGTGTCACAATACTGGTATCTACACCCTCTCAGGTCTGACAATGATGACAAGTAACAAGATACACTGCCCTCAAGACATGCAAGTTTCACCAATTTCACCTCTGTGACCTCCCTGTCAATGTTTAGTGTACGTTCAGCCCCCACAACCCTTGCGACGCTGTCTTACTAATGTTATCTTCCAATAGCACCTCCGATCACACCAGCCGTGGTTCTGGTCTCCACTTATCAAACTTCTCCTTTATGCCTCACCCGTATGCTATAACCCCATCAGTGTGCCCTCTGTGGCATGCTCGGATTGTGAACATATGTGCCGTTCAAGCAAGCACATCAACTGCATCCCAACCACTTTGCAGGGCAGTGACAGCCCTAACAGTTGCCTCTCTCTTTTAGTCCCCTTGTTGGCCCCAATTTTATGCTCATATATCTTACTTCTATATTGTTTATCTTGATCAATGCCATGTCCCCATTCTCATGAGACCCAACACAGTCGACACCTGAGACAACACGTCAACATGCCAACTTTAAACTTCTCACACATAGACTGAGCGCATGGTTGACAAAAAGCAAGTGGAATTATAGTATGGGAGATAAGAGGTATGGTGAGAGTATAGCGGAAGGGGTGGAAATACAGGCAAACAGAATTACAGAACAACAGGTGTACTTCAGTGTTAAAGTGTCATTGATTGCTTGGCACGTGTGATCTGGTCTATTTAAAATAAGATACAGAGAAGTCAAGGGAAAGTATGGTACGAACTCAAGTCCCACATATCTGAGGTCCGAAGAGTAAGGTTATCCTGAAATACAGTAGCTACATTATAAGAGTTGAAGTCAGATCCTTGTAGCTCTTCTTTGAAAGTGTGTCAAGTTCTGCAATAGTGTCATTGAATGTTTGTATGGAAAGATGGCATGCATGATTGGGACTATTCAAAATAAAATGCAGAGATTTTGAGGGCAAGTCCAAGACGGATAGGGTGTGTTGGAGGCAATTCAGTGACAGCGTCCTTGGGCCTGCTGTGCAACTCGTTCTTTACATATTTGCTTGTGAGTTGTCTTGGAATGTTCACAGGAATCACAAATAAAAGAGGGAAAGTCATCAATTACATGAAAGTCTGGTGATAGAACCAGCATGAATGAGAGCACAACTTGGAATCGCACATCACACATTGGTATGACAGAGCCCCGGCTGCCCGGTGAAGCATGAGAATATCAATGGGTTCTGCCAAAGTTACGTTGCAGCATGCACGCATGTTCAACTTTGAACAATCCATTTGTTGTACTCAATAATACATCTTCTCCCTTTTTAACATGACCTGCAAGTTGTACAGTACTCATTGATGCTGGCCACTTTATCATTGACATAGGCAACTCTACTGTTGACACCAGCCACTTAACCATCAATGCTGTGAGGAATAAGGGTGGTGTTCTTTTCATTTTTCAGCTTCAGACTTTGTTCTGGTATGGCCTTTTATCTTTTATATGTAGTTATGTTGTGCTGCAAGTCCTCATGGCCATTTATGGTAACAATCCCTATTCATTGTAGTAGTAAGCTGTGTTCCCACTTTTACTTCTCTGTCTTGACCTCTCTGTCTACTGTCCATAGCTTGTTGTATTTGTACTGAAAGCAGACCTCAGAGTGCCCAGAGACGTTGTTCTGGCCTCTTGGATAATACAGGTAAGATCCCTTAACTTTTCCTACGCCCCTGCAGTGCAGTCTCACCTGTACGCGTTCTTGACACTTGGCCAAACTCCTAGCATCTCTACCTGATCTTATTCTTCACCTATACATCCTATCAATGAGCTCAACGCTCATGACAAATGCCAGCCACTCAAATGTCAACGCCAGCCACTCAATCACCTATTGCCATGAAACTCCTCTCACTCTCTCATCGACATTATGTGTTACCTTTTAAATTTTGCACAACTGAGTCATTACAATAGGCCCATGTGCAGATAATTGAAAAAGGGTACACATGAAAGTAGGACGCTGATTCCAGTAAAAATCACACTTGCAGGTGAGAATACCCACCAGATGAATGTGAGAACACAAATTTTGGATGAGTAACAAGCCTTGCAAATTACCAGGCCAAAACTCACGCCAATTGTTGTAGAGAATGTGAAGAGGACGTTTACAGTTGGATCAAGCCATTTCACATCATTTATTGCTATGCTGATCTGGCCCTTGTACTTGCTCTTAAAGTATGGCAAGAATATTGAAAATTGGAGGACAAGGTGAAGGGATTATGCAAACTCAATATATAAACCGTGGGTTTGTATAGACCTGCACTTTTATAGTAAGACCAAAAAAGTAGGGGTACAGTGTGTATCCCTACCCTGCACAGTTACAGTGTCAGCAGGTGCGGGTGCAGTGTTGTCTAGCCCAACCTGTATCATACCCATGCTGAACCCTAGTTAGCGCAATAGGTGTGATTTGAGATTGCTGAGCAGTGTGAGTACTTGTGAATACTCATGAGTTTTCTATCACTTGCAAGTACCCATTTAATGGTGGGTACTTGAGTTGTGAGTTTGAATCTTTCATATATGAATACTTGTGAGGATCTGAGTATTGGAATATGTACTTCAATTACCTGTGGGTATGGATCTGGGTCACTCATGAGTGCACTTGTGCAATGCCTTAAAGCTATGTGATTCACTATATGATCTATCATGAGATCACCCCTAAAAATGGAATAACACCATCTGTACAGATGAAGACAGTTAACATGTGAATACTGCACCACAGTGTCAGAATTGAGCTCACACATGTGGCTCCTCCCTTTCCTAGTTTAGCACCATTTTTAATGTCATTCCAAGTCCTTTCATTCATACCTGACATACATACACCTTTTGAATATATAACACTTGCAAATACACCCAGGCACCCTCATGCATTTGCCCACCTTCCTGCTCTTTTCTCGCATGGCCATTTTTCCAACACACAGTACATGTGATTGTTTCAATTGGACAAGCCAATATCCCTTAGAGAGAGTAATGCTATTGGAGAGTATTAATAGCACAAGCTAATATCCCTCAGAAGAGACTAACATTATTGAAGGATATTCTTAGTATACAGCACACAGACCATAAACCTGTTACCTAGACTAAATAGTTATGCATAGACCATTGCATAAACCATTTGTACATAGAACCAAACAATGTCATTTAGTTTATAAGACCTTATGAATAGACTGAACAGCCCCCAAACTATTCTCTTATATCTTCATCCACACTCCTACTTAAGCAAAGGCCCCTCATCACTCTTGGCAAGTGTTTAGGATATTGGTAGCAATTCATACTCTTTGCTAGTGGTTGAAACACTAGAGTGACTTCCCTTTTAAGGGTCCAGGGCTTCATGATATTATGCATAGCAATGAGGTACTAATGTACTCATGTTTATGTTCATGTCTTATTCCACACACACATCACCTTTAAACCCCTCTCTTGAGGTTGTCAAGTCTCTTATACAGCCCCTTTGAATTAGTGATTTGCTGCTGTTATGCAGGTTTGCCACATAGTGTTAGCAGGTGTGGGTGCAGTGTTACTCAGCCCAACCCATATCATACCTATGTGAAACCTTACAAATAACAGCCTAATCAGTCTTAAAGAAGCAAAAAAATCACCCAATTGGCCTGAATGGGAGAAGGCAATTAAAGCTGAGTTGGAACAGCTCTAGGACATGGGTACCTGAATGCTTGTCAAAAAACTGCTTAACACCATCCCCATTGCCAACAAATGGTTATTCATAAAGAAGACTAACAATTTAGGGCTAATCACTAAATATAAAGCTAGGCTAGTGATTAAAGGATGCTCACAGCATCTCAGGTTTGATTATAATGAGACATTTTCACCTGTTATACATCTGGAAACCATCCGATTGATCTGAGCCATGGTTCCAGCTATGAATCTACAGATCCAACAGCTGAATATTAAGGGTTATACCTAAATAGGATACTAAAAGAATACATATACATGAAGCAACTGGATGGCTATGGCAATGGAACTGATAAGATCTGCAAACTAAATAAACGCTTTATAGACTAAAGCAAGCTGGTTGAGAATGGAACATTCAATTTGATAATAAGCTTCAAACTATGAGGTTCATGCATCTATATCTAGACCTATGCATATACACTCATAGTGTTGTGGCAGCTTCAGTAGCTGAGCTGAGCCTTTAGCTAAGCTGCTATTAGCCACCTAAACAGCCTGGCTGACAAGTTGCACTGTGAATCAGCCATGCTGCACCATGCTAGTTAGTGGGCCAGCTTTTCCCCAGCTAGACACAGCTCGACTCTCAAGCCAGCTTGAGGTTCAATTATATCGCAATAAAACTAGATATTGCTTGAGTGATGCAGGTTTCGAATAGTATATTTTACTATGGTGTGTAATTACTATAATATAAAGTAGATAAGTGTGGCATGTACTGTCTACATTTGTACAGTTTGGACTTTTTTTACTGAGGGGTGCATGATAACAATCTGCTTGTCCATGACAGTTCCATCATCTAACAGGGTCTATAACTATTTCATTGATGTGATACATCCTGGGCTATCATTGCATATATGTAATGTAAAGTCTTAAACTTGAACTACAAAAACGATGAACAATTAATGATGCTATTTCTTGTGCCTTGTATGAGTGGTTCAAGTGGGTGTTTAATTTATAAACTGAGGCAATCTAGTGATGGCACAAGTTGAAGAGCAAGGCTAAATAAAACTAGTAAGTACCAGTTATATGCTATTCATACAGGCTAAGGTTTACTTACACTCAACCAGTGTAAGGTGAACGGTCTATGCTGACATGAGAATACACATCTAAGGGCAGTGCTATGATGCACTAATCAGCCTCGCTGTCTGAGCACTGTAAGAGGATAGAATGAAGGTGCTGATAGTCTGGTTTCTTGTCAAAGCTAAGAGAACAAATATGGGTGACGAATTTGCAGAAGGGAGCAGATAAATCATTGCACAGCTCTTCCATTGTGATTGATATTTTCTTATGGAGGACTGCCTCCACATTGCTCTATGTGATATTGTTAGTTCAAGGCAAAGCATCGAGTGCTGAATAAATAATGGTATAGGCAAGAGACTTCAGGTCATTGTAATGTGACTGGGTATTGCCTTGCTGACCATTGATGGATGAGAACAGAAGGGTACTGATGATCGAACAATTTGTTGTAAAAGGGATGTGCAAATAAGTTGCAGGATTGCAGAATAACTGTGTCAAGCCAAAATCGATGAGATAGACAGTAGGAAGAAGGCTATCAATGTGAATTATGAAATTCCTGGGTTTGATGTCACAATGGATGTAGTGTTGACCATGAAGCAATTTGACAGCTGAGAGCTGCATGCAAGGATATGGTCAGTATTGTCATTTGCTTTATCTGACAGACACACCATTTGAGAGGCATATAGGAATATCTTCCTATGGTCAAACTTAGGCTGATGGAATAAGTTGGCCAGTGACATTCTAAGATGCTTCAGGACAATAACTTCATAAACATCTTCTTTGCTGTACTAGAGTGCTTGATAGATTCCTCTGCTACCACCGATAGTTGTGTTCACATTATATTTATAACTGAGCCTTAAAGGGAAGCTGCACAGTGCTATCTTTAGGGCAACACAACCCCTCCCCCTCCTCCCCCCTTGCAATACATGTAGACCATGGCACTGAATTCATAGATGAAAAACTAACCACTTGGTACAACCAACATGGTATTGAATTTTAAATAATGGCATCATATTCACCTTCCCTGTAACTGGCTCTCTGGGATGGGGCTAGCTTATATGCCCTATGGATAGAGGTAAGTTTCAATCAGGATTCTGGTTATGTGGTTTGGATTTGTTTCACATGTTTGTTGTGTGATTCCCTTAGATACAGACATATAAATGCATAGGTATATGAAGGCAGTGATGGGCTATCTCCTTCTTGATTTGTGTTGGCCTTCTCGGTCTTGGGATTGTACTTGTATCTAGGTTACATTTCTGTTCCACTAGGCATTCTTGGGACAGTCAGATGGTACAGTTGAATTAGTTACTATACCCATACTGGTTTCTTCGTCTATGGGTTTACGTCTCCATAGTCCTGCCAGAGATGTATTTATAAAGGTCAACTTGGAATCTGAGAGCTCCAAGTTAAATCTCTTATCTATTAGAATAGGATTCTTGCAATCATTCACCCAACTTCCTCAAAACTGCACTCCTACTTTTATAAGGGGAACCTCTGATATAACATACAGAGGCTACAGACCCTTACTCAGACACAACTAGGAGGCAATGCTCTTAGCTATTCTGCTTCAAACTCTAGCACAAGTCTATCACTACAGCGATCGCATCTAGCAGCAGTGACATTCCCAAAATGAAGTTACAGAATGGATGAATTGCACCCTTATCAAACTGGTGCACACAATGATAATGGCACAGAATGTCCCTGAATTCCTTTGGGAACATGTGATAGCACATGCCATATATTTATGCAACCAATCCTCTCCCATGCTGTAACTGATGCTACCCCATATGAGCACTGGTTTAATGAAAAACCAGATGTACCTCATCTATAGGAATTTAGATCTAGCATATATGTGTTACAGGATGGCCTATCAGCCCTAAGGAAAATGCTTTCTAAAGCACTTGAAAGAATCCTTATAGGCTTTAATGATAGAGCATACACTATCAAATACTATAACAAAGATACTTAAAAGATCTCTATCTTAAGAAACTACAAAATTCTCAATAGTATCATACAGACCCCATCTAGCAAAGATTTAATCACAATCCTATCTACACCAATGTTATCTAAGGAACTGCATATGAATGAGAATAGACCTGTTTCAGGTCCTAGCATGCTAATGAAGGAATACTGGCAAAAGGACAGAAATAAGGATTGCAAATATACTAGGGGTGTCAAAAAGGATTACAGACAACTGGATAACCTATTTTTTGATAGCGATGATGATAAGGATACTATGATCATGATCCATCTTATAATAAATGATAAGTTGTATAATGCAGCTATAAATGATGGCCCAATCAGTCTTAAAGAAGCAAAAAAATCACCCAATTGGCCTAAATAAGAGAAGGCAATCAAAGCTAAGTTAGAACAGCTTTAAGACATGGATACCTGAATGCTTGTCAAAAAACTGCTTAATGTCATCCCCATCGCCAACAAATGGTTATTCATAAAGAAGACTAACAATCTTAGGGCTAATCACTAAATACAGTATAAAGCCAGGCTAGTGATTAAAGGATGCTTACAGTGTTCTGGGTTTGATTATAATGAGACATTTTCATCTGTTATATGCCTGGAAAACATCCAATTGATCTTATCCATAATTCCAGCTATGAATCTAAAGATCTAACAGCTAGATATTAAGGGTGCATATCTAAATAGGATACTCAAAGAAGACATATATACATGAGGCAACCAAACAGCTACAGCAATGAAACTGATAAGATCTGCAAACTAAATAAAACACTTTATAGACTAAAGCAAGCTGGTCAAGAATGGAACATTCAATTTGATAATGAACTACAAACTATGGGATTCATTATTAATACCAAAGTAAGTATAAAGAGCAATTGTCTCACTGATGGCAAACCACCAACCTCAGTAAACCCTCCAAAATCATCAGCATATAAATTATAAGATGCAAGAATTTTCTATCTATTACACAATAAATGTACATTAAAGCTATACTTAAATGAGAGAATATGGATCACACCAATCCCATTGCTATGCCATTAGATTTGCACTCAACAATCAAACCTAATCTTAATCAATCATATGACAACCACAGCAATCCATTCACAAGTCTATTAGGCAAACTCCAATACATCATCAATGCCATATAACTGAACATTACATTCACTGTCAATAGATTAGCTTTGTACACAGCTAATCCAAGTTTGAAGCATTATGAAATGTTAAAATGGATCTTACAGTACCTTTTCAGCACTAAAATATGTGCAATCATATACAGCATATCTTATATAAGATCTATGCCACTCATTGGCTATTCTGACACTGCATATGCTAACATGAAAGAAAGAAAATCAACCATTAGAATAGTATTCATGTTAGTTAGAGGTGCTATCCTATAGAAATCTAAGAAGCAGACCCTCAGCATCCAGTCCAGCACTAAAGTAGAATGCATTGCTCTCTTGCATGCAGGATCTAAGGCACACTGGCTCTAAAACCTCTACATGAAGCTTGGATTCTCAATAGAATGTCTAATCCTGCTTCATTACGACAGTACTGAGGCAATAGCAATAACTGCAAACCCCCACTTATCTTAGCAATCAAGGCACATAGATCTAAAATGGCACATTATCAGATAGCTAGTAGCCCACAAAGTTGTTACCATTGTAATATGCTGGGATAAAGACCAAACTGCTGATATCCACTATATTATAATGTAGGTTGAGATAAATGAGTCAGAGACAACCTTGGGTCTGATTGGCTGAGATGAATAAAGAGACAAACTTGCTGCTAGACATACAAATGTGTGCTGTGTGGGTAGATGACTCATGATGCTGACTGATCAGCTATGGGAATTTTTGTGCACCCTCCTGTATCTCCCCACCTTACAATATTATAAACAATGTGGATTGACTAAATCTTACCTCCAATTGGCTGAGAGAACAGATAAACATGTGTGCAGATGACTCATGATGCTGACTGATCTGCTTTAAGAATCTTCATATACCTTCCTGACTGATTCACTTTTCTGAGATCTTCTTGCCTTCATAACTCAAATTTTAGCCTTACAATATACTGTACAATTTCAAATAATTCATCAGTCATGCGTCACAAGGGTACCTAACATAGACGAAATGTGAGTCCTGTCACAGGTCACAAAGTAAACTAACAAATCCATAGGCAGCTATATTGTTCTAAAATGGCAAAAAATGTCACTTCGCCCAGCATGCTTGTCACACCCAGCAAAATTTGCACAATGTCACAGGTCACCCACCAACTGACGAAGCAAAAATTTTGTTAGGTGTGTCATAGTCATATGTGGGTGACGATCTATTTGAAATTATATAGTATATAAAGACTATGAATTTCTATATTGTTAGATCTTATTGCTCCCTGACTTTGTTCTGATCTCTGGTTTTGGTACATCAGTAATGTATCTGACAGTGATATCTGCTATCAGTCTCCTCAAAAATGACTTTGACAGTTAGATACACCATCACCGTATTTGGAAACTTTGCAAATTAACCCTTCATAATGAGGATCCACTGAACAGACAGATTCCTCTTACTCTCCCTCATTCACCAGTGACAAATAACAGCAATAAGGAGCTAACAATATGTGCCAATATAACTAAAGGTTACATCATCAAAGGGAGAAGACAATCTGAAATCTCTAAGATGCTTGGGAATCTGATATTAATGATATGGATTAGTCTGATGAACAGGTTCACATCATATATTCCAATGTTACCTACTACACGTCTACAAGTGTGCTAACCTTCACATCACTACTGTTGGCCATGGCTACATAGTTACCTCCATGTTGACCATAACTATACGTATTACCATTTCTTATGTCCTGTATGTCATGTCATGTTTCACAGTTATGAACTTTCACCAAATGTTCCTTTGATAAACATTTCCCAGAGATTACCCAACTCCTTGATGATTCCTTAGAGATTACCCATGATCATATGTTAGTTTTTCTTTAAATGTGACCTATGTAACATTTGAATACCATCTTCAAGTTATCCCGACAACTGCAGACCTACATTGCACCACACTCTGAACCTTTACATATGAATCAGTCATGACACACTATGAATGACAACACAAGTTAGTTCAAGGCATTTTAGGTGTTTTCTTCAAGTTTGACATTGAGTGTGTTTGGCTCACTATCATCCAAAACATGACTATGTTCAGTTAATTCTTCATTCAGTACTCTTATCTCCTTCCCATTGGCACCTCAGTTATGGATTCAAGACATATAAAAATAGATTGGTTGACCTTGTAGGTGGATAGGGCCCATGGCTATATCATGATATTTCATTGGGGTTTCCTCATTGTACATTTCCCTCATCATGCCAGTGCAGGCAGATAACTCACAATGGTGACTAATCTGCCTTGGGAATCTTCCACTGTGCTAAGCATCTTATTCTGCCTATGCATAGCACGGGCAAGTGCTAGTATTAATCAAACCACTATCACATCTAAGGCATAAAACACACATAGGAAAAATGGGCCTAACACCTGTCTAAAGGGGAGTGTTAAGCATCACTGAGGCTTCATGTGCTTTAAGCCTTGGGCTCCTATCTTTCACATGCATATCAGCCCCTAAGGCAGCTTCTAGGACAGCTGGCCATAGGTTCTCCTGATTACATACAGATGTATAGATAGTATATATACTGTGCTCATAGTGTAGGGGTGAAATATAGTATTCTACATCTATCTCTCTTTAGATGCTTACAGAGCATCTACTTTCATTTTTATCTCCACATCACTATAGAAGGTAATGCATATGGAGATGGCTAGCATAAGGTAAAAATCACCAAGTTCCTGCACCTCTCATATTTTGCTTCTTCTCATTTAATTCTCAACATTTTGAAAAACTGTCTATATAAATTGTAGCTATAAACTACCCCTACATACAGTATTGTATAGACAAAAGTGTATATTTTTTAAGTTGTGAAGGAGAAGTAAGAGAAATAAACCCTTAATTTTCTTATGTAAACATGCAGGTTCTTGATAATTTCTATTAGTAGTACATTACTCCACACCCTATCTAAGGGTTTAATAGCTTGCTTATCAGTGCCATCAGCATCAGAAACATTAAACTCTGTATTGCTTTTAGGCACAAACTGCTGACTTTCAGACAAGCATGGCAAAGTAATTATCTAAGGAGGGCTCTCCCTTACTACCCATCTCTACACACTTAGCTATGCCACTGCCTTCATCACTCATCTAAAATTCACTTCTGCCCTATATGCTAAATAGGTTTCTGACGTGAAGACATGGCATTGCCATTTGGGGCACTGCAACCATTGCATAATCATTGACATGGCTTGCAATAAAGTCATTAAAGATATGCTGATCAACTTATCCTCTTCACCACCCATTTGTGACAGCTGCATTCTAAGGAAGCAGACTTGATTACCAGTGCCTAAGAAGTGAGAGGGAGTTAAGGCTACTACACCTTAAAAACATGTTTACATAGACCTGTGTGGCCTTATGCTGGTTACTTTACACTTCAGATGTCTGTATTCTATAACAGACCATTCAGTCAAAAACCCTCGTACATCTGATTCACCCGACATGTACAAATGGTCATGAAAGTGGGTCCACCCGACGGTCGGCCGAGGGAACGTATATGTGGGTCCAGCCAACCCCGCCAATGTTGTATTCTCAGATTAGAATGATAGAACAGTATTGCATTGGTAGTTGATAGTAAGATATGGTGGTTATATATTTTACATGAATGTGGTACTGGCCGACCATAGTGAATATGGTAAGATCGGCCGATACCACATGTGTGATCACACTTGCTATGTAGGTATGGTATCGGCCGACCATACCAAATATGGTGAGATCGGCCGATACCACATGTGTGATCATACTTGCTACGTAGGTATGGTATTGGCCGACCATACCAAATATGATGAGATCGGCCGATACCACATGTGTGATCATACTCGCTATGTAGATATGGTATCGGCCGATCATACCAAATATGGTGAGATTGGCCGATACCACATGTGTGAATCATAATTGCTATGTAGGTATGGTATCGGCCGATCATAGTGAATATGGTGAGATCGGCCGATACCACATGTGTGAATCATACTTGCTACGTAGGTATGGTATCGGCCGACCATGGTAAATATGATGAGATTGGCTGATACCACATGTGTGATCATACTTGCTATGTAGATATAGATCTGTCCATGATATCCATGTCACATGTATCTAGTTTAGAGGATTATGTTGCTTGAACAAATAAAGTCAACTTAAATATCTAAGTAAAACTGTAAAAGACACCTCGATTCCATTAAACATATTTTAAGCTAGATTTCATCTAGAGTTATATACTTTCCAAACTTCTCTTTAGCCTTTTCCCTAAACCTTTTCCAAACATCTTTTTGCTTTGCAGCATATGCTTTAAGTCCTGGTTTTGGATAAGTTTTATACTGCCTCTCCCAGTCTTGCTCATAATGTTTAAACCACAAAATGGTCCAAACCATCTCATGTTTCACTATCTGCAACTCTTCTTTCCATCTTTCATGTCTGGCCCTGGCTTTTAACCAGCTAATTCTATGAACTTTAAAGCAAATGTATGAATTTTAAAGGAAAATGTGAGTTTAATGCCTTATAGCACTTACATTCCTCATTCCACATCCCAAGTGGCTCAAGCTGATTTCTCCTGATTCTCCAAAACCAAGGAAGAGCTTCTGAACCTTGACCAAACCGATTTTCCTCGGTAATGTCCTTAGACACTCCTAGTTCATTAGGCTGTATAAGTTGATACTTTTGCAGAATGTCTTGAGAAGCTTCCAAACGGGACAGTGACTCCCTTGCCCTATGGTAACTTCGAACATTTCCAGTAATCTTCAAGGTTACCCTTCGAATATCTTGTTTGGATCTGGTGTCAGTTCTGACTGAAGTTGAACTTCGAAACTTCATCCTATAAAGAATGGACTTGTAACCTAAATGAGTTCTCAGTTTTTCTAAATTGTCATTGGCCTGCCCAATACGCAATTGGACCTCCTCCTTTATCAGATCCTTTAGGCCTGCCTCTTTTAGATAGAAGGCCCCAATATGAGATGGCATCCAAAGGGTGAGATCTTCAGGAAAGCTCTCATTGAGATCATCTTCATATCCACCTTCTTCGGCATCTTCTTCTTCGGCATCCTTGTCAACTAGGGTTCCCCAGAATGCCCTCTCTCTCTCAGGCTCTTCATCATTCAGGGTCTCCCTTTCTCCTCAAGACAGAAAGCAGGATCATCCTGATGGGAGAAGGTAACATCCATATCCAAATTGGACATGAAAAGTTGAGCCATTTGATTGAACTTGGCTATTCTAGTATAAAGCCTTTGTCGCTTTTGAAGAATGTTGGCACTTTGGGTTGTTGTATGATTTACCAGCAAACACCGTATATCTGCCCGTAATGAATCTCTATAAAGGCCAGCATTGATATTAGAGCCCTTATAACTATATAACATAGTCACTCACTGGGCATCCTCAATACTAATACCTTCTATCAACCAGGTTACAGAACCTTGTGTTCCAGAGGTTGATGTCTTAGCATTTAAGAGATTAAGTCTCATCTCTGCCAATGTTGGAGCTATAAAAGAGATGAAAGAATAATAAGCAAAAGCACTTTATTAAAGAAAAGAAAAGAAAAGAAAGATAACCAACCTTTGTCCATTTGTAAATTATATATATCCAAAGCCTCTCCTCTTTCATTGTCAGCTTTCTCTGCCTCTTTGGTCCACAGTCTCAATTTGTCGGCATCTACAACAGAGCTAAGCTCTTCAAATGGACCTTTCATGGAATCTACTCCATCAGAAGCAGCTTTGAATTTCCTTGATAAAGTTTTCACTATCATTTAAAGTAAGTTTTAAGTTACATATCTATAGCTAAAATTGAAATTTAACTCACCTATTCCTACTAGCTTTTTCCAGTTTGAGTCTCTCATATGGTCATCATAAATCTCTTGACGGTGGGCTAAAGTCATTGATCTTGCCGAAGGTGAGATTTTATTAAAGGAAGCCCAAAGGGTTTCCAATATCTCTCCATCAATATGGCCTGCCCCTTTAAGGAACATGAGACTGAACCTGGAGAAACATAGGGCCTTATGGGCACTCAGATGGAATTTCCCAACTGCTGGCACCACTTCCAAATTATCCGGCAAGAGCAAGCCAGATGATTTTTCTACTCTGGCCAAGAAGTTCTTGTGCCATTGGCAAGCCACATCATAGGTGATAAGGGCTCTTTGTATACCATTAGAGTTGTAGGAGATTGCTTGACAAATGGAGTAGTCAATATTTTTTTGCCTTTAAATTAGATCCAAATTAGTAAATATTTATGTAAGGAATGGAAAAGAGTTTACTGTTCTCCTTTGTAAAAATCAACCACAGAATGGGGAACAAAACAACCATGACGAGCACAGGCAGTAGCACCCACACCAGTGGCACGCAAGTGAGTTTTGTTGGTATTGGCATCATTAACAGCCCTATGGTTTTGACATGTTGACCTCTAAGAGATGCAAAAGAAGCATAAATGCATAAGTTACAGCCTTAAGATTCAACAATACATACCTCTTCATTATTTGCAGCCTGAGCAATATGGTTTTGATATGGCTCATTAGCCACCATATATGCTAACCCATCCGAGAGAGGCACATCATCCTCAGGCTTACGCATTTTCATGTGTTGAGCAGTAAAGTTGCCATCCACCACATAGTGTAATGAGACAACATCACTGTTTTATAGTTAGCTACTTAGAAATAATCTAAATGGGGCATAAAAGTGCACTGACCTATTATATTGCTCAGCCCAGTCCTTAGGCAAATTGATTCCTGGCTGAGGACATGCAGGACAAAAGACTGCTAACTCCCCCTTTCCAGGGTCATTCTGAGCATCATGACCAAACCCAGCTCTTTTTCGATTCGAGAGGTCTCTCCAAGTCCTTGACACTCTCATTAATTCACGATAACGATCCTGATACTATGGTATTAGCTTTTATTTATAATAAAATCTAAAAACATACAGGAAGGGTATCAGGAAAGGCATTATTGGTGAGCCTTTTAAGCTTTGAATAAAAGCTAAATGCTGAGGTCTTGCATTCCAGAGAATCTATGAGAAACTCATCCAAAACATTGAATGTAAAGGCTGTTTGAGGCTTGAAGACAGTTGAGGGAAAAAGGTGATGTCGAAAAAGCTGCAAATGTTTGTCTTGATCACTGAACCCATTGCATCTGCACCATTTCACTAAGTGAACAAAGATTCCTCCCGAGTCCACTATGGTTATCCGGTCATCATGTTCTTCAGTACTTGAAGGACAGACATCTCCATTGTGTCCAAGGTTTAGAATGAAGCCTAAGTCCTGAAGAGATATAGCCTCATAGAACAGACCATTCCACCTTTGAAGCCTATGAAATGGAAGAGACAGGTGTGCTTTGACAGCACAGGTATGACACCATCCATGATGCCCAATACATGAAAGGCAACGGATTTTACTGTTAGCTTGAAGACAAAGGGTACATTTGTCTTGCAGTTGTTGTGGGGCTTCAGATTCTAAAAGAATGGATAGGTAGGTAGTCCTCCAAGGAATCCATTCTGAGAGAAAATCATTCTGAGACTACTTCTTGTTAGACCTTAATCATAGTATATATCACAACCTCAATCTTACTTTGGTAATCCTAGGTATGTAAGGCTCTTGATCATTGAAGCAAAAAGCCTCTGATTGAATTGTATCCTCTAGTAAAGCAGAAAGAGTTGTTTTAGAGTGGGATGGGGTGTTAGATGGTTTTGTTTTTGATGATTCATCTTCCTCATTTGATGGCTTATAATAGGAGGCAGCATCTACTTCAGTATAAATGGTCTTTCCCCTTCAGGTTTTGGTAGGGGTAAGGACAACCATAGATCCAGAACCAGCTCTATGTTTCTTGCCACTAGGCCTATAAACAGAAATTTTGGCTCTCTTGGCATTTTGAGAGGTACGGGTCATTGTTGAGTGAGCACTGATTGAGACTTTGCACCTTGTAGCACGGGAAATATTTCTAGAGGATCTCAAGATAAAAAAAAAACTCAGGGTCAATTTGCAAATAGCTCTTAGGGCCTGTACTGTATACTGTATCCACTGATGTGGTTATTGTGGGCTGTGTACCCACACTTACTAAACAGTTCTGGGTCTTGATTTGCAATAAGGTTACTAAGGTACATGTTTTTTACATCATATGTCATGCTGTAACTGATAAGAGAAAAGGAAATGTAAGGAGAGTATCAAACAGAGCACTTTTTATGTCTAACAATGCCAGATGATACTAACACTGAGCACATCCCTCTACTTATTTCTGAATTCTAAGCTATCTGGACCTATTTCAATACAAAGGAATTCCCTGACCTATGTCACTTATCTAAGATGGGCATCTGATGTGAAGGAGTTCCTGAGATGTCACTGACAAGTGAATTCAAAGCTTATTTGTCTTAGATCCAGGGGGACACTACGGTCCCCTTGCCGAATACATTTGATCCATATACTGGTGATGGAATTCCTCACAGATTAAGATCTGCCATAAATGGCAAACATTAGGGATGGTAAGTCCGAACCTAGCCGAGGAGCACCAGCGGCAATAACTAAAATTTATCATATAGATTTGGTCACTACAACTTGCACTTATAGTGACTTCCCTCATATATGGCTGTGCAAGCACATAGTGGCCATTGTGCACTTTTTTGGCGATGCCAATCTTGGACCCCAACTATCTAACAACACGCAAGTGAGTTGCCTAATTCCCTGGTCCAGCAGGATGGTAGTGTCGGCAGTACGTATGACAGCGCCACGGGTTCCGTTGTCTCGGTGGCCAATGACATTACTTCTTATCTTTTCCCTTTCTTAGTCTAGCTCATTTCAAAGCCACTGCGTGATTTGGGAATTGCAAAATCCCTTAATTCAATTTGATCGTGACTCATTGTGCTGGCAGAATGGTGATGTTCCCTCCCAGCCCTCTCAAAAAAAGAAATCATCAGCTTTCATCAATGTTCATGGCTGGAGACAGCCATGTGAATGGGAGTAATGTGGGGTAACAAGAGCTGCAGGACAGATACAGTAAAGTTGACAGCATGGCGGCAGCACATTGGCGAGCCTAACCATAAGTGTATCGCCGATAACTACCCATATGGAGCTCACAGCAGCCGAACAGGCGGTCCCCTAGGCACCCTGTCCAGCTTCCCCGATGCCGTCCATGCAGTTTCCTTGTCCCCATCCACACAGCTTCCGCCACTTCCTCTCCCACACCACTTCCTCTCCCTTCATCCATGCAGCTCCCTCCCTGCATCTCTCCCCTTTCCTGCATAGCTCTCCCATATTTCCCCTTACACATACAATCCATATTATTTCCAGACAGGGGTCAACGCCAGTCAGCTTCATATCATCCCACATTCCCCTTTTCCACATTCCTTTTTTCAACACATATGTAGCTTAGGTAATGTGTTTGTAGAATGAATAAATTTTATTATTTTACAGTAAAAGTTACTCAGTTCTTTCAATTCCTCAACCACTTAGTAAGCACTTTTTGAAGTCCAACAAGTCTGTCACCGTCGTTGTCGTTGTGGTCTTCCATCCTCCTGTTTACATCAGTCGCATCAGAGCAAACAGACAAGTTGACAAGTGGTTGAGATTTGAGTGCAGAGACAACGAGCAGGAATAGGGAGACTAGCAATGGGGGATGAGCAGCAAGCCCAGGTCTCGCTACGAGTCGTCACCGAATGCGACAACTTTGATGAGTGCAAGTGCGAGCGTGCTGGGGAGGGTCCGAGTAACTTAGTCCACGCTCCGGACCGTGGCATTGTTGAGATGCCGATCTGAACAGGGGATGTCAGCCCAAAAAAAACACGTGTTATCATAGAAAATTGGGAATGAATGGGTAAAGAAAAATGGTCCCGAGTGGCCCAATTTGGCTAATTGGCTGGGGTGGCACGCATCGCGGGCCGGGCAGTCATGGGCTCTGTGTGGCCTTGTTGTCTGTCCTGTCTGTCCTGCCATTATTGTTCGCCCCAACCGGCGGGGACCGGGGAGTGCGTGGGAGTGCTGACAGGGCTGACAAAACCGAGGTGGTTTCCCATCTGTGGCGGGGTCACCCGCTCTCATGCGTGGGCAAGCGCTTTCCGAACTTTCCCACCCGCCCAGGGGCGTGACAGACGGGGGTGCATGTACTCTCGGGAACGTGCGATTCTGGACAGAAGCACCTTTCGAAGTCCAACAAGTCCAACAACTTGGCGCATTGTGTTTAGTGTCATAATGTACTTAAAAATAAAAAATAAGTATTATATCAGAAATATTTGTACACAATGGGGGAATGTGGATGAGCAGGGGAATGCGTCGCAAAACATGTCTTCACGCGTCTACAGTACCCATTACTCCCTTTCCCTGTCATCTCCCTATACTGTAGTGTCAGCCCCTGATCCCACTCCCCGTTCCGATGGACCCCTACCACCTGTCAAATGGAAGCGACGCAAGCGCAAGCGAGCCGGACAATCGGGCCAGCCAGTCGCTGACAGCGCGGCGGCGGATGATGATGCTGCATCCATCATTTCGGCAGCCAATAGGAGTATGAGCCTATTACAGCATAGTACAGGGATCTAAAATTAGCAAAATCACTCAATGTCATTCAATTGCAACTCAGTGCCCATGTTCTCAGCAACAATGGCTGACAATGGTTCCTGCCTTCTAGAAAAAGAATATATTGCATCCAATCAGCACAACTGGGTTAAACTGACCAGAGATGGCTGGGGAAGAAGCACGCCTGCAGTAAAGTCAACAGCGTCAGTCCCCTGCTTGCCTGGCAATGCCTGCACCCATGCCCCTGCACCTACACGTCCTACCCATGTGCCCGCCTGCGTCGCTCCCTCCTCCCACACCACCCCCATGCATCTCATTCCCCAGCTTAGATAATGTGTTTATAGCATGTTTGTAGAATAAATAGATTTTATTAATTAGAAATATTACACTTAAAAAATTACTAATTAACGCATGCTTGATGTCAATGATGCATGCATGACGTTTTTTTTTTTGGAAAGTGTTTATTCTCAGTACTACGTACAGGTAAACTAAGAATAACTGCCAGTAGCAGGAGACGGGAAGGCATCAGCTCTATCCGACACGCTGAGGCCAGCCCGAAGGCCGAGTGAGGATGCATGCATGACTTTGTAGTTCCGTTGCATCTGAGGCGGGCCGGTGCCGGTGGTTGAGGAATTATGTGGTGCTTGATATGTGTGTGACTTGGCCAAACTCTGGAAATTTGGAGTTCAGGTGAATCTAAGGTGGGCCGGGGCAGTGGGATATTTCTAACTTTAAAAATGCTTAGTCATTCCCATTGCGGTCTATTTAGCTACATTATACATGGACCACCAACCTAACTGGGTTGGTAACAAGGGTCTAGCCACCTCTAATCTGTTCTGCACATCATCCTTTGCATAATGAGCAATTGCTAACCTCTCCCCCTTAGACCACTCCGGAACTGAGTGAGTCAATACCTTACCTGGAAACAAGATACTTGTTCCAGGTTGGTATGCAAACTCTGCATTAAAATCATGAAGCCGGAGATGGGCATCATGACCCTGACCAAAGCTAATTAGATGGTCATAAAAAGATAATGCCCCACCCTTATCACAATGCTCAGGTGTGAGCCGATTGGCAATGATATCTAAGCCAGGATATATAGTTGGCCAAGTTAGCGAAGGGTCATCCAGCTGCTGGAGTAGCAAAGGAGTAGCCTTGCTGTTTGCCTCATACATATCTGGATGCACAATCTGAAGAACTGCATTTAGTAGTTGCTCAACAGGGTCGATGAGCTGAAGCCATTGACGAACAGCTTCAGTGCGAAGATGTGGCGAGGCGTATATAGCATCTTGAAGTCGCTAGTTTTAGATATAAGTAGGAGTTCCCAATCACAGACAGTAAGTATACATACCTGTTGCCCTGGTAAGAACTTTCCAATAGACAATGATAGCTTTCCTGCTCCAAAAATTGCCTCTGTACCATCACAAGTGAAACCATCCATCCGCCAACTTGATATGTCTTTGCCTTTTTTGGTTGAATGACACAAAGGTTCTTTAAGGCACTTGGTAACCCTGTTCAGCTCTTCCTGACCACAAAGTTAATATGAGGGATTCTGAACAGAAACTTTACAATGCACCACTCGATGGAAAGAAGAAGACTGGGAAGATACCACATTAAAATCTTTCCGTGCATATCGACAATTGTTGTTGGCTTTGTAATTAAACCCACGTGTACGTCGGCAAAATATTTATTGGATTCCCGCTTTTTAGCTGACTCAGCAAACCTGTCATAATCCCAGTTAACCGAGACTATAGTAGGAGCTAATCCATTAGAATAAATTCAAATTCCAATCATAATTTTACTTACTTGGGTTTAAAAAGGCTGCAGCGATGACGGTAGCACAATGTTGTACTTCTACATCCATTAAAGGTCTCATTTCCGGTCCCTTTTCTTCAAAGGTAATGTTATGGGGAGTTTCAACAAGAACTTGAGCTCTCATCCTAAAAATGTTAGAGTGTGAAAGGAAAATAAGGTGTTTTAGGAATTGGGTCTCACTTTGGCTTTCGGAGTTTTTCGAAAGAAATTTTACCCTCAATGATGATAGGGCTCTTTACAAGCTCATTCAAAACGCTACCTATATAGGTAACCAAAGCAGAACTTGTATCCATATCAAATGCTGACTAGTGCTGACCGCCAATCGGAATCGGTTAAGTTGAGTTGTTGAGTTGCAAGACGTGAAAATTTTCTGTTTGGGTGGCTTTATAGTTCCCATGGTTCAATTTTCCCACGGCTCACATTCCCCATAATGACACAATTCAATCCTTAGGCAGAAAGAAAGTCCCAATTCCCTCACTGCTGATACACTGAAGCCAAAGCCCCAGGACCACGTGGAGGAATGAGTGTTTGAGCACTGCAGTCACCCAGCATCCACTATCTCGCTGCCCTTCCACTTTTTACCACTCCGGCCCGCTTTTCCGGTGCTTTCTGGCTATCGCTCCCATCACTGTCATCACTCGGTCACTGCTATGCTATTCACTTCAAGTTTCCCTCAAGATCTCATGGACTGTGCTGCGATTACAGTGCCTGTCAACCTCAAAGTATGACCACCATCCCCTCTTTTACTGCGGGTGGTGGACCTATTTTGAGCTTGACTGGTAAGCTCAGCACGGAGTAAGTATGCCCTCTTTTACGGGGATAACTCTGATAGCGCGTTCTCTTTGGGGAAGTCTTGTGCCGATGGGAAACTGCGGACGGAACGACCTTTATCACCACGCTCGGCTGGTGCTTTGGTATCTGGTATATGAGTCTCAGCTTACAACTTGTGAGCTAATGGCATCGTCGAACGGCAACACCACGCAATCTGAGAGTCCATCGCCAATCCAACACAGGGTGGTACGGGTCAGACTGGACAACACCGCACTCGCGTGCGCAGGGCATGGGTACACTCTGTACCTGTAGTTTGGTGGTTTTGTTGTAAACCCATGGGTCCATATAGACCCATGGTTCTGCCATTGCAAAGTTTCTAAATACATGACTGTATACCTCTTATATTGGCAAACCAAATGCATCCCCATATGGACCAAGCTAGCAGCCACGAAAGGGGAGTGTTGTCGAAGAAAGAAGAAACGCCGAGGGAGAGAGCAGAGATGTTGTGAATGGCAGTACCACCGGCACGTGGGTGCTGAGTGACGGAGAGACAAGGCGTGTTGATGATGGGGGCATTGCGGATGGTGGTGCCACAGACGTGGGTGACAAGTAATGGTATCTGAGCCAGTGAGGATGATGCCAGGAACAAGTGAATGTGCGTGTCAACGCAGTGCTGAATGATGTACAAATTTTGTAAAATAAAGTAGTTAGTATCTCAGAAACAAAGCTAAGGATTGTATTCGACGTACCGCTACCATGCTTAGTGCTGATCTTCTTTGTCCAAAGGTCAAGATGGAGAAATGAAACCGAAGAGAAAGGGAGGAAAGGAGTGGCTGTAAGGGTGGGAAGCGATCTGTTTTGCTTGTACAGTACAGTAGTCACAATCTTTCTTTCATCAGTTTGTGCTCATCGCCCTTTCCCTTGACTGGTTTGACCCTTGGTGGAAGATGATGTAAGACTGCGATGATAGAACAAATGGAAAACTGTACAGTTGTGGCTGACAGGCACTCCGACATCGTACCTCAGGTGAACACGACCCAAGACTCTAACCCATTCTGACCCTCGTCCTACCCGACAAGCCTGGCTCTCAGGCTGATTCCACCATCACCTCTACTTTCATTACCAACTCTCACCCACGGAGCAACATTATCACTCCTGAGGTCTGCAACTGTGCATTGTCATCCTCTGGCCATAATACCTATGGCCGCCTTCGATGTTGCTGTCACTGAATTGCCTCCAGCACACCTTATCCGTCTTGGACTTGTTCTCAGCTTCACTGCATTCTATTTGAATATTCCCAATTGTGTAAGCCATCTTGCTAAACAAACATTCAGTGATGCTTATTGCAGAACTTAATACGCTTTCGGAGAGGTACAAGGATTCGACGCGACGCCTATAATCACGCAGCTACTCCAGGATAACCTTACTCTTTGAACCTTAGATATGCAGGACTCGACTCAGGTTTGTACCGTGCTTACCCTCAACTCAACTTCTCTGTATTCTATTGTGAGATTTTGAATGCGCCTGATCGCGTGTACCCTCTCTATACAAGCATTTAATGACACTTTGACACACTTCCAGAAGGTTTTGACTCTTATAATGCAGCTACTCTTCTTACTCTTTGGACTTCAGATCCGCCTTCTGTGACAGTAGACGTTTGTTTGACAACTAAATCCACTCATCATCGTTGAACTCAGAACCCGAGACAGTGTAGGTGCCGTACCGTGATACGCTCATAAACACTCTCGATACAATGTTGGACACTTCAAAACCAACTCACTTAACCGATTGCATATCCTTCAGTACCGGATGAGGGCTTAGGGTTCAATGCAGTTTACCCTTGGCTTTTGAGCTAACGCTGACAGTTTGACACCCATACAGAATTGTGCCCGTATCTTTTTCAAAGTTGCTCAATCAACGAAGTCATGTGACCAAATAATAGTCACGTGACCACATAATAGACATGACTGCGCAATTGTGTTACATCATATTAGATATACATCTCAAAAGTTCAACTTCTTCTAAAAGACAGAAAAAAGGTGCAAGGGGTAGCTTGCCAAGGGGGGCCCTCCCTTGACAAGCCATCCAAGCAAAATGAAAGTTATACACTAAAAAAATAAAAGCGACATGAAACTGAAACTGAATCACACTAAATATCCAATCGGACAATACAAACATCTATAAAGGGCATGAGTAATATTTTATAGCACAGAAATGAGACTTATCTGATACAAAGAAGACAGTCGCGATGCCAGCAGTTGACCGGCTGAACTAAAAAGTATCAGTTGCTGTTAAAAATTGTAGGGAACTAGAACAAACTTACCTTGTCAATAAGGGGGCAGTGACGATAACCGAGAGGGACAGTGACGGTAACAAGGTTATAGTGAGCACTGGAACATGACGTAAAGGGGTTAGCTGCACTAAGAGCACGAAAAAGTAAAAAACATACGTCAACAGCCTTGATGCGTTACACAGTCGCTTTGTAAGTATGATCATCGGAAGACAAGAGTGGGAGCAGGACCACCGTCCTAACACACCACTTTATGCCTTGACCAGGACTGAAAGAGCAAGAGCGAGAGCGGGACCACTGTCCCGACACATCACCCCGCCCTGGTCCAAAAGAGCAAAGGTGATGGTGGGACCACTATCCCAACACATCGCTTCACCCTCGTCCAAAAAGTAAAAGTGATAGCAGGACCACTGTCCCAACACATCGCCTCACCCCCATCCAAAAAAGCAAGCGCGATAGTGGGACCACTGTACCGACACACCACCTTGCCCTCGTCCAAAAAAGCAAAGGCGAAAGCAGGACCACCGTCCTGACACATCGCCCCGCCCTCGTCCAAAAAAGCAAAGGCGAGAGCGAGACCACCGTCCCGACACATCGCCCTGCCCTCGTCCAAAACAGCAAGGGTGAGAGCGAGACCACCGTCTCGACACATCGCCCAGCGCTTGTCCAGAAAAGCAAAAGCAAGGGTGAGAGCGGGACCACCGTCCCGACACATCACCCTATGCCCTTGTCCAAAAAAGAAGCAGAAGTGGGAGCAGGACCACCATCCTGACATACCACTTTGCCCTACAAACCCTAAACACAAAAGTAACTTGTCAAAAAGAGAGTGGGACGGTTGTCCCGCACAGCAACACAAAAAAAGACACCAAGGAAGCATACCTATCAAAGTAAGCACTCTGTTGTGATCTATGGACTGCAGTTCCATAGATCACAACAAAGTGTTGCCGCAAACAAAAGACAAAATAAACAAGCATTAGGGTGAGAAAAAAGAAGCGTTAGAGTGGGGGGTGGAAGAAAGAAGCAAGCGAGGAAGCGGTTGAAGTTGGGGAAAAAATGTCAAAGTGGAGTTTTTTTCAACGGCCAACGTTGAATCCGTCACATGACCGCGTTGACTCTACACTGGTAGCTGCCACTTTTATCACAATATCTAAGGCAAATGCGCATTTGCGATGTGTATAATACCACAACCTTTAATGACAACATTGTAATTAGAACTAGGGGCATTGTAATACGGTTGTAATATAATTGTGAATGATTGTATTGTGATTGTGATATGATTGTAAATGGTTGTAATATGATTGTGATTGATTGTAATATAACTGTGAATGGTTGTAATATGATTGTAAATGGTTGTAATATGATTGTGAATGATTGTAATATGATTGTGAATGATTGTAATATGATTATGAATGGTTGTAATATGATTGTGAATGGTTGTAATATGATTGTGAATGATTGTAATATGATTGTGAATGATTGTAATATGATTATGAATGGTTGTAATATGATTGTGAATGGTTGTAATATAATTGTAAATGGTTGTAATATGATTGTAAATGGTTGTAATATGATTGTGATTGATTGTAACATGATTGTGAATGGTTGTAATATGATTGTAAATGGTTGTAATATGATTGTGATTGATTGTAATATGATTGTGAATGGTTGTAATATGATTGTAAATGGTTGTAATATGATTGTGAATGGTTGTAATATAATTGTAAATGGTTGTAATATAATTGTAAATGGTTGTAATATGATTGTAAATGATTGTAATATGATTGTGATTGATTGTAATATGATTGTAAATGGTTGTAATATGATTGTGATTGATTGTAATATGATTGTAAATGGTTGTAATATGATTGTGATTGATTGTAATATGATTGTAGATGGTTGTAATATGATTGTAAATGGTTGTAATATGATTGTGATTGATTGTAATATGATTGTAAATGGTTGTAATATAATTGTAAATGGTTGTAATATGATTGTAAATGGTTGTAATATGATTGTGATTGATTGTAATATAATTGTAGATGGTTGTAATATGATTGTAAATGGTTGTAATATGATTGTAATATGATTGTAAATGGTTGTAATATAATTGTAAATGGTTGTAATATGATTGTAAATGGTTGTAATATGATTGTGATTGATTGTAATATGATTGTGAATGGTTGTAATATAATTGTAAATGATTGTAATATAATTGTAAATGGTTGTAATATGATTGTAAATGGTTGTAATATGATTGTAAATGGTTGTAATATGATTGTGATTGATTGTAATATGATTGTAGATGGTTGTAATATGATTGTAAATGGTTGTAATATATTTACAATCATATTACAACCATTCACATTCATATTATAACCACTTACAATTATATTACAATCATTCACAATCATATTACAACCATTTACAATCGTATTACAATCATTCACAATTATATTACAACCATTCACAATCATATTACAATCATTTACAATCATATTACAACCATTTACAATCATATTAATTGTAAATAGATACTAGGTAATTGTAATATAATTGTGAATCATTATAATATTGTAATATGATTGTAAATGGGTATTCGGCAATTGTAATATCATTGTGACATCTATCCTCTCTTTCCTTTACAAAAACAGACATCTTGTTCTTGATCCAACTGGGAGTTGGCAATCTCGTTTGAAGGACCTCAAGGATAACGACATCCGTGCGCCTGGGAAGGATGATAATGGGTCAGGAAACAGTCATTTTGAGCCTTCTTGGATATGGTTGGTCCCTCGCGTACATTCAGCCCCTGATATGGGGGATTCTGAACAAGTTATCAATGATAGCCTTTAAGTCAAATGGGCAAAAGTTCAAGTGCGAAAACAACGTTAGGAGGAGGAGGTCTTGCTTATCCAGGAGGAGATGTGTCGGGTAGTTTTATTTCATGAGTGGAAGGCTCAATGGTGGCAAAGTCAGGCTTGCCGCCGTACTGATGGAGACCATAATGTCATCCATGGTGTTGTGGCGTATGCGGAGAAGCAGGCGCACCTGTGTGAGTGCCTTGCTCAGAGTTGCATATCTTCTTGGCTACCTGTGTTGAAAGGTAATGGTGTTACTTTTGACTGGGAAGCATGTTATCCTTCTGTGCCAACTATGGTTGATGTATTTAGTGAGACTCCTGCTGACAGTGATAGCGAACGTGATGATGAGAGTGTGGAAGAAATCGACAATGGTGGGGAAGGAGAATGTAATGAGAGGGGTAATGATGTGGACATTGATCTATTTGAAGTACTTGTAGATGAATAATGTCTTATTCTCATTCAGAAACAATTATAATGGTATTACAACTGCTCAGAACCCATTCACAACCATATTACAATGATTGACAATTTTATTACAATATACCAGAACCTATTCAAAATTACATTACAATTGCCCAATACCTATTCACAATCATATTACAACCATTTACAATGGTTGTAAAATGATTGTAAATGATTGTAAAATGATTGTGAATAGTTGTAATATGATTGTAAATGATTGTAATATGATTGTGAATGGTTGTAATATGATTGTAAATAATTGTAATATGATTGTGAATAATTGTAATATGCATATTACATCCATTCACAATCATATTACAATCATTCACAATCATATTACAACCATTCACAATCATATTACAACCATTTACAATCATACTGTATTACAATCATTTACAATCATATTACAACCATTCACAATCATATTACAACCATTCACAATCATATTACAACCATTCACAATCATATTACAACTATTCACAATCATATTACAACCATTCACAATCATATTACAATCATTTACAATCATATTACAACCATTCACAATCATATTACAACCATTTACAATCATATTACAACCATTCACAATCATATTACAATCATTCACAATCATATTACAACCATTCACAATCATATTACAATCATTCACAATCATATTACAACCATTCACAATCATATTACAACCATTCACAATCATATTACAACTATTCACAATCATATTACAATCATTCACAATCATATTACAATCATTTACAATCATATTACAACCATTCACAATCATATTACAACCATTTACAATCATATTACAATCATTCACAATCATATTACAACCATTCACAATCATATCACAACCATTCACAATCATATTACAATGCCCCTATGTTTAATTACAACGTTGTCATTAAAGGTCGTGGTATTATACACATTGCATATAGGGCAACTGCCCTAGTATTGTGATTAAAGTGGTAGCTACGACTCGACTCTAGTCGCGTCAACGCGTCAACGCGTTTGCACGTGATCCGTGATCGTACCACCAGCGCAAAAATAAGTGCGTCCCCTGTTGAATGACAGCTTCTAAAAAGGAAAGGTATGGCCTGAACGGCATTTCCCACAAGTTAACATTTTAGAGCGCTAATTAACTATTATTTACAATTTTATTTTTTTCTAATAAGAGTACTATATACTAATAAATGTAATTATGTATTTCTAATCGCTAAGACACAGCCCCTGAGCCACCAAGGGCACGGGAAATGTGGACACAGGAGGGTGAATGGGATGTTCAAGCGCCGGAGGGAGCATGGGGCGTGCAAGCACGGGAGCGGGAACCGGGCATGTGAATGTGGAAGGGGGCACGGGACATGTGGACACGGGAATGGGCGTGGGGAGTGCCGGAGGGGGCACATGCAGATCGCACAGGGAAACGGAATAGGTGGGAGTGACCATGGGATGGGGACGCCCAATGGGAGGGGGACGCCCAATGGGAGGACTTGTGCTGCTGCGGACCATGCATCGGGCTTGGCGTGCTTACCTGACCGATGCTCTCAGGACCATCGCATGGGGATTCAGGATTTCAGGAGCCACGAGCCCGAAACTCCCACGCTATGGTGGGAATTACATGGCCCGGTAATTCCTGAGCTCAATGCCTAAGTCAACACCGGAGGTGGCATGCTCGGTGGCACACTCGGCCTGGCTGCTGTCCCCTGTGTGGGGGCGCCACATCGAGTTGAAAATGGGAAAAATATGAGCAATGCGAAAGGAAAGAGTGTGAGCGCACGAAGCGCAAAAGCATATACTGTATATATATTTTTAGGGGCTCCTACTGAGCTCCATTAAATACACATAATAGAAAATACTGATGTCATAATCAGACCACGAAGCGTCACTCGGACGTCTTATATTCCAACAGAAATAACACTGAAAAGGTTCAGAACAAGTAAAAAAAAATACTTTGGTCCTACTATTTATCCATTTCTTCAGACATTAGGCGGAAAACTTGCGGCCTACTTTTTCCATGCTTTGTCAGCAGCGATAATTTAGTGAGTTCCTTTTATGTATATAGATCACCACGATTGCACGTGACCATATGCGCGTTTCACAACAGTTGCTGCTGCTGTCTTACGTTGCGTAGTTTGGCCAAATATAATACGTTTCTACGTTTCACCAGTACAGCACAGTACAGTCTACCTATGATAAGCTAGTTCACTGAATATATTACGTTTCATGTTTCACCATGTTTGCACATGACCATGCGCGTTGGGAGTATTGAACGCATGACTCAGGCCCAGTTGTGATGTTGAACGGTGGTACTTGAGAGGCAGACACTAAGATACAAACATATTGTTAGGCCTTGGGGATGTCATAGAGATAAAAATGTGGTTGAAGTACAGAAGCATGTAAAAAAAACAAGTTGTGTGCGATGGTAGCATGACAAAGCAAATAAAGTGGCGTGGGAAAGCTGTTGATTGCTTATCACTTATCGCCATCGCGCCATTGCTGTTGCGCTCTTGCTGCAACTTGACCCACTTCTTCTGAGTAGCTTTTGCTTCAACATCATGCCACGCACATCAGTAACTGCAAGGATGGCCACAGGCAGCACTGCCAAGCGTGTCACACTTACACAACAAGTGGTCACTTGTGATGTTCAAATGCGGGAGCCCATATCGCCACTAAACCTTCAAGTAAGTACTCATCATGTTATAGAGCACTTGTAAGATATAATGACTGTTATTTTTATAGCATTGTTCAATGTGTTCGGATGGGGGAGAGCTTTGGGAATGCGACAAGCCAGACTGCGGGCGCACAGTGTGTTCCAACTGTGTGGAAATACCTGATGAGGCGTGCAGCAAGCTTAGTGGCACAGATGTTTGGTTTACCTGCATTCGATGCAGTTGGAGTTGGAATGTAAAAAATGGCAGAAATGACCCTTATTTTGTGAGTGCTTTTCTGCTTCTTTTCATGTTGGCACAAAAATATATTTGAATTTCTTATAGGGGTTACGATTAATGGCAAGCCAGTTCTCAAAACTTTTCTCAAGGTCAAAGAAGGTTTTGAAGCCTCTATCGGCGCCACTGTCCATTCCCCCCTACCATCCTCATACATTTTCGTCTTAACTCTATCAGCCACGACGCCCACTTTACGATAGTGAATGACCTTCTCTCCAAATATTATTCTCAAGACAATCAACTTGATGTCTTTGACTTGCCATTTGATGTTGGACAAAATCAAGCTTTGGTAAAGTGGAACAGGGATGCCCAAAAGGTTCTAGCGAAGCTTTCCGGGTATAGTCACGTGATTGTTTTTATTACCACGCATTCAACCCCCAGCGGTGACCTCTGGTTTGGGATGGATGAGAAAAAAGAAGCTTGTGCCGCCCCAGTGGGTGATGTAAGTACTAATTTATTTTATCATTCCACACTAATATTAACTATAAACTTAACAGTGGCTTAATGTTATTTTAGGACCGTTTAAGTCTATACTTCGCGGTTCCATATTGTTTATGTTGGCGTGTGGAGCAATTGTAGACCAACCCGACGCTTTCCGTGAATTAAGACAAGGCTTGGCCAGGTGGGTCTCATGTTTTATTATACTGTATATATAGTATTACTAACTAGAATTCTAATAGTTTTGAGGTAGCAGATGCTCTTGCCTTTAACGCGCCAACTCTGTCGACAGTGAACACTGTTGACTTGCTCACTAAAGTGACAAAGTCGGTGGTGATTCATGGATTCAAATTCGATGAGGCCCTTGAACACACACTCAAGCAGTGCCTTACATTGGGCAAGCACACTGCCGTCATTCACATTACCCCTCAGTGTGTTACAAAATTTCTTTGGGCTCACAAAGTATACCAGCCCTGGGGAGAAAAATTGCCGCTACAGTGCTCACAGTGTGGGATACTCAATCCTTGGCTTTCGGCTTATGTGAAGGATACACAAGCTTATGGCATTGAGTGCAAGAATCCCAACTGTGGTCGAAATAGTAACCCACCGAAGGAGCCTAAATCTTTTTATATTGTGTGACCTCAAGGGTCTGTCTTATTATCTTCGGGCAAGGATGCAGGGTGGTTGAAGATAACAGTAGACTGATCCATACAATTGTTCCTTCTCTTACTGATAAAGTCTTGTTGTATACTGTAGGATAGATTTGTGACGCCATAACTGTTGTGATTTGACATAGTATGATGAGTTGACCAGAAAAGGAATGTTCCGTGGCAGTTCAATCACCGGCCCTGGCCCGCCTCGGATCCACCCGAACTCCAAATTCCCAGAGTTCGGCCAAGTCATGTGTGCATCAAGCTCGTGTTAATTAGTAATTTCTTATGTGTAATATTTCTAATTAATAAAAATTTATTCTACAAACAAACACATGCTATAAACACATTACCTAAGCTACATGTGGAAATGACTAAGTCGAAAAAGAAGGGGACTGAGAATGGGAGTAATACAACTGGGATAGAGGGGCCGGAGGGATGGGAATGAATAGTCGGTGTGTACTGGGGGAATGAGACACATGGGGATGGCACGGGAAAGGGGAGCAACGCAGGCGGGCAGAGCATGGGCAGGACATGTACAGTAGGTGCAGGGGTGCAGGTGTGAGCACAGACATTGCCAGGCAAGGGGACTGATGCTGTCGACTTTACCATGGGCACGCTTCTTCCCCCAGCCATCCGGCCAGTTATGCTGATTGGCAAGAACCATTGTTAGCCATTGTTGCCGAGAGCACGGAGGGCACTGAGTCGCCATTGAATGAGTCCCTGACTGCTGGCCCAGTCGTCTGGCTCGCTTGCACTTGCATCGCTTCCGTTGACAGGTGGTTGGGGTTCATCTGAGCAGGGGAGTGGGATCAGGGCTGACATTATGGGGAGATGACACTAGGGAAAGGGAGTAATGGGTACTGATGAAGACGTGTTTTGCGATGCGTTCCCCCTTGCTTATCCACATTCCCCTGTGTACAAAATTTCTGATGTAATACTTATTTTTTATTTTAAGTACATTATTACAAATAATCTAACTAAACACAACGCATCAACTTTTCTTAACTTACCATGCACCAAATTGTTGAACTTGTCGGATTTTGAAAGGTGCTTAGTCAGTGGTTGAGAAATTGTAAGGACTCTTGGTGTGACTGACAAAATGGGACTCATTTCAGTGCAGCCTTAGCCAAATCATGAATCAGGTGTCCTAAGGATGCCTCCAAAGGTTAGGGGTCAAGCAACAAGTGCAAACACACTTTGTGAAAGTGATTAAAGTTCAGGGTATTCCGGAAGTGACTAAAGAGTTTCCTAGCAACAGCTGTTTGACAGGTGGAAACAAGGTAATTGAGAGTGTCAACAAGAGTGTCAACTGACTGCTTAGAGCCCATTAGGCAAGCATGCTTTCCAAAAGCATCCCTGCCAAATCCAAAGTGGCCCACTTTTATTCTGGCAGGGGATGCTGGCAAAAGGATGTGCATCACAATTTGCTGGTTCTCATGCCATTTACACATATGGCACTTATAGTACTGCAATTTGCCGGTTCTCATACCATTCAAGTTATAGTACCGCAATTTGCCGGTTCTCATGCCATTTATATATATCAACTAGAGTATTGCAATTTGCCGGAAAATTCTCTTTCTTCCCAACTCACCATTATCAACCAACCATCTTAACATTTCCATCATCATGTCTACTGATTGGAGCATTCATTTTGATGAAACTCTTGCCGAATATGTTCAGCAGTACATAATGGCTCATGGGGACCCCATCATCCATGTACGAATCCTTAAGGATTGTGAGAAGGACATTATTCAGTCACCCTTATATAAGGAGCAGGGCATTGAGCTTCCTGAACATCTCTGTATGGTAAGTATTTTATTTTACTGAGTTAAATGTGTGTGTAGCTACTACTAATTATTGACATTTAAATTTATAGGCAATCCGTGAAGAGTTCCTTCCTTACCTGGATGATGATGACAGAAAGGAGGAAGAAGCAAAGTTGGTTCTGCTTAAGGAGGGTGGAAAAGACTTGACCCCTAAAGAGCGTGAGGCTGCTGCCAGACCAACTTACGCTGGGAAATACTGTAAGCCTTGGGATGCCTTTCGTGCTGCGCAAGAACTTTTTGTGGATGAGGTTGCTGAGATTGATAGAGCATGTCACAACAAGACCAATAAAAAAACTCTTGGCAACTGCACATCTGCCCTTAGAAAGTGGTTTAATCAGCTTCCACAAAGCAAACTGGAGGAAGCAGAAAAGGCTGCTGCAAAATGGGACTTAGAGGGTGCTCCCGATGAAGAAAAAATGCTTGCGTGAGTCTCATTTTCTGCTTTAAAGGGCTTTTTAACTAAATTCCTGCTTTAGCTATCGGAGGAAAAACCTTCGGAATAGGACAGTGGAATTTATTGATGCTGTACGCCGTTCTATGGGGGTCCACTGTGTAGTTCTAGAAGGCTACAAGGCCACTGGTGGTGTCAGAGCACTATTGTAAGTCATTAATTTCTAACCTTTCTTAGATCTTATTCAAATTTATCTTGTAGCCTTGAGTCAGATGTCCATCACAAACAAAACCGTGCATTCACAGTTTCATCCAATGACAATAAGGCTTGGGCTACACAGGGAGCTCAACTTCTCATTGATTTTTTGTCTGACCAAGGTAAGTATAATGACTTATAATAACTATGTCAATCTAACACTGATAAAATATTACAGATAAGGATCCAAAAGAGAACAGTCAGTCTGATGAGGAGGAAGAGAAAGCTCTAGAGGTTACAGTGGATGTGTTGGGCCATCCAATCCTTCCAATATGCCATCCTGTTCACCTAAAGTCATGGCAAGATGTCGTACGTGAGATTTTTACCAAAGCATATAGTAAGTTTAATTTTTCTTATTTAACTATATATATTCTGATTACCATTAGTGAGAGTCACCAAGCGCGACAAGGTCCATGTCCCTTGGCTAGAGCTGAGCAGAATGCCAACAAAGTATCTTGATGGAAACACCATTCCTAAAGACTTTAAGATGTTGGACCCGTCAAAGTTAACCAAAACCATGATTGGCCAGCTTTGGGACCACTGGTCTGAACGGGCAAAGGCCAATCTGCCCATTCTTATATTTATCGAGGCCCAAGAGCAAGATCTGGGGATCCGTGCTAGGTATGAGGCGCCTTCAGTTGGCCGAAAAAGGATAGCAAATGGACATCTTGAGGTTGGGTCTGATGACCAAGCCAGTGATGTTGAGCCACCCCAGCAAAGCGTCCTCGTCTCTTTAAACAGTCAGCTGTCCCTGAGGAACAGAGTCCTGCGGCAAATAGTGGTGACAAGCTACAGTTTCTACACAGCCTATCCTTTGACCCCTCCTACAAGACTTTATTAAATGGTGCATTAGCATTGCCAGTTTCTGTAAGTCCTTTTTTGCTTCATCTTTCTGAATTTATCTAATTACTCTCATATATAAGTCCTCCCCTCAATTATCTTCCTTGGCTACATTGCCAAAGCTCTGCTTACCTGCTTGGGTGTCTTGGGAGTGGAGCAAAAAGTATCTTCCTAGTGATATTCATGCCAGATGGCGTGAGTTTCCAGCGGCACTGGATTTGCTTCAAAAGCACACATTTGCCGATCGCGAAGAAGGTACCTTGGTTGTTCTTGGTCTTGGTTTGCTCTTGCGGGAGTGTTGGAGGGCAGTAGAGGTGGAGGATGATGATGAAAGTGCCCCAAAATTCCTTCAAGAGTCTCTCCTTGGTAAGAAAAGGGCCAGTCAAGTTATTAAGGCCATCAAGGAGGTGAAGAGTAGGTTGCCATCACTGAACACTAATGATGAGAGGCCAAAGGAGAAGAAGCCGAATGATAGTGCAGATGGGGAGAAGGCTAAAGCTGGTCTAAAGAAGCCTACAAAAAAAATGCATCCCTGCACCCCTCCCCTAGTGCCATCTACTAGTAAAAAGTCTTTTGGCACTCAAGAGGAAGACAGCAACCCTATCAAAAACATCCGAAGCCAACGACAGCGCAAGCCCAGCAAAAAACTTCGTGGTTCTGACTAGGTATGAGACTATTCATATACTTATAATTATATAAAGTTGATAGTGTGGCTGCACTTCCACAGATCACTTGGGCATATAAAATCATGCTACTTGCTCAATCCTTTACCCATCTGAGACACATTCTTATTCTCTTATTGAACTTACTATCATATTTTCGTACTTGTTTGTAGTTAATCATATGTCATGCATCATATGAGACAGTGCTTGTGTCAAGATTTGCCACCTTATTTCTTGCCTATAATAGTATATGTTATGCTATCAAACATTTGTATGATATACATAGTAAGTGTGATCACACAGGTGGTATTATCCGATCTCACCATATTTACCATGGTCGGCCGATACCATACCTACGTAGCAAGTATGATCACACATGTGGTATCGGCCGATCTCACCATATTTGGTATGATCCTCCGATACCATACCTACGTAGCAAGTATGATCACACATGTGGTATCGGCCGATCTCACCATATTTGGTATGATCGGCCGATACCATACCTACGTAGCAAGTATGATTCACACATGTGGTATCGGCCGATCTCACCATATTTGGTATGATCGGCCGATACCATACCTACATAGCAAGTATGATCACACATGTGGTATCGGCCAATCTCATCATATTTGGTATGGTCGGCCAATACCATACCTATGTAGCAAGTATGATCACACATGTGGTATCGGCCGATCTCACCATATTTGGTATGGTCGGCCGATACCATACCTACATAGCAAGTGTGATCACACATGTGGTATCAGCCGATCTCACCATATTCACTATGATCGGCCGATACCATACCTACGTAGCAAGTGTGATCACACATGTGGTATCGGCCGATCTCATCATATTTGGTATGGTCGGCCGATACCATCCCTACATAGCAAGTATGATCACACATGTGGTATCGGCCGATCTTACCATATTCACTATGGTCGGCCAGTACCACATTCATGTAAAATATATAACCACCATATCTTACTATCAACTACCAATGCAATACTGTTCTATCATTCTAATCTGAGAATACAACATTGGGTGGGTCGGCCAGACCCACATATACGTTCCCTCGGCTGACCGTCAGGTGGACCCACTTTCATGACCATTTGTACATGTCGGGTGAACCAGATGTACGAGGGTTTTTGACTGAATTATGTGTCTATAAACCTTATCAATGATTACTTGAGTTACATTTAGAGCTTGCCTCTAAGAACTAAATCAGAAGCTTCTTCCATCCTGCAAGCATGGCACCATGTGGTAGAGAAGCAGTCTGGGCATATGCTCAAGATTCTTATTTCTGATAATGGAGAATTAGTGTTCAAATCCATAACTGACTGGTGCACTACTTATAGAATTGATTATCAACTCACAGCCTCCTATATCTCTGCCTATAATGGGTGAGCAGAACACCTTCATCACATGATCCTTGGTTATACATACTCCATGCAGATGGCATGCAATGTGCCTGCTTTGTTTTGAGATGAATTCTGTGCTACAGTGGCCTATCTCACCAACCTTAGTGCTGGTTCTTCCCTTAAAGGCAGAACTCCCTACAAACTCTGATTTAAAGCTGTTCCCTCTCTTAGCCACCTTCATGAAATTGGCTGCCACACATTTGCTCTAATACAGTCGAATCTCTCATAAGTCATACCCCCTCTGTAGACGCTCCAGGGTATGACTTACCGGAGAGTATGTCATTATAGAATGGCGCCAAAAAGTTTTATAAAAAGTTTATACTATCTTTTAACCTATGAACGCTCGAAACAATCAGTGATTTTTGAGTCCACCTCATCAAGCTGAGATTCATAACAGGTATGATGTCCTAGTGAGCCAAGTACTGCCTCTACCCTACGTGCAAGTGGATTATCGATGTTCTGGACATACTGGCTGATGAGCAATGCGGCGCGCAACACCTCACAGCATGAAGGAAGAGGTTCACATGGTGATGTATCGTCCACATCATCACCACCCGTGTTGTGTGCATTTTCTCGCACATGTTTGGGCCAAAGCTTTTGTACAACTGCCTTGGATTTCTTGTCCAATCTCCTGAAGCCACGCTCGTAGTCAGATGCTTTTCAAGTTTGTCAATCACACGGACTTCATCCACCATATTCCTGCCACCCTCGTGACCTCGTCAAGACACTCCTCTTCCTCCTTGGAGATCTTGGTCTTTACAGCCACCTTGGACATCAGATCATGACGCTTTGCCTTGATGTGGGTTTCTAAGACCTTCAGACCTCTCTTGAGGACTTCGATTGGATTTCCTGTCCCCATAGTCGAGTGAGAGTTTCTAGTTTTCATTTTTTTTTTCCGATGACAGGTCGCCACGTCCCAATTTTTTACTGAATTGACTCATATTTTGCCGAAACGGGTTTAGGGCCTGCTGTCCCCTAGGTCACATTGCATGAAAGCATTCACAGCTGCATCGCCGCTGCTCATAAAGACCCTCAAAACCTATGCCTTTTTCAGCCAGACCCCTATGACTTATGACTTACCAGAAAATTATAACTTAAGCAATCGATTTCCCTGCCTACCACGGTGGTGGAACCCAAAAGGTATGACATATAAGAAATTATGCCATTTCGGAGCTATGACTTAAGAGGGATTTGACTGTATAGATACTGTAAATAATCTGAAAATCTTTTGCTATTTAACACCTTACACCCTCATTAGTTACATCCTGCATTCTATGGCCTACTGCTTATAGAACAACACAATGGGCTTAATCTTTAACTCTTTCCATGTCACCTTCATCAAGCACATCAACATTCTTCCATCTGATCTTCTCTCAGGCACTAAGCTACTTCTTAATTTAGACACTTTACCCAGTTGGAAAGTCTCTTCATCCGATCAAAATTGTCTCCCTTCTAAAGAATCTCCTTTTACCCCTCTTTTCATTCCTTCTGGTGCCCCTATCATTCCTCTTAACCAATTTCCTACCAATCCTGATCCTTCTACTTCTTTAACTTATCCCACATTCCTCATTACCTTCACTTCTGATCCTACCCCTGTTTCTCCTTCACCACAGTTCTCTCTTCCCCCTGGTCAGTGTCCAATGTGAGGCAAACTAGTCTATAAATGCAAGTGGAAAGATGCTGATGAAATCTCTCAATACAAGATCCATTATGTTGTAAAAGGGTATGCTTAACAATAGGGTCATTCAAAGTAGGCTCTTATTGGCTACTTACTGTATATTTCTACTTATTTGTTACTTATCCATGTTTTACAGCTAAAGTGGCAATAAGTAGATGTAATAAGTGGCAAATAAGTGGCAAATAATTGCAACTTTGAATGCCCCCAATACAGCCTTGATTATGACAAAACCACTATGCTGACAGTGCATCTTAAGTCTTTTTATGTCATTCTTTACCTTGCTGCTTCTCTTGGCTGAAAACTACAGTGGGTAAAAAACTGTCTCAAAGTTTAACTGTTTTGAAAAGAATAACTTATTAAAAATCAAATAAATTAGAAAATAATCTGAAAATAATATATGTAATATTAGGTCATCTTAGTGTTCAAACAAGCCCTAGATAATGTGATTTGGATCAGAATTGATATAATGCTAAGCAAAACAAAACAGTCTATCATTGGGACAGTTTTTTGACCCTCTATTATTATAATGGTATATAGGTAATTAGTACTGTGGATAACCTCCTTTTACCCTAATAACTGCTTTAAACCTTCTTGGTATACTTTCTATAAGCTTTTGACATATTTCTGCTAATATTCCATTCTACTCTACCTTTACTCTCTCCTATAACTTATGCACTCTCTTGGGTGATGTTGGATATTGCTGTAAAGACCTTTTTAGATGTATTCAAAGGTGCTTAATAGGGTTAAGGTCAAGGGATTGGGCAGGCTAGACAAGCACTTGAATGTTATTATCTTCAAACCATTATGTTGCCCTTTTGAAGATGTGTTTGAGGTCATTATCCTGTTGAAATTGCCTTTTCTCCTCTGACACATCCAACTTCTTAAAGCTTTCCACCACTCTATCATTCAAGATGTCACAGTATTGCTGTGCATCCATGGTCCTCTGAACCTCTATAAGCTTTTCTACCTCATTTCATCCTATACACCCCCATATTATGAGATTATTCTCTCCTCCATGCTTAACAGTAGGACTGGTGGTTCTGTCTAAAAGAGCTTCCCCTCTGCTTTTAGATATAAACCCTCTTATCTAACCCAATCCTATTAATATTGGTCTTATCAGACCAAAGAACCCTTTTCCAATCCTCTACTGTCCAGTTTTTATGGTATTTGGCAAATTTAAGGTGGTTTATTTGATGTTGCTTCTTGAGTAAGGGGCATTTCTTCTTGACAACAGAGTGAAAATTGTTCTTTTTGAGGACATTCCTAACTGTTTGGGGTGTGACAGGGTTGGGGATAATGTTGTTAATGAATTTGGTAGCTCTTATAACATTGTTAAGCTTTCTAATAGTGTGATTTGGTGGATAATGAACTGTTTATTGTAATGAGAGAGCTTGAAAGAACACTCCCTTTGCAGTTTTCCTTGTCTGCATCTATCTCCTTCTTAATTCTTTTAATGATAGACTTTCCTAAACCAGTTTTAGACTGGATCTGATATAGAATATAGCCCTTATAAAGAAGGAAGATGGCAGTAGTGCATTGAGAAGAGAATATAGAATGCATATTGTGGTAGAAAGGAAAGAAGATGGTTGAAGTGATTTCAACATGTCAAACTTGTATAAACAAAGTCACATGCCTTGTTTACCACTTTTAGACTTGATCGTACTATCTATAATTTAGGTTAATATAAAGTATGTATTGCTAAAATAATAAAGGGTTAAAAAACTGTCCTAATGATAGACTGTTTTGTTTTGCTTAGCATTACATCAATTCTAATTCAAATCATATGATCTAGGACTTGTTTAAAATCTAAGATGACCTAATATTACATATATTATTTTTAGATTATATTCTAATTTATTTGATTTTCAACAAGTCATTCTTTCTAAAATAGCCAAACATTAGAACAGTTTTTTTACCCACTGTAGCAGCTAGTTCTAGTATCTGTATAGAATATTAATCTCTTGGCTATAACACAATGTATTCATTTTCAAGTTCTGTTGCTAATTTTGGTAAATAAAACCTAGCCTTTAAATCTAAGTTAGAATATATACTTTTAAGAGCATTAACTTATAAGCATTGGAGAGCATGCTAAGCAAGATTTACAAAGAGATTTGATGGCTGCTGAATTTCCTACCTGAGATCCCCAACTGTATGTTTCATTATGAATTAAATAGAATATGCACCTAGCCATACCTACATGACTTTAGAGCAGGCATGGAGAAGAGTATGAATACAAGCATAAGGACCTAAATATCATACATAAACTTATAAAAGTTTTTTCAATACTTTATGGAAAGTATTGCATGGAAAAAGCTAGAGCCAAGTTTAAACAGATAATGGAAGTATTTAGTTACTTTATACCCATTAGATATCTTCTCTGCCAGATTGCATGAAGGATAATAAAACAAGAAAGGGAAAAATTGTATTGCATTAGCAATAAGCTTGCCATATGCCTGCTATGTCATCTCAGTGAGCTTTGCCCATTTTCAAGTTCTAATATTATCTGTTATGTCACATTTCAATATTCCTTGCCAAAGTAGTATTAACAATTTATCAAGGTTGATAAAAGGGAGGTGTATCAGATTTAAAGGAAAGTATCATAGCATAGGAAATATAAGATTATTGATAAGCTCATTAAGAATGGTTGATTTGCTAATTCCTATTTTCTTATGATTCTTCTTATAATCAGCTTAATTAGTTGAAGAGACCACTTTGGAAAGGTTTCATTAATAGTTGACAGATGAGAGGGTGTTAAGATTGTATATATTGATGTAAGAATGATTGCAATTATTAATTTTATAACAATTAGGCTTATGCTAGCCTTTCATTGAACAATCAAGATGACAATCATATGCTTTATGATGATCAATATGTCTAAGTGCATCTGCTATAGATAGAGCTAGAATGATCTAAGATTAAATAATCTTGGATGCTATAGCATTTCACATATGAAGTTCATTCCCATTATTTTTATGTTGAAGGGCAGCAATATGATGAATGCCATGCATGATATAGATAAGAATCTATATTTTTTGGCTTGTTAAGCCCTAGGATGATAATGCCAGGAAATATGCACTTTTTCTGATAGTGTTGATTAGGAGAGAAATTGTTGAGAATCTAAATTGAAATTCATATGTTAGATTTCTTGTTTTGATAGTGCTATGCTCTGTTAAGAGATGAGAAAATGATGATACTGTATTGTTACCAATGATTCTAATATGCTTGGCAAGCTTTTGCATCTCATAGAATGTTATTGTAAACAATATTAGTGGCATTTGTTTCAGGATTGCTAAGCATTTTGATGACCTCTTTCATTTTTTAATCAAAATAACACATATCTATAGCTTCTAAGAATGAATGGCACAGGGCCTAAAGTTGTGAGCTAAGAAGAATGATGCAGAATTGCTGATGGAGTCTCTTCTTTCCCATAAACATGAGCTGCACTAGATTATATTAAGCCTCTTCATAGATACTATAAGAATCAAACTATACAAATGGGCCAGTGAATGTGTGGCATGAGTTAATACACATATCATTGTAAACAGCAACAACATTAGTGATTTTAGCAACCAGCTTTTTCATGACATGGTATAAGAGAACATTGAAGTCTAGATAACAATGAAGAATTACATTATAAGAAGCATAATATGTTTCCTTTGACACATTGAATATAGCTAAGAAGAGATTAAGAGAGAGATGAATATTAGGATTTGAATATGCTTGTTAATTTCTTAAAAGGGTTATAAAGGCTATAAATGACATTATTATCTAGGTTCTTATTCTTAAGAGCTGCCACACATATTTCTTTAATATATTTTTAAGTGATTTTGATGCTTTTAATATGTGAAATAGCTATTAGAGGATCATCTACTTTCTCTAAATCATTGCTAGTTATTAGAGATTCAATAAAAAAGGATATTCTATGAGTTAAAATGCACTGAATAGGCCTTTGATTTGTTTGTTTTTTTAGATTCATTTATATGCACCTCGGTATACTCAGGCTCTATTGCCCCACATAGCACTTTCATTTAATTTACAGTTTATACTACTTTGAATAAGACTACAGTACTAGTATTCAAAAAATTTAAAATGTTATCAACATGCTGTTGCCAGGTGATGGGTGACATGCCATAACAGTGGCAACTTGTGATAAATTTTGCATGTCAAATGCCAGTGCATCAAACACACTCTAAAAATTAGGCATGGCTAGTAGTAACTGAAGCATGATAAGCTGGCTTACTGGCAGTAGATAGTGCTGTATTTAGTTGCCACACTGTATGGAATAGAAGTCTTTTAAGAAGCATATATACTCTCTTATCTGTGAGGTCACAGTTATGCCTGGGCCATATAAATACATTTCTACATTCTAAATCCTGTATTGAAAACTGGTATACATTGCAATGGTAATGACTTTGTAGATTAAGAGATGGCCTACATGTCTTCATTAAGTTGTCTAAGTGTGAATCATGCATGAACTTTCCTATCATCACCTTAATTGCCCAACATCATTTAGCCAACATGGATAAACACATCACACATGCACAGTTTATACCAACTTCAATGTCAGTCTCTCAATTAATGGAGAACCTGATCTGAGTTAAGAAAGAACACTATAGGCATGATGCTAAACAGGATTTTAGATTAGTAGACACCGGCAGTTTAAGTTATGCTCACAATATAGTCCAGTGTGCTCATTGGAACGCAGTCATTCTAATTGCCTTCCTTGCTATCTCAAAGTGTATATGATTCTATAGTATTATGGTTGTGTAACTGTGCTTCTAAGTTAGGTAAATGACATGCATCATCTAGGTGACTGTCATTATAATAAAAGCACAAAATTTTGAGCATTTAAGCACCAGCTGTATTACACATCACTAGTGGCAGTCCTACAACCACTATGTGCAGGCATGGAAAATCCAGTTGTCCACATGTGTCCAGATGGACATTTTAGGCATGTGATTTATCATTCATCACAGATTACCTAGAGCAAGTCATACTCATGGGTATTGTTTAGGATTAGTGCCCTAGGTAAATATGAATACTAGTACTAGTAATTAAAGACGCTAACTAGAACTATCAAATATATAGCACCTTCTGATAATCTTGATGATGATGAAGATGCAATTTCTCACACACAACACTATACTAAGTCTCTTGTCAACCGTGTTGATTCTAGAATGTTATGAACTGATTATAGGATTGATGATGATATCATTGTACATTTCTACTTTGGCTCTTAATGACATTACTTCCATTAGGGTCGTTCAGAGTAGCCACTTATTGGCTGATTATAATGACACTTATTTTTCCACTTATTTGATAAGGAAGACAACAAGGAGAGCAATAAGAATAATAATAAGGATAATGAGTTTTGTTGACGATTATTCTTATTGGCCCACTTATTGCCATTGCTTATTGGGCCACTTATTCGGAATCTGAACTCCGATTGACTTCCCGATTTTTCTCGCGGTTGTGGGTTTAGGCTGCTTATGTCACACCTTTCTTCATCGTTATCGCCTCCATGTCCGACCTCAAGACCTCAAGACGACAATCCACTCCTGCAACATCATGAAACCCTTTCAGTACTGTGTACCCCTAGTGTGGGTGCAGGGTGTTGGTGCAGGTGCAGGTGCAGGTGCGGGTGTGAGGTGGGTGTAGGTGTGTGGGTGCAGGTGCAGGTGGGTGCGGGTGCGAGATATGGGTATGTGCAGGTGCAGGGTGTGGGTGTGCATGCGGGCGTGCATGCAGAGTGCGGCTGTGTGTGCGGGTGTGCATGCAGGTGCAGGTATGGGTGTGGGTGTGGGTGTGGGTGTGCATGCGGGTGCGGGTGCGGGTGCAGGTATGGGTGTGTGTGCGGGTGTACGTGTGGATGTGGGTGCGGGTGCGGGTGTGCATGCAGGTGTGGGTACGGGTGCGCATGCGCATGCGGGTACGGGTGCAGGTGTACATGTGGGGGGTATGGGTGTGGGTGCGGGTGCGAGTGCGGGTGTGAGTGCGGGTGCGGGTGCGGGTGCGAGTGCGGGTGTGGGTGCTAGTGCTAGTGTGGGTGCGGGTGCGGGTGCGGGTGCGGGTGCGGGTGGGTGCCCCTTGTTTTTTTTTAATCCATTAATGAGAGTATGATACATATAGCAGCACTGTAGCAGTAGTTATATACTTTGTGTTATGCAAACTGTGTGATTATCTCTAAATGTGTAATGCAAACTACTCCTATGGCTGTTGAGCACGTTGAGCGCTGAGCATTGCGCCAAGGACGTCTCGACTTAGTGAAATTTTGACTTGGTGAAATTCACAGTGCAATTTAAACTCAGTCAATGTTGCCGAACCCCTTGCCGGACCACAGAATAATTCATTATTCACTACTTATTGTAAAATTCCCGGGAGGGGGCGTTCAAAGTTGCAATTATTTGCCACTTATTTGCCACTTATTACATCTACTTATTGCCACTTTGGCTGTAAAACATGGATAAGTGACAAATAAGTAGGAATATAAGTAGCCAATAAGTGCCTACTTTGAACGACCCTATTAATATCATGATACTTACTTTATAGCCATTCACATCAGACTTTCCATGCATCAATATCTATGAGATGATATCTTTAGATCTGTTACATCAGGTCATTAAAGGTATATTCAAGGATCATCTTATGGAATGGATATGCAAATACCTAGTTTTGGTGCATGGCAGGCATCAAGCAAAGATTATCCTTTGATGATATAGATTGGTGATATATCATACAAAAAACCATAAGAATTACTATACAGTATAATACATTTATAGGATTGCTGCCATGCCTATGTTCTTAGGCTTGTGTTAATCTCCACATGGTCATCATTTCAAGCAATAGATAGGGGATGACTTTAAAGCTCTAATGAAAGTCTATATTCCTGCTATTTAAGGATATACAGTGGGCTCAAAAACTGTTGCAATGTTTGGCCATTTTTGACTGGGTGCGATATAGCGCTTAACAGAGTGGGAATTGCACTTAGAGTTGGCAGGGTAGAGTAAAGTACTTAATCTTGGCTTTCAAATGGTGTTTTGATCATATGATTTGAATGAGCAGTTGTAGAGATATAACCATTTTAATCTAGGGTTATCATTGCAATGGTTTTAGAGCTGTTGTAAATATCCAACTATTTAAAGTGTGCAATGTAGCGCTTGATGGACGGAGAATCATGCTTAGTGTAAATACAATTAAGTATAGTATTCGATCGTGGCTTTCTAACAGTGTATTAATCATATTATTTGACCAAATGGTTGTAGAGATATGCTCAGTTTAATTTGGTGTATCCATTGCAACAGTTTTGTCACAGTTTCGGAGTATTTGCAATGTAGTGCTGGACTGAGTGAGAATGATGCTTAGTGCAAATAGGGTCGAGTAAAGTATTTAATCTTGGCTTTCTAATGGTCTTTTAACCATATCATTTGATCCAACAGTTGTAGAGATATGTCTAGTTTAATTTAGGGTATCCTTGTAATGATTCTTAGCCATTGTAAATATGCAATATTTAAAGTGTATCAGTACTTTATTTTGCTTTAAGCACTGCCCTAACCCTTTTGGACATGCCTTTTACTAATTTTTGATACTTCTCAACTGCTAGCTTCTCCCAGTTTGGCTTAATTCTTTCTATAACTTATAAATCCCATTAAAAGGGCTTTTATGCCCTGTAAGGCCTTCTTTCAAGAAAACCTTAGAAGATTAAGTGCTTCACTTGGCCTCATTTATGCTAAGCACCATTTTCAATACATTAAGCACTACATTACAAGCACTTTAAAGCTGTCAAAAAGGCTATTACAATGGAAACCCTAAATTAAACTGGGCATATCTCTATAACCATTGGGTTAAATGATATGATTTCAAGGCTGTCAGAAAGCCAAGATTAAATACTTTACATTACATAAGCACCACTCTCACACCATTAAGCATTAAATCATGTATTTACATATTTACAACAGCTTAAAAACCATTACAATGAATGCTCTAGATTAAATTGAGCATATTTTTACAACCATTGACACTAATGCTTAGTACATATAAGATAAATAAAAGTCCTTAATCTTAGCTTTTCAATAGTCTTTTAACCATATCATTTGACCTAATGGTTGTAGAGATATGCTTAGTTTAATCTAGAGCATTCATTATAATGGTTTTTAAGCTGATGTAAATATGTAAATACATGATTTAATGCTTAATGGTGTGAGAGTGGTGCTTATGTAATGTAAAGTATTTAATCTTGGCTTTCTGACAGCCTTGAAATCATATCATTTAACCCAATGGTTATAGAGATATGCCCAGTTTAATTTAGGGTTTCCATTGTAATAGCCTTTTTGACAGCTTTAAAGTGCTTGTAATGTAGTGCTTAATGTATTGAAAATGGTGCTTAGCATAAATGAGGCCAAGTAAAGCACTTAATCTTCTAAGGTTTTCTTGAAAGAAGGCCTTACAGGGCATAAAAGCCCTTTTAATGGGATTTATAAGTTATAGAAAGAATTAAGCCAAACTGGGAGAAGCTAGCAGTTGAGAAGTATCAAAAATTAGTAAAAGGCATGTCCAAAAGGGTTAGGGCAGTGCTTAAAGCAAAATAAAGTACTGATACACTTTAAATATTGCATATTTACAATGGCTAAGAATCATTACAAGGATACCCTAAATTAAACTAGACATATCTCTACAACTGTTGGATCAAATGATATGGTTAAAAGACCATTAGAAAGCCAAGATTAAATACTTTACTCGACCCTATTTGCACTAAGCATCATTCTCACTCAGTCCAGCACTACATTGCAAATACTCCGAAACTGTGACAAAACTGTTGCAATGGATACACCAAATTAAACTGAGCATATCTCTACAACCATTTGGTCAAATAATATGATTAATACACTGTTAGAAAGCCACGATCGAATACTATACTTAATTGTATTTACACTAAGCATGATTCTCCGTCCATCAAGCGCTACATTGCACACTTTAAATAGTTGGATATTTACAACAGCTCTAAAACCATTGCAATGATAACCCTAGATTAAAATGGTTATATCTCTACAACTGCTCATTCAAATCATATGATCAAAACACCATTTGAAAGCCAAGATTAAGTACTTTACTCTACCCTGCCAACTCTAAGTGCAATTCCCACTCTGTTAAGCGCTATATCGCACCCAGTCAAAAATGGCCAAACATTGCAACAGTTTTTGAGCCCACTGTATTCCCAAGGAAATCATTAAGTGTATTTCTGCATTCCTAAATGCATGCTACATTGCTTGTTGTTAGGATGTTTTCAGCAATGCATTAGATGCTTTTGATACAGCACAGAATAAGTTTTGGGAGTTTCATGAGGTGTTTCAATCTTCTAAAGTTCAATCAACCAGATTCTCACTCCCTTGCTAGCATGCAATCTTTCATTATCACTGTCAGATTGAGGATTTTAGCGCCTTAGATGACTATGCACTTTGATTATAGAGTTTCATCATATTATCACTGTTAAGAAACCCTGGTGCCAATTGAACAGATACAATGCCCTGGAACAAATGCTCATTACCATTTAGAGATTGGATAAACTTGCTACCATGTGGTGTGATTTTATTGCATACAAGATATTATCAGGGGGGCACAAGTTAGGAAAAAATATGACTACATGTATTTAAGCCAAAATATTCTAGTTATGATGAGGAGGATGATGCATGGCCCATAGGGGAAGAGAACATTCTTGAGAATATGGTCTTGGCCTAGACTTGTGGTACATCGTTCTCTTTTGTCATTCTAGTAATTTACTCTAATTCAGAAATTTCTAATTACTATAATACCATAAGCCTGCAAATATCCTTAAGATATATATGAGCTATCAGATAAAATTGAGGAACCAGATCTTCTTATAATGACATTGGAATGCATTGTTAAACAGCTTGGCATTGACCTAGATGATATAGGCCCCTTTGATGGCAATATTTTAGTATTTCACTCAATGGTGGCAACATTCCATTCACCAAGTGATCTAAGCAACATACATGGCATGTGAAGGGAATGCATCCATTTAACTCCTTTATGCAACAATCCATATAGCACCATTATAATGTTATATATATAATCCACATCGCGATGTAATAATGTTCGCCCTTGTTTCTAAGGACATCACAGTCCCCTACCATTATAATGTGTATTATAATGTACTTACTACTAGCAATAGCCCCTTCCTTGCAACGTTACAATGCCCAATTGTGGTCTCTCCCTCATCCACACTATAATGTGTGATTCACATCCTGCCAGTCCATGACTCCACATGCCAGCACAACATTATAATGTCTCATTGTGGCCCCTTTCTCGTGACATTACAATGCCTAAGGCTCTCTCTGGTCTGTGTTATAATGCATGGTTCACATCCTGCTGAGTTTACTCCTCTGCTGTGCTTCTTCTTCATGGCATTATAACACCCAATTGTTGTCTCTTTCTCATCCACATTATAATGCGTGGTTCATATCCTGCCAGTTCACTCCTCTGCTGCCCTTCTTCCTTGTAACATTATAACATCCAATCGTGGTCTCTTGCTTGTCCATGTTATAATGCATGGTTCATATCCTGCCAGTCTACTCCTCCACTGCCCTTCTTCCTTGTAACATTATAACACAATCGTGATCTCTTTCTCATCCACGTTATAATGTGTAGTTTGCATCCTGCCAGTTTACTCCTCTGCTGCCCTTCTTCCTTGCAATATTATAACACCCAATCATGGTCTCTTGCTTGTCCACATTATAATGCATGGTTCACATTCTGCCAGCCCACTTCTTCACTCTGTGCCTTTACCTTGTGATGTTATAACACTGAATCATGATCTCTATGCATTCATGTTATAATGTACATGGTCCACTGCACATCCAGCCCATGTTGCACCTCTTCCTTGTGACGTTATAACATCTAGTCATAGTTTCTTGCTTGCCCACATTGTAATATATGTATGGCTCACATCCTGTCAGTCCACAACTCCACGTTGCGCTGGCATGACATTATAATGTCTCCAAGTCATTGTGGCCTCTTTTTTATGATGTTATAACACTCAACTGAGTCTCTCATCTTATCCATGTTATTATCTTATCAGAGCCCCTTTCTTATCACCCCCATTAAAATACACAGTCTATATACTGTATAAGCTCATGTGATAGGTTCCAATGATGAAAGACCTAAAGCATCTCATCTACTATCACTTCAATACAGATCCTGCTGGCTTTTGGGCCCCTAATTGGCATGTTATTAATGCCAATGTCTAGTACTGCCTTGGCCAAGTCAACACTATTCAACTTACAAATGCCCTTTAATATCTCTTCACATATGTTGTTACTATCATCAAGCAGTGTGTTAGGTCCTATTATGACCTCAAGCTTTAAGCTGTTGTCATGCATGACATTCTTAACATAATGCCTAAATCCATTATGCAAAACAAGCCCAAGATAATCTTACAGCACCTATTATGAACTGATTCACTTCTAAGTTATACCAATGCCATATACTTAGATTCCCAGTTCACTCTCCATTCTGCTTTTGCTGCCCTTGCTCAAGCCTTACAAATATGTATATCTCTGCCTTTAGTTTTGAATTTCATTGTTACAGACTGCCATCTCTGTTGACTAACTTATATGGTGATGGAAATCTCTTTCCATAACCATACAAGTTGGTTGTTGCCCTATTCATGGTCATATTATGTTATCAGTTGTTACTCTGATGCAAAAGTGGCATTGTCAATCTACCAGAGTCTGAACTTCACTATTGTGTCATTTCTCATATCTAGATCATTACTCTGACTAAGAATATGATGTTGACAACCTGATGCACCCATCAGGGTTCAAACTCCATGTTCTATATCATCTCACAATACTGATGACACTTCATGCCTATATAGTTAACAACTTGAACTCTATGATGTTATAGTGTCTATTTCCTGTTTAAAAGTAAGTAGAGGTGTTTATGATATTGCATTTATTATGTAATCAGTGTTCCTTATGTATATAAATGATCTGATAAAGCTTTGAGAAGCCCTAAGCTTCTCTTGACTTTGATTCCTGTCAATTAAAGAAGTTTTCACTTCCTTTGCCTGCTTCCCTGTGCCATCTAGAAGGGTTTGCTTCTAGCTGTTGAGCACCGCCAGGGCTCCACACACTCCATGCTCCGTGCTCCTATGCACCACACGCACCGGAGCCCCTGTAGCGACTCCTAGGACAGCCGGGCACTGCCCCCCTGATTACATATGGATATGCAGATAGTATATATATTGTACTCATATTGTAGGGGTACAATAGAGACAGACACACAGAGTTCACCTATTCCCTTTTCCATCACCATATCCCTACACTAGCTCATGTAGAGCGACGTATCCCAGGAAGGCATCCCGCCTATCCCGATATATTATAGTATATACTCCCACTGTCCCTCCTACATAATATGCATGTACCGCTGGGTGGAATATGATTCCCCTTCCTCTCTTCCCTCTCACTCTCATATCGAGGTTCGGCTCCACCCAAGAGGTTATGGGCCCTGCAGCCTAACAGTGGCCTAAATACATACCTGCCCTAAGTTACTGAGTGCCTGAGTTGGTAAGGATAAAGACCAAGCGAGTGGTTACACATATTAACACTGTGCCAGACATATGAGAATATTGATGAAAAAATGTCAGTATCTATGAAGACAGTGCTAGAAGATGATATGTAAGGTCTTACTATCATCATGCCATTGTGCTGTCTTGGCTAGTTTTGATCATCACTATCTAAAATTTGAAAGGGGAGGGATATATGTAAGGAACAAGGGGCTGTGATGGTGGGAAGCTCTTCTATTTGCTCACAATCATCTTGCACTGGAGGTTGAGAGGAGACTGTGAAGTGATAAGATGAGGTGAGATGATGAATGACAATGAATCAAAGAACTATATAGTGTGGCTAATGGGTATTCACACATTTAGGTGTTCAAGGTTTGGACCAGTTCAGAATGCGTTCAACAAAACCTTGGGTCCTATGAACCAGGAACTAGACTATTGGTCCAGTCCAGGGCAAAGCCTGAACTTGAACCCTAAAATTGGTTCAGTCTAGTCCAAGTCTGATCCGAACCATGGTTCAGAACCTGATCACAGCATTGCTAGAAGCAAGCCTAGGTGCAGAGGCATGAGAAATAGAGGCAGAAGCATTAGGATGAAAAGCACAAAAAGTGAAAAAAGATGAAGATGCTGCTGGCTAATAAGATATTAACAAGGCATAGTTATATAATAAATAATAGAAAAAACTCATAGCAGGAAGTGAAGAAGGAAGCATAGAGTGAGAGACAGAATCAAGAACAGAACCAGAGCCAGAGCTAGAGCTAGAATCAGAAGCCAAAGGATGAGGATGAGGATGCTACAGTATATAAATTTATATCTAGCATTTTAAATCATTATAAAAATGCTAAAAATAATATACTGAAAGGGGAGATACATCACATCCATGCTTATGGCCCCTTGTAGAAGAGGCAGGAAAGGCAGGCATGTTTGTTATGCAAGCCACTAAATCAGCTGGTAAGTTATTGAAGGTTTGCCCTTTAAAAGTAACAGGTGCTGAAACAGGATGTGGTGGTGAAGGTGGAAGAGGTGGAGGTGAAAGAGGAAGGAAAAGTTGTCTAGGAGCAGGAGGGACCCTGTGTTGCTTAAGAGAACCCATTTTATGTTAAAGACACTCTTGCTGTTAAGCTGTTTGTTGATGGTGCTGAGGCAATGTAAGAGGTGAAGCAATAGCAGAAGGTGATAACAATGGATGTGATGGTGTGGCAGACATGATAGAAGGAGCACCTATGAGAGGGGGGGGGAACTAAGATAAAGATAGAGATTAAGACCAAGCCAAAAGTAAAGGAGAACCACCAATGGAGCTGTAAAACTAAAATTAAAAATTAAAAAAAGTAATAAAAGAAATAGAATATAAGATACATACAGTTAGCAGACAGTAAGAGATGAGGCAAAGTGCAACTAATGTGGCTGCCACATGGTCTGTATGGCTGAAAGTGGCTGCTATATGGCCAACTGTTGGCTGTTGTAGACTGTGTGGCTGCTATGGCAGTGAAAGTGAAAGGGATTGCAGTGGGAGCAAGAGTGAGAGGCAGAGGCAGACAGAAGGTGAAATTTCCACAATCAGGTACTGGGTCAAGTGCATGTTACAGTGGAAGAGGCAGAGATAGAGGCAGAAGGAGAAATTCCCATGCTCAGGTGTCAGGCTGAGTGTATGTTGAAAGTGGAGATTGATATGGAAGGCCCAATACATGGCTGCTCCAATAACTAATGCTTACCTTCCTTTTTGAGTCAGGGTAAAGGAAAAGTGGGTGCAGTTTCACTGACTAACACTCACCTGCCTTTTTAAGTCATCTCAGCCATAGTGCAGCCCTATTAGGCCAGCCATCCCCCCATTTTCAGGGCTGGCCTTATTGGGCCAGCTGACCAATGTTAACCAATTTGCCCATTCCTAGACAGCCGTATTATATATTGTTAAAGCCAATGGGTTATGGCTTTCCTCTGTTGTTGTGTTGAAATAGGATGGCCCCTATGGCCATATTTGACACATCTACTTTCAGTTTAAAGGGCTTGCAAGGATCTGGATGTATAAGAAGTGCATCATTTGTAATGGCTAAGATAAGGTGTTTGAGAATGTTTATACATTCTTTGATCCAAAGAAAGGGGTGTCCCTTCTTTAATAGTTACTAGCAGTGGCCTGGGCCCAGCTAGCTGAGCGAGCCCCTGTCCAAGGCTGAGAAGGCCCCAGCAAGTACGAAGCTGAGCAAGCCCCCGAGAGCCAAGCAAGCCCATGGAGCACAGGCCACTGCACCCGAGTGAGCGCAAGTCAGAGGCCAAGAAAGGCGCCAGCAAGTACAAAGCTGAGCAAGCCCCTGACAGTCAAGCAAGCACCCAGAGCAGGGGCCAGAGCCCCCAGTTTGAGCGTAAGCCCTGTCTGAGGTGAAGCCCAGTCTCATGGCTGTGCAGGCATGCGTACACCAATCTCACTGCCAGGAAAGTGGCTGACAGATGCAAACCCTGTAGTGTGGTGGATCACATATTAAGCTACTGTTCAAGATGGAGTAGGCTCCGCCGCTCAGATAGGGGTGATGCATGAGAAATGACAATATGGACAGACCTGTAGCATTCATAGGTGAGGATAAACAGCCAGGAAATGTTGACGGCCCTGCAGAAGCATTTAAGACAGCATGACGCACTGTCTTTGCTGCTCGGGTGTCCAGTCGTCTACGCTGTGGAGAATAATGTGAAGACATTAATAACTGTTAATGTTGATGCAAGATACATGTTCTATCATTCAACGAACCTTGCTCACTGATGAGTCATCTGATGACAGTCATTTCTGCTGCTGGTGTGAAAGATTCTCATGTGAATCTGTACCAGAGGCAGTACATCTTTACTGCATAACAAAAATGGTGACATAGACGGACCTGCAGTGTTCATAGGCCAGGATAAAGAGCCAGGAAACGTTGAAGGCCCTGCAGAAGCATTCAAGACGGCATCACTCACTCTCTTTGCTGCTTGTTCTCTCTCACGTCATTTTTGCTGTGTGATATGCCTCATTGAAAGAGGTTGCATTGAAGACGCTGGTGATCGAGGATGGTTGTTGGGTGTCAATTTTTCCATCAGTGGTCGATGTGGTCAACGTTGAGAATAGGGGATGGGTTGTGCATTTAGAATAGAGGATGGGGTCCACGTTCTCACTGTCGAAGAGATTTGCAGATTCTCATCTTGGCCAATCAGGTTATGTTGCATGCTATCTCGCATGGTTTGTGTGTCAGCACCTCCTATTAGCGTGTTTATATTATAGTAGATGTTAGTGGTTTTGCTGTGTGGGAGAATCCAGAGACAAATGCTCAATGATAGTTAAGAAGTTTAAGGGTGCTGTAAACTTCCTTGAATGATTTAAGATATGTGGGCCATTCTTTGAGTCTTGCTACAGTATCTTGGTGGGATCTGATCATATGCCTTTATTATTAAGAATTAATCTGAGGTACTGCATTTCATCCTTCTTAAACTCACATTTGCCTACTTTAAGAAACAGTAAGTGTTCTCTCATAACCACTAGAACTTCACATAATTTGTTGATGGTGCTCTTTATCACCATTAGTAGTGATGAGGATATTGTTCATATAGATTTGGATTTCTCCTAGATACTTGTTTTGTAAAACATGGAAGAGTTGGTTCATTGTTTGTTGAAAGGTTTCTGAAGCATTTTGAAGCCTGAAGCTCATTACCATAGGTTTATATTGTTTAAATGGTGTTGTGAATGCTGCTTTATGCTAATCCTCTTCTTTGATTTAGATATTGTTATATCTTATATGAATGTTGAACTTGGTAAAAAGGGATTTTCTATGTAATTGTTCAACTAGGTCAAGGATAAGCAGCAAAGAAGTTTTATCAGGGATGGTATGTTTATTCATTGTTCAATAGTTCTATACTACTCAATAGTCTCCATTGCTCTTTTTGATAAGGAAGGTTGATGATAGATATAGCAATTTAGATTCATAGATGAATGCCTTTTCTAATTCCTTCATAATCCATAATCTCATGAACTTTGCTTGTTCATTGTTCATATAATAAGTGTGAGCAGTAAAGGAGGATGGGATTCCTTCTTTGAATGTGATTTTATGATCCTTTTCTCTTTAAGGTGGGAATTGACAAGCCTTTTCTTCTGAGAAAACATCTTGATATTCTTGGTAGGCTTATGGGATGTCTTTTTCTGTAAGCCTTTTTTTGTCTTTTTTAGCTTCAATCAATCATTTTGTAGAAATGGTTTCATTTATTTGAAATCATGCTGCTTGGGTAGTCTTTACAGAGAGAGGGCCTTTGAGCAACCCATCTTTCCAATTTATTTCTGGGTTAAAGGCCTTAAACCATTCTATTTCAAGGATAAACTGATCTTGCCCTAAGTTGGTAACATAGACTGGTTGTGTTTCTGTTTTTCCTTGGTATTTGAATTGTAGAGAGGAATATCTGTGGATATCTCCTGCATTATTTAGGATTTCATTAATGTTTGTAACTTGGCACAGTTTGTTTAATCATTTAGTGCCTAGTCCAAGTCAAAGAACTGTTCTTATATTGATAAAGTTATGGGTTACTCTGCAGTCTAGAAGTCCTTTTTCTTTGGTCATTTGTTTATAGTTTTTAAGGTAAGAGAGGCATATATTGTATCATTTGATCTGCTAGTTACATGAAAGGCTCTCATTGCAACCATACAAATTGAGCCTTCTAAAAACCCTTATCCTTGCTTTCATGAATTATAGAGAAAGTTTCAAGAAGCCTTTTCCAATCTTTTATTGAACAGGTTCTGATTTGTTTTGCCAATGATTTATACCTAGAAGGGTCTTTCTGGATTGAGAGTCTGCTTTTCCCCTTTCTTTCAGAGATGGTTCTTTTATCATGATTTCCTACACCTTGGTTCTCTATAGGCATTGTTAAGCCATATGTCCTTGTTGTCTGCATCTAAAGCAACTTCCTAACTTTAAGAGTTTTTTACATTCAGCAGGTTTCATTTAAGTTTTATTTGCTTAGGCCACATCTACATTCATAGTGTCTGAATCTTAGGCCTTCTTAATGCTTCAATATGGTTGAGCATGGGTCACCTTTTTGTTTACTATTTTATAGTATTCCAGCACTTTCCCTATAACATATCATAAATAGGCTTCTTACAAGGCTTGTATCCATCCATTCATTATAGTGGAGAACCCTTGATTCATCAAGATTTATTTAACCATTAGGATAGGGAGCCCTTTTCTAAAGGAATGCATTGCCATTTTGCTATCTTTGTCTCAGTCAAGCTCTGAGATGAGTGCAGCATGGGCAGCAATGAATTTATTAAGTTCTCCCTTTTCAGTTTTGAGGTTCTGGATCTTTACAAAGGTGTCCTCTTTCTTAGTGATAGAGATAAAGTTTCTATTGAATCTTTTTAGGAATTTCCTTCATAGCTGATTATCTTCTTTATCATTTCTGCAATATATGAGGTCTTTGTCCAATGCTTTGAGCTGAGCTTCAACTACATTAGGTCCTTTTATGAAGGAAAGGGCAAGTAACACCCTAGAGTAGATGTTAACCACTTCTGGTTTCTTTTAGTTCAATCAAAGGTAGATGTTAAGCTCTCTAATGAACTGTTTTGACTTCTTTCTGTCTCCATCATAGATTTTGGGGGCCTTTCCCCTTAACCCTTCATTTCCAACATTGTTATCTTCTTTTGTCTTTTCTTTATTAGAGGTAGTGATTAGGCCTTCTTCCATATTTATTTGGGTGGATGGTCCTTCTTAAGTAGATTGTTGGGTCATTGTTAGTCCTTGTTGGATAAAGTCTCCAAAGATGGTATAGTCATCAATATTTTATTTTCAGGGTGATTTAGATGCTCTCTTGGCCAATTTCCAATGCCAGCATGTCCATTAGGAAGTTTTCCTTTGTCACTAGTTTTCCACTTGTTATTGGTCATGTCTAGTGCTTCAAGGTCTAGTGTTATGGACTGGAAAAAGACTGGAAACCAGACTGGACTGTAACTGGTGGAAACTGGACTGTTGATACGCAGCAGCAGCGGTAGTACATGTAAAAGTGAGTATCAGGCTCCTCAGAGCATTAGAACCATCTCCCCATTATCCCCTTACCCTCATACATACATCTGCGCACATTTTTGGAGTTCCGGCCCACTTTCCTGCCGCTTTCCTGTGCTCTGCGACACATCCCCTCATGGACAGTTTACAGCATCTCAGTCTCTTCCTCCCCTCACTACAGTGCCTGGAACTGTCAGACACTTATATATATAGCTTGTAACTACCTACAAACCCAATAGAAGAAGCCCAAGAGTTCCCCCCTCAGTCTCTCAGTGCAGAGATCCCCAAAGAGTTTAGTGCAGCTCTTCTTCACATTCCTGAGAGTGCAGCACATGCCTGTGCCCTTAGGAAATCTAGGAACACCTCCGAAGGTCCAGTGCAGCCTCAGGTGCGAAGTAGCGAAGTCCATGTGGACGTGCACAGTAGGCCACACTCACCATCTTTCTGAAACAGTCCCACCACTCCTGGAACTGCCGCACACGTCCACACCCTTAGCGGAGCGTATCCCAAGTCCATAGGGTCAAGATGGACCCTTCTGCGAAGTTTAGTCTCCCACGGACACCTGTGCGATATTGGACAGGGCTTCCCACCCCCTAGAACTTGCCAGCTAAGGGAGTGCACGTGGTTTGAGTTGGGTGATAGTTTTCCCACAGACCAGCTTCCCAGCTCATCACTGTCGGTCACAGTCATTCTATATAAGGAAGTTCCTATTTTTGGTCCAAATGAATCTCATTCATTTTTAAAACTGAGAAAAACCAGTTAGAACCAGTCTTAGATTGAACTTTCAGTCTATCTGTCAGAGCCCCCTACTTCCTAGTCTCACAGATGATCACTTAATATATTGACTGTGCTCAAATTATGGGAAAACAAGGTACATTGGATGGTAGATAAGTAATACAGCAAAAAAATGTGCTTAAGGTAGTCATGCATGCCTTTGCAGGGTGTATAACTTTGATAGTATGTTGTTCTAGGTCCTATATTCACGGACCTCACACAGCTAAGTCTACAGAAATGTGCAGCGGTGTCAGAAAAGAGAGGAAGCAGGGCTGCACTGAGCCCAGTAATTTGCTGTGCAACTGGTCTTGCACTGCAACACATATCTTGAAACGTTGTATACAAGGCTGTACTGGGACTGTTAATGTTCTTCTAAGTTTTCTAAGGCCACGGACACATGCAGCACTCTGAGGACTGAGGGGACTGAGCTGCACTCAGCTCTATACTCGGAAAGGAAGGAACTTCTATTCTCAGGCACTGCTGAAGCACAGGAAAGTGGCAGGAAGGCAGCCCAATGAAGCAGAAACACTGATAGCCACATTATACAGTATAATAGTCAGATTTTCTTTGGTGTAACAGCACAGAGCTCAGTGCAGCTCAGTCCCCTCACTCCTGAGAGTGCCGCATATGCCTGCAGCCTTAGTAAATTCAGCATCATTTTAAAAGACACCTTTCAGCCCCATCTATAAAGTTTCAAAATGTGCATGGCAGTGCAAGATCAGCTGTGCTTTAGATTACTGGGCTTAGTACCCACCTCCTTCCTCTCTGCTTTGACACTGCTGCACCTCTCTGCAGGCTTAGCAGTGTGAGATCCATGGATACACGACATATTCAAACATATTCTCCAACTTATATGCTTCACAAAAATATGCACAATTACTTTCCAAGCAGTTTTCTCCCTCTCAAAACTTGCAAGGTGCCTGGCCCTTAGATAGATGGTTTAACTGGTAGCATGTACAAGTTCTTGGCTGCTATAGTAGTTAGATAGCATGTAACCACTCTATACCTTATTGCTGCACCATAGAATAAAAGAAGATTTAAATAAAAAAAAACTGAATGCATGCTTTACTACAATAGTGTGAAAAACTGGTCAAGACTATTTGAAAACCAGTTTCAACTGGTTACTAATGGTCCACAAGTTGACTGGTTAGGACCAGTCTTAGGACTACTCTCAGACCAATAGTGACCAGTCTGAAGGGGTTCAGTCCAGTTTTTTAGGCCTGATGATAATATACAGACCAGTCCCATTCTTGGTTATTTCCAAAAATGGTAAAAAAACTGAACTGAACTGAACTTTAAAGCACTAGTCATGTCATGCTTTAAGATAAATCACAAGTCATTTATGAATTCTATGTTGATGATGACAGTGTTTCTGCTGTTGGTGGGAAATTGTCCTTAATATTCAACCCCTTCTATCCAATAGATCACCCCCTTTACTTTGATAGGAAGGTCATCTGTAGTTTATCAAATTACCTGGGTCTAATACCCAGCAACTGGCTAATATATCAAAGCCAGCATTTAGGAAAGCTTGACTTGTGTTATGGCTTCACTTAGGCCATGATGTGTGCTTTTAAGGGTCAGAGGCTTCTGCTGCAGAGGGCAACATGCCAATTAATGTTCAGAGGATAGAGTACAATCAATAAGATCATAGAGTGATGGTTCACAAGTGTGGGAGTTTCTCTAAGTGACTTGAAGCAAATAGAATTGCTAGCTGAACAAAGTCAAGCTTAGGGCTTTGACTGTTACAACTGTTATGAGTGGACTTCTCATATCGTGCAGAGTCACTCCCTGGGTAAGCTCTGCTGAAGCTTCAATGGTAATAGAGTCTGCTCTTAAATAAGAGTCACCTAAAGGGGCAAAGGCAAAGCTAGCTTGGACTGAAGCTAGATCAGATAGCAGACCAAGGGTATTAGCCTTGGCACAAGTACAATGTGAATAGTAAGGTATACGATGAGAGGTTCAAGGATAATAAATAAGGCAGAGGAAGACGACTGCCAAGAAGATAGGCTTAGCTGAGCAAGCGAAAGCACAAGCTAAAGTGAGCGAAGCTTCAAGAAGGTTTATGGTTCTAAATTCACAAAGGAGATCAAGTCTGGAGCAACTTGGTCTTTACAGGCATCCTAATATACTGTATAAGGTAAAGTAACATGTCATTGAAGTAAAAGTACACATAGACAAGAGTGAGTCATAATACAGTAATGTACACATAGTCCATGTACATGTCAACATGTTCATCATGTGAGAGTGTCACCAGATGAACACAGTGATATGTAACAAGTCAGCATAAGGTGACATGTCAGTAAAGTAGAGGGAATACATCAATAAGCAATGGAGGGAGTCAGAGTGAGTCAGGGATGAAGCGGGATGTACAAATAAGGAAGGCATAAGTGGAGATACCATAATGGGAGAAAAAGGTACAGGGTGCCAAAAGAAGCTGCTAAGGATTGAGATAATAATACAAGATGTACAGGGTAATCGTGGAAGTGGAAAAGCAGGCCAGTAATACCCGCTAGGTGTGCGAGTGGCCATCCAGACAATCATAAACCTAGCAAGTGATACCAGATGGGTCAGCATGTTTGCCGCAGACAAAAGCACAAGCCCATCTCATAACACTAGAGTAAAATATAATACAAGTGAGCACATGACACTGAGATAGACAAAGAGCATAACATGATCCCCATTTCAGAGTTAAAATAAACGACTGAGGCAGGGACAAGGGAGGAGGTTTCTAACCTCTAGTGGCACGGGCTGTAAACGATAACATGAAAGTAAGAAGGAATGAAGCAAAGCAACTCGTAAGGTACTGGAAGGAAAGACAATGATCAAGTAGTAAGGGGTGAGTCCGAAGAGAGGCTGAGATTGTAGTAAAGAAAAGGGTGAAGGGAGGTGGAAGTCGTCATAGTCCCAAAAGGAATGATAGTAGGGGTAGGAGGGAACGAGAAGGCAGTCCGCTAAGGAGACTCGACACAGTATATCCAAAAGTGGTATGGATAACAAAAATGGCCTAGTAAGGTGAAGGGGATGATAGATGTGTGAGTGTAGGGTAACGAGCATAAAAAACATAGCTAGTCAGAGTCTGGCTAGCCTTGCTCTCTCCTTCTTCCTAAGGCAGCAACGCTTGCCACCACATTGGGCCTTAAGGTGCCCAGACTTCCCACAGCAGAAGCAGCGAGGAGGTGGTGGTGGTTGGGTAGGAGGCGCAGCGTCCTTGCATGCCACTAGCCTGACTCCAATCTTGGCTCCTTGCTCCTTGAGTTTGTGGAGGATGAAGCGCTGCATGGTGTTGGGGGAAATGTGGGAGTTGCGGTCAGGACCGCTGCGGTGGTCATTGGCCTTGGCAGTGAGGGGGGTGTCGGTGATGGTGCCACGGAAGAGGGTGGACTCGCGGAGGAAGGTGTCAGCAGAAGGGGCATCGCTAGTGAGCTCATGGAGCACTTCGTAGTCGATGCAGAAGAGGCAGCCTAAAAAGTTAGCGTTCTCCATAGAGGAGAGTACACACAGGGCTGCCTCTGAGTACCTTGACTCTCTGGTCCTTGCGCAACGGAGTCGCTCCTGGTGGCGGTCGACGGAGGCAGCCTCCTCGTATTGCCACTCTTTGAGGTGGAGGTAGTGGCGGTAGGCGACCTGGAGGTTGACGGGGAAGTGGTGGTTGACAACATTGGTGATGGCGGTGGAGATGGGAGGGTCAGTGATGAGGTGGATTTGGTCTGGGGTGGCCGGCGGACAGTAGTAGTCGATGGCTAGAGGGGTAAGCAAGCGAGTATAAACATAATGATCCTTGCCAAAGGTGGCTTGGATTTCGGGCTTATGAGAGTTGAGGGCAAGGGAAATGTAGGGTGCAATGATGCGGTCCCTAAAGGTGGGGTCTGGGATGATAAATTTATAGTAGTTAGTGGTAAGGGGGTTGTTCAGTAGCCATCCCAGACCAGGATGTTCACTGACATGCTCTCATTTTGGTGGGTTGTGGGGGTTGTCATAAAAGTTGTTGCTCCAAGGTCGAGTGGGGGCAGTCAAGGGCGACGAGACGTTGCTGCTTTTGAAGGAGGGGCTTCTTGGACTGTCTGTGTTAATGAACTCATCCACGTTAGTACAGACACCATTCTTGTCATACCTTTGTCCATATACGTGGTGGAGAGCAGCGAATTAAAGGCAATTTTGCTGGCGTATATGCGACTCGCATCTGGAGGGCGGTATGGCAGAAGATGGTAGGGCAGAGGTGTAGGTGTCAGGGTTGAGGGAGTGGTCGGAGGCGTCTTGAATAAAATTGGTGACAGAATCACCGGAATGATGGGTGGTGGTCTCAAAGATCTCGACTTCCATCTGGGTAGTGAGGGGAGCCGAGGTATGGAGATTCAGAACGCTAGACTTATCTGAAATTTGAATTTCCACCATCGGCTCAGTGGAGGACTGTTGTTGATGGGGGTGTGTGGCTGCTGGGCCTGGTGGGTGATTGAGAACACTGGTATGTGAGGTACCAGCGTTTGAAAGGTTGATGAGGGAGGTGGCTGAGGTGGTGGACTTGCAGTCCATGTGGTGAATGGAGTCAGCATTGGAGGAGTCGGATATGAGAATGGGGAGTTGATCATCATCCTGTTTGGTGGTGGCGATAAGGTTGGCAAACATATGATGATAACAAAGAAGGCGAGGCAGATGAAGGAAGTCGTGGTAAGGATAAGGATTTCAGTGAAGGAAGATGTAGTGAAGAGGATGGGGTTTCTAGTCAAAGTTGGTGGCCTTTTATGCTCGGGAGGTTAGGCCTTGGAGAGGCAATAATCCTCCAGTTTTTCATCAGCATGCAGGTCTTATTCATCGACCCAGCTGTTTTCGAAAGGGCGGTAGCCGACCCACTTGACCAGGTATTGTTTTGTCTTTCTTCTCTTGTTGTATCGATTGTTGATGATCTCTTCAACTTCAAATTCCTGCTCTCCATCAATAATTTGTGGCAGTGGCAGTAGCTGATTAATGCCATGTTCCTTTGTTTCATGGTATTGAGTTAGTAGATCCACATGAAACACATTCCCAATCTTGAGTGATGATGGGAGTTTGATGTGGTATACCATCGGGGATATTTGTTTGAGAACTGGGTAAGGGCCTATCCTTCGTGGACTAAGCTTCTTTGAGGGTGTTTTGATGTGTAGGTTTCGTGCGTCTATCCAAACCTTGTCTCCTGGTTTGAAGGTGTGAGGTGGGACTAGTGGTTTGATATGTTTTTGGAGGGCCTTTTGTGCCTCTTGTCTTGCCTTGATTAGGTTTTTGATGCGCTCTTGGGCAGCGGGCACAGGATCTTCTGGGATGGTGATTGATGCGGTTGGATTCATTCCCATGATCAGCTCATGTGGGCTGTGTTTGGTGTGTTCATGTTTCCAGGAATGCTGTGCAAATTCTGCCATGGGTAAAAGTGAGCTCTAATTGTTCTGCCGGGCGTTGACAAAGTGGTGGAGGTATCCTTCTACCCATTGATTCATGCATTCGGTCTGACCATCAGTGCAAGGGTGGAATGCAGTACTGAGGTTCTGCTGAATCCCTGTTGCTTTGCACACTGCTTTAGAGAAATGAGATGTGAATCGGGGATCTCAGTCTGAGATGATGCGTTTGGGAATTCCAAATGAGGAGAAGAGGTTTTTGAAATATAATTGTGCTACTCCTTCTCCATCTATGGTCTTGTGGCAGAGAATAAAGATGGTGGCTTTGGAACATCCTTGATCCACTATTGTTAGGATGGCATCGTATTTGTTCTTGCCTGATGGAGGTAAATCGGTGATGAGGTCCATTGAAATGTACTGGAAGGGTTCTTGTTCCACGTTCATGTTGAAATGGTAAAGTGGGGTGCATTTCAGATGTGTGATGACCTTAGATTCTTGACATCTAGTGCATCCCTTGACGTAGTTTTCAACGAAATTGTGTAAATTGAGACCTTCATATCAGTGATTGACAAGGGTCCATGTGTTTGAGATTCCAGGGTGACCTCCTGTGGGTGTGTCATATATCTCTTGAAGGATCTTTCTCCATAAGTTTGGATCATTTTTGATGAAAATTTTGCGGATGAACAAGTCATCTGGTAGCAGGGTAACTTCTTTGTTGATATCCATCCCCTGTTTTAGGTCTGATCTTTGGCTTAGAAGGTCTGCAATGGTGTTGCTTTTGCCAGGGAAATGGGTGAGTTCAAAGTTGTAGTCCTGTAGGAATTTGTGCCAGCAGGCTTGTCGGGGTGTAATTTTCTGTGGTGATTTGAAATATTTGAGGTTCTGATGGTCACATCTGATGAGGAACTTTTGCTGTGCTCCTAGAAGGAGATATTGGAACGCTTTTAGGGCATAGATGATGGTGAGTAACTCGCAATCATAGATGTCATAATTGCACTCTGCTGGGTTTAGCGTCTTGGAGTAAAATGCTATTGGATGGCGTCCATCAGAATATTATTGGCTGATGGTGGCTTCGACTGCATATTAAGATGCATCAGTGTCGACAATATAGCGCTTGGTGGGGTCTGGGTTCCAGAGGACTGGGTATGAAGTGAACAGCCATTTTAGTAGGTTGAACACATCATTTTGAGGTTTGTTCCAATGCCATTGGGTGTCCTTTTTGGTTAGTTCATGTAGGGGTCATGTGATAGATGAGTAGGCTGGGATGAAGTCCTTGTAATAGTTGCCAAACCCCAAGAAGGAGCAGAGTTCTGTTAGGGTGGTTGGAATTGGCCAGTCGATGATCCCTTGAACTTTGACAGGGTCCATCTTCACATGTCCATTCCCTACTATCACACCAAGGTAGTTGACCTCCTTCTTGTGAAAGCGACATTTCTCATGCTTGAGGAAGAGGTTGTTGTGAAGGAGTTTCTGTAAAATGTGGGCAACAAGGCATTGATGGTGTTCAAGGTCCTTATTGGTTGGAATAAGGATGTCATCCATGTATATGATGATGTCCCCGGAGGCAATTTCTTCCCTAAAGGTAGCGTCCATCATGGTTTGGAATGTCGCAGGAGAATTGGTGAGTCCAAAGAACATGACCATGGGCTCAAAGAGTCCTCTGGGGGTTTTGAAGGCAGCCTTCCATTGGTCACCATCTTTGATGCGTTGATATGCAGCAGCAATGGCAGTATGTATAAAAGTGGGTATCAGGGCTCCTCAGAGCACCAAGACCCTCTCCCCATCATCCCCCTACCCTCATACTTACATCTGCGCGCATTTTCGGAGTTCCGGCCTGCTTTGCCACTGCTTTGCCACGCTCCGTGACACTTCCCCTCATGGACTTGTTACAGCATCTCAGCCCCCTTCTCCCCTCACTACAGTGCCTGGAACTGTCAATCCTAGTATATATATACCTTGTAACTACCTACAAACCCAATAAGAAGAAGCCCAGGAGTTCCCCCTCAGTCTCTCAGTGCAGAGATCCCAAAGAGCACAGTCCACTCTTCTTCGCATTCCTGAGAGTGCAGCATGCGCCCGCGCCCTTAGAAAACTTAGGAGCACCTCCGGAGGTCCAGTGCGGCCTCAGGTGCGAAGTTGCGAAGTCCGCGCAGATGTGCAAAATAGGCCACACTCACAGTCTTTCTGGAACAGTCCCGCCACACGCGTCCGCACCCTTAGCGGAGCGGATCCCAAGTCCATAGGGTCAAGATGGACCCTCCTGCGAAGTTTGGTCTCCCATGGACACCTGCGCGATATCGGACAGGGCTTCCCACCCCCTAGAACTTGCCAGCTGAGGGAGTGCACGTGGTTTGAGTTGGATGATAGCTTCCCCACAGACCAGCTTCCCAGCTTATCAGTGTACATTGTTGTATCCTCAGCGAACATTGAGTTTGGTGAACCACTTCTTCCCGACAAGTTGTTGGATGAGGTCCTTAATGAGCAGGAGAGGGTAGGTATTATGGATAGTAAGCTCATTGAGCTTTCGGTAATCTTGAACAGGTCATAAGCCTTTGTTGCTTTTCTTGACCCAGAAGAATGGTGAGGCATATGGTAACTTGGAGATCCTGATGTATTTCTTTTTCAGGTGGTCATCTATCCATTCATTGAGCTTGTCATCCATGCCATACTGGAACCGGTACATTTTGCAGTCAAGTGTAGGCGGAGCCTCTGGTATTAAGTCAATGGCATGGTCCCAGGGGCACGACTTGGGGAATCGTTGCGATTCTTCTTTGCTGAAGATCCTCCCATATTTGTGATATTCACGTGGGACTTCCTCTTGCCAGGTGCGCTTTGGCTTTTTGTCAACTCAATTGGCTGCAAGGGTGACTGAAACTGAGGTATGGAAAATGATAGACTCCTTGGGTTGGTGGGTGTAGGTATTGAGAACTGATAAGTAGCGTGTATCTGCTAGGTGTTGCCTCATCTGAGATGGGTCTATCACTTGTTGTCGCAGTGGTTTTTGGAGGGCATTGATGGTGGCTGCTTCAACTTTGCCTTCAAAGGTAGCGTTTTTCCAATCAATCCTTGGGTTGGTGGCAGCAAGGAAGGGCATTCCTAGAAGCATGTGGTCTTCTCCTAGGTCTACGACGAAAAAGGTTTGATTATGGGTCTTTTGCTTGTAACAGAGGGCCAAATCAGTGGCATGAGTTACTGATCCAAACTTGTTTGGGGTTCCATCCACATTTCGGATGGGTCTTGGTTTGTTTAGCGGTCGGGTGGGTAGGTTGAAATATTCAATGACAGTGGGAGTTATAAAATTGTCTGTTGCTCCGCTATCGATCAAGGCATCAATTTCGGAGATTACTTTGAGAGATCGGAGGTTGACAGGAGCGTGAATGGATCATTCTTGGGGAATAAAGACAGCTTGTGAGAATAGGGCCCTGACCATCGCCACGTATGTGGGGCCTCCTAAAAATGTTCGTTGTCTCCTCTAAGTATCTCTTGAACAAACTGATCCTTCTATTCATCAGAGAGTCTAGTGGTGCGAGCTGCCAAGGTGTGGACATCGTGAACATCACTCTGTTCTTCCTCCTCCTCTTCTAAGTCCTCTAGATAAGCACCTCGTGCATGCAAGGTGCGACTTGTCTTCCTTGGCTTGTTGAATTTTTGAAAGCTTAACTGTGGAGGGCAGTAGGACAACTTCAGAGGGGTGTAGGCCTTCTTGAATGGTTGGCTTGTCTGTGAGTAGCCAGGAGAAAAGGTTTGTCCATATCTGGAAGGAGTTTTCCCGGATTGGGATGAAGGTCGTTGACACTTCTTTTTAGGACAATCTTTGGCCATGTGTCCTTGTTGGGCACAGAAGAAGCATTGGCCCTTGGCTAGGTAGGATTTCTTGTCTTGTTCTGTGTAGGCACGCTGGGCGAAATATGCTCAATTGACATCTATGGGTACTACTTGGTCATTTGGGTGAATGTTTTGGTGTGGGTTTTGAAAGTGCATTCTGGGGTTCCTTCCTCCTTTTCCTGTATTATGGTGGGCTTGGAATCCCCGTCTCATAGCATGTCGTAGAAGTCGATTTGTTAATTTGGCTTGTGCGGCTGTTTCCCATTTGGTGAAGGTCTTTGGTTGGGTTGTTTGATAGAGACATGCTTCAAAGAGCACTGGGTTCAGCCCTTGGTAAAACAGTTTTGCTGTTTGTGGTGCAGTTAGGTCGTAGTTCAAAATTTCAGCGAGGTGTTTGAACTTGGCGATGTAGTCATCCAGGTTAAAGTCTCCAGGTTTCATATAAAGTTCCTGGGCTTCCAGGAGGGCTTGTTGATTTTTGGTAATGTCTGTGAACTGGCTGTTGAAGGCAGTTTCATAATCAGTCCATAGTATGTCCTGATCTCTTTCAATAGGGTTGGTAGCCCTGGTGACCTTTGTTACTACTTCATTCATTTGATCTCGAACCCAATCCTTGACCAGGGGTCCCTGGATAAAAGATAAGGCCAACAGAACGCGCAAATATGGTGAAGTCATCAGGGGGTTTTGGTCGTTTATTGCTGCATAGAGTGAGAATTGTTGTTTAAATTCATCAGATTTTGTTCGGTCTCCTCTGAAGATGACTGGGGGTTCTTCTTGGAGTCTTGCTGGGGCTGTGGCTGCTGCAGGTTTTGCTGCCATTATAGATACTACTGATGGAAGAGGGGGTGCTGGAAGGGGTACTGGTTGCGCTGGGGGGGGTCCTGGTAAAAGTTCTGATAGGATGAGTGGAGGGGGCACTGGGATTGGAAGTCCTGCTTTGAGTACTTCTTCAAGGAGTTGTTGATATCGGGGTTCATCTGAGGCACTTGGGTCCTTTGGTTGTCTTTCTTGGATGTCTAATCCAAGTGTGGTTAATACTTCAAGGGCTGGTTCTTCTTGTCCTGTTTGTTCTAGCAAAGGTGTGCTAGTCCCTAATGATTTTTCTGATGGGGTAGTGCTAGTAGAGGGGTGACTTCAGGGTTCCCAGGGTTCTGAGAATGCTGGTGATCTTTTGATATGTGGGGAGATAGCAGGGTCTTCTGCTAATGGTCCTAGGACTTCGACTTGTAAGGCAGGGGGTTCTGGTTGATAGAGATTGTAGGCAAAGTGTTGAGGTTCGTGTTCATGCCAATATCCAGTTCCTTCTCTGTTGCATCCTATGCGATCATTGACAGAGGTAAAATAAACTCCTTCATGATAAAAGAGGTAATACCAGTGGTCATTAATGAATTCAACTGGTTGATTGCTGTATGTGTCATTCCAAAGGTAGTATCCAGGAGGTCTATTTGCAGGTGTGTGGGTTGTGTCTAGCCAACAGACTTGGTTCTTGATGTGATTTGGAAGGTTGTCCTCAGTACGGTGTTGTAATGAGACAAGTTGATCTGGGGTTCCTGGGTGGAAGGGTTGGGCTAGTTCAGGTTCGAGAACTTCTCTTGATGCTGAAATCATCTTGTCCGATTGGCAGAGACCTTTAACAAGTAAGGGTCTCTGTCATTAGGGAGCAAGACTTGATCTAATGTTACGAGTGGACTTCTCATATTGTGCAGAGTCACTCCCTGGGTAAGCTCTGCTGAAGCTTCGATGGTAATAGAGTCTACTCTTAAATAAGAGTCACCTAAAGGGGCAAAGGCAAAGCTAGCTTGGACTGAAGCTAGATCAGATAGCAGACCAAGGGTATTAGCCTTGGCGCAAGTACAATGTGAATAGTAAGGTGTACGATGAGAGGTTCAAGGATAATAAGGCAGAGGAAGACAACTGCCAAGAAGATAGGCTTAGCTGAGCAAGTGAAAGCACAAGCTAGAGTGAGCAAAGCTTCAAGAAGGTTTATGGTCCTAAATTCACAAAGGAGATCAAGTCTGGAGCGACTTGGTCTTTACAGGCGTCCTAATATACTGTACAAGGTAAAGTAACACGTCATCGAAGTAAAAGTACATGTAGACAAGAGTGAGTCATAATACAGTAATGTACATGTAGTCCATGTATATGTCGACGTGTTCATCATGTGAGAGCATCACCAGATGAACACGGTGATATGTAACAAGTCAGCATAAGGTGACACGTTAGTAAAGTAGAGGGAACACGTCAATAAGCAATGGAGGGAGTCAGAGTGAGTCAGGGATGAAGCGGGATGTACAAATAAGGAAGGCATAAGTGGAGATACCATAATGGGAGAAAAAGGTACAGGGCACCAAAAGAAGCTGCTAAGGATTGAGATAATAATACAAGACATACAGGGTAATTGTGGAAGCGGAAAAGCGGGCCGGTAATACCTGCTAGGTGCACGAGTGGCCATCTGGACAATCGCAAACCTAGCAAGTGATACCAGATGGGTCAGCATGTTTGCCACTGACAAAAGCACAAGCCCATCTCATAACACTAGAGTAAAATATAATACAAGTGAGCGTGTGGCACTGAGATAGACAAAGAGCATAACAACAACTCCTTGCCTTAAATACAGAAATGCCCCACTAGAACAACTGGGGTGTGATACATAGTAAAAGTATAGTATGACCATGTTAAAGAAATGCATATACTGTACAGAGCAAGGGAAGCAAGTTGAACTGGGATCAGTAAGCACATGGGTCATCAGTCATCAAGTTAGGTATGGATTGGTCATCATACAATGAGTTATCAACATAGCTTAATGACTCATTATATGTAGAATCTAATAAACAGTAAGTAAGGAACAGGGAGAGGAGAGTGTTCACCTCCAGGTTGATGGTTCAAGATATGGAAAATGGAGAAAGAAATGTAATAACCTTCTATAAAATTTTATTTGTTTTGTAATACAGTTTATAGTCTAAAAGTGTCAATGAATTTCATTATAAAAATGTGGTAATTTTTCAGTATATTTTCATCGAGAAAAACATACTGAAATTTTTCATACATAAAACATAGGAAATTCAATCATTCAGTACCCAAAACATGTGAAATTCAGTAGGCATCAACTTTACAGTGGTGTTTGCAAGCCAGAGCCCATGCATTATGAGAATTTCTACTGTATACTGTAAATACCAATTTCCATTGTTCTGTTTCACACTTTAATTACTTGATCCATCAACTAAGTGAAAGAGTGAATTAAAAAAGCAATGACAATGGTAACTTGTAGGGTTAGGTACATAGAATGAGTTATTATAGTGCACTCAGAACGAGAAAATACCTAGACACTCTAAAGAGTGACTAGCTAATAACACACTCATCCTTGGCTTGTTGGCGAGTCGGGCGAGCAATATTCGCCCTCTTGTTTCCTTGACGTTTCATTTCTGTCAAGCGGTTCATAGCACGCTTGTTACCTTGGACTACCTCTTATAAGCGACGATCTTCAAGTTCGCAACAAATCATCAAATACGTACCAGCAGCACGCATATACCAGCGCTTTGCGAACTCGATATCTTGCTTTATGCCTATTCCCACCTCGGCATAATAACCGACGGCGTATTCAGCTTTCGCAAGGCCTTTATTTGCGGCTCGACGCGCCCATAAGTAAGCCTCTGAGTCACTTTGTTTAAGCACTCCCTCGCTACCGGTAAGATACCACCCGCTGAGCGCGAGCTCGGCCTCGGCATTGCCCTTCTCTGCTGCTTTTGTATACCAAGCAATAGAACGACGCGGATCGACGGGGCACCCAAGAGTGCCGAATTCGTAGCATTGACCCAGTTTATGCTGCGCTTGGGTGTACCCCAAGTATGCGGCCCGTGAAAAGTATTCTTTAGCTTGTAGCGGGTCGTGAGGCACGACTTGTCCGGCAGTGGATTCATGGAGGAGAGCGAGCTCGTGCAGTGCATGCGGATTCTCTTCGTCGGCTTGCTCGGCTGCTCGTCGTAGCCAACCCACAGCTTCACGAGGATTTTTCCCCTCCCCGAGAGCGCCTTGAAGCAAGATCATTCCTAACTTGTACATGGCAGCAGTGTCCCCAAGCGATGCTGCCTTTCTGTAAAAGGCCGATGCACGAGGGGGCTCCTTCCTAGTTCCCACGCCGATCTCATTGCAAACTGCGACCCGATATGTGGCTCCCGCGTGGTTTTGTTTTGCGGCCTGGAGATAGAGGTGATATGCTTTCTCATGGTCAACCTGTAGACCCAGCATGCCAGTACCGTAACAATTAGCCAAGAAAAACTGGGCGTCGTCATAAGGCTGTCCTTGGGTCGCAAGTCGCTTAATGACACGTAGCGACTCCTGAATGAGTGTGTCACGATATTTTCGAACAGCGCGTTGGTCCTTGACATCCGCCCCAATCTTCTTTGCCGCATCGATTAGATATCGGGCATATGCGAAGTGCGCTTCTGGGTCGGGATCAGCTTTGATGCGTTGCCGATAATCATCGATGTATTCCTTGGTGTAAGGGGGCGCACGCAGGTCGACGGCCTTGGTTGTCCGAGTTGGAAGAGCTTCAATTGCGAAGTGTCCTGAACGATCCGAAGTTGGTCTTCTTTCCAGTTCGGGGGCATTAGACGACGCTTCGGTAGACGTTACTGAGGATGGAAGCGGTGACGGAGAAGAAGTACGATACGAAGAAATTGGAGACGAAGTGGCCTCTCGCTGAGGGGTCAGCCGTCCGGGTATATGGGTAGGGTCAGTTCGGTTGTAGTGATGTTCTGCTGGATCGGGGTGGTCGACGCGTTGATATACTGTTGCTCCCGGTGGAGGTGGTGGTGCCATACCCAAAACGTCTGAGGCAGCTGCGTATAGATGATTATAGTCGCTAGAGACTGGCGGAACAGAAGGGTGATTCAAGGACGCCATGGAACTCGAGTCATCGAATTGCCCAGATTGCATGTTAGACCCTCGCCACGATGGCAGAGAATACGGGTCATATGTACTGGGATAGTCGGCATTTTGACTTGAATGAATCGGATGTCGTGGGTGTGGTCGCGGGTTCGAGGGCAGCGAGGGACCACGCCCCAAATGGCCACGGTGATTAGATGAGAGGGACATGGGTGAGGTAGAGCGGGGGATCGGGTCAATGGCTCCATTAGGAGAAGAATTTCCCAGCGGGTCGCTTATGCGCAGAGCATGGAAAGTATCGAGAACGGAGGTAGGGTCATGAGGACGAGCGGGAATGGGCTCAGGTATTTGGTCAGAGCTGTGACGTTGCTCGGAAGGTAGTGAAGGAACGGAGCGGTTCGAAAGTGCGGTGAAGAAGTGCGCTAGAAGGGGCGTCAATATCTTGAAGCCATACTTCATTAACTGGTAAGAAAAACCGGCCTTCACTTGACCGTAGGTCCTCGTGCTGGTGTGATTCAGCTCCCAACGGGAAAGTTTGTAAGTCAACTATTGCGTCAGTTGACGACGCACTGCGGTCATTCATCACACAGCACGAGCTTCGAGTCAGAAGGAGATTGGCTTTGTGCCGCAGACAGAGAAAGTGATGGGTGGTGAGACGAATTAAGTTACTGGCAGGAGTCTTACATAAGACAAATTCTAAGCGGCTACCGTCTCAGTGGCCCCGTTGGGACTCTGCGCGTTCGCACTGTTATCTCCAACATCGTCCCAATTCCATGTCTCAACGACCCTCTCCACGCGCTGTCGCTCAAAGCCACGGACAGTCCTCCTTGTTTTTATAATTACCTGACGCCTTCGCCCGACCTCCACATTGTCCCCATTCACCGTCTGAGATCTTAAGGGCTCTTCCTTCAAATCCGTCCAGCCTTCGGCCAACGAACCGATGTCTTGCGCGGGTTGCACAGTGAGATGCCGCACTCCCTCTTCCTGTTCTTCCGCCAAAGCTTCCCAAATTTTTGGTTGGAAGTTTCGGAACTTGGAATCACCCTGGACCGCCGGCGAGAAATCTCGGTCTCTCTTCCGTTTGCGCCCCACCTCCTTTGCCGTAAGCTCTCTAGCTCTGAACCGACCGGATTGATCCTCATCGCTGGTATAGCCCTGAGCCAACCGAACTCGCCACCGCAACTCCCTGGCTACCGCAGGTGCGTCTTTCACTTTGTCAATGGGGACTTGATCCCGAGCGTCTCTTTTCAGAGAATCCGGGCCGCGCTCCATTGCTCGCACCTCAGATACCAGAAATTCAGAAACGACCTCGACTGATTCCAGCACACGAGGGGCGAAATCCTCTTTGGCACGGAGATCACGCAGGTACTTCTCACCGATGTACCAGCAAAGCCTATCAACGTCATGATGGTGAATCCTGGGTTACCATCCAGAGGGACGGACCTTGTAAATAGAGGGAATCGAAACTTTTTCGGAACGTGAGTTGCAATCTCAATCTCATGCACCCTAAGTTCTGCCGGGAATGAGTATCGGGTAGCAGACGAGACGATGCACACATACGAAGAGCAGCGTTGTATGAATGGAGGAAATTGCCTCCAAAGACAAGTGCATCTTGTGGCGTATGCTGCACTAGAATTAGCAGGGATCGCAGCAACGGGTTTAGTGGGCGACGCACAACGGCATGAATCCACCCAGTGGGAATAATCATGGTATTACCCTCGCTCAGATCAACCTTTGTGACCTCGTCGACCATATCGCCAAGCCATGTATGACTTTGTATCTCGCTTCCGGACCAGCGTTCATATGCGGCAAGATTAGCGGCAGTGGGGCGAATGAAGAGGAAGGTCTGGGAGACAATATCAACAAACTTGATGACGATATAAGAGGAGGTAAACCTTCGATCCCCTGAGAATATGATAATAGACGGATGAACCCGCGAAATCGATGTGCCAGTCCTGGGACAAATGCGTCAGAGAACAGAAGAGAAATCAATGGAGTCAAGCGAACTCACAGTCCATGCCCCAGCAACTCCCATCAAACAATATAACTGGACCTTTGGATACGGGTGGCTATTTCCCTTTCTATTATCAGGCCAAAATTTCTCCACCCAGTCAATATCCCGGACCAGTCTTGGCGGCAAGACCTGCTCTCCGAGCTTTGTCCCAGATATCTCCAATGAGATTACATTTCGAATTTTCTCGCGCAATGATGGCTCAGTTGAGTAATAGCTGGCCCATTTCCCCAGTGTCCATCCAGATAAACTGGACTGCGTCCCGACATCTGAGGATCGCCAAATGCTCGTGTTAGGCTGGAAACACACAAGGAGATCGAGAGTGCAAACCAATAACTTCGAGTGGTGTCTCCGGTCCCAAAATATTTGCGATTTCGGGCACAGTTAAGCTTGATGGGGGCATCATCATACCAAGACCGTCAGGGTTTTCGATGATGACGGGCTCGGTCATAGCGGTAGCATCATTGTATAGCCATTCCTCGGTGAGGTCTGACCCTCTCATCCTCCTAAACTCATTCGTGCTGAAAGTCTTGCTCTCCAACAGGCTAGACCACCTGTGCGGATCTGAGGAGTTTGCACCAGAGTGCAGATTTACGTAATCGCGGACGGGTCTGTTGCGTGATGATTTCCGCATTGGAGGCTTTAAGGTGATAATTCGTCTACAATCGGCGGTTCTACAGGGATCGCAGAACCTGGTATGTGTAAACCGTCAAGAGAATAACAGACGGAAAGCGGCCGGACGAACCATTTATCTATTGTCTCAAGATGCCCATTCTCCCCAACACACCTCCAGTGATACCAAGTTTTGCAAAAGTCACACCGAACCCAACTCTCACTATCCTCATCTTTAACCTGGTCGCGAGTCAATGACACGCTGCATGAGGGGCAGAGGTCTTCCTGGGTGTTTACAAGATCTGTCTCTGCAGCAGGTGAATCAGATCCTATAGCATCCGATCCGGGTAGTTGGGACGCTGAGTTGCGGGTCGTGCGTCGAGTTGTTCGGGTCATTGACTGAGTGACGGGTTGCGACCGGGGCTGAGCGCCGGACCAACCCAACCGGACATTGCCAGAATTCGTATTTGCACGTGACTACTAAGCTTGGCTCGCGATCGAAAAAAATTGCGAAAGATCGAGACCGTTTTTCTGGGAAAATCTACCCATATCCTCTACAGTACTGTTACTCAAAAGCCTCAAGTCTTGGTATATATATTCATTTTAACATATTTGTGCTCTATAGTTCCGATGCCTTCAGGCTTCAGCCAACAGGGGTGCGATGGAAATTTATCACAATTAATAGTCCTCTCACTTGAGAAAATAGTGGCTTCAATAGAATTCAACTGTTTGCGTTATGGGACAGTTCGGAACAATAAGTCTGGAGTCTGCAATATTAATGCCGTAGTGTGGTGGGCCATGTTCCGCTTCTGGTAAACTCCATAACTTCGTGACACGAAGACATCACGTGATAGATGTCACGTGAATGAAAGTCAACATTAGTTCTAGTTCACGCGTTTTAAAGGATCTGTGAGGCCTTTACTATTGTTTGACGAACGGCATGCAAGTCTTCTCTGCTGCCTCTTCCCCCAACTCACGCTCCCACTCACAGCTCCCAGTGTCAGCTTTGTCAGCTTTGTCAATCAAGACTATTCAATACGTGCAAGGCGCCGAAGACAACGTAGAAGACCTGCTATCTTCTGATCTCGATATTTCTTTCGCGTCGTCCATGTCCCTCAACTCATCTCTACCTGGTCCTGTAAAACTCGTCGATAATGTCGGCAGAGAGGATGTTGTTCCCATGGATATTTCCCCTGAACCTTCTCGCGTCGTTCATCAGTCGCGGATAACTGGTGGCCATTTTCTCGAGAAAGTGACGCGCCCCCGCGCGTTTACAACTTCTGTGAGGTTATTCGGCCGTGATCTCAGCAATGGAACCCCTATTTCTCCCGCATCCTCATTGTGCGAATCTGGGGCTACCACTGCCAGCTATGTACGTGTAGTTTTATGCCAAGCCCACTCACGCAATCTCCTACAAGGCTAATCCGATCATTTTATAGACCCAACATGAGCCATCATCACCAGATGCGATGGATATTGACAGCTCTTTTGTGGAAGGTCTCGCTTTTCCACCAAAGACAGACCACGCACCTTCAGCTCCCTTCGCCGCAGTCCAACCGTCCCCAGCATTCAAAAACATGTTCTATGATCCGTCCTCTCCTCCTGCTATCCGGGATGATCTCCCTGTCTATCTTACCAAGACGAGGCAATCAGTTTTCCCAGAGGCAGGCCCAGAAGTTGCACCTGGCCGCCGCCGCGCTGGCACGATTAGCATTTTCGATGGCTCATCACCTGTTGCGGATTCTTCACCAAGTGCTCTCAAATTAGAGCGCATGGCTAATTGCGCGAGAAAGCCAACGCTTAACGGTCTCGGGGTGCCTTCCGATAACCCCACCAAGCGTTTACGGAAGCCGAACCTCTCCGCGATGGTACTGCCATCAGATGCCGCACAGCTCATACAGCCACTTGACGTCTTGCAAAATGACGATCCTATCTCCACTATACAAGGGCAAAACATGGGGTTGCCACCTCCACGTCGCGCCTTCTCTGCCATGCTCCCGCAACTTGGGCCGAAAACGCACTCTTCCGGAGAGCCGTCGATTGATCATGGTGATGAAAGCTCTCCAGCCCTGGCATACGCGAAACGACAGCAAATCAGGACGATCCGCCGCCGAGATGGTACAGACGACTTCCGTTCGCTGAAGGGAGCAACCGCTATGGTCGCGCGCGACAAGGAAAGTCCACGTGTACGAATGATACCCCAGTGGGGTACTGGCTTGGGTGGCTTTGGTGACAACGAGGCTCATGGGAAGATCCTTCCATGCCGCAGAGTCCGTGAGGATGGGCTTATGCGGATCAGTTGCAAAACTGTGAGCGTCTTTTCCCTAACCTAAGAAGGCGTGGTTCTGATCGACGTTGTACATGCAGCTTAATGATCTATTGGATGGAGCCTTCGAGTCGCAAATTACATCATACCAAGTTATTGACTGCCGATTTGACTACGAATATAACGGCGGCCATGTCCCAGGAGCGATCAACATTAATACAACGACGCAGCTGGAAGAGTACTTTCTCAGTACAACTGTGGAAAAGCCAACTCCCAGCATAAGCGGGGAAGGTGGACCGAAGCATATTCTGATCTTCCATTGTGAATTTAGTGCCAAACGTGCACCTACCTTGTGGGTTTGGTTCTACGTCTTTTATTCCCACTCACCTACTATGTCCTCTTTAGCGCAAAGCACCTGCGTTCGAGGGATCGTGCCGTGAACAACCACAACTACCCGCGTGTTCACTTCCCTGAGGTGTACATCCTTGAAGGTGGCTATTGTCAGTACTTCAAAGAGAGCGGCGCGCGTTGCAATCCGCCAGGGTATGTTCGTATGGATGATCCCAATCACGCCGCCTCTCGCAAGGAAGACATGGACCAATTCCGCAAAGCAACGTTTGGGCGAACAAAGTCTTACGCTTATGGTGACGCGATGGGCCTCAGAGTATCAAAGCCACGAAACCAAAGCAACAATAAGAACGCGACGCAACCGGCGCAACTATTTACAACCGCAACCGCAAACAGGGCCCGGTCGTGTGGTGTAAATAACGATAACGGCCTCGGGGTGGTGCCAGAAGACTGCCACGTCCTACTGAGTGAGGACGAGGAGACCGACATCGGCGATAGCCCTTGTCCACCGCAATCGAAAAATGGAGGTTTCAAGCCAAAGAAGCTCGGTCTTGGTGGCAGAGGTCAGCTCATGCGTGCAGAGACATGGACCTCGTCTAGCCTCTCTTGACTCATTTATTCGAGTGCGGCATGCATCACTACCTTCTCTCCCAGTCAACTCTTCATTTATCGTTTGTGCTGTGATTGGCACGCTCGAAAATCTCGCTAACCACCTTCCACGCTCTGTCGTCGTTGCGCCTCACGGTATGATCGGATTTTCATTCAAGGCATTCGCGCTTTCCATGGACATTATATTTTTCCGTACACAACCCTCGCACACATAACAAGCTGTCCACGCATCACACGTCAAACTCATTCTAACGCCGCCAACCACATATATATATATATATCACTACTGGCCAAAGTGTACTATCCCGCGCACAGGTGCAGATGCACGCACACGGACTCAACTATCTGTCTCCATATAGGACCCACAGCTCCATCTCTTCTCCTGAAGTGGGTAACAATGTCTTTTAAGCTTATTTCTATCGACTTCATTTCCGTCGCCGTTACACATCAAAGCATAAGCGGACACAATTTTTTACTCGTCACACATACCTTTTTCAAACCCACCGTGCGCAGTCAGTTGTGATGGTTTTTGGCTGTCCGCTTTACTCGTCCACTACATGTTCCGTTACATGTTCAACTCTTTGCACTATATTGTTTCTGTTGTCTTTCCTATTCCCACTCGTCCCATTCAACATTCCTCTTCGGTTTGATACCACCATTGGGCCATGTTTTGCGTTCTTGTTTTCAAACCCAGCTTACATTTCATAATCTTGAATATCCAAATAGATCACACCTTGTGGATTGAGTCCGAGGTTCTCTAACCTGAATATGACATGCGACGTTACGCCTTGATGATCGCAGGAATGATCTCGTGCTAAGTCGCGATGTCACGCGTATCGAGCAATATAGTATACATATTGAAATCCTTATTTATTTTGACTTTTTGCTAACTGGGCCTCGAGTCGCAAAGGTGGATACCCGCTTAAATTTTTTACCCGTGATGTCAACATCATTCGTCTCTGCCTTCCGTTTATTCCCTGTAGTCACCTCATCACGCTGACCCCTCCCTAAGCACTCTCCGGTCCCAGTGCTTGGTAGTGCCTGCTGCGTCTGCACGAGTTGGATGACCTGCCTGCACATCCCGACCAGCGCCGTAGAGGCCTTGAAGCGGTCTTGTGCGACTAGGCGCTGGTGCAGCTCTGTCCAGATCGTGGGATCCCAGATATTAGAGAACGATCCGTATTTGGCCACGAGGCGCTTCGTTGTGCGTGCAACAATGAGGACTAGCTTCAGCGCCTCCTTGATACCCGATACCGATACGGACTTGAGGCATGGGTCGCAGGCTGTGGATAGAGTACTGTACAACCCAAACTGCAGCTCTCTTATGTAACTTGCTATGCCATCTAGCTCTTGGTCGGGCTTGCGAATTATCGTTAGCCCCGAACGCGAAACAGAACGACAGATGATGGACTATACCTACGGGACATGGTAAATGATTCAGCAAGGTTTCTAGAAGCATATAGGCCTGGCCCCGTCGGTAACTGTTGATAGCCTTCGTGGGCGCACTAAGTAGTGCCGCACGCATGCCCCATGCAGTGTGGGGGTACCGCTTGATGAACTCGCTGAAGAATTGTCCGTTGAGGTTAGACGCCTTGCGTTCAGTAAAGTTCACCAGCGACACGGTATATGCCATTCGAACCGTTTCATCAGCACCAACGTGGAGCAGAGCTTTGGATACGTAGAGACTGCAACGGCTGATGATAGCGACTGCATCACGCGAACGCACTTTGCGCGCACGGATATGGAGGTTGTCCAATATCACCGAGGACCTTGCAATGTCAATACCGGAGGGAAGTTCTTTAAGCCTGCCGATACGCGACATGAGGAGTCCGGTGGCCTTTTCGGAGACTTGCTTGTCATCAGAGAATGTAAGGGCGAGAAGTGGAACTAGAAACTGCAAAATAAGCGGACTTGTGGGTTGCCTTCTAACGAAGATGTCCAAAAGATCCATAATCCGGTTTTTGAAATGGATCGCTTCTCTCTGTGCTCCGTCTGGGATATCCATTAATACTAGCAGCCTGTGCGAGACAAGAGAGCAAACCTTTGTCTTTCCTCCTTTTTACCTGATCCTTGAACATCAATGCGAGTTCGTCATCTATGGCCATCATCTGATCATCATCAAGTTCCCTCTCAGACTCTTCATCAGCTGTTTCGTCCATGGCGACAATCCTTTTTGTCTGGGGAATTTCTGTGATGCTCGTGAGTCCCTCATCCTGTGTCTCATCACTTTCGCCACCCTCAACCCCAGCGGAGGACAGCTCGTCGCAATTGTCGCCGCTTTCCAAATACTCATCATCACTTTTGTCGCCTTCTTCGTCGGAGTCAGCAAGAAGCTCCCAAGCGTCCCGACGTTCCAATTGCTGTGAATTATATTAGGATACTGGAGAACCCGGTTGTAGAAACACCCACAGAAAGAATCAGGTTGATAGTGGAGTCTTTGACCACGCCACTGAGCAATGAAAAGCTCCGAACACCAACAACACGCATGAATGCAGTACCCTTTTCTAGGCAACCTATGATGATATCCACAATGACATCAATTGGCTCAGGCGGGGGTTGCTGAAGTTCGTCGTCTCTGGGAGACTCGAGTACATTAAACTTTTCTGTCGTTGGGTGGAACAAGCAAGATGCACTGTCAATGCAGGACTGGACCATGGATACGTCAAAGACGGCTTTCAATGGCTAAACAAACATCTCACCTCGAGCAATGCTGTATCTCTTCCCTCAGAGCTATCCTCGATATAAAATTGAATAATGAAGGATTGCAGGAGCAGCTCGACGCCCTCTGCCTGTTCTCTTTGACCCCCTGAAACCTGACATTCAAAGACTTCAGAAGAGAAACGAGGAGCACGAATCTTGGACGTACCTTCCTTAACCAAGCCACTGTCTTGTGCGCATGTTCTATTTTTCCCCGGTCTTCTTCATCAAGCTCCGAGAGTAGTGCGACATGTTTTGAGTCTTGCTCCAACTTCCGGATTATTTCTACCACTCTTGAGAGCCAGAGCCGGCCATCCAAGGAGATGCCAGTGAATCTCTGCACCTTCTCACCCGTCTTTGTGACAATAGACAACTGGGTGAGATCGGCCAAACAACCGAGTAAGCGCTCGCGGCACTGACGCCGTAAGTGGTCCGAATACGGCGGCGAGGGCACGGAATGGATCTGTGTACCCAGTTGAGACAACCAGAGATTAATGGGGAAGGAAGGGGGTATACATACAACAGAAATCGAGCTTTTTTGAGATTTCTTCTTGATAGTGAAGGTCCCATGAACGACGAACCATTCCAGGATCACTTGCACCCATTCATCACTCCTGGGTATTGTGCCTTTGCGGACGAGGGCCGCGAACTGCTCAATGATCCATGAGCGACGCGCATCAATCACCTGGTTATCAGATCTGGGCCCAGATGCGCACTGCCAAGAGGCGGGGCTGGCGTCTGCCTGCCCTAGTAGGTGTGCGATATAATTCTTGATATCCTCGGCGCTCATCCTCTTCAATATCGACTCTACAGTCGTAGTTTTCGTCAGCTTGTCAAACTGTTGACTTCCGTGCACGCCTGTCAGTTGTAGAATGAAAGCGAATCCAAGAGTTGGGTCCTTTTGCACAACAGAAACGATCTCCTTCGCCTGCGATACTTGACAGTCAGCACATACGCACGATAAAGGGTAGCTAGCATAAGGACTTGCAATCTGCTTGGCAAACGAGTGCAAGTAGCGATCATAATGCGATAAATGATTGATCCATGTCCGCATAAAATTTTTGGCGAACAACATCGGCAGATCAGCAGCCTTGACGCGTGGCAACGCTCTTTGAACAATCACAAAACCCCAGTACTTCCGCTCATTCGACGCAGAACCCGAAAAGAGAGACTCTGAGCGACGAATGATTGAGATAAATAACCTTTTGCACGGATTCACCCACCATCAACCGCAATGCGGAAGAACTCTTGAAAGGAGCCGGCTGGAGAGCGTCCGCTACCATCTGGAGGCAACAGTTCGTCTAACAGTTGATCCCAGACGTGATGAATCTTCGGTCTCCATACCCGACCGGAAATCTTCGTCCCACCTTCGTCATCTTCAACCTCGCTTTCCTGTTCACCTCTCAGCTCTTGGAAGAACGCGTCATGACAACCACTGGCCCACCCACCCTGAGGATCCTTGCGAGTACCATCAAGTTGGCTAGATGCAATACATCGCCGTGCTTAATAGTCGGCGACCACAGCTTGCGCCATTCTTGTTCACGCCCAGGCCACAACTTCTGCGCACGCAGCGCAAGGGCGATCTTTTCCGGAGTCCACACATTCCCACTTTTTGGCGCTCCCTCATCGGCGGAGGAACCTTCACCAAACACCTCTTCAAACAAATTGCGGATTGCTTCCTCGCGCCAAGGCACGTCTTCCTCAGCTACGGCCGCGAGACAGTCCATTGCACGTCCGATTGCCCAGTACGCAGGCTCGGCAAGCCACGATTTTGCATACGCGAGCGCGCGCAGAGCGCTGAGAACGGCAGCGCAACTTTCGGGGGTACTTGGAGAGGAGGCTGAACGAGGAAGCGGAGGGTGTGTGCGGAGGAGTAGGCCGGAATGAATGATCGCGGTAAGACCAAAAAGGCGAGCAAAAAGCAAGTCGCGCTCCTCTTGGCCAGTTTGGTTGCCTGACGTGCGAGTAGCATCAAGGAGGAGGGCCAAAATCTGCGCGCAAGAAACTGTTGTGATACGGGAGAGCAGCTCGTGGAATTTTAACCATAGGTCGTGTATACATCAGCAGCTTTGCACATACCTCTGTTAGGGCCACGGCGAAACCTAGGCGACTGCTCTCCCTTGGGCTGCCGAGGCCGCGCACGAGGCGGCGAATTGAGTAGGCGACATCAGGCGCGTTCAGGGCATCTAACATGGAGTCACATTCCATATTCCCTACCACACCCACGTCCTGCCCGTCTTCTTCCCGACCACTATCATCTTCATTCGAGGACGCGTCCGAGTCGGCTGACCTGCGCTCGAACGCAACCTGGAACTTTTCTAGTGTGGAGATAAGCTTGACAGACGCATCAAGACGCTTTTTTTTCTCCACGGAAGAGAGATCCCAGAAGAGAGGAAGTGTTGTAGACATTGGCACAGAACGGCACGCGCTCAATTCAATTTTTCGAATATAACAATGCGGGAAAAATATGCCATTTAAGGAAACATAGCTATTCCTACAGTTCTACGCTTTTCGAGTGGTACAATACATACAGCCAAACGTCATCATACTTTGGATTTTAAATAGGAATAAAGAATACCCGTACATCCCAAACCTTTATTCAACCCAGTACATACAAGCCGGCGCGCGGTAGCCTCGGCTCGCCCTCCTTGTACGGCTGGCCAGTCTCTTTGCGCAATAAATCATTGATCCACTGCCCGTGCGGTTTGATCTTCTCACCCCGAGAATACATGACCGCCAGATAGAGCCACGCAGCGGCATTACCGACTGTGCTGACTTCATCTGAGACGTTTTTGCGCGCGAATCTAGACACCTCTTGGTAGAGTTTCTCATCCGTGTAGAGGTCATAGAGGTGGCCCGCGACTCGGTCATTATCACCGGCCTTACAGAGGTAGCCCGACTTTCCATGTTGAACCTGCAGCGGTATCCCACCTGTACGTGAGGCGATGACTGGCTTGCCTGCGTGCAAAGCCTCGGAAACCTTGACCTCAAATCCTTCACGCGTTGACAGTTGCAGCACGATCTTCGAGTTGGCCATGAGCGCATTCAGTACTTACAGCGACGTCAGTAAGTCACCTTGTGGAACCAAAGAACCCACGTTGATCACTCGGAGGCAAACGCATGACAACAATGTCTTCGAGAAGATGCCTATAGTCGGCCGAATTGATGAGCTTGATGACCTGGTCGTAAATGATGCTTGCATCAGGATCATCAACAGCGCCATGTCCACAAAGGAGCAACTGAGGTGTCTCGTCGTCGCCGACCTCTCCTCTCGTCTTCAGTAGTTTACGGAATCTGGCGTACGAATCAATGACATTAGGAATTCCCTTCGCTGGGTCAAAGCGGGCAATCTGAATGATGTACTCTCGTGAAGGCCAGGCAAGTTCTGACATCTTGTCCTTCGTACACAACGAGCGAAACTCGCCCATATAGTACTGTGAGTCCCAGGAGTTAAGTTCCTTGTTGAGGCCATCAACCCTATGTACGATCTTACGTCAGCCAAAGAGACGAATTGCTTCGGCACTGACTCGGACTCGGACACACCAATCGGTCGCAGCTCCAAGGAGGCAAAGCTTTTCAGCTGGGACGTCATTTGGGACAAATTTATTCACAGGGTGACCTACGCACGAGCAAGAGGTTAGAACCTGATTGAGAAGTCGGTAAAAACAGCACGCACTGATAAACAGATCAGCATGTTGAATGTTATCCCAGAGGTATTTCCACACTTCCTCTTGAGGAGAGCCTTCCTTGTGCACAAGATCGCTACGAATCTCTATGTGTGAACGGTAGACGATAGGCACATCCGGTCGAACTTTACGTATGAGTGGGATCAGACCAGGCATCTGTGGATCATCTAAACAGGAAATGATTTCAACGTACCAGAAGGGACTGAGGCGAATGCGCACCGATAAATGCTACATCAACGCCACCAGGTGCGAGTGGGCCACCCTCAGCCGTCCACCGCAAACCGTTTTTGAGAATCCATGCATCAAAACCGTCTTTTTGTTCTTGAGTAAGACGAAGAGTGGGCGCAGCGACACCTTGTAGGATATTGTGGTTGTTCTTTGTTGTGCGAAACACCGAAGGTGAGGGGTTCGGAACGTACCTAACCGGTGGGAAAAGAAACGATGATTAGTTCTGTGTATTCACTTGGTGAGATACGAGACAGGAAGTGACCGAATGGAAGGGAACACAACTAAGGGGCGAGATCCCAAACTGTGCGACAGGCCGTAATCCAGGCAAATATGGGAATGTCATGACGCACTCACCAGGCACAATCTACGTCGAGAAGGGAAAGGAAGCGAATAAGCGCGTGTCTCATCTGCAATTAGATCCACAACCTCGTATTAGTTCATGATCGTTTACGGATAAAGGAAGCAGTGACACTCACAAGAGCAACACCACCTGTACATAACAACCAGTAAGTTTCAATCTCAAATTTTAAAGAAAATGGGCGATGGAGCTTACCGCCCTGCGGAGTAGAAGAGAAGAATCCAATTTTGAACTTTTTCTCGCGAAGCTCATCAGCAAGTTGAACGACAGCATTCCAAGTGCCTTCCCCGACCGAGTTGCGGTATACATCGAGATCGTCTATAAGGTGAATCTTTCTACCAGCATCAACAGCAGCCTGATTTCGGGGACCGATGGTCAGGCGTGGGTTGTTTCCGGGGCCATAGTACATGAGTGCCTTACGAGCAGCCGAATCGGCTTGTTCATCAATAGTACGTGGAATAGGAAGCTTTTGTTGAATGGATCCCGGGGAAAGTAGCCCCGGAGTCTGGTCGAGTACGGTATGATCAACATATACCGCTGGAGTCTCGGCAGCTGATGCGCCAAAATAGCCAGCAGCCGACCCAATGCGGTTCTTGATATTGGTGCGTGTGGCCGATTCGGTGTGATAAGGTTTAATATTAAAGACGATGGGGACAATGTCAAGCTCCAACCATAGACGAGTACAGAGATTTGGAGTCTAAGTAGTTTTAAAGAGGTCACCAAAGGATGGGGTTTGAGGGGAACATTACCTCGCGTAAAAGGCTAAGGGTAACACCGGCACCCAAGAATTTGCAGAGGTGTTCTGAAGAAAAGTTTCGGAGAGTAGAGATGATGTGGGATTCGATTACTTCAGCCTGCTTGTCTGACTGCGAGGCATCGTATGGGAGGATCGTGGAGCTGAAATCAGTGCTGTAGACGGAGTCATGTATAGAGATGGCGAGTTCGAAGCCAGCCTTGTTAGCAAGGAGAGAGCCAGCGATGCCTGCCCACATCGGCTACGGGATATTCGGTTACGTGAGAGAAAGAAACGAATATAAAGAGGACAAACGTTCAGGCTGCTGAACCCTAAGATGTTCGGTTTGGCACGGCCGGAAACGCTAGAAAGCCTGCGTCTGACAGCATCGGAAGGCTTGGACTCGAATTCTTGGGGTGGGTGAGGAGACATGATTTATTTGGAGGTATTGGAGTGCCACTCGAGGCTTTATAGGGCGTGGGGCAGCTCTGATAGGAACCAAACATGTCCGAGTCCGAGTCCATCTGCAAGGAGTGCGGTCATCCCACCGAATGGGCTCAAGACATAGGCTCGGCCGTCTGTACCGAGTGCGGTACACTAGCTGATCCCTCCCAACAGAGTGCCCTTACTTCCCCTCACGAGTCTTACCCCCGCGACGTCCCCTCTTACGCCCCACTGACGGCCCTCAAGAGCATCCGCCGCAACGCCACATGGGACCTTCCAGGACAAAGTTCGAATTCCAGAAACGATCGCAACAAGGTCTTTTCTCTCTTTCTCGTTCCTTTTTCCCCCTTCTCAAATCATCGCCCTCAGCTCACTATCCACAATCTCATTTGCACACTTTCCGACCGTCTGGGATATCATGGTGTGGCAACCCGTGCACAAGCTATTTTCGACTCCATTATGCAGCGCACTTCCATAAAGTGGGGTAAGGCTGCCAAACTTACTGCAGCCGCAGCTGTCGTATTTGCCATGAGAGAACAGGGGCGAGGGGATCGTACCCATTACGTTGCTGTCAGTCCTTATTTTCTCTCTTTTTTCACTTTCGATCGAATTGGCCTCCCTGTGTTGTCTCACCCAGGCTTGATGCTCTATGGCTATGGCTGCAGCCTCCTGTCTGGGCTGCTCTGCGCGCATCCCCTTGGGCCTCCAGCCCACACTCGCGCCAAGTGGTGTTGCTTTCTCCCCTTGTTCTAGGCGATGACTAACTCATGAGCCATTCCATCAGCTCAATTCTATTTTTTCTGTCTTTTCTCTTTCTATTTTTGCATTCGAATGCGAACCATGAGCAGTTGCAACTGACTCATTATCTCCTCTTTCCACATCAGTATCTTCTCTCAGAACCTATTGTCGCACTAAAGCGGACTCAGCTCCACCTCCTCCCTCACCTGAACTTGACCCTTCCTCGCACAAATCCATGCGTGCATCTTCCCGCACTCGCCTCGCACCTCAGCGTTCTCGCCTCCACATCACCTACATCCCTTCCTAAAGATACGCTCGCGTTCCTACGACCATTGGTGTCTGCTACCGTCTTACAGGGTGTCATGCGCACCGCGCGTATGCTCTACGATCTTACCACTCTGGAAAGCCGCATCTCTACCGGAACGAGTGCCGGCGCAACGGCGTGCGCCCTGTTACTTCTGTCTCTTGAAGCACACGCGGGTCCACCTCGTCCAGTTCCACACGCCCTTGTCCTCACAGCACAACTCGGCGCAGCTATCGGTACGCGCGGTGCAGCGGTCATGGCTCGCTACCGTATGCTTATGGACATCATCGAGGCGGATGCCGCACGGGTGCCGTGGCTGGCAGGTGTTAGTGCCACCGGGAGCAAGCGTGTCTCAAGGAGATCTTGGGTGGCAAAGGCATCACTAGATGTGCTGCAATTTCATAACCAACTCGAACAAACAGAGATCGCGCAGCGTGGTGGGCCAATCGGTGTCGAAATTGAGGGAGACGATGACGGAGATGACATCGAACGAGGAAGCCAAAGCGAGGACGAAGCGGCATTGGATGCCGAGATCGCGACAGTCGAACTCAAGATGACCGACAGTACAGGATCCATGTCACGCGCGAGGGACACGCGTTCACCAACAGGGACTACTATGGGGCCTGTGCGCAAGTATAAGAAACTCCGTACGGCCACGACCCAAGCAGCTTCGTTCCTCCTCAATCCCTTGGCGCACTGCGCCCCTGCACGTGCGACACTTGCCCACACGACATACCTCTTATCTTCAGATACCGCTTCCGAACCCGCTGTGCTACCGACGCGGCTGCAGCTCCTCGCAGTCGAACGCGGCAATGCGGAAGCAATTCACGACAATGAACTGTTCAGCGACGGTGAGCTGGAAGGAATCGTGATCGGTACGGACGAGCAAGCGGGTGAGGAGCGTGAAAGGAGGGCACAAGCGCTACAGATGGTGTGGGGCGATGAGCACGCCGAAGCCACAGAAAAAGACCTTGGCGTAGAAACAGTCCAGGCGGGGAGGAAGAAAAGGAAGGCACGAGTAGATATGAACAAGCTTGCGACATTCTTGGATTCGGATGACCCGTTTGTTGCATTGGGGATTGAGGAGTCGAGTCCAAGTGATGAAGGAGGGGGAGCGGGAGACGGGCACGCGGAATGGAGTAGTTAATTAACGGCCCGCGCTTACCGTAATCATACTGTCGTACTGTCGGCGTAATAGGGTCCAGAACGCCACCGAAACGCGTGCATAAGGGTTAACTCGGAAGTCCTGCAGACCCAACTAAGTCCCTCACCCTCAGTATCCAATCTTTACTACGCACCCTCAGGGATGGAAATCGACTTGTACTTACCCTCTTTTCGTACAATGCGCAAACGCTCGCGTTCTCGCTCTCCAACTCCGTGCGAGCATGATCGTCCACTTGTACGTTCCTCCGCACTCTGCACCTTGTCTGCTCGACTCTATCGGTTCTTATAACAGAAGCGCATATCCGTGCCAGCACTCGCCGTTGGCGATAGCGCTCGTGAACCGTCTTCGGCTTTCACGCCTCCTCAATCGACGAGTCCTTCATCACCCGCCCAAATGCAGACATCATCCACCGTCTTGCTCGTTCCTGGTCCCGCGCAATCAGCATACATTCGCGCGCCGGACGCGGATGGGGTCGTCCAGGATGAGTGGGTGGCCCTCACACGCAACCTGACACTCCTATCGGCGCGCCGCTCCAATGAACTTGAGATTGACCTAAGTGGTAGTCGGGAGGAGACCATGATGGTAAGTAAATTTTGAACACGGCTGCTTTGTCCTTGAGGAGTCCATAGCTCAGAAGCTTAATGATATCGCGTTACATGTCACATAGAATCTCGACGAGCTACCTCAATCATCAACTCTGCTCTACCCACATTCCCAACACCTCATGCATCACGAAGTTCAAGAGTCACCAGACTTCCACATTGACCACACAGCTCCGCACCTCTTGATTCCCCACACCAATGCACCCACAACAGATCTCCCGTCATCCCGGGTAACCCCGCCAGCAGCAGTTGCATTTCTACGGGCACCCAGTCCCCCCACGATGCCCACTCCCCCTTTGTGTATAACCCCACTCCCGTCTCATTCACCCTTCAATACAGCATGCATGAGCACTCCACCACTCGCTCGACAGGAATTGCAACAACCACAGCTGCTGATGCCTGGTCCTATGCGTCGCTCCCGATTTACGATGGGTCCTCGACCTGACTGCGACAAGTGTCGGTTAGGCGTGCCAGGTCATTACGCACATTTTGAATGAATTCATATTACTCCGGTGAAAAGAGTGTCTTTTCATGAGATCAGCATTTTACTCTGTTTTGAAGGTGCACTTCAGTTTCGGCAACTCGAATTACTGTATCGCACTCCACTTGCGACTGGTACGGTACACATTCATAATGCATTCACATTTCAAGTTCTTCAATCGGTATACTATGGACCGCCGGAATATGTAATCTCGGCTGTCCCTTCATTTTATGCACCTTATAATTTACGACATCATATGGACCAACTGGAGGATGGCAGCCTGGCACCTTATGTAGATGCTTGGTTGTAACATTCGATATTTTAATGTAAGAAAGTCTGTGTAAGAAAGTATGGGTCTCATTCTGGCCTCAGGCCTCCCGTTCAGTCTAGTTTTTGTGCCAGTGGTGTTGACGGCTGACTTCAATCTCACACCAGATCACTTTCACTTTGTCTGATAATACCATATAACAATAGTGTTCAACATCAATGCATCAACCATCAAGCAGCAGGCTGTATAAATGCGCTGTGCGAAACTTCACGGAGCAGAGTCCTTTCCGTCTCACGAGCCCCTCGTGCTCGGTCAGATTACCATCGAGCAAGAGCTCATCATCGCTGTTCGTCCACTCAGTATCCAGTACAGACAGGGCAGAGAGGTCCGAAGGGACCAAAGATGACGTCGCTTTTTCCGCGTACTTGTCCAGAGGAGAACCATAATGCCCTATTTCTTCTGTCAACACATTTCTCAGTGGTGATTGACGCGTGTTTGCAGCGATGACCCCAGCGTCTCCGCCTGTCGAATCCTTGGGTGATTCCGTCTCTGGACTCATCGCTTGGGGGTCCGACAATGTTTGACAGTCGTCGTCAGCGTCAACTTGTTCTTCCACTTCCGCGGTATCTGCATCTTCGTCTTCCAACTCAGACCCCCGGGAAAGATGTGTGTCAGCCATGGCTTTGGTCACGTAAGACGCATCCTCGTCAATAAATCCACGACTGTTTTCCAAGTCATGGCCAAGCGGGCTAGGCAGGGCATCATCCGGCACTTCCTGGTCGCGCACAGGGTCGATAACCACGTTGGCTGGGTCTCTGTGATCTTCTGCTCGATTGCCCTGGGACTGCCCAGTATCTGGGTCTGCATGCCCTTTTTCCACCCCAGGCGGGATTGAACGTCCCACCCTTCCCTGGTCTTCTTGCGTTTCGTCCTCTCCATCCTGTTCCCCGAGGCATTCAGGCCCGCTGGTAATCCGAGGCTTCTCTAGTGGGTTTCCATCCTTGTCGTCTCGCAGCTGTAACAGATACGTAGTTATTCTTTGCTCGTCGGCCCCTGGGCTCGCCTCTGCACTACTCGACCGAAGACTACGGCGCACGTGGCGAGCCTCACGGAGTCTGGCCTCTTCTACTCGGCCTTGTCGCTCGAGCCGCCGGAACGCGCGCGCGCGCGTTGGTGTGGGCGGAGAGTAGTCAGATGGGTGTGGGGGGGAGGGATCCGGAGACGCCGTGGGGATTTTAAGTGCTAGACGCCTCGCGCGCCCCTGAGGAACGGGTGATGTGGGCGAATGATTCGAGCTAAGGGGGGCATGGGAGAGTTGCACAGACTGACTGTCGCCTTCATCGTCTCCTGAGTCGTCAACACCTTCGTCCTCCTCTTCGCTCTCCCCAGTTTCAGTTCCGACTGGTAAATACGCGGCTTTGTTTTGCTTCAGCAAGCGCTCAAATTCACGGGTTGCCGCCAAGCGCATGTTACACAATACTCGATCTGTATCTTCGAGACTTGGCTGTTCGGCAGCGACCTCCCGGACGACGTCGATGTGGAATTTATGGTTCTCAGCCATACGCGAATACACCGCCTCCAGTCCAAGCGACAACACGAGCTTCTTGTTCGATTCGGAGAGATTTGATGGGGTTGATGATCTGGATAGCCTTCGAGGCAATTTCTTCATCGTCGCGCTACTACTTTCGCTGGTATTGCTGCAGCCGACGGAGATAGACCTGCCGGTCAGGGATGTCCCCACACATTTACCTAAGTGTAACGCGCGCAAGTCAATGTGATGCACTGATGCCCGTTGAGCTAGATCCGTCCGACGAGCGTCAACCAGGGGAATCTCACTGTTGCCCGCAAGGGTCCACCTGCGCGCTTCACGATTAACCAAAGGCACCTTGAAGGGGTCGTTTACGGAGGGGTCATCGAGTGCAGCAGGATTCGGATTTTGGCCCAGAGAAGCACGCTTGGACGGAGAACCAAGAGCAGGCGGCGGGAGTTTGTGCGCAGGAGCAGCGGGAAATAAAAGGCGGTTGTGACTTGTTTCTGGGGCTGGACCCTTTGCTTGGATGGAACCATGAGTAGGGAGGCGTGGCCTGAAGTTCTGCGGCAGTCTGTCCTGGGAAGAAGACATAGTTTTGGGTTGTGGAGGCCTGCCCGCATCCTTAGACGCTTCGGCGATTGCTGATGCCTCCGCATGAGTTACTTGCGATGGGGCGGCTTTGATCTTACTCATTTGGGAGGTGGAGCCCTGCGAGTTCTTGTGGGTTATGGCAGGTTCGATGGCAGAGATCGTCTTATCGATTGAAACGGCGTTTAGAGCGTAGAGTGTACTGGATGGGGGCCTTTGTGGTTGTGCATTGGCGATTGATTGCTCACGTTCTCGTAAGGGGGTCGAGTTAAGCCTCTCAGAAGGTACTGGCGATCTCCGTTTACCTCTCCTTGTTGGTGGCCATTCCTCGTCTGCGTCATCGTTACCCGCCTCTTCATCCGTTCCACTTGGAGATCGGACATGTAACATGGACCGGAATGACCCGTTTGAAGTAGTATATGCACTACGGAACGGACCATCAACTAGGTGTGGTACTTCTCTCCCTCGGGTTCGTGGTGGTGGACTCGCCCGAACGGCTTCGGGGGGTGGAGTGCTGAAGATATCGTCTTCATCTCTAGATACTATGGTCCGCTTGCGTCGGGAAGGAGGAATGCGTTTCTGATTCTGGGAGATGGCCGAAAATTGTCGTGAGCCAGTTTCAGGTTGTGACAAAGCACCATTCATAGGCGATGGTTGACGTTGGAGAGGACTACGCGGGGAGTTGATACCACTCGTGTGCGGCGGAGTTGGCTCTTGCGAGGGTTGTGGAGGGGAACCTATAGAGTCGCGCACGAACGCAGCTTCGGAGGAGATATCGTGATGCTGCTGAGAGAAGGATGGCTCCCCATGCGTTGTGGTGGCTCCAACAAGACGAGGGCTCGCGGACCTGATCAGATCACTGAACAATAGGTCACAGAAGACAGAGAAGGGCGTACCTCCTCGAAGACAGAGGTGGTTTCACTTCAGCATTGTTGGCAGGTGTGGATGGGCGAGATTCCCTGGCTGATGTACTGACCCCCCTATCTTTGGACTGACTTCCTATTTCCTGATCACTTTCTCCAGAGCTAGGCAATGCACCCGTGTAATCATCTGGTCCGATCACGGGTGCTGCTTCCTCCTCATGGCACGAAGATTCTGCGCCGACTTTCCCCCCGTTCCGACGGTCTGCGGATGGGGACCTTGTATGCGATGGAGAGTCGCTTCCTTGAGCGGGCGACGTTTCTTGACGCATCTTCTTCACGACATCAGGATAAAGATTCGTATCCTCTGCTTCCACCTCCCGCCGTCGCTTCTTGGTTCTATTCTCACCAAATGGCATTGTTGAACCACTCGGAATATTGATACGTGATCTCCGGCTCACTGGAAGTGACTTCGTGACACCACTCTGCACGATCGATTGGGGAGAAGAATTATCAAACGCATTGGCGGAAATGCCATGCTTCTCCTGGTATTTAAGTATTTTGGCGTCGAACCATGACTGATTGTTCTTGTAGCGTTCGCGCCATGATTGGACGGAGTGACGGGATGAGAAAGACCACTTTCGTTCTGCCTGAGGCAAATGTTAATTGCACGGCATCACAGGTAGAACCGCGCATACATTTTCGACCAGTCTTTCATATAACTTTGTCCCTAACCGTCCCTTCGGTTGTGGATTATAGGTCGCGATATATTTCAAGAGCAAAGCATCGTCATCTGACGTAAATGCAACTTTCCGCCTTTATTCAAAATGAGGAGAATGAAAAGAACAGGGAGTAATATCACTGTACCTACATTCTGGAGTGGAGTGGTTTTGCTGGTCAGGGTTTAGAGCGGAGATATCCGAGTCGCGTTCATTGTGACATCGCGTGACAAGTCGCGTCATTGTAACGAAAACCCTAACCCTGTTCTACCTGTAATACCGAGTACAGAATTTATTCTTTCTTTCGACCTCTCCCGTCTGACCAGTTCTCGGCCTTGAACTCCTCTACTGTGTGGCTACTAAAGTATTCCCATAGCGGAAAGTTGCACTGGAGATTTTCATGGTAAATTTCGGGGTACTGTTGTATGATCGCCTCTTCTAGAGCAACAAACACGACCTGTAGCCAGAGTCACCATTTAGCCTGAAGAGTACATTAATTCTACCGGTTGTGCTCACCTCATATCCAGACTTTCCCAAGTGCAACCCATCCGTTAAGAAACTTTTCACTACCTCCTTGTTGTTTCCCGCTGCCTCCCATATCCTTGACCATGCGTCAACTACAGGGACATTCTCCGTTTCGCCAACCTTTTTAACTTCCTCGGCATAGGCCTTCGTGACATCGAATGTCCTAGTCGGTTGCATATCTACATTCATACTAGGGACATGAATGGGTGGTGGGGTGATCAGGAGGAGCCTTGTTTCCGGCGAGTACCACTGTGACTCAGGCGCCCGGATTGCGCGCACCATCGTCGTCAGGTTCTCTGAAAACCGGGAGAGGGGAACATGTTGCGTGCAACCAGGTAAACATGCGTCATTCGCTCCAAACCAGATTGTAATGAGTCGCACGCGTGGGGTGTGATGCTGCACTTCACCCCGTTTTGCGATAAGCTAGACAATGTCATGTCTCGTGTCAAACTACAATCCTTGATGAACTTATGTCGCGTTGACGTACCTGCTCCCACACCGGCAGCGCCCAATTGGTATTGTACCCTGAAAACCCGCGGTTTAAAATGTCGAGTTTGCGTACATACAAATCTGCATTGTGCGATCTCTGAAATGTAGCGGTTGTGGCCCATTGGAATCGACGTACTAGCAAGACGAGCACCGATACCCTCCTGATCTAGGTCCCAGCTCAGCTGCGTGAGTGAATCTCCGAACAGGATGATCTGATCTTGGTAATTGACTGCCATCGCCGTTGGATCGATATGTATATAATACCAGGATGCGTAGGAAATGGTTAGACAGATATGGCAGGTGGTAGTACAGGGACTGCCAGTAACTTAATTAAACCGAGCTGACCGGCGCCCAGTGAGTCCCTGTTACGAGTGTTATGTGAAGTCGGTCCAGCAAACACCTCAGCACATGGTTCATCCCCTTTAACTCGCCACTCAAGAGATCATCACGCTGAACAGTAAAGGTAACATGATTTGTGATAGGTCATCCCTTCAAAGTCGTCAAAATTGGGGTATAATACAATTTCAAACATGAGACGCAGCCGTGAAACCTGGTTGGTCCACCCTCCTAAACATGATCGCGTTTTTGGCTTCCGTCTGTCAGGTAGACCAGAGATCGAGAATGACGATGAGTCTATAGCACAGCCGTCAGCCCACGTTGGTCGATACGATGTACAGAAATTTACCTCGTCCGTTGTTGTCGGGCTTGGAGGATGCTTAGCATCCCCATCTCTTACTTTATCGACTACAGCAGTGAGAGTCACGCCCCCGCTCGTACGGCGTAACCCAGTACGACCAGCCGAGTTCATATTATGCATGTGGAAAGATGAGTCCTGATTGGATATCACGGTACCAACGATCGACCTTTCGTGGATCCACTTTCGCATGTTGAAGCTTTAGCTGACATCAGATATACTAGCATGGCATCAATCAGTCCTGTTACGGAACTTACGTTGCTATTTGTGAGTTTGAGTAGCCTATAGTAAACAACTATCAGATAATGCTCAAATGTCACAGAATATGCTTACATTTCCCTGTCATGAAATGGACGGCCAAGAAGATAGTATTCGTTTGCATGGTCAGCCACTTGTCATGGCGGATAAATACGTGCAACATCTCAGATGAAAACTTAGACTCACTAGGATAATGGTGGTTATGCTAAAGACTCTGTTTTACAGAACCAATCAGTTACAAGACAGGGTAACAACTGATGGGACCAACGATGTCAATGCTCCATTATTAACCGTCACGATGACGAGCGTATCCAGCATCCGTTTTGTACTGTAAAGGTTCACATGTCAGCAAAAGGTGGCGACGCCGAACGTGTCAGTGATACCCAAGAGAGGCGTCTCGACGACTGTCCTTCAAGAAATAACAAAGTACGCATACGATATATATGTCTGCTACGGCTGCCAGCGAGAAGCCGACATCTATCAGAGGCTGCGCCAGGTAAGGATAGGAATAGCACAAAGCTGGAAGAAATTTTGTGTCATGTCACACCTTGTATTTCTCACTAAATTTTACGAGGGACTTGGCCATGAAACTGAGGTACGTTAGGTATGTTGATATTCCGTGGCCAACGCAACTCACAGCTCAATGATTATCACTGTCACGGTGCCACCCCAAGTCAGTAAGACATTAGGAAAGCGCGAATGGTCCTTACCCGTGGAGAGTCCTGTCCAACAAAAAGTGTGAGTAGAAACCCACGGAATCACGTAGATCATCACATAGATTCTCACCGAATCGAGTAACACTCAGGAAAACCTGGATGGGTCAGATCTCCACCATGAAATGAGTGAATATGAGGCGGTACCCACGTGCGGCACCAATGTCCCAAGTGAGCGATGATTGACTGAATGCGGAGAGTTAACGTAATTACTAGTATCTGTGACAAACTAGATATGTGGGTAAGTTACTCACGCTCGTATATTCGGACGCCTTGGAGTCTGTACGGTTGAGGGTGATTAGTAAAGTTCTGCATCAAGAAAAAGGCTTGCTCACATATTAACACACGCCGCTGTCAGGGCCTGAGTTGAACGCATAATCAGCTGGCGATTCAAAATCCGATAAGCCCCTGAACGCACGGTGCAATAGACAGCAATCTATTATAGGTAGTCAAGAATTTTATCGGGATAGTATGCATAGCCTGAGATACATACAGAGTACGAGCTTGCCATAGAACGCACTTAAGCGACAAGAAGAACCAATTTTGGCGACACATACGTAGTGATTTTTGTGGCATTCTCCTGGTCCCCATAGTGGCGAATGAGATAAGTCCATGCGGCTGCGGCGATGCAAGTCGTCTGCACTGTGTCAATGATCCTGTGAAGCAAAGATGACGGTGTTCTATCGGTATTGGAACATTCTGCATGGGAAGGAGTGGATGCCAACCAGAACCATGCGACCTAGCAAATATGATCGAGTCATAAATAAGGTGGTCCTAACCGAGATCGATCACATCGCCCACCATGATTTTGTACAATCTGTGATCATTGGAATATCTATGATGATAAAAGAATATCTGCACCGCCAACACGCCAGAAAAGCTGCACAAACCAATGAGCTGGGATTATTCAACCAGGGAAACACGCACGCGGCACTGAACATGGCGGCACCCAGCAGCGCGCCATATGTATTCTGCAGAAGTGACATGCTTGTCTGGTGCACCTGGTGAACTGAGGAAGAGCGGCAAAGAGGACTTTCGAGGAGAGGGGATTCCGGAAGTTCCACGACTATCGAGTCAGTTGGCCATATCCCCTCCGAGTCTTGCCCAATCAAGTCTTGCCCAATCACAAACTTCACCTATGTTGGCCGCGGCTCACCAAAATGACCCGTCCGAGTCCGAGTCCGAGAGTCTCTCCGAAGAGTCTCCGAACCTGAAGCATTCTGCACTTCCATACACCATTTCTGGTCCAACAATACTGTATGGAGAAAATGACTATGGATTGCGTTACGTGTACAAGTATAGCAACGACAACGTGACGTGAGTCTGAGTCATCGTGGTGCCACAACGTCATAGGCCATATGGCTTGTTTAAATCCTCCTGCCGCCTTATCGCCGCCTCGTTGTATTGGGAATCTGCACTATAAGGCAGCTGACGTTGAATAAGATGCCCGACAACATTGAACGTGTTGAATCACCATACAGTAGTACATGCATGGTAGAACACCGTTCACAGAGAGCCAGAAAGGATGACTAGATGACTAAGGTTGAATGGTACCTACTATCCTTGATACTCCTCATTCTCGACCAGAAGGGTTGCACGTCGTAGCCGTTCCATTGCAACCTTAACATCGGCGATAGAGCCACTTGAACAAGTGCTCAGCAACTTCAACGCTTTTCGTACTCTTTTCCTGGTGTCAACCTACAAGAAACGACAGGAAGCGATTGTGCAAATACTTACCTGCTCCGCTTCGTTTTCTCTTCAACTAAAACACGCATCCTGTCTGCATGCTGTGCAGCTGTCTCCAGCACATCCTCTGCGACTCCTGCAAGCCGTGCGCATTCGATCCCAAACGACTCTGTGGCCAGACCATTGGAGAGGCGATACAGAAAAGTAATCTCCCGCATCCCATTGATTCGTGTGTCTTCAGTGAAACCCATGTGAAGGTTTTGGACATCCGCAGGGAACTGTCGCGCTAGCTCCGCACCAACGAGTGGGTAGTGAGTGATGAAGAGGGTCTTGCAGCGTTTCGTGTTTATAAGGTAGTGAAGAACGGCATGAGCGATAGCCATCTAGATAAACGTCAGTTTTCTGTGGGTAGGATTGGGTATCCCAAGCACAGAAAAAGTCATACACCATCGAAGGTTGATGTGCCCCGGCCAAGCTCGTCAAGAATGACCAGACTCTTGTTCGTGGCATTTACCAGAATGTCGCTCGTTTCCGACATCTCGACCATAAATGTCGAGCGTCCTCGCGCGAGTTCGTCCGAGGCTGTTGAGTACAATTAAAGGTCACTGCTTATTCGAGGCTGATATACGTACCGCCCATGCGTGTTAGAACGCCGTCCAACATACTCAGCCTCACAACTGCTGCAGGCACGTACGACCCAATCTGCGCCATGATCGTGATGAGGGCAATCATGCGTACCGCTGAGCTCTTTCCGCCCATGTTCGGACCCGTGATGATCTTGCTACGAGGCTCGCCGTCGCCGAGAATGACACTATTTGGTACAAACGGATCCACGCGTAGCGCCTCCACCATCGGGTGTCGGCCGTCAATGATTTCGAGAACATCCTCCTGGGCAGTGAAAAGCGGCTTGACATAGTCATTGCGCATGGCAACAAGGGCAAGGCTGAGTAGACAGTCGATTGTGGCAAGTTTATTCACAACGTCACGCAAGATTGCGTATTGATTGTGTGCGATATCTTCGAGAAAGGAGAAGAATGCCTTGTTAGCGGCCGCGTCACGCGTCTCTTGGAATTGTTCTCGCAGGGCAAGTTTTTCTTTTACCACAGGGGCATAGTATCTACGCACTTTCTTCGTGCTGCTTTGAATGAGTCGATAGTCAAGATAAAACAGATAAACTTGACCTGCTGTGCATAAACCACGTGTGTGAAATTTTACTCAGGTCCTCAGAGCGACTGACTTCCACCAGATACTACATACTCGATCAGAAACCAAAGTATAAGGTGAGCCCCTCTCACCTCATCGCCAGAGACAGTGGTCCACTGAAGCCCTGGCTTCTTCAATTGCCCCCTAACTTGAACCAGTCAGGATTTTAGCCACAGATATCTGGCTCCTCTACTTACTGATTTTAAGCTGATCGTCAAGCTCCTTCTCTACCAGTAATATAGCCTTTATAAATTAATAAAAGATGCAGATGATGGGACCACGTGCGCTTACACCGTCAGCATCTGCAATTTCCGGGTATCGCTCTGGATCGGCCCACATTTCAGCCTTATTCCCGGCTGATGCCTTCTTTAACAGAACCGCATCGACGAGCTGTTGGACAGGTTCTCGTAGTGAGGGTAGCGCGAAGAAGATACCATTGAGGAGCCCTGACTTGAACCCTACTGCAGCAGAAGATTCAAAGGGTGGAAAGGCAGTGGCGATTCTGTTGAATGCCGGGAGCAAAATAGCTAGCTCTTTAGGGGTGCACTGAAAAAATCTATCAGCAAAATGGCCAGCACGTACGAAAGGTCGCATACTTTTCCGTATTGAATTCGGCACAAGCCTTTAGCCAAATCCGGTAGACCTCTTAAAACTGGGCGCAGAGTATGCAAATGTTGCAATGGAGTTGAAATAAGCTCCTCAACGGCATCAATTCGCTCACGCAACACCCTGCTTTCCCATGAACACGCGGAATGTTATCAGATATTATGAGTGGACTTACACCATGTCCATGAGAGGCCGCCCAACCCAGCTACGCAGCAGTCTCGAGCCAAACTTCGTGACGGTCTTATTCAAAATCCACATTAAAGATCCCCTACTTGTAAAATCGGTGTCATTCTGATAAATCTCTCTGTTTCTGTATATTTAGCTTCCACCGTTTCGCAGTGGGAGAACATTACGCACAAATTTGTGAGGGTGTTGGCATTGAGAAGCATGTGCGCCCTGGTCGTGAACTTGGCAAAAAAGTTTGTTGCCAGCAATGCATCAGCAACACGAAAGGCTGACAAGTATTCAATACACTGGGCTAGGGCCACAACAACTTGTTTTGGAAAATCAGTTACTTCAGCCATCAACTTCCCTGTCGCGTTTCAACACCCTAAGGCGGACGAGTGGGGTCAAGTACAGACCTGACGTGAAACTTGTCGACGCCTTTCCACTATGGGTCTTCTGTGTGTAAAACTTAGACACGAAATCGAACGCATCGGTATATGACATGACATTCTTGTGCCGTTCTATTCGAATTCTGCGTTCTGTTGTAATGCTCCTGATGAGAGAATTGGCGTCAAATCTTTGCGCAATGGCGGGATCCGAGGTACGCACCCAGTGAAATGCTTGAGCATTCGTTCAGTGGGTTTTGTCAGTCCCTGCTCGGCCAGTAGTAGTTCCGCAGGTTTACAATGCACCATCCTCGTCTAAGAAAGATAAATGAATGTCAAGAAGTTGGCAGAGAAAACCAAAGTCAGAGAACACTCACCTCTAGCTCTGTACGCATGTGGCCATCTGAGGGTGGCTTATGAGTCCTCGACGTCATCAGAAAAGCGCCCGATAAGACACTTTCCTTCAAACTCATCCCATACAACGTCGCCCGTGCTAGGACAGATGGCAATCATCCCAATGTTGACCCTCTCATCGGCTCCCATGCCACCTCGTAGCTGTTCGACCAGGCACATTAACAACGGCGTGTCATTTGGATCTACATCATCAACGGAATCGATGTCGTCAACATATCTAAGGGCAATCAGTATATGGTGGCATGATATAAAACACAGAGCCGCCAGCTCACGTTACGGCGGTGTAAAGATGCGTGAGTTCTCGCTCGAAAGGAGCATTACGGTTCTCGCCGACTTTCTTTAGCGCAGCGGTCTCTGTCTGGCCCACTATGCCGACTTTGTGGCCTCGAGATAGTAGCCTTACACAGGGGTCAGATGAGGAATCCATTGAATGTTAAAATCGTCACTTTCTAAGATGAATGTCACGTCGGTGAGTAGGTATCGATGCGACTATAAAGTTGCGATCCGGGTATGCAACAATTCCGAGTTCCTTGGCGGCAGTCTGAGCATGAACATGAGTGAATAATCACCGTGTGGGTTAGGATAAGCAAACCTTCGCATCTTCCCCAAAAAATTTGTACTTATAACCGACTTCTATCATCAGAAGTATGCCTTCATGTTTTGCTTTGAGTTGAAGAACCTATTCCCTATAAACACTCGTGCGCCTATCATGAGGAAACTCCATACCTGCAGCTCCAGAGCAGTATACGGCTCGCCACTGGGGCCAAGCTCTGGTTGCTTTTTCGAGGTCCGCTCCTGGGTCACCTTTCTCTTCTTCGTCTGTTCTGTTTTTCGAGCGAACAACACTTGCAATTGTTTGAACTCGCTGTCTGACTCAACACCAGAAGAGTTCGGTTCCCCGTCCGCTTGGTCACTCGGAAGCCCGTGCCTATCCGAATGCGCGGTCATATCAACGAAAGAGCTGTTATCTGCCAAGAGTTGCTTCGCGAATAGTTCGCGCCGCTTCTTAGCCTCTGGGTCAACGGGGGGTTTCTCTGGAGATTGCGAAGGGACATAGCGCCATCGAGAAGCAGCAGGGGGATGCGGACTTTGACGCTGGCGATGAGTATTTGAATCCGAGGTTGGCCCATGTGTCGTCTTTCGTTTCTTGGCCGGTTGCTCGTCGTCGTCTGAAATGGTGAGGTCTATAGGCGAGCTAGAGCCCGAGAGGGGCTCAGAATCAGCACCAGCGCCTTTTGAGGGCTGGGAGAAGAAGCTGGAAATCATAGGCTGTCTTAGCCCAGCACTAGTTTTTTGCGTGGATTTAGGCTCGGTGCGCCGCATTGCAGCGATCGACTGATTTACCGTCGCGGTGACCTTTCATGAACGTGAACGACGCGTCTGTGGCTGTGCGCGGAGACTGGAACCATTGAACCAACGGAAAGCGCGGCCCGGTGAAAGTCTACTCGAGAGACTCCGAGTCGCGAGGCAGTGATGCTTCGTCGCGCTGTCTTGCAGGCTCGCAAGTCAACACAGTCTACCCAGCGCATTATCCGGAGCTCTTGCAGGTTTTTATCGACCACACCATTAGCTCGTAGCACACCGGCCACCGCAACGAATCGTGTGTGTATCCTTACCTTTCCCATTCGGTGACTCATATACGCACAGGTGCAGAGGCAACCCTCACGCGCTTTTGGAAAACCGTTGACCTCCAAGAGGGAAAAGACTCCCTTTCTATCACGCTTGACTCGCGTTCTCTCAAGACGCCTGCGGGAAAGCCATTATTACTACCTCGTTCAAAACACCTTGCTGCAACACTTATCGTGACAGAGTGGGAGAATCAACGCGATGTACTCAAATCCCATGCGCTGCCTATGGTATGTGACTTATGTTAGCACCTTGTCAAACGTTTTATGTCCGTCAATTAAAAACGAGAGTAGACTTCTCTGGTAGCACGAGCCATAGACACAATGAATGAAGCTACGAAGCGCGCCGACGTCCGCGCCGCTATATTCAAGTACCTCGACACCGATACTATCTGGTATGGTACCTAAATCCTTACCAGTCGTAGACACTCGCTTGATACATGGTGGGTTAGCTTTCACCAGGAGTATCCTGAGGCCGTCGTTCGTCTACAAAAGGACCATTGGGATCCCCTGCTCACCTGGGCGCGTGATACCTTTGACATCGAGCTTCTCACCTCCAACTCCCTATTTCTCGATGCTCAGCCAGAAGCGACGAAAAGGAAGCTCGATAAGTTGCTTCAGGGCTTCGATCCTTGGCAGATGGCCGGTTGCGTATCATTCATTGTTCTCTATCGTCATTTATTAAATATTTGTTGTGGGCAGCGATGGAGCGCGTGACTTTTACAACCAAGTCATTCATAATAGCACTTGCACTCGTACATGGTCGCATCAATGCTGAACAAGCTGCGCTGGCATCGCAAGTAGAGGTCGCAAGCCAGATCGAGCGCTGGGGAGAAGTTGAAGACTGTACGTGTGCTCGCCATTTCCCTGCATCCGACAAGACTGAATTCAGGCACTCAGCCCACGATGTTGACTACCATGACGTGCGACGGCACATTGGGAGCGCAGCTTGTCTAGTAGCTTCGTCATAAAGTAGACATAAAACTACACTTAGGTATTCTGCCTTCTTACTCTCAAAAATGCTCTATATTATTTAGATTATAGCAATAAACCATTCGTTACACACAATAATGCAGCTATCGGTTACACATGAAATTTGAGAGGGATGATGTAAAGAGCGTTGCCCAAGCCACGATAGCTTGGACAACAGCCGCATCAGAAAGGAAAGCATAGCGACGGTCCTAAGTTTGTCCGAGACCAGGGTTGAACCCCTTGGGAAATACTTGCCGCACATTGATGTTGATTCGCGTCGTGTCCATGTACCGCGCATACGGTGTCCACAGTTCGTCATCGATATTGATACCCTCCCCAAGATGTGCCGGTAGCGTTCCCTCGAGTATGCGTGGAACACCGTGGTATGCGCGACGGCACACAGGTCCGGACATAACAATGACATCGCCAGAGCGCAACAAGATCGGAATCGGTTCGACGTCGCGCGTGAGACCACCGACGAGAAAGACTGCGGCGTTTCCGAGGCTAGTAATGGACCGAAAATTAGTTAAAGTGATGGGGACAGGGGGGAGCTCACGATATGGAGACAAGAGGTGAAGTGGCACAGATCTCGGAGCGATCGACATGACCCATCAGGGTATCTTTCGTTTGGTAAAAGTTAACGATGCCCGCGTCAGATTCTACAAGTACACAACTTGAGTGATGCAGGCACAGCAAAACCGCGGGTACTGACCATATGTCTCCCCCCAAGTATGCCAGTCGGGGCCATCATCTCCCCAGCCACCAAGTGATTCTGCATCTGGGCTTCCGAATACGTCGTGCCAATTGATGTTGCGTACTACTTCGATACAGACCTTGCGGAATGGCTCATCAACCGGCCGCACCTCACGAGTAAAGTCGTACTGCTTCGTGCCCCAATGGTATGACCAGCCAATGTTTGCCCAGCGCAGGCGCGGGAGCAGCTCGCCGGCGCTAAGCGGTTGCGCGTGTATAGATGGTGCTGGTGGGGGCTTTGGCGTGGTCTTAAGGAGCGAGAACGTCGCGGGCGAGGCAGGAGTATTCGAAACAAGATGTCGCGGGCCTGAGAGATCCTGTGGCGGTGAGGAAGGGGCACGAGGCTGAATGATAGCCTCTGGCGAGTGTAGGTAGGTAGACCAAAGGCCGGAGGGAGGGAGGACGTAGTGTGCATCGAGATTCGTCTCGTTTGGGTGTCTAGCGTGTTCATCGAGGGACCATCGGATCAGGTTGCGCTGCGTGCCCTCCGAGACAAATGACGGCAGAATTACCAAACCTTCAAGTGGAATATGAAGCGGATATCAGAACGGGTGTATAGGATCATGTAATTCTACACACCAGGAATGCCAGTCACAGTAAATGCCTTGCGCGTCCTTGCAGTAGTAGCTTGAGCATCTCTGAGACCAATCTCCTTGGTTAGAAAGGCGTCTGCGTGGCCCTTCCACCCTGCCCGCTCAACCTCTGAAGATCTGGTCTCGTCCAACAAAGCGAGATCAAGCACGTCCGAAAGATCTGGAGGAGGAAAGCGGGTTTTGTACTTTTTTTCTGCTGCCCTGAAAGGTGTCCAATCTGTATCCAAGCCTTCTACGCGATTCTTAGTGGTGTTATAGTGGTGTCTTCTAGCGCGTTTGTACTCTCTGCTCGTCGGGTCTAGTGAGGCTGCCATTAGAGCGCGCCGCCAAGTCCGCCACTTCCTTCCGCTCCTTCGTCGCGTCCTGCCCCACGGCACCTTTTCTTATGTCTCTATGGTTGCCTCGCACTCCGCCACTCGCACTCATCGCTGTAGTTCGTCGCAGCTATGGGACGCATTCCCGTGTAGTCACATATTTTCACGCGCAACGCGCTCTGCCTGTCCCTCAGCGATTTATCCAGACGCATCCATCAACTCGCTTCCAGTCGACTAAGGCAACAGATGACCCTTCCTCTCCGTCTCCCTCCCCACCAGCAACAAAAAACACCAAGCCAGTAGAGCCCATTCTCTCGCGTGTATGGAATAAGATTAAACACGAGGCACAACACTACTGGCAAGGCTCTAAACTCCTCGCCAAAGAGGTCCGCATCTCCGCGCGCTTACAGAGAAAAATTCTCCAAGGTGAGACCCTCACGCGCCGTGAGCGGAGGCAGGTATGTAGTAGTTACCTGACCAGTTTGAGTACTGACCACAATGGCTGAATTCTCAGCTTCGACGGACGACACAAGACTTGCTTCGAGTGATTCCGTTTGCGGTCTTCATCGTTGTTCCTTTCATGGAGTTTTTACTCCCGGTCGCCCTCAAGCTTTTCCCAAACATGCTTCCTTCTACGTTTGAGGACAAGTTTGCAGCTGCATGTACCTGTTTATTCTCTAAAAAAGAATCCCATTAACGTTTGTTATATTTCATAGGAGGAAAAGTCTCGAAAGCTGCTCCGCATGAGACTTGAGATGGCCAAGTTCCTTCAGGAGACGCTTCGTGAGTCTGGCCTCAAAGCGAACGCTCATATCCTGGGTAGTGACGCTTTCAAGGAGTTCTTCCGCAAAGTACGCCATCTATTTTATTGTCTTCCTTTCGAGCCAACAGGTTTCCGCCAAGGTGCGTTCAACGGGTGAATCGCCCTCTAATGAAGATATTATCAATGTCGCCAAGCTCTTTGATGATGACCTCACTCTCGACAACCTCTCACGTCCACAGCTGACTTCAATGTGTCGATACATGGGCCTCAATGCTTTCGGCACGGACAACTTCCTACGTGGCGCAATCCGGTCGCGATTATTGCAACTTCGCCGGGATGATCAAGTGATTCTCGCCGAGGGTGTCGCCGAACTGAGCACAGCCGAATTGCAACATGCGAGCCAAAGTCGAGGTATCCGCACCTACGGTGTAAGCCCAGCGCGCCTACGCGAAGACCTTAAGACTTGGATCGATCTGCATCTCAGTGAGCGCGTCTCAGGTGTTCTACTCATCCTCGGGCGCGCATTTGAATTTGACCGCAAGCCTGGAGAAAATGAGACCAGCCAGGTGGCTGTCGTGCGCAGCCTTGAATATGTGCTCAGCGGGTTGCCAGATAATCTTGTGCGCTAATTTTCATTATTTCGTCTTCCGGCATCGCGACTGATGAGAGGTCAGTTGAGTGAAGCGGAGCTGGAAGTAGACTCGGAAAAGGCGTCATACAAGCAACGACTTGAGGTGCTGCAGCAGCAAGAAGAACTAATTGAAGATGAGGAGGAGCAAGAACAGAAGGAGGAGGATGCGCGGCGCGCAAAACGCGAAGCTTCAGAGCGTACAAAGCGTGAGGAGGAGGCACGCATGGCCGAGTCATTACTCCCTGACTCGGAGGTATGCTTTGTGTGGTTTTTGTTACGGGGAGAGCTAGCTGACGAAGACCCGATGGCAGCTGCGCTCTGAGTCCTTGGAAGAAGACACGCGCATGACGACAGAGCAGCTGAAGGAACTCGTCGAAGTGATCTCGGTGCTCACCGCAAAGTCGTCCGTACTCAAGGAACGTGATGAGTTGCATGGCCTTATAGAAGAGAACCAACGGGCTGCGAGCGAGGAAGCCGAAGTACTATTTTCCTTCATGTTTCGAACGCCCACTGACATTTTACCCCACGAATAGGACCCGAAAGCAGCAGCACTTTTGAAGCGCATATGCAACATGGTAACAAAACTAGATAAGCAACTTAAAGAATACGACGCGCGTGTGGGCAGCTCGCTACAACTTATTGCATGCGACGCGGCAGGTCGCATCCCGATACGGGACCTCGCCAAGGCACTGTCAATGATCCGACACCGACCCGAGGAAGACGTGGTTGCGCATGTTGTTGACAAACTGGACGTCGACCATGACGGTCACGTCGAGCTTGAGCACGTCCTCGGACTCGCACGCGAGGAAGGGCTGGGGATCGTGATCGAGAATGACGAGACAGACGCGCGGAACTTGTTGGGTGAAATTAAGGAGTCTAAACCGCGCAAGGAGGACATCGTACAAGAGTAACATCGTAGCAAGCTACATAATCACCACTCCCTATATATACACCCGTATATTGCTTATTTTACCTCTCGTCCTGTTAGTGAATTATCGTAAGTCGAAAACCTTCAGGCTCTTTTATAAGAGAAACCTTTCTCGTCCAGCGTAAGATAAAACATGGGGAAAGGGAATCATTCATGTATCAATCCTTCATGTTGACACCGTCGCTGCCCCGCGCGCCTTCATCCTGCGCAGTTTTCAGTTTGCTGCCGTCCTTTTCACCGTTGCCACGACCAGACGCGCTGAGCTTCTCTGCGGCGTTAGCATCGTCATCTGCACGCTCGGCCCACCATCTGCCTGTCTGCAGGGCGAGCACGCCTGTAAGTGCGACGCTGCAGACGAGATGGCTCGATGCGAGTACGAGTGTTGGGATGCGTAGGTCGGAGGGAAACTTGGCATCAGGGTGGTCGGGTGGGAGCGTGACATAGTTGGTGAATATGCCTGAAATAGAGCAAGGACCAAGTACGCGAGATGTGAGCGAGCGACGACGAGGACCACTGACAGTGAACGTACTGGGAAGCACAGATTGTACATAAATGGAAATGGCGGTACTGTACAGGACTAATTGGGACAGTAAGGATGAGGAGGCAGGCAAGGACAGTGAAATTTTTGCAAAAAGGGTGTAAAAAACGTTGGGGGGTGAACTCACAGATGCTGCCACCGTCGAACATCAAATTTCCTGCCTCGCCGTCACGGAGACTCCAGAGAATCGTGACGGCACCGAGCGTAGCAGCAGCGGCAACGATGTAGCCAACTCCTGGTGCTCCTTTGGTAAGCACATGGTAATATCTAGCTGCGACCCATAGATGAGCATCGGTGACAGGTGTCTTCCAGAGGGTAAGTGAATCTGCAATCCAGTGGGTAAAAAGCACGCCTGTTTTTACAAATGCATAAGGGGGATTGAGTGGACCGGGAATAAAGTGTTGCAAGCAACAATTTTGTACGGGCACATACCGAGGAGAAAAGATGTGACGGATATAGTAATGGCAGCGCGAATGGCCATTATGACTGCTGCTCTTGGAGGGCGAAAATCGCGGTCGTTGACGTTGGAGGAGGGACCGTGACTGGAGTCTTCATGTTGGACGCTCAGAAAGGGAACGTGACGCACACTTGCTCACGCGACCTTTTCAACGAAAGCCGTTCAGGTCCAACTTCGTCCATGAGATTGAGATCATTCTGCGACAGCCAACCAAACTCCGTAAACGGCCGTTTGCGTCTATACATCCCAGCGAGACCACTTCAAGTTCCCTGTCCCCCTATGACCATTATTTATCACAGCCCGTGGTCTGCGGGTACCGTCCTCGTGAAATCCAGGTGTACCTATGAATTTCTATAATTACCCCTGATTGAGGGGTGTGTCTTTTCCGTGCGGAGATCTTCCGGTTGTTTTCTGGTTTCCCGAATATGATCGCGTGGCGACGCCGGTTTCCACGAAGCCAACTCCCTCTATGATCATCGAGCGGAACAATTACCACCCTTTGTTCGCCGCACCAGCGATAAGATCGGATCACGATTGATTGATTCTATGCAAGGAAGCTTCGGGTGACACGAAGACATCACGCCTGGTCGCGGAACCTACTGGTACAGGGCAGATCGGTGTTCCATCGACTGCACGCACAATCACCGCCATCGTATTGTGCGATGATTAAAATATACCTAAGTACCATGTCCTGACTTGTCTCCTAACTCATGCGGGTGCATAGATCGGATTCACTGTCAAGTCATAGAAAGAAATGGTTGGTTGATCGTGAGCTTCTTCCTGGGGCTCGACTTGAACTGAACCCTGAAACCAGGTTCTCGTCCACTCATAGAGCAGCTTCGTGTCCCTGAGAGATCGAAGCATCGTCTCTTTGTGGGTGCTCGAGGTCGTCGCATCTCAGGTGGTGTCGATGGTGACACGCATGTAGCGTCCAGGCCAATGACCCTAGATTCAGTGCCCTCGGTAGTCTGGGTTCTCTACTCCAGATGAAATATAGTCACTTCTTGCAATGGTGTGGACAACATTTCAAGTTCCAACTCGGCAAATCCTCATATGCGATTCTTCCAAGCATGAACTCTTCCTTTATCGAGTCAAACTCTGGATATTAATAACCGTCAGGTATGAGAGAATAAATGAAATCTCTATTCAATTGAAGGCATTAGCATGATACAGGAATAACATGAAATATCTATTCTAAGGCTCATTAGCATCCGCATACTGTATTACAAGCGGCCGTGATCCCGGAAGTACTCGATGGCAGGAGCCAAGTCCTCTTCCGCAACATCACAATACCTGTCGGAGACCTCGTCACGGAAAAGCATGATGTCCCCCACCCACTGCAGGTGCGTCTTTCCCTTCCCCCCGACTAGTTTCTCAACACACCGATTAGGGCGCTGGTTATCAATAAGGCCGAACTCATGGAAAAACAACGACAACGAGTGGGGGAGTAGAGGCGCCGTCGGTGAAGGTGTCTCACGCCGCACCCCGATGTACCCTAGCGCAGGCCATTGCGCATGTTCCTTGAAATTAGGGCTGTGCCCCATGTAGCCATCTTCTTCCGGCTCCTTCAGCGTACAGGTGACTTGGACAATGCGTGGCTCATCTACATCGACACCGAAAAAGTACGCTGCGACAGTGGTAGTGTCACCTGGGCGGAGTCCTTTCGCACGCTCTGCAGCATCCGGAAGAGGGCGTGTCCTTGACGGCGAACGACTACGGGATAGGCTGGGTAAACAGTGCGGTTTGTGTGTCCGCCAATCCTACAAAATTCGGTGACACAGAATAAGGTGCCTAGTCCACCATAGGCTGCGGAGACATACTTGTATGCAGTGCTCTCTTGAGCAGTAATACGCTGACTTGCAGTGAATACAGCGCCTGATGGAAGGTATTCCACAGACTCGGCAGGGATGGCGCCTCGGTGGTGTGCTCGGTGTATGTTTGGCAAAGGGATTGCCCTCGACAAAGTGAAATGATGCGAACCCATCTAATGGAACGGGCTTCGATCCCGACTCCGAGCTGTCTCGGCGTTCGGGAGGTTGGGAAGTTTGCGGGAGTTGTGGCTGTGCGGTTTTCTCTGTCTTCCCACCCAGCATTCTGAAAAGGAAGAAACAGGCGACGACGACGACGGCAACGGGAAGTAGAGACATGATGGTGATTGTGAAGAGAGGCTTGAAGGGATTCTGTCTGGAAGCTTTAAGCCAAAGAAAATGTCACCAACACGCGTAAACCACGAGGCTCTCCGTCCGGGTATAGGGAACGACTCCTGTGGCAGCGGGACCGGACAGCAAACTAGCGCCGTAGATACTTACGCTAACCACGAGGTAGAAAACACACCAGAATACTATATTTCACGTGTTCTTATACTGTACAGCCGCTTTCAGTTGCAATAACGCACGCTCCGCCTCGTTCATGCCTCATGTGAAGAAATCCAGCTAATCGGCAACTTTAATCAGAAGTTTTCCAGTCGTCTTACCCGTCGTAAGGTCGATATGGGCCTGGCGGACGCCTTCGGCCGTGAAAGGGTACTCCGCGTGAATGTTGATTCTCAGGGCCCCACTAGATATCAATCTCCAGAGCTCTGCGCTATAACGGTTGCGTTCTTCGAGTGTCACCAAGTAATTGGATAACCTAGGAGCATGAAGCACGGACGTGTGAGCGGGGCACACAAGGTGTGGAAAACGCAAGGAACCCACGAGGGACGAAGCAGCTTGACGTTCTTCTCGGTAAGTTTGACCAGGTCCACGGGTTCAACTCGGCCAGATGCATTTCCAAAAGATACGATGGTCCCTTTGCGTTTGATCATCTTAAAATCGTCGTCGAACCTGTAGTCTGTCAGGAACGTCCCTGTGTCACGAAGGCGCTCACGTTGTTTTCCCTACACCGTCGTAGATTACGTTCACTCCTTCGCCATTCGTGAGCTGGAGCACGCGTTCGACTGTGCTCTCTTGTTTGTAGAGGATAACATGGTCAGCACCATGTGCCCTCGCAAGCTCCGCCTTCTCTGTAGAGGAGGTCGTTCCAATAATTGTGGCACCACGGGCCTTGGCCAGCTGAGCGTGCAGCAGTCCAGCACCGCCGGCCACAGTGTGGATGAGAACTGTGTCTCCATTATTTACGTAATAGGACTCGGTCACTTGCGCGAGAGCTGTGAGACCTTGAATGAGTGCTGCGGCAGCGACACGAGCAGGAATCTGGTCTGGTACAGCACAGGCGTTTGCACGCCAGTCCACCGCAACATACTCTTGAAGGGAGCCTAGAGCGTTCTTATTGTAAGAGGGTGGATGTTAATAGAGATACCGTAGAGAAAGGAATGACGAGATCCCCAAATAAACTTACGATCGCAATGTAGCCCCCTTTTTTGAAACCTCGATTCTTGAAATCCAAGTTCTCGAGAACAGACGGGTCAGAGGGCAGCTCCAGAATGATTCCAGATACCTCTGAGGCAATAGGAAAGGCGCGCTGTAGGTTCGGAATCGGATACAGGCCAGATCTGGGTGTGCAGTCAAGTATGGGCTAACGGTGTCAATCGAGGCTAGCATTACCTGAAATAAGTATCGATAAAGTTGACACCGGCCCATTCAACCTGCGAAAGCAGTATTGAACCTCGATCCCCATTATCGATAATGATGGTGACGGATGATGCACCTTTACGAGGAGGTCAGTCGGCTTCACTTCTGGGAATGGCACCTCGACGTTTTGGATGACCTCGACGCCACCGGTCTCATTGATACCGACAGCTTTGATTTTCGTGGGATAGGACATGGAATCACAGAGTTCAGGGATCTGATTGTATATTGTACTTGCAAGGAATGGATGGCATCATCCGACAGTCACTCTGTAACGCGTTGAGCGCGCCACAGCATCCATGCGCATGTTGCGGCACACAGCGACAAGGTGCTTAGTTCGGCACCTATCCTCTTCATCTTTATCCTCCCGCGTGCCATGGTTCATCGACTCCTCGGAGGCATCGCTCACCCAACAAACATCCTCTCAGAAGGAGAAAGAAACGCTACCCCCTCTTCCGCCTGGCATTCCCGTTGCGTTGCAAACCCTCCACGCGCAGCTAGTCCAATCCCCATACCTTGAACCTTCCAAACTACTCGTGCGTGACCCTATCCCACAACCACCTGGCCCTCCACTTCCAATATCCGCTCCGAGAGGTCGTCGGAAACGCGGCGGCACCTACTCCGGTGAAGGTCTTCTCGACCCCGGGAATTTATGGAACTGGATCGTCTTGGCGCAAGTGCGACTGGCTTTAGTTATCCCATGTCATGTCACGGCTTACATCTTATGTAGGTTAAAGAAGGGACTGAGAAGCGTGGATCCATCGAGTCTGTTGTACGGCTCGTCCGAAAAACGGTGCGTTGTAGAACAGTTTCGGTCAATGGTAGTCAATACTTAGGTATTGTGCAGTTATTATCCATGGACCCGCCCCTCCAGCTCTCAAAGAAATCTCGGAAAGACATACACGACGGTTGGGCCATGGTAGATGCTGGCGAATTTGCCGTTCACATTCTTAGCGCGGGGGCACGAGGGCGATACTTTGAGAACCGTTCATCGTGGTAATCATTTCACTCCCTGGTTTTGCCATTCGCGTGGCCAGGAAGAGAGGTAGTTATATTCAAACTTTTTGAAGACACTCCGTTGCACCATACGGTATGCGCCTAATCTCCTTGTCATGATGAACGCTGAGGCCTCTGAGGTCTTGACTCGCGCAACGCTAACCGAGAGTGACTCGGAGACGGTTCGACCATGGGCTCGGAGGTGATGCAGTGATGGCGAAGGGATCCATCTTAGACTGGCGATAACCAGTGGTGTTCAGACACGCTTCCACTGTGACTCATGCTCCGCGGGTGTCTTACCTTGCCCGACGACCTCAGATGCGACAACAGGAGTGACCAGAGCTCATTGGAGACTCGCTTGTGCATTGCCATCTCAAACCTCTCCTTATATATAAAGTTAACCATGCTTCGCTGCTCGCATATAAAGATCAACTGTTAAAGAACATTGCCAACTTAACCCGCCCAAAGACGCCTTTCCATCCAGACATGGTAGATCCTCCAAGGGAACTAGCTTCCACGGTCTCCAGGTCTACCCTCGAAGAGCACCAACGCAGTGCAAGGGTTTCTGTCTCGATAAACTCTAGTTATTCATCTCCGCAAGTTCCTGCACATTTTTACCATGGTGCCCCCCGTCCTGCCCTGTCCCTTCCTTTTGAGTTATCGCAAACTCGCCCTCCCAGTTCTCATCGCCGCCTTCCTATCCCCCCAGTACATGTCTCTCACTCACCTTCCACCTCAACGTCATCAACGTCATCCTCTAGTCTGTCACTACCCACTCAGCTTCCAACCAGCCGACGGAAGTCCGTCTTCGTGCTTTAAGAGTTTGCTGTAACACTGACCTCATCGTGATACCTTCTGTAGTTCTTACCGCCCACTTCCGAAAAGGCCAGAATACCCCCCAGAGCTTCTTGAGGTTCAGAAACGTCGTGCAAGTATTGATGAACGGTCGTCATCAAAGATTCCGGCAACCCCCTTTGTTCCACAACACCCAGCTAATATCGAGGAGATTCGCCGTGGAAATTTGACAAAGCTCCAGCGCCACCTGGGAAGTTCTGTTCCCTCAGAACTTGTTGCCCCCCGAGTTGGAAATGAGACACCTGACGGTTCGAGGATCGATGCGAAGGTCTATGGTAACCTTTCAAAGGCCCCGATCACAACCGAGCGCGTCTCGACAAAGGAGAAGAGGAGGGATGACAAGGACGAGAATGTGGTGAAGAGTTACAGCAGCAGATGGCTACGGGAGAAGAAAGGGAGGCGATGGGTAGAAGACAACTATGATAATGTTATACAGAGTTTAAGAGAGCTATGACGGAGTTTGAATCTTTCTCTCACTCTTGACATCATGTCCAGCAGAGCCGGTGGCCTCTACGGAGGCATCCAGTTCTCTTCTGCTTCACCTTTTCTCTCTCAGCAAGAACAATCAACCTCCGCACCTCCTACTCAGCAAGAAATCCCTGCTGTGAGTGCCTCAGCACCGCAGTCAGAGCCAGTACAGTCTACCGAAGACAAGGACGCTGCGAACCAAGAAGCTTCCGCAGCTTCCAGCAAGGCAACAGCTGGTACCTAATCTTACTGCTGCCAAAGCTACCTTTTAAGCACCATTATTGAAACTTTTGTTCCGCCTAATCCGAAGGATGGTCCGCGTCCCTTGCCTTTGCACCGGTCAAACGCAAATTCAAGCCACCGGCTAACAAGCATCCCAATGTTGCCGCGTTGGCCGCCTTCTCTCAGGTCGGCGTGACGAGCGCTCCTCCAACGTCTATTTCCGCGACTGCCGTCGTTGCTGCCCCCCCAACTCTCGTCGATTTATCTGTGCCTGCCCTCCCAGAACCAACCCCTGCAGGGCCTGGCTCTGGTTCTAGCCACAAGTCAGGGTGGGGAAAGAAGGTCAAACCGCCGTCCATGGTGTTGGATGATGATATCAATGGCTTCCGAGGAAATCCAAAACGCAAAGGTGGCGGCGGCAAGAAAAACAAGAAAGTGCGTATAATCACCTTTTCGCCTGAGTTCACGCATTTTACTTCATTTAGAATAAAAATGTACAGCAATTGGTTGTGTGGGATCCTTCTGAGCCTTACGACCCAAGCCGACCGAATGATTACAATGAGTACAAAGTTTGGAAACACCGGGAGCACGAAGAAAGGATTGAGCGTATTGCAAAACAGCGCCGCATGGAAGCTCAAAAGCGTCTCCGGCGCAGTAGTTCTCGAAGTGATTACACTGAAAGCGATCCAGAAGACATTCGGCCCAGAAAGACAGGTAATGAATTCTGGGAATGTATTTCTTTTGACGGTTCTCACGCGTTCTCTACGAAGGACGATACGGAGCTCACGATGATCATTGGTCTCGTGAAGATGATGAATATCCACAAGGCGGAATCGGCAGCACCCCTGTCACCAGGCCGGCCCCTCAAGATCTGAATATGACTGGAGACGAGGTTTACCAGCGTCGCCTTGCCATGTCTGCCGGCTTTAAGCCAGCATCGCAGACTACGTCTCCGGCCAATGTGGCTACCGCGGTTGATTCCGCTGACACTGTTGGGGCTCCTGTTACCCCTGCTTCAGCCGAAACGGGAGAGGAGGCCTATCTTCGACGTGTTGCTATTTCACAAGGCCCGCCGCCACCTTCTCAGCCAGTTCCGGTGCAACCGCCTCCGATCACAGGTGACGAGGCATACCAAAGGCGGGTAGCGCTTTCAAGCCAACAGGTGCCCGTGCCGCATCCACTATCCCAACAGCAAACCTCTGAGCCATCGGACTCGTCGGGATTTAACTCATTTGCCCAATCAGTACCACAACCAGCGCCATCTTTCCCTAGCGCTACTTCTACCGGCGATGTCCCAGACTTTGAGGAACGTGTGCGCAACAGTCGAAACGCGGCGGCGGCAATTGCCGCCAAGTTTAGTGCGTTTGAGCCTCCTGGAGAAGTCAAGGATTCATCAGAACCGGGTCCTGAAGAAAGTGGGCCCGGGCCCTCTACACGGTATGCTTCATGGGCTCTTATTTACCAGGGCCTAACATCGAGATGCTCAGACCTGATCCCCATACATTCGCTGCCCGTCTCATGGCAAAATGGGGGCACAAAGAAGGGCAAGGTCTCGGTGCGGATGGCAGTGGGATTGTACAAGCGCTTTCTGTCGAACAGGTCAAGGGAGGCAAGGGGGCAGACAGCAAGGGTAAGGGAAAGGGAAAGGGCTCTGGCCGTGGTCGCATTATCGATGCGGGAGCCGATGCTCGCGCAAAAGCGGAAGCAGAAAGATTTGGCGAACCGAGTCGGGTGATCGTACTCACGAACATGGTTGGTCCTGAGGACGCGAGTGACCCAGATCTTCCAGCGGATGTTGGTTCGTTACCCCATTCCGTCTCGCATGTGGACATGTACTAATATTCACGGTCAAATTGAAGGTGATGAATGCTCAAAGAACGGTACAGTCGAGCGTGTTATTGTGCATGTTGTGCAACCTCCACCACAGGATGAGACAGGTGCAGTGCGCATCTTCGTGCTTTTCGCAGGCCCTGCAGGGGCGTGGAAGACCGTGCGCGAACTCGATGGGCGTTTCTTTGGTGGCCGCACGGCACGTGCTCGATATTTCCCAGAATCGTTGTACAACCGATACGCTTTTGACGAGCCGTTGTCATAACTGATCTTTCTTTGGGCGTGTGTGCGGCACGAAGGGTAGTCGACGTTAGTCTAGGCCCATATCATCTCGATTTGATTAGCTGTCCCTAAAAAATCTTTATAATGATACAACATTTCCTCCTAGGCTTAATCTCGGTACTGCGATGCCAAGGGGCTTGCTACAGAATGTGATCTGGTGCTAATGGAAAACCGAAAGCGAGCGAAATATCAAATGGATCAAAAACTAATATGGAACGATATTAACGGAACGGACATCATGCATCCAACGAGTGATCCGGATCCGAGTCTCAACTGGTATACAGCATGTGTCAAAGTGATGGATAACTATCCTTCGCTACTAGATACCAGTACCAGAAAGGCTGTAGCTCACATTACAGTCTAACCCGATTTTACAGTACTGTAAAAGATAGTCAAGCCTTCCTTTGCAAATTCGGCTCTGCCCGGGCCAGTTGTCCACTGTTTGGGAGAACCACATTTGCTCGCGCTCGCGGCCCACCTATTAACGGGCAAGTGGCAAGTTGTTAATTAAGCTATCCGATCTCCCGAATTAATTTTGCTGGTTCCATGGTTCTAGATACAGTAGTTATCGCGGGGCCCAAGGGTATTTTGGCGACGATCATCATCATCATGACGCTGACTCGGACCGGAACACGATGTACGTTTTTTAATATCAAATACATCTCATCTCCGTTCGTGCACTTCGTCCGGATGGCGTTGATCGGTTTTTTTTTTCGCTATCGTACTGTAAGATTATCGAGGAGAAGGGGGGTATGCGGGAAGTATTTTCCGGTTTAATTTAACTGACCCGGTATATGCCCGCATAATTACTTTTCCGTTAAAAATAGAAATAGAGCAACTTTACTTTCAATTCAGAGGACGAAGTTCTTCCTATTTTGGCCCCACTGCGTCGAGTGACAAACAGTGAAAAAGTGATGGGTTATTTCCTTGCTTATTACTACGGTGCAGTAAGCCAAATCGTCTACTGGCGTGCAACTCCAATTCCCTGGATCTTTTCGAGAGACGGATGCGACTTATTATGGGCTGCTCGGAGTGGAACGGAACAAGTACATCAATATTTCTGAATTATTGAGTCTCGATCTGCCTCGCTTGGTACCTCGCAACATTTCCGTGATTTAAAGTGACGTAGCGCTACAACGTCAAAGAGGACCGAGTATCGCGCCCCCGAATCCTTCTGATTCCTCTTTCAATAGACACGCTTGAACGGCGGCACGGACTTGCACTCATTTTCATCGAGGGTGTTAGCAATGACGCCTCGGTATTTGATATCAACGTCTGGCGAGGCAGCATCGTGCTGCCACGTCAGTGTATGTTTCATCCAGTCATCGTCGTCACGCTATGGGCCGGCATGTCAGATTTGCGAGTCGGAAAATAAATAATTAGCAGGCTTACTTCGGGGAAGTCCTCGCGGCGTGAGCACCACGTGACTCTTTCCGAGCGGCCGCGCCAGTTATCGTCTGAACAGCATTCTGAAGAATGTTCCGTAACTCAAGCGTTTCAACCAGGTCCCTATGATCATATTTCCGTCAGCAAACAGACACTGTGAAAGAGAGAACTAATGGAGACGTACGAGTTCCAGATCATGCTGCGGTCCTTGATACCAACATTTTCAAAACTCTTGTAAATATCACGTATCTTCTTGACGCCTTCATCGAGGCTGCTCTGAGTGCGGAAAACGGCCGCATCCGCTTGCATCGCCTTCTGCATCGCAAGCCTGATCTTCGCCGTTGGCTCAGGGCCATCCGCATTGCGAATTCTGTCAAGGAAGGCAATACTTTCGAGGCCAGCGTCCTCCGGTATGGCCTTGTGTGGCTTCCCAGGGGTTAGAGTTTCCTTGATGTGGTGAGCACACGCACGTCCGAAGACTACGATGTCTAGTAGCGAGTTGGCACCAAGACGATTTGCACCGTGTACAGAAACGCAAGCAGCCTCGCCCGCGGCGTACAGGCCTGGAACAACTTTATCCTTTCCGTCCTTATCAGTGGTAATCGCTTCACCCGTATACCGGGTTGGGATACCGCCCACTACATAAAACTGTTAGAAAGAAACCGCCGTCAGAGGTGAGGACGTACTGTTGTAGTGAACAGTTGGCAAAACGGGAATCGGCTCCTTAGTGACATCGACGCCTGAGAAGATAGCAGCAGTCTCTGAGATCCCAGGAAGCCGTTCATGCAGGACTTCAGGAGGCAAGTGACTGAGTTGGAGGTAGAGATGGTCCCTCTCTGGACCAACACCACGACCCTCACGGATCTCAATGGTCATTGAACGTGAGACGACGTCGCGGGAGGCAAGGTCCTTTGCAGTAGGTGCGTAACGTTCCATGAAGCGTTCACCTTCTGAATTGAGGAGGTAGCCACCCTCACCACGGGAGCCTTAATTCCACTAAGCCAATGTTAAAAATCATATTGCACGGGGTACTCACCCTCGGTAATCAAGCATCCAGCACCATAAATACCAGTTGGATGGAACTGCACGAATTCAAGGTCTTGTAACGGCAGGCCTGCGCGTGCAACCATAGCATTACCGTCGCCAGAGCATGTGTGTGCGCTCGTGCAGCTAAAGTAAGCCCGTCCGTACCCGCCAGTTGCAAGCACTGTTTTGTGCGCACGGAAGCGGTGGAGAGTACCATCTTCCATGTTAAGGGCAATTACACCGACACACTCGCCATCTTGCATTATAAGGTCGAGCGCAAAGAATTCGATGAAAAAGTTCGTATTGTGACGCAAGGATTGGCCATAGAGGGTATGTAGCAGCGCATGGCCGGTACGGTCAGCCGCAGCGGCGCAGCGGTAGGCCTGTCCACCCTTTCCGTACTTAAGTGACTGGCCACCGAAGGCACGCTGATAGATTTTGCCCTCCTCGGTGCGGGAAAATGGCACGCCAAAGTGCTCAAGCTAGCATTAATCGTGAGAATAGACTTAGAATATGTGAAGGCACTAGTGAGGAGAGTGCAGCTCACTTCAATGACTGTCCTCGGGGCCTCGCGGGTCATATAGTGAATTGCATCCTGGTCTCCAAGCCAGTCTGACCCTTTAACCTGCAAAGGTAAGTAAATGCATATAGGCGAGTCAATGTGCTTGTCTCCAAATTGGTCTCACAGTGTCATACATATGCCAACGCCAGTCATCCTCTGTCATGTTCTTGCAAGAAGTGAGTAAACGCCCCAAGAACCCAGTGGAGCATACGCACTCCGAGAGCAGCGTTGATACCGCCCTGCCCATCGAAATAAGCAACGGATGAGTGTGAAAGTGTAAGGTGACAGGGAACTTACCTGAGCCGCAACTGTGTGACTTCTCGTTGGAAATAGTTTAGTTATACAGGCTGTATTGAAGCCTGCTTCTGCTAGACCAAAGGCAGCCCGGAGGCCTGCACCTCCCGCACCGCTGATCGAACAAGCGTAAGAACCAACGTTGTACGCAACGCAACACGGAAGATCAAAACACGACTTACACGACAATAGCATCATACTCGTGCTCGATAAGTGGATATTTCCCAGAGGACCATGACTAGCCAGCCGGTCTCAGCCTCAGAAACGAATATGTAAATGAGTTAAGCTACCTTGACCTCCTCGGCCTTGATAGGGTTGGTCGCCACGACTCTACGCACGGCAGTGGAAGAGTGGAAGGTACGACCGTGCGGAAATGTCCTTGAGAGTGTTTTTCTGAACATTTGGAGTAGAGTCCGACTGTGGCCGGGCAGGTCAAGCGGGTAAGTGTTGAAGAGGAACAGTCAGGCGCTGGCGAAACGAACCCGGGACGGCCCATTCCCATTCTAGCCAATCAGGATCCGGGGATATGAATCACCTCCTTCCGTTCCGTTCTATTATACAGTGCATCGCCTGTCCCACAAAAATACAGGTACAATAACTCCCGCTCTACGGTAGTACACCCAATGGATCATGCACTCGTGACGTCGGTGTTTGGCCGGATGGTGAACTCTGCACGGCTGCCGTAGGTGGCGTCAATGCGGTAGACGCCCTTGGTAACGGGGCTAATGATGGCACCTCCGCTGAAAACCCGCTCAGCGGGGAAGAAAAGTTTGACTTTGTGTAATTCCACGGTGCCTTGCTATCCTGCCCAGGGGATGTGGCAGCGAATGTCGACGCCTTATGACTCTTCGATGCCTCCAGGCGGGGCGAGTCGAACGACGAGCTTGATGATGGCAGCGCCGAATGCGAAGCGACAGTCCTCGGCCGTGGAGTATTCGTGGCTTGAAATTGTGTTGCCGGCTTCAAAACAGGAGGTACTGAGATGACAGCTTTATCGAAGGACGACCTGGGCTCTTCTCTCCGAGTTGACGACGTGGCAGCCTGTTCTTCTTTCTCTTGTTGAGCCCTTCGCCGCTTCTTGAACTCCTCCTCGCTCATCAACCTCTCCTCGTCTACATCCGTGCTCCCGCTAAGTAAGACATCGCGTACGTACGCCAGCGCCTCAAGCGCTTCGCGCTTGCTCTCCCTCACTTTTTGGGCGCGCTCTTCCGACTCGTCGGCGTCTTCATCGAGTAGCAACGTATCCACAATCCAACTGACAGAGGCTCCAAGCGTGCGCTGTACTGCACGTAGTTGGGCAGCATCACGTTCCACTTCAAAACGCGTGCGCGGCTCCCATGGCGGACGTTCTTCAGGCGGACGTTCATCGACCAGTGGGTATGCCGCGTATGCTGCCCCGTGTGCCTGCGGCGCACGCACAAGGTTCGCCGCAAGATCAGGTAGGTTCTTCTACGAGAGTAGGGGAGAGTCATCAGCTGCCGTGTTGGAGAGACGCGCAAGGCGTACCTTTATTTCGGTCACGGCACTCATGAATGTTTTATTGATGCCCAGTGCTTCTCCACGGTCCAGTAAACCCTTCGCAAAATCAGGCAAGTTCAACTGTCCATTGGCTGCGCGCCCCATCGATCCACGGTTATTGTGTCCCGACTCCGGTGTTGACCGAGTTTCAGACGCACTCTTTCGTCTTCCACCGGAGCGTCCCCCACGCCGACGGGAAGTCTGGAGTGAGGACTCTGGGACCTCGACAGGGAGATTGAGTAGATTGCGGTTCTCGATCACTATAGACGAGCCAGTGGCAACTGTGGGTGACATTTGAAGAGTCAAGGCTTGTCGCAGGAGTAGTGCGGTGTGATGGGGTGCTGTTGAAGGCATAGGTTCCGAGGAAAAGTTGGATGAGTAGCGAAGCAGGTAGGTGAGTTGTCCACTGCAATCCGACGGGATTACTGCAATCTGTGAGTTTGTGCCAACATTTGTACAGACAACGTACATTGATTCCGTATCCGAATGAGCATGGCCACGCAAATCCAGAGAGCGATCTCTAGTGAAGGGTCCACAGCGAACATCCCATCCCATAACACCATTGCGTCGTCCATGCTAAATTCCCTTGTAAACAGTAATCGCAACCATCGGCTATGTACCGTGTCAGCTTTCGGTCAGCCACCGTTAGAAGATGAGAACGCGGGGAAACGCTTACATCCCATACATCTGAGGTTCTATCCCCTCTGCTTGCAGGCGCCCGCTCAGAACAGGGTCGACGCTCTTTAGTAATTCCTTCTGTACGCGGTTGCACGCCTGGAGAATCGGCGTAACATACGGCTCTATACCTCCTTGCCCGTTCAGATGTACCAGGCCTGCCACTGCAGGCAACTGCCGTTGGGGCGCTTCACGCCACTCATACAACTGCCCTGCGCCCCCCATGACACGGTCAAAGAGCACCCACGCATCTGCCACCACCCATTTACGTGCGCAGAGGTCAGCAAGGTCATCAGGGTCGGACGTATCAGGTAGTGAGTCATAGTCTACCGCATAATAGAGCGGCGCGAGAAGTTCATGCATGCCTTGTCTGTAGCCGACATCCGGGTGCAATACCGCATAGAGAAAGAGAATAGAAGCGAGCTGGTATTGAACCACGGACGCACGGTAGTAGCCAATATCGGGAAAGCTAAGGGTTGGGGAACGATGAAAGGGAAAGGATATCGTAAGATGTGAGCGGAAGGAAGGAAATATGTCAGGGTGAATTTAATAGGACTTACGTACGCTCCACGTCCTGGGCAATTGTCCTACGCAACTCGACTGCTGTAAACCACTCTTTCCATGGGTTCTAAAGCGGCCGTGGAGTCAACATTGTCAAAAGTCCCAAAACGCTTTCATCTTGTGCGATCTAATGGCGTACGAACCTCATCATGCAAACTTAGAGGGTTATTCCACTCCAGATTTCCAGGTTGCACTGTGCGAACAGGCAGTTTCTCTCCGCCGGGTGCGATAAACCCATCTTCGTAGCTTCCGTCAGGAGCGCGCATCTTCTCAAGCAGCAGCGCCGAGAATTGCTTGCGTGATTCATTCAGACCGCGTCTGTACACCGCCGGATTGGGTGGATGTTCAAGCTGAGGGTGGATAGGATCGATCGGAACAAGAAAGATCTACGGATCGAGGTGTCAGTTGGCGCTGGGTGCGAGGGAAAAAAGAACGGGGAACGTCGTACCTTCCATGCCAGGCTGCGTCCTGGAACGCCAGTCGATGTAACATCGCCCGATACATCAAAATGAAACAGCGTCCCTCCAAGAGCGGCGTCCTTGACCTTGGAGAGGGTTAAGCCGGAGTTGAAGAGATGGTCATAAGCAGTCCTGCTAAATATGTCAGCCGACATTCAGGTGCATAGTAAGGCATTCGCGAACTTGATGGCTGCAGGTGGTGGGCGAGTACCCTTATCTCGCGCTGCCATTCTGCTTCCGAGACGACGGACGAGGCAGCACGTCAAGACTGCACTCTTGACTATTGAGGATGTCGAGGGCTGGGTAAATGATGGTCCACGTGATCCTCTCACCGGGTGCAAATTCATGGACCTCGCGGGGTCAGAGCTCAAATAAAAGGTCAGTGGTTTTTTAATTTTACAACTACATAGATGCGTAGTGGCCCGTATACGTAGATTATCATGATGGTCAACGACACTGTACGGTATCAAAACCATATAGATACAGAGAAGCTCATCTCCTCGCTTTTCATGGCATGCCACCAACCTGGCGGAAAGAATAGGACATCGCCCGGGTTAAGCGTCGAGCTCAACGCCTCAGGCACTGCATCTCGCCAAAATAAGGGGAATTTGTTCTTGTTCTGATCTGAGAATACGTCAACCTGTGCCGTATTGGTCATAGAAGGCGCCAGTAAATTCGCAGCTGGGTTGCGCGTGCGTTCGGTCTCTGATTTTACTGATGTCGGAGGGAATGGGCACATAGCTTTTGTGACACCCGGTGTCGGTGGCGCCAGCCAGACTGTCTTGCGACCAACCACCTGAGCTTCGAGTAAATCAGCATGGGGAAGCGCGCCCACAGGGCCGAGGCACGCTCCGAGCCGGAACAAGAACACACGGGCGCTTACTATACAAGTTGAAAAACGGATCCTGAGCGCCACGCTAAAAAGGAGTTTCACAAGAAGCAAATAGGGCATACCGTGTGCGCCGGTGATTCTGTCCCTGGAGGACCGAGCCACGCGTTCAGGACCAGGCCTTCCTCGTTATTCGGCGGTCTGTAAAAAGGATAGGTGGCTGGTGCTTCTGGAGAAGTAAATACGTAGTCAGGGATAAGGATGTCCTTTTTTAATGCATGGAATTGAGAAAAGAGGTTGTGTTGTGCCATGTATAGGATTGTCTGCGAATGCGTCGGGACCTTCTCGAGGGCACCCAGGAATTCATCCCAGGACATCATGCGTTGTGTCCAGTCATCAGTGCGATAATCGTTCCCTACCTCCACCGGAACAACCCGCCCACGCCCAGCCACAGAGCGTAGATAGTCCACCGAGTGCCACGGATGCTCATTCATAGCGGGCCAATCTGATGCGTATCCAGTTAAAATAAAGGGCTTATTGAGGAGCTCGTGGCGAAAAACAGACAATGATGGCGGATTAACCAGTCGGGGGATTGTTCCAGATGAAGTTGAGAGGACTGGTATATGGGTAGAGGGAGGTATAGTCGGGCGAATGGCAGTTTTCGGAGAATACTTGGATTTCCGAGGTAAGTACGCGGCTTGTGTTCTTAGTATGAGATCTTGAATGAGCGACAGCATGCCTTGGCCGGGGGCACCCGCGATGACCAAGGCATGGTCAAGGCGCGAAACGCAAGACATGGCAGATTCCTCGTCTAACGCCTGCGGAGAAATAAGATCGATCAAAGACCGTAGTACGCTTGCATCGGAATAGAGTTTCCGCCACTGAACGGGATCGGCACTGCAAGAAGAGAGGAGGCTGATGTAAGCCCGTTCGATGAGCTGGTCAAGCTCCAGAGAAGAGTCAGGTCCGGGACACATATCGATGATGCCTTTGGCAGCGGTTTGAAGTTTATCGACGTGCTCCTTTCCACAGTCTGCAAGTTCTGTAGGGGAGGTTACGTAGGTGAGGGAGGATGAGAGGAAGATAATTGCCTTCTGTGTAGGAGGGGGTAAGAACGGAATGGAGGAAATGGTCCGCAAGTTGGAGTGTCCAGTGCATCACTGGCTCGAGGCTACCGTGACGGCAGGGGCAAACGGAAGTAGATGAGATGACCAAAACGGGCGAGAAGCCGGGTAGGCGAATTGAAGATTGACGGCTAAGACAAATAAGGAAAATGGGCTGTCACGCGATATTTACATTTTCGTCACACCAATCAGTCAGCCGGGCTGATAAAAGGTCGCGGCGGGTTCATGGGCCGTGAGAACCATCCCCAAAGCAAATCAATATTTTCCAGCCACAGATCGACCCCCCGGCCCGGTCCGATTACCTTCCTTTTACGTAATGTCTTCAAGGTTGGCGCCGACTTGCTTCTTTAGTTCCCTCCTTCGCTCTGTTGACTAGTTCTCTCTACTAGGTTGGACCGGCTCCTCCTTCTACTCGATACAGGTTCAACAACATCAGTGAGAACAACCGCCGCTAAACAACTAGCCCAACTTGCAGCCAAGAGCGTAATTTCAGATGTCGCTCTCGAAGATGACGTCAAAGCACATCGCCATCATCAACCTCTCGGAGATCCATCCGGATGGACAGAGCTGATGGCGGTCATAGCGAGGGTTCGTGGAACCACATACGACGTCACACTCTCGACGCTTATGTTTCTTCCCTAGGTTCTCCCTTATCTTCATTCTAGATCCTACGAATCTCGGTCAGCCGCGTCCAATGCGCTGTCTCAGATATTCACCTTGGTTCCCCTCTGGCACCCTTTCCAGGATGGATCCATTTGTTCTGTTGTGTCACCCGTACCTTATCCATCTCCTGAGTTCCCAATGCTCTCGGTCGCAGAACTCGTGCAGAAGGGAACCCTCCTACTTGCATCCTCCGGCAAGGAATTCACCAAGCCAAACGGCATCCTTTCCTCATCCAATGAAGTCAAGAAGGCACGCAAGGAGGCCATGGGTCGTCTTGGACTTGATTTTCTAGATAGCTTTGGAGCTAATGACGATATGGACTTGGATAAGGAATTAGCAGCTGTAAGCGAACCAGACGTTCAGGCACCAGGAGAGAATGAGAATCCAATGGATTCAGATCCATCTCCTGTATCAGCGGACCTCTCTCTCGATGTCGGTGCGAAAGTGAAGAAAAGGTCACCGTCTCCACGCTCCAAGTCAACAACACCTGTCGCCCCCTCGCCGTCTGTCCCATGTGGTCCCCAGATAGATGAAGACCTGACTGGTCTTTCTGCCCGTGAGCGCAATCGATTGAAACGCAAGCGCAAACAGGGCAATGCGGCATTCGTGCAAGCGCCCCCACCAACCTCAAGTTCTAAATTTCAAGCCACCAGTTCTGGTGCTCCTAACAAGTGGGTTGTGTCACGGCCAAATCTGCTAGCAGTGCTCACCGTATTGCAGGGCACGCCTCGTTTCTGCAGAGGATAAACCACCTCCACCTTCAAGAGTCGAAAGTCCGACGGCACCTGAGAAAGTAATCATTGATCCCTCCAAAGGGGGCGCCGTCTCTCCCAAGACGTCTCAGCAGTCTCAGGCACTTGAAGTCGAACCAGGACATTGGGTATGGGATGGCCTAGTCAAAATTCTGGAGGTCGATTTGTTTAGTCCAGCCTGGGAAGTTCGACATGGGGCTGCGTTGGCTTTGCGCGAGCTTCTTAAAGCGCAGGGTAAATATAGTGGCACAAGAGGTTTGATCCTTCTTTTCATTGTGCGCATTTGGCGTTTACGTGGTTGCAGTCGGCGCTTCACATACCGAAAACGATGCATGTCACGAGCGATGGTGCAATGCGCTTGCCGCGAAGCTTCTTTGTGTTTTCATTCTTGATAGGTTTGGGGACTTCGTCTCGGACCAGGTAGTCGCGCCTGTACGCGAAACTGTTTCCCAGACAATTGCCTCGTTACTTTTGCACATGCCACGTCGCTCGGTTCTGCACGTGCACGCGGTTCTGCTGCAGATGATACGGCAAGATTTTGCCCTTCCTATTGGCACGAACGATCCCGGTCCCGGGAAGGGGAAGGGTCATATCTGGGAAGTGCGTCATGCGGGACTTCTAGGAATCAAGTACGAGGTTGCCGTTCGAAGCGATGTGGTGCGGGCAGCTGGCGAAAACATCAAAGCAGAAGGTAACATGACTGCTGAGATTGCCGCTGGTACAGAACTTGTTGTTAAGATGGAAAGTGTGGATGTGAGTGTAAACCGAGAAGATGACGGTCGGGACGCGATGATGGAGGATATCCTAGAGAGGAATGACGTCAGAACAGCAACTCTCCTTCCTGAATTAGGACCTCGGCATATCTTGCAAGACGTGGTCGATGCCGCTGTGCTAGGGTAAGCACTGTTTCTGTTTTCGTCGAGACTATTGTCCTAATTTCTCTTCGTATGTAGGCTTGGCGATCGCGACGACGACGTCCGCTCTGTGGCTGCGTCTTGTCTGATCCCCGTGGCCACTCATCTCGTCCGGCAATTACCAACATGTCTTAGTCTCGTGTTATCTGTTCTGTGGGCCTGTCTTGGTGACATGAAGGATGACCTCAGTTCAAGTGTGGGTGCCGTCATGGATCTGCTAGGTTGTCTTCGTGTTTTCTCGAAACGCCTAAATATTAATGTCTTGCAGGGAAACTTGTCTCGTATGATGAAGTAATAGAGATTCTAGGCAATACCTCGGCTTCGTGCGTCTGTTTTTCCCATATTCATAGATCAGGATTCAAGTTTGATTCTTAGATTACCACTCTCCGATCTTGCTCCCAAACTCTTCCCATTTTTCCGACATACGATACCAACAGTTCGCCTTGCTGTTGTCGAGACCCTTCATTCATTTATGAACGTTGCCTCTCTCACCAAGGATTGGGTTGCGACCCCACTTCTTCGCCTCCTCCTTCAGAACCTCGTTGTCGAAGAACGCACAGATATACGTGATGCAACCGTCTCTGCCTGGAATACTGCAATCGATCTTTTACATGCTAGACCTGGTTGGATGGAGTCGGTTATCGCTTCACCACAATTGCTCGAGTGGTTTGAGACCATGATGTCCCCGATGGGTTCCCCGATTGACGCATCAGGCTTTTATGATCCATTATCTTCAGATACCGGTCCGCAGGTGGCTGCAGAACGACATAATGTGGACAAAAACATGCTTGCTCAGGACCTTACTCTTGTCTCGCTGGATACTATATGGAAGGCAAGGATCGCCGCTGCAACTGCCATGGCCTATCTGGTTGCATCTTGGAACTCATCTGTACGTATTTATGCATGTCTATCGAGAGATAGTGACTTACCGAAATTTGCAGACGCATAGTGTGGACAGCGTTTTCCAATCGATCCTTCTTCATTACGTGGACTCCAGCAGTATGTTACAAAAAGTCCTTGCTGCTATTGTCATCGAAGAGTGGGCGAAGCATTATGGTGCAGAGCCTTCCACCTCAATGCGCCCGCCGCTCATCGAAGTGTCTACCCTGGCCCGTGAAATGAGCAACCGTACATTGGCATGGTTGCAAAGTGAACCACCTGCTGCATACCATGAGATGGCCTTCACCCTGGCGCGCATCCATGGAGAGTGCACGAATCTCCTGCACAGCTTCGCCTTCGACTGTAAGGTCCCTTGGATCGAAATTCCTACTCTCGGTACGGAGATAGATCTCACAGGTTCGAAGGAGGGTGGTTTTTCGCTGGCGTCTGCAGAAGCAGCAGTGGAACGGGATTACGCTAAGCTCAGAGATCGATTGGGCAAGGCAAAGAAGCGGGAACTCGCTGTGATAGCGGAGAAGCGCAAAACGGTCATATCTAGTATCGAACGGTACAAGGAAGTCAAGACACAGCATGACATCCGTGTTTGTGCGGCTTTTGCTGCGGCGTATGTTGCGCTTAAGAACACCCCAGACAAAGTCAGTCCGATTGTGAAGGGTGTGATGAACGGGATCAAGGTGCGTCCTGTCTCTCAGTTTATTGTATCATTCTCAAATACTTCTTATTCTTCTAGAACGAGGAGAACCTGAATCTTCAAACACGCTCAGCAGTCGCCGTCTCATCCTTCATTGACTTCTGCGCACTTCATGGCCTCTCCCAACCTCCGGATAAGATCGTCAAAAACCTTTGCACTTTCTTATGTCAAGACGTCGAACGGACACCAACCTTTGCTTACCACAAGAGACACCTTTCCGCTATCCTGTCCTTCCAGAAAGCCTCAAAAGCTCTGGAGAATAGTATACCGGAAGATGCCAAAGCTGAAAGCAGAGAAAAAGCGTGCTTATCACGGCGTGGTGCTGGGTTGGCCTTCGTTCAGCTGTCTAACAAGTTTGGGGAGAAGCTCCTAGAGGTCATTCCAAACATGTGGCAATCGATGGCCGGGGGTGTCCTCACTGCTTGTTCTACCGGTACGCATATCGCACCTTGTTAATGTGCCATTTAATCTCATACTCCATAGATACACCCGACTCTGCGGACGATCTAATTAATCGACAGCATGGGCAGGATGTCATTGACTCTCTGAGCGTTCTGGAGGCAGTGGTGCCGAACCCTTCATCAAGAGCTGTGGCCAAAAATACGAGAGCTCTTCCCCATGATAGCCATGGCCTTGAGAAGCCGCTTCGCCATCATTCGGCAATCTGCTGCGCGGTGTTTTGCTGCTATTTGTGATGTGATGACGGTAGATGCTATGCGCTTCGTCATTGAAACGATTCTACCATTCCTTGGCGACACCCTTGTAAACCCGAACCGGCAAGGGGCTACAGAGCTTGTATTCAGTACGTCTGGCTACCGTCCGACGACTATTACTTACTGGTGCCTTGCCTGACAGATGTAGTTCAGAAGTTTGGATCATAAAGCCTTGCCCTATGTTATCTTCCTCGTGGTTCCGGTCCTAGGACGCATGAGTGATCCAGATGATGACATCCGCGCGACAGCTACGAACACGTTTGCTTCCCTTGTGAAAATGGTCCCTCTCGAGGTACGTCAATGTCGCCCTTACAGAGATAGGCTTTGGTTAACTCCGTACAGGCTGGTCTGCCGGACCCTCCTGGCTTCCCAGAAGAGCTTTTGAAGCGACGAGATGAGGAGCGTCAGTTCTTGACACAACTTCTCGACGGCAGTAAGGTCGAAACGTACCATATTCCCGTTCAAATCAAGGCAGAACTTCGGAAATACCAGCAAGATGGCGTAAATTGGCTCGCCTTCCTAGCCAAATACCAACTCCATGGCATTCTTTGTGATGGTGAGATGCTCAGTTTGATGAGTTATTCAATCTGACTTCGATATAAGATATGGGTCTTGGGAAGACTCTACAGTCTATTTGTATACTCTCCAGCAAGCACTTCGAGCGAGCAAAGAAGTTCAAGGAAACACAATCACCCGATGCCGTCCATCTACCGTCTCTCATAGTTTGTCCCCCCACGTTGACTGGTCATTGGTACTATGAGATTCTCAAGTATGCCGATAACTTGAAGCCTATCATGTTCGTCGGGAATGCCCGAGAACGTCAACGACTTGTGCCAAAGCTGAAGAAACACGACGTCGTCATCACGTCATATGAAGTGGTCCGAAATGACGTCAACACTCTAGAGGAATTCAACTGGCACTATTGCATCCTTGATGAGGGTCATATCATCAAGAACGCGAAGACCAAGCTCACCAAGGCCGTTAAGTGCATTCGCGCGAATCACCGCCTCATACTCTCGGGTACACCGATCCAAAACAATGTCTTGGAGCTCTGGAGTTTATTTGACTTCCTAATGCCGGGCTTCCTAGGCTCCGAATCCTCGTTTAGCGAGCGGTTTGGTAAGCCTATTCTGTCCAATCGAGACGGCAAGTCGAAGAATAATGAAGCCGGTATGTGCCCGTTTGATCTACCTCTGTTGTACCTGCGTTTAGAATATTGGCCTTTAGCTGCATTGGCCTTGGAAGCGCTACATAAACAAGTCTTACCTTTCCTCCTACGACGGTTGAAAGAAGACGTCTTAAACGATCTTCCTCCTAAGATCATCCAGGACTACTTCTGCGAGCTGTCTGAGATGCAGAAGTCCCTTTACGATGACTTTTCCAAGTCACAGGCAAAATTGACGGCAGAGGATGCCATTCGGAGTGCAAAACCTGGTGAACAGCAGCACATCTTCCAATCGTTGCAGTATTTGCGGAAATTATGTAATCATCCGGCCATGGTTCTCAAGACCGATGACGACATCCACGCCGCATTGCAAAGAGTTGGACAGAAACCGGAGAAATCAAACCTGTTGGACATCAATCATGCTCCCAAGTTGCTCGCCCTAAGGTGCACATCATCCACCAATCATGTGACGCCTTTATATTTAAATATAATTCCTACAGACAGCTTCTCATCGACTGCGGCATAGGCGGAACACCGACACTTGCCAACACAAGTGACCTTGGGAAGAGTGAACTTGCCGATGCCGAACCAACATCATCGGCCCCGGGGGCATTCTCACAACACCGAGTCCTAATATTCTGTCAGATGAAGCAAATGCTGGATATTGTTGAGAATGTGCTTTTTAAGAAGCACATGCCTTCCGTTACTTACATGCGTCTGGATGGGAGCACGGATGCGAACAAGCGCCATGCCGTTGTCCAAACCTTCAACTCTGACCCTAGCATCGACTGCCTTCTCCTCACGACCCACGTTGGAGGGCTTGGGTTAACACTCACGGGGGCCGATACAGTTATCTTCGTGGAACACGACTGGAATCCAATGAAGGATCTGCAAGCCATGGACCGTGCTCATCGCATAGGACAGAAGAAGGTGGTCAATGTGTATCGATTAATTACGAAAGGGACCTTGGAGGAGAGGATCATGGGGTATGCCAAGTAATGTCTTATATCGACATGCGGGACTTATTTTGCTCCAGTCTACAGCGCTTCAAACTTAATATCGCAAACTCCGTCGTTACGCAACAAAACTCTGGTCTGGCGTCGATGGATACAGACCTAGTTTTGGACCTTTTCAGGCATACGACCACAGAGGAAGAGGGGCCCGGCACCAAGAAGAGGGACGGCGACCAGCAAGGTACAGCTGGTCCTCACAAAAACATTCTCAGCGGCTTGGAGGACTTGCCCACGGAAGAGGAGTACCAGGATTTAGATCTTTCTTCCTATATGAGTTCGATCGGTCGTTGACACGGTTAACGCTTCGTGTACGTTTGTCATTAATGATGTTTATTCGGTTTCAATTCTACACGAACATTGGCTGACTTTAGATATTACCGACCCTTGTATTTCTACGCCCATTCTTAATCGCAGAGTAGTGTATGCAAAGTAAAATATGTACTGACACTTGTATTGCCACCCTGTTTGGTCTGAGTCACATGAGCACTCGCACTCGATATCGCCGCGGCTAACGTACTGAAGTACTCGTATGTGTGTACATGTCAGCACAAACGTACCGCCCCCTGGTGCCTATTGCCCAACATGACGTAGTTCCTCAAGCTATCACTGCCCTTTCGTTTGACCCCACATCCGATACACTTTGGTCGGGGACTAACTCTGGAAATGTCACGGCATACTATACCCCTCAGGGCATCCGAGGAGTGTCTTTTCCAGTCGGAGGGGGCTTAGCGGTAAACAAGGTTATCGCTGATGAGACCCAAGTTCGGGCTCAAGGCGTAGCTGGAGAAGGAGTAGGTGCATGGAGTAAGGGAGGCGTCAATAAGTGGTATTACCGGTGCGCGGAGGCTTTTCGTGTTATCATAGCCTGTGAATAACACCTTGTAGCCCCTCCACGTCTGTAACGACCTTTTCCAGCACGTTAAGCTCCTCAAAGACGGTGGCGGTGTCAACTTCAAGTCTAGAGATCGCGCTGCTAAATTCCATTACCGGAAGCGTGATAAGACAAGCATCAGTGTCATCCGTCATCCGACACCTTCACTTCACCCATTCTTACCTCCTCTCCGGTGACACGGATGGATTTTTGCGTTGTCATGACCACAGGACGGGATTGAGAAGAGAAGGCGCCGCGGAAAACACCGTTAGGGCCCATGCTAGCGAAATGCAAGGCTTGCAGTCCAGCGGTAATTATGTCTATACCATAGGTTGGGGATTAAGGTGAGCAAGGATCTTCCCTTTTAGTCAACCGTCACCAACGGACTCTAGGCAGTCGCGGCCAGTCCCTGATCCCTTGGTCAAGATATATGATCTTCGGTCCATGAAACCACTGTCACCCCTCCCATTCCCTCAGGACCTGCTTTTATAAATCTATTGCCGATGCGTTCTTCGAGTCTGGTAGTCACGTCTAATGAGGGACTCGTCAATATCGTAGACACGTCCAACCCAACCAGTGCAAATGAATTCTATCAGGTATTAGCCATATTTTTTAATACATAGTTCACTTCTTAACCGCAGTATTCCAGCTGGACACCCCCGCTTTCGTCGGTTCTGCGGCTGTCTCCCCCACCGGTGCATATATGGCATTCGGAGACTCGGATGGAGTAATCCATATATTGACTGCAGCTGATGAGGGCATGCCTTTCAATGGGTATGAAGGTCAGCCCGTTGAGTGGGCAGACTCTCCCGAACCGCTACCAGAAATCGACTGGACAGATAGCACGTAAGTTTTATTCGAAATCTGTGTCAGTGCTGTAAGTCTCACCAGGTTCTAGGCCGCTGAATAGCATCGGTCTTCCTCACTACAATACTCTACTCCTTTCATCTTGGGCTCCGCAGCTGGAGTCGGTAAAGACTTCCACAGCGCCCATGAAAATTCCGCTTTCAGTGCTATCTACGATGAAAATGAACGACGGCATTGCATATGCTCCTCTTCCGCGTGAGCTCAAGGGACGTAGAAACATGATCACCGTTGCAGCACCAAAAGATCAAGGTCGCTTTAGGAGTGGAAAACAGAGGAGTGACGTGAACGATGCGAGTGATGTGACTATCCGCGATTCTTCACGGTTCTGACATCATTTATTACAGCAGCGGGTCGAATTTGTTGGAGTTAACGACAGTCCAGACGAACCTCCCCCTCGATATCGTAAGGTAGAAATCGAATATTCAAAGTTCGGTGTGGAAGACTTCGACTTCGCGTAAGGCAGTCTCGTCGTGTTACCCCGACATTTTTGACTTGTTCCGATTCTCCAGTTTCTTCAACCAGACTGAATTCAGTGGCCTTGAGACGCATATATTGAATTCATACACAAATTCCCTGGTGCAGGTTTTACATTATTGTCACCCGATAAGAAATGTCGCGAAATCACACATCACCACGAGCTGTCCGAGCGAGCATTGTCTTCTTTGTGAACTTGGATTCGTCAGTCGCATGTTGGAGGACGCGAATGGGACAAACTGTCAATCAAGTAATTTCTGCAAGACCGTTGGTGTTCTTGCTCAGTGTATGTTCCTGCCTTGACCAAATCGTGCCTCTTCTGAAACTTTTATCTGGTAGCCGTCAATGCCATTGAGCTCATCGATTACGGTGTGGACTTGGCTGAAACGAATTATGCGCGGACGATACAAATATTCCATCGGTTTCTCTTAGACCATTTGGCTGTCGAGGAAGAGTCTTATCCTAACAATGTCTCTTTGTTACCCCCTGATCCGTCATTCCCACAACGCACGGCAACCTCACCACCAATTACCCAGCTTCTTGGCATGTACAGCCGGAACGCTTCTATGTGTACATATTGCAATGTCACAAGAGAGAAGGAGCAGGTTACCTTCGTTGTTGACCTCATTTATCCTCGAAAGGTTGTTCTTGAACCATATTGAATCTTCTTTCGCTCATGCATCCTTCCAGGGTATGGGTGGCCCGGAGAGTGACTTCGCTTCAGTGCTACAAGCGTCAGTTCTCAGAAAAATGAGCCATAAGGCGACGTGTTCCAACTGCAAGCTGGTAAGGATGTTTGATTCCAGCCGCTTTGTCGCAACGCAAGATTTGCCACCGATATTGGCCGTGAATGCGAATGTACATAGTGAAGATATGTTTGAATATTGGCTGGACACCCGCAAGCAGAGGTTCTTGATGCCATCTGTTGACCTACATGTCGAAGCAGGTGAAGGCGAAGAGCCGTCATTCGTGACATACAACTTGAGAGTTAGTACACACTTTTTTTGATAGGCTGTCTTGACGGTGATTTTTTCAAGGCTATGATAATCCAAGTACTCAATAAGGACAGGCGTTCTCACCTTGTGGCAATTGTAAAGGGTAAACACTCCATACGGTTCATTGAATGACTTTCTGAACCTGTTACAGTCCCGGAAGCAGAATATCGAGATGACTTACTAAGCCCGTGGTTCGTCTTCAACGACTTCTCGGTACAGAACATTTCCGAGGAAGAGGCTTTAAGCTTCCCCGGAAAATGGAAGGTGCGGCAAATCCGCATCCTGAAAATGCCCGGATTTAATCATATGCCATAGGTCCCCGCTATCGTGTATCTAGAGCGAGCTGACTGTCAGAGACAATTTGACTATTCTGGGCTGTCTGATACTATCGATCCTTCAATTCTCAGTCAAGACACGTCAATCTCTGTGTTCGTATCATTTCCATTTCTTCAAGTAATACATTTTGTACAATTACAACTTTCAGGCACCGAGACGCTAGTCTGATCAAACATGAGCCATTGGGTCCCCAAGAGCTGCCATGTCCCGAGAGTCTCGTCTCAATCGACGCAGAATTTGTCCTGATGCAGCAAGAAGAGACGGAGTATCGATCAGATGGAACCAAAAAAGTTCTTCGACCCGCTCGACTAAGCCTTGCTCGTGTCTCCGTCCTGCGGGGCGACGGCAGAAAGAAAGGTGTCCCCTTCATCGATGATCATATACACACAAGCGAAATCATTGTAGATTATTTAACGGAGTTCTCAGGCATAAGATGTAAGTCTAATTTCTCCTAGGATCTGACCCTTGCTCACGAGCTTACCAAGATGGCGACCTCGAGCCGCACTCGTCGCCATACACATTGACACCGCTGAAAGTAGTATACAAGAAGCTACGACTGCTAGTTGATTCGGGCTGCACCTTTATTGGGCACGGCCTCTCCAAAGATTTCAGAATTATCAGTGAGGTTTTGCCACCTTATGGCTTTCTCTTGCTGACGATCGGCTGCTCGTAGATATCTATGTTCCCCCAGAGCGAGTGATAGACACGGTGGACCTTTACTTCCTGAGAGAGCGCCAACGTCGCCTTTCGCTCCGCTTCCTTTCGTGGTTTGTGCTCCACCAGAACATCCAGACGGACACCCACGACTCGATTGAGGACGCACGCTCTGCTCTGATGCTCTACACGGCCTACCAGGACTTCGAGGATCAGGGGATTTTGGACGAAAAACTGGACGAGCTTTACAGAGAGGGGCGCAAGCAGGTAGGTTCTCACTCCACGGGTCGTGCTCGTATTACTCACACCCAGCAGAACTGGAAACCGCCAGCCCCAGTTAAGACGGAGTCCCCATCACCCACTGTGCCTCCCCCTTCTCAAGCTGCATCACAACCGAATGTCCTCCCGATCATGCGCAGTAGCGTGACACCCACTCCTTTTGTCCCAAGTGGTTTCCAGGGTGGTGCCTTTGCGGGATTTCAGCAAAGTCGTTCATCGAGTCGCAGTCACTGGCGCTCCGGATGAGCAATCACGCTTGTTCTGGGTTGTTTGTTTTTCATTTTTCTGTATCGGAAGTTGTTGTTCACGTATTTGTATGTCTGGAGCAAGGTGCCTTGTTTTGTATCTCCTGATCATTCTGTATTAGAGCAAGGTCCATGCGTAGGTGGAAATAGCCCGAATTTTGAAAAACTGTAAGACTGTCTTTTGTTCCCGAAATGCCGCACAAAATTGTAAAGTTTAGCTGTCCTAGCGCCAGTGCAGCGACCGTTGCAGCGTCGAGTCACGAATGTGCTCGATAAAGCTGACTCCAAGTTGGGGCTGACCGCGCTGACTCCACATCCTCAACTTTATTGATTGATCTTGGGCACAGCTGCTTAAAACAATAAAAGTGTTAACAAAGCGGCGACCGCAGCCCGTTCCTTCTTTCATTCACGTCACGAGAGGCGGTGCAGCGGGCTATGTACTTTATTATTTTGGACAATGGTGACGGCAAGCATGGCGAGTTGCCCAGTTTCCCCGATTTTCACCAGAGCCTCGAGCTTCAAGATTCATGCATATTCATGTTCCGCGCCGAAAAAGATCCAGTATACTGGGCCGGCAAAAATTGAAGACTGAGTGATTCCAATATTTGTCAGTCATACCGTGCGGTTCATTCCACAACCACACCACAGAAAACATCATTGTAAGAATCGTAAATTACTGTACATATCTTTTTGACCTGAATTTTTTTTTTTTTGGCATCAGAATGTTAGAGATACTGTAGATAGCACGCGAGAGCAAGAAACGCACTGTGTGCTTTGCTTCCATTCACTTCGTTCCAAGTTACCCTCCTCTGCGGGTTGCTCTCCTTCGTCTGCGCCGCCTGATCTCGACGTCTTCTTCTGAATCTGAATGCATCGCAGTTGCTGCACCGTGACCCTGTACCGTGACCGCGACCACCGCTACACGTGAAGTTTCCAACAACGTTTGTATATTCTGTAGCATGTCCTGTGCGTCTTGCAACAAGGCTTGCATACTCTGCGACAGCTCTTCCACGCTCTGTTGCAACGCTGCGAACTGAAGGGAGAGAGAGAGTTTTTTTTGGAGAGGGGGTGTGGTGCCAGTATGAATCTCACCTTCCCCACATGTGACGCAGTCAATTGTCTCGACTCACCGAGGTAGCTAGATCCGGCGGTGGGAGTGGTCGTGCATGGTCAATATCCGAAACGGCGAAGTTGTTCATCAAAGTAGGAATGAGTGTCAAAATGGCATTAGCCGACCGAGGCTACCGCGCACAAACGGCCCGACTGTATTAGTATAATTCGACTCGGAGTCGAGCAGCGTCCCAATCATATTCATCAAGTCATCGATACATTTCATTGCAACTGAAGGCTGAATGAAAGGAGAGGAGAGGAGAACGTGACTCGTCATAATACGTTACTCTACAAATAATGGCGCATCATGATGCCTATTACAATTAAAGCTACATTATAGTAATCGAAGTCCTCTTGTACAAGCCAGAACGAAGCTCCATCGCGGTCATAGACATCAGGGGAATGCTCGGATTTCACAACGTCAGAACCAGGAACAGACCTGCCAAGCCAACGGCGATCATGCCCGTACCACCGAGACGCACGGCGCCAGCGCCGTTTTTCCCGGAGGCAGAAGTGGATGCGGTTGAGTTTGACCCACTCTGCTTTGCGCGTGCCTCAAAAGCTTCAAAGGTGTTCGCACTAGACTCGTTCGCATTCGCCGCGAAGACCATGCCCCCACCACAGTGGCCAATCTGGCGGCAATACGCCCAGATCGGGGAGGTATCGTTCACCTGGACAGTGTATGTAGGGAACGTGGTGGCGTTCGCACTGACAGGCATGCTAACCAAATTGTACGGCATGAGCGACACGTAGGCTGCATGAAAGAAGACGGGAAGAGGACGTACAACCCCGAGTCAAAGCCGACTTGGCCACTTGTAGAATTGGAGGAGAGCATTGAGCAAGGATTGGCGAAGCTGGATTGCGTGACTGTGTGGTTCTTCTGGTGGAACTCAAAAGGTAATGGTGTCGCCCGGTTGCGCGGTGATATTCGAGGGCTCGAAGGTCAGAGTGGTGCCACCAACGATGACTCTGTGGTCGCTAGACGTGGAGGAGGGAGAGGATGCAGTGGTAGCAGGAGTTCCGCTCGACGCCGCCGGAGACGCAGTAGAAGAGGTATTTGTGGTGGTATTCCCCATGGCAGCTGCCTGGAACGCAGCGAACTTGTTTCCAGGATTGATGGCGAAAACCATGCCCATTTGGCAGTGGCCAGTCTGGCGACAGTATACCCAGACCGGGTTTGTATCGGTCACCTGGAACTGCGCCTGCTGGAAAGGTCCACTGGTATTGTTTGCTGATACAGGGACGCTGAAAAAAGGAATTAGACTCGAGGAGGGGGACAAGAAAGGAAAAGAGACGTACAAGCCAGAGTCGAAGCCACCGGGAGCAGGAGAACAGGGATTAGCGAAGGTGGACTGTGTTGCCGTGTGATTCTTCTGCTGGAAGATGAAGGAAACGGTGTCTCCGACGCTGGCATTCTAGTCATGAACGGTCATCTAGGGGTGAAGACGGGACATAATATAGGCAACTTACCACGGAAGAAGGGTTAAACTGCGTGATGCCGCCAGGGCCGCCGACTGTTACTTGGATCTGGGCAGATTTCACTGGTAGAGTGGCCATGAGGCCGAGCAATGTAGAGACCGCGAAGAGCTTAGATGAGACCATTGGTATAGGAAATTAGAAATGAGCGCAGCTAGGCGTCAGGAAAAGAGAGAAAGTGGGGGAGAAGAGTGACAACCAGGTCAAAGGAGAGACTTGAGAGAAGCATCGCAGTTCTGATGGTCTTTATAACCGCAGGCTGAGTTGCAGGACAATAGATAAGACACAAAGGACAATGAACAAAGTGGAGGACAATAAGGTTATCCCGGGCCGCTCCGCGGCTCCGAGGAGTTGGCTCCGTTAGTGTAAAACTACAGGTAACCCTCGACAAATCCTCCCCATTTCTCAATCACTGGCTTCACTATCTCCTCCCACTCCTTACCCTTATATCGCCCTTCTATCACCCGCTCAAACGAGAAAATCTCTTGGTGTTTCGTGTTACCTAGAGAAATCTACTGTGTGAGCCCATCATCAGCCGCAGTACCAGACACAGCACATACAATCCGGACATCGCTTAACTTCTCTCTTGCCGCCCTTCTTAACTTCCTTGTTCGCACTCACGTTCGGGTATCCGCGTTCGAGATACGGTGCGTGCTCAACAAGGTCCGCCAACTCAATATGCACCAGTCTTTCGACGCGATGGCACCAAGGGCCTTTCGGTCCAGCCTGCACAAGCCCTTTCATCGGTACACCGCTCTTGTCCATACCGCCTGGCCAGAACCCGCGGAGGATCTGCTCCTTCGAGCCGCACTGCTTCCCCCACTGGTCCATACGCCGGTTCAGGTTTGTTGCGCGCCCAACCTTCAAGTGTATGGTCTTTTTGTCAGTGGGATCTACAAGCAAGGGAACCAAGGCTCGATGAGCAAGCGAGATGAGGCAGCTCCGCGGTAAGGAATGGGGCCATACCGAGGATCTCAAAGGTATAGATGTAGCCTTCAACGTCGCTTGCTGCCCGGGCCTTCTGCATCTCTACTCGAAGCGAGTTCTTCGTCGCCGGTTGTAGATACTCGGGAATCCAGTCTATGCGTAGTCATCTTCATGAGAAACTGCATATCACGTACAGACCCATAGGGGAGAAGCGAGAGTACATATATACTTGAATTGTGCACTCACCCTCGAACTTGACAAACGTCTGTCCCGTCTTGCGATCGTAAAACCCACTCACATCAGCAACCTTATTCCCGTGCACTCGGCAGAATACGTCGCCGCCCGCGAGTGCTTGCGCATCAGACACTTTCACTTGATTGCGGCACCGCTTCCCCGCCGTCGTAACTCCGTTACATTGTCTTGTTCCCCTAGCAGCAGTGGAACTATCAGAGACTGGGGAAAGAGGTTCCGATTGTGCGCGACGGTGGACTTTCGGGACTTGTAGCCTAGGAGGCTGCGGTGTCAGACTACCTGAAGCGTGATCGCTGCGGGGCGGCGGCGGCGACCGCGGCAGATTCAAAGGATCAGAGACCGGGCGCGGTAACGGAGTCTCAGCGTAGAAACCTCCAGGTGTGTACCGTGTACCTGGAATGGGGTGGTGTACAGGTACAGGGATACGCGTGGGGGTCGAAGGCTCAGCAGTCGCGTACCGCATGGTCATAGATGTTTGCAATGGTGCACCATCCTCCGAATAAAAGATCGGGGGCGGGGGTATCCCAGCTGGGTCGGTGTGGTGAGGCCATTGAGTAGAGGGCACCGGTAAGTGGGGCGAGGACGCTATACGGTCGCGGTCGGGAGTACGGGTGGCACGCGATGTCTCCTCGCCTGCGAGGGAGAGGGCTTTGAAAGAGTCTATGAAGTTCTGCGCACGTTTCTTTGCTTTGTCCTTCATGCTTGTCATGGCGATGAGTGACTTCTCTTCTCCGAGGTATCTATTTTTAAGAGAAATCAAGTGGCATTAAACGATTGGACGACGAGCACCTCGGGGACAAAGGGGAGGAGAAAGGTGTAGGTAACTCGCTGTTTGTGTGTGGCTTGTGTGCGGTACCATCATTTCGAGAACCATACTTGAAAGAACATCATCGCCTCGAGGCCGAGAACACCGCCCGAAAGGCAAATTCAAAGAGGCCGAGTCATTGCTCTGTTTCTTATTGTTGCATGAGGCACTGTCTTTCGACAACGACTCGGCAACAACGGCGACTGACTCGCGCTTGCACAGCCTACGCGTATACGGTGGCCAGTGAGCAATTGAAAAATTATCGTGACGTACTGTAACGAGAGTTCACGGCCTCAATTCGGCGCCCTTGTTGTCGGAGAACCAGAAAAACATCGGTGCGTATCTTTGTCTTTTCCCTGTCGAGAATGACGAAACGCACTGGGCTCTGAGAAAGCTCTGCTGTCATGCACTACGCCTCACGAGGCGGCGGCCTAGAAAACCGTTAACTGACCACTTTCTTTTCCATCCACACCGACCGTCACAAAATTGTACATTGACATTTTTCTTCTTGAACAAAGCAGAACTTTAGTCAACACGATGTCAGAGGAGGTCCTCGATGCAAGCCAACACCAGTTTTGCGATACCGCAGAAGAAATGATGAAAAGCATGGCCTCTACACGCGAGCTAATCCAAGCCTTGCGAGAAAAGTATGGACTATGTGCACTCGCTATATGACGTGGCCTGAACACTTACAATCCATTGGCGCAGACAAGAAAAGACATCTGATCTCGACTTCGAGGATGGCATCTCTCTTCTTTCCTTGAAGCATCATCTGCTCCTCTCATATATGCAATCCCTTGCACTCCTCCATTCGCACCGCGTGCTCGGGCACTCGCTCACAATCCGCTCACCGCCCCCGGAACCTTTCAATTCTCGTGAACGCGGTAGAAGAGGTGCAGATGCGGGCGATTTGGTGGACTCAATGATCGAGGGCCGCGTCGTGCTCGAGAAAATTAAATTACTAGAGAGCAAGATGCGGTATCAAATTGAAAAGCTCATCCAGCTGGCCGCGGCGGGTCCCTCCGATGAAAAAGTCATTAACGGTCAGCAATCATTCGCGCGTGCCATCGCGCTCCGTCTTATAGTTCGTGGGTGCTGATCCTCGAGTACTGTAGACCCGCTTGCATTTCGCCCAAATCCAGAAGCCCTCATGGGTGGAGCCTCCTATGAGGATGACGACCAAGGCGCAGACGCAGCATCACAGGACGGCATTTACCGCCCTCCGAAACTGGCACCGATGCCGTATGTTGAGCCTACCTCAAAGGAGGCTCGTGCACGCCGCCCACCCCATACGCCCCATGCACTGGCCTCTCTCGCCTACCTTGATCCTTCGCGGCCATTTGTGGAGTCTGCTACGGGGTTGGGCATCATTCCCTCGATGCAGAGTGCGCGTGCGCGAGAATTACGGCGGATGGAAGAGTTTGAGGAGGAGAATATGACCCGGCTGGTGCTCAAGAAGAAAGATGAGCGGCGACGCAAGAAGGATGAAGAGGATATCGCGCTGGGAGGCGCTGGAGGCATTACAGGCAAGAGGAAAGGCGGGGGGTTGGAGGATGAATTTGCGGATATCCTCAGGGATGGGCGCAGAGGCAAGACCCTTACTGGTGACGGCTACGAGGAATTGAGGATGAAGGGACGCAAGGAAAGTGCGCTTGCGCGGTCCCAGGTTCGGTTGCGGGAAGACACTGGTGATCTGTTCGAGGCGCAGCGGGAGAAAAAGAAGGGTCGATTCGAGAAAGACGTGAAAGCGGCGAAGAAGAAATGGACGAGGAAACACAAACAAAAGTAGCTTCTCATTGATTGGTCGTAATGCAGCAGGGAATAGCTTAAAGCGTGGAAGTAATGGAATGGGGCACATGATACATATCGGCAACCTTCAGATATCAAAATCATCGTCATCCAAGTCCACTCGCCGTTGAAACTGAGCACGGAGGGTCAGTGGTCTGGACGTGAATTATCCGCGATCAGGACAGGACATACCACGATGGTACCCTGACCGGAGGCTTTTTTCTGAGCTTCGTCTGCCTGTGGTCATAATTTACAAAACGCATTAATATAACTGCCAAGGGGTGATAACCGTACCTGCTCGAGCAGATCGATGAGTTGTTGCTCGCTGACACGTCCTCGAAGCTGGCCAGATTGTACCATCCGCAGGAGGATAGACTCGATCTGATTCGATCTCGTGGGAGATACGAGCGCAATACGAGACACTGTAGATGCGTTGATCATTCCCATTCCCCGCATAAAGATCCGACAAGACAATTGGACATACGACGTTCACGAGCAGCAGGTTCGAGAGCGGTGGCGAGGAGGTCCCGTCTCATCTGCTCCTCCGCTCGCCTCTTCTCGGCCTCTTCGCTACTGGCTCCGCTCTGGCCGCTTCCATCTGTGCCTGATTGCTGCAACTGGGTCAGACGTGCGGCACGAAGGGCAGCGAGTTCAGGATCGGCCATGGTTGTATTGTGTTGGGGGTGACCGGGGGACTGCCGAGCTGGCCGCAATGAGATTAGAGCGTGGGAAGAAAAGGGTTCATCACCTCGTTGTTGCTGTTTCTTGCCTTTCCCTCTCTTTCACTCTTACAATCCCTGCCGTCACGTCCGCCGCGTTCACCATGTCCTCTGTCAAGCTCCATTCATCTCTTCCTACATCTGTAGCTCATGTGGGAGCATCACTTCAAGCAAAGTCCTCCGTCCTTACAGGCGTACAGGACGCGTACTGGAGCGATGAAGAGGTTCGGTCTAAAAACACGTCCATAACCATCCACACTCAGTTAATTACATGTCTTTATCTTTTGTTCTGCGTAGGAAGCGAAGGAGTGTCCTCTCTGCCTCGAGGAGATGGATATTTCAGATCTCAACTTCAAGCCGTGTCAATGCGAGTACCAGGTGAGTCCCAAGATACCCAATTCTGCAGTTCCTTTTTCCTCCTTTCATTTACTGTCTAACTATATGAATGCCATGTCACGCCCTAGATTTGCCGATTCTGCTGGAATCACATCAGGAGGAACCTCAACAATAAGTGTCCTGCATGCCGGAGGGATTACTCCGACGAAGTTGGCCAATTCAAACCTATCAATAAGCAAGAGTGTGTACATGTGTCCCATTCATTGATCCGTCCGATCTCAACTATCAACCTTTTATCTATAGCCAACGGCGTCTAGCCCAGCAGAAAAAGCAGCGTGAACGTGAACGAAAGGACCTTGACGCACTTGGCCGTCGTCACCTCGCCAATGTTAGAGTAGTACAACGCAACGTGGTATACGTTGTGGGTATTGGCCCACGCTTCGCCAAGGAAGAGGTATACCATTTATTACTCTTAATTTTGATCTCCATCTCACCTCTGTTCCTAGCTAATATCTACCCTGCGCTCGAACGATTATTTCGGCCAGTATGGCCGCATTTCTAAGATTATTTTGGTTAAGCGCACTCCACCAGGCTCGCAATCGCCGGTCGTAGGGCTGTACATCACATACCACCGTCGAGAAGATGCTGCCCGCTGTATTGCCGCGGTCGATGGTTCTGCCTCTCCTGGTGGTGGGAATGAGATTATGCGTGCCAGCTACGGTACAACCAAGTACTGCATGTCCTTCTTGCGTGGCGTCAATTGTCCGGATCACAACTGCATGAACCTACACGAATGGGGAGACGAGAAGGATTGCTTCACGAAGGAGGACCTCACTACATTGTACATGTCTTGGCAGTATCTTTTATTTGCTACTAGCTGACACCCATATGACAGGCAACATACCATCAAAGATACGGAGGTACCGAGGAAGCAGATTGTCCTGGGAAAGAAGGCAGACGACTCGTCAGGTGTGTTCGTTGCTTTTGTATTATAGGAGCAGTGTCTTATCCATAACCCGCGTAGCTCGGCTGCCTCGCTCTGCCTCGTGGGCTAAACCATCCCACGATCGCCCTCCTATTACATCGTCCTCGAATAATAACCCTAGCACTGCGATCGGGGCCTCTGCATTTCGGTCTACACGACGAGGGGACAAAGGCACCCGTCCCCGCCCTGTCACTCCATCAACCCCTGAGATTCCGGAGGCGCTGCCAACATTCTGGAAGACCAGGGACGCTAAGGGTGTCTCCGCGAAGGCATCTTCGGTTGCATCCTCTTCTCGTCCGTCAACCCCTGCAAATAGCAAACCTACAAGGCAGAAACAAGCGTCGCCGTCTATTCCTGTCCCGCCAAGATCTCCGACTTCTTCGGTCACAGTGGAATCCGACCCTGGCTCTGGATCCCAAGGCGCGCCATCTCTCTCACCTGCTCCTTCTACACCAGCGATACCTCCAGGACTGCCTTCTGCTCCTCCAGGACTTGCCGCCCCTCCTGGCCTTCCTCATCCTGGTGGTCGCGGTCCTCCAGGTGCCACTTCCTATCAGATGTCAAGTCAAGTCCAGGCTCTTCTTAACGACGTCAAAGCGCGCCGCGAATCAACCCTTCCTTCCATTGGCGCGAGCCCTTTTCCTGACTTTGATCGTACATTGCAAAACCTAACGGAGGTGGACGGCAAGTTTGGTGGCTTCAGCTTCAATCTTGACCCTAAGCTTGCCGAAACGGAGGTGGAAGACGACGCAACGCAGTTCCCTGAGGCTACTTCGCCATTCCGCGGCTCGTTCATGGATGCATTTCCTGCCCTACGGACATCGGCCCACCCTCCAGGACTTAACTTCCCACATCCCCAACGTCCTATATATGACCCACATAATCCACCAGTGCCTAACCAGGCGTCTCCCGCACCATCTTATACCGGGTCATTTAACCCGTTTGCAGAGAGCAGTGAGTCGGATGCTGCGGCAGCTACGAGACGGCCGGCGCTCGGTGACGACTCCCGGAAGATGTCAAGGTTTGGTTTTGCAAGGAACGCGCGGCAAAATGGCAACCTTAGCTCAACCTCAAGCCCTCTGATTTCACCGACCCCACTGAGCCCGAGTGAAAGTGTTGGCCTCGGACAGCAGCACCTTCTTGGTGCGGGCTCAGTCGAGCAGCTTGGCTCTCCTTCACAGTGGCCGTCCTACCAGCATCATCATGCACACACCATCCACTCGCATAATGTATCAGCTGCGAGCTCTCCTTTGGTCCCTCAAGCTCAGGCACAGATTCAGGGCTCCATGTACCAACACCTACCTTCGACAAGTAGGTTTCAACCGTTCGATCAGGGTACAGGCGTTAGCGAGGCCGCCCTTCGTGAGTTCATTCAGAACAGCCGGGGAGAGCAGCAGCAGCAGCAGCGCGTGAATGCTGCGAGGAATGCTGCGCTAGTTGGTAGGAGGCCACTTCTCGCTTAATACTATACAGCCGTTGACTATTGGACTTTGCCTTGGCCGCTCCATGTACTCTGTTACCATACGCAACATGACTTCTTCGTTTCTGTCGCAGATCAAGAACAGCAACACGATCAGCAGCAACTACAGTACCGTTTCGTTCCACATCAGCAGCAGTCTCGGCTTAATGATCCAGCAATCATGTCAGCAAGCTTTGGTGTGCAGCTCGTGCCACCCCAAGATGCGTTTGGACACACAGAACAGGCATTTGGCCCACCTAGTCTTGCGTATTCAGCGGGCCTACAAAATAATGTGGTTAATGACGGTAAGGGTTATTTTCTTCTGTTCTTGAAAGGGCGGGCTATGTTCGGCATACCGAGTGTCATGCCCTCCTAGGGCAGGACTTCTTTGACTACGCTTGACCCCTGCGTCGCGTGTGAAATACCTTTTTCCACCATCTTTGGTTCCCTCTATCCTTTCCCTCCACGCACATCCTTTTTTCACCCTTCTTCGCCCGTTCTGGTATACTTGCCCGTTGGCCGGACGCTGACTCGCACTCCCTTGTCCTTTTCTCATCCCGAAATGTCCGTATTCCTATGTACAGTGCCGCCCACGCGTTCACCCTCGCCGCTGCTCTCGTCCTCCGATTTTCCCGCGCTGACGGCGCAGCCCCCACAGCCTCCCAGCGCTTCGTCCGAGCTTCCCGCTGAGACCCCAGTTGACGCCGGCAGCACCGAGCCGGATGAAAAGGCGGCACGACGTGCGGAAAAGGAAGCGGCCGCTGCTGAGCGTGCGGCAGAGCGCGCCAAGCGGCGTGCAGAGAAGGAGCGTGAGAGGCTAGAGAGGAAAACCGAGAAAGAAAGGCTAGAGCGAGAACGGAAGGGGAAGGAGAGGCTGGAAAGAGAGCAAGAGCAGGAGAGATTGGAAAAGGAGACGGCAGTGCGAGAGCAACGGGAACGCGAGAAAGCGAAAGGATTGGAGACGTCGACCAAGGTAGAGGCTCAGAAGAAGGCGACTCCGTCTACCAAGGTTCAGAAAGCAGAAGTGGCCCCGTCCGTGGCGAAACGAAAGTCGAATGCTAAATCTGCCACGGCTCTCAAGGCAACATCAAGTCCTACGCCTCGACCTCAATCCATTCTTTCACCTTCCCCACCCAGCCAAGTTCCCCTCCTGTCAAAATTGCCCAAGAAGAACCGTCCAGTTGCAAAGCCCATCAGAATCACCAAGGAGGAGGAGCAACCGACCGAGGCTCCATCGGTCTTGACATCTGCCGCCACTTCAGAAGCATCGCAGCTTCCTCTTGAGAGGATTGGCGGCAGCGTGCGGGATACCAGTTCTACGAGTTCCCGTGGACAATCCATAGAAAGGACAACCAATGACCCTACATCAATCGGGGAGTTATTGACGGAGATCGAGCGCCAGTACCCGATAATGGATATCGCCAACCATCCCTTCTTCGACATGCAGAAGCTCAATCCAGCATCCAAGATGACGCTTGAGTACGGTCCACTGGCGCATGCGCTGTCAGCGCTTTCCGTTGGTGGCGGTTCGTTCGCGAATAACATGCCTTCTGGCTCGGTCGATAACGCGGTCTCCTCATTCCAACAACTCCTCGAGACACTCACGCAAACTATATCTGACTTGCTTCGCCTGTTGCCACGTACGACGTGGGACGACAGCTCGTCTTTCGACGGTGTTTTGCGCGATATGCTGAAGGGTGACGATCTTTTCGATGACGGCAGCGAAGATAAATCGCATACTGGCGCGGGCAAGGATGAAGTCGCTGCACTCACACTCGCACTCGAACGCCGTGCACGCTGGATGGAGGTGCAGCTTTCCAAGCTCGAGGAACTCCATCGCGATATTAACACCGCTGCTGTTCGCGCTGTGCTCGCTTTCAATGACTCGGGCTGGGATCTACACGGCTTCGCACCGCGTTCAGGTGGTACTTTGGAAAAGTTCGACGCGCTGGGTGTGGTACAGACCGAAGCAGGCGACCTACGACCCATGACAGCTGATGAACTCGAAAAAAAGCTCATCGTTGCCAAGGAGGCTGCTGTTTTTGCAGAGACAGAGGTGCGTGAGATCATGGGACGCATCCAGGCTGCCGGATTGCCGGTCAGTGGAGTGTATTGAGTTGAAGTTTTGAAGCCTGTGTCTTCTTAATCCAATCCTCGGAATACCCATTGTAGCCCATCACACTTTCCTTGAAATGCATTCCCTTGGTTCGCTTGATTCTCGGTGCACGTAATGATGATAGCTCATCCGTACCCGAGTGCAGCCGCAAAGGCTTGCCCCAACTGCCGGCAACATAACTGGGCAGTCGACATCTATTTGTGTCCGATCTACTCGGATGGAGTAACTTTGATGGCACGACCACTGCACACTGCACAGCTCAACTAGTACTCTTACCGTAAGGATAAAGGATAAAGGACCAAAGGACGACCACGTGAGTCCATGCGAGCGTTGTCTAGTCCCGGTGATCGGATATTGTGTCGGACGCGGCGCAATTAGAACATTAGGACGAATAGAGGGCGAGAAGGAATAAACTTGTTGGACTTGTTGGTGCATGGAGTTTGCAGTTGAAAACCGGGGTCGGGTTCCGCTAGGTGGATAACACCTCATGTACACTCTACCTACTAGGTATTGGGAGAGAAACAGCGCTGATATTTGGTAAAGGATTTCATTCCTCGGTGTACTTAGAAGTGGTGAAGATCCGACTCGTCACCTATACAGTATCACATTAGTGGTTCTCAATCTAAACTGATTCGTTTATTTTTTTGACTCAAGGTCCAGACCTAAAGTTGTGACAGGAGACGCGAATGCTGCCGGTAGGGAGGCTGATGTTGATGCCAATCACCCCGAAAGAAGGCGGGTATGTGTACCTGTGTTGCTCTCTCTTGTTGGATGAAATTTGATCAAAATGAGTCGTAATGTGGTCATCATCCAACCCACCTTAATACAGTCCAGGGCTCTCATTGTAGACATGCCTACAGTAAGTAGTCGCCCGTTGAACGCATCCCGGGTGCCCATCTTCCACGCCGCAACGGATCTTGACCGTGACCGACTCGGAGCCACGAGCGGATGCCCAGCGGATGCCCATGGATGGTACGTCCTCCTCCTGAAGAAGGAAGTCTTGAACGAGGGCGTGTACGAGATACGAGATGCTGATCAAGCGCGTTAGCCGCATCGTAAAGTAAATGAACGCTTGATCCAACCCTTCTCCTTTACCCGTTCCACCGGACCACCACCATAGCTGACGACGGAGCTGGCCGTACTGTAACTACAAACAAACTTGACTTCATCAATTTCAGCTTCAAGACTACGGTTCTGTTTTGGCTGGCCGTGTTTCACAATCTAGGCCGCCTTCTCCGCCCCAAACTCGTTTTAGCTGGCATTGCCAGTGTACTACTAGGGTTTCTGCTGGCGACGACGACGACGTTGAAATTCCGTTCGTACGGTTCAATAAAATACAAATACTGTACTAGGACACGTGGGACAGTAACATAAACATACGATACCTAGAATCGAACTGTCGCCTATCTACTTTGAAAATGCCCTTTTTTTCCATTTACGACTTTCCAATGATGCACTACGATACATTCTTCAGGTTCTCGGGTCAGACTGGGAGGGTCTAAAGATGCCCTGATACGGGGGTGACTGACTACGCCGGGCGACCTGACTGCATGAAGAGTCTTCGTTCAACACAGCCCAGTCGCCACCCACCATCGGCCTCGGGCTCGTCACGAGCGACGGCGAATTCATTCACAAAATCACAATACAAATGTACAGGCCCAAATCCAATAAAACAAATCAATGGGGCGAGGGGCAAACATCGACGTACTGTGTAGTGACACAGGAACGTTACGTGCGACCTGAAGCCATGCATAGCCACAGCTACTACAACGACAGGAAGTACCTCACTCCGGGCGATCATGGGCGTCTGGACGTCTCTCCTACGTGTCAAGATGTTCGACATGGGCCTTTTCGTCAAACTTGCAGCGGGTTACACTACAGTAGTGGTCGGGGCCCCAACTTTCTTGCATAGCCCCATCACGGCGCCTACTTCGGTGGTTCTCGGGCGGCACGTCCCCTGCAGGGTTGAATGGAATCTGATGTCGTTCACTCTCCGCACTGATCCTAGTAGCCTTGCTTCCTGGTCAAACCACGACGGGCTGCGATAGAACTGATCCTTGTTGTCAATCCCCGTAGACGATGTTGCTGAACTCTGAGGAACTTTAGGAATGGTGATACACGCGATAAGGGTTTGGCGGTCCCCATGCGGAAAGTCGTAGAACGTCTCGAGACGACTGTACGCATCAGGGATAGCTTCCTTCGCCCATCAATGTCATAAGAACGCATGGCAAACTCGTGTACACTAGTCTCTGGGGTGTAAAATACTCGGGCGCAACGCCTTGCACGTCGATGTAGACAAGACGATAAATGTAGGGTAGATATGAAACATAGAATGTCGTGAATTGGAAATGATCGAGGGATGCGAGACATGCATAGTGAAACGAAGCCGAGTTATTAACTATATGTGCAAGAGTGTCAAGGAAGGAGCAAAGGAAAGAGCAACCTCTAAGCATCTCCGACAGAAGAACCTGCTTGCTGGGCGTCAGCCCGCGTGGTTTTCCATCGCACAAAATCGTCTATGACGGTTGGCCACGCCTGAGATGTGTGAGAACATCAGCGACGGCAATCTCACTGTAATGAATTCGACTGACCCCATCGGCTTCAAAGTTTGACAGATCTACCCGCGTGTCCCTGCAGAACTCGAGCATCTGTATGTGATGTTGCAAATATGAAATATGAATGCGCCTCGTGTTGCAGTGTTAAGCCCATTACGCACCATGCTCCACAGGTCCTTGTTAACCCCTTTGTAGCTTCCCGTGGTCTATAAAGCATGTCAGCACAGGGTTGTCAATACCCGTACCCTGCTACCTACGTTGATGAACTCGGTGACATCTGTAATAAGAGGGAACTGGGGAGCTAGCAAAACCGACCAAAAAGCGCATGCGGTTTCCATGTCAATGTTCCTTGAGCTCCTTTAATCGTCACATGAGTATCTGCATTCAAAAGGAGAAAGAATCTCACGTACTCTGGCTTGGCAAGGGCAAAACAAAAAGTGTAGAAGGATGAGAAGGACTTGTGTGGATCTGCCGCGTAACTATCGTAACGCGTCGTGTCGTATGTTGCGCCTCTTTGCGACTTCACACGAGATATGGCAACAGCCGGTCTCATTAACACGATAAGGTCATTCAAGTCATTCAAGACTACTGCAAACGATGCCAACGATGAAACCCTGAATCCAAGTCTATGAGAGATGGGGTATCTTGAAGGATGTAACCGCGCACCGTAGGGCGGCGGCACCCTCCATCCATTCTTGCTTTGAGATCTTAGCGATCTCATGCGAGCCAAACTGCCATGAAAGTAGTAATGGCAAGGCGCCATCGAGCGGAACTTGCGCTTCTTTACACAACCGCTCAAATCCCTCGGCGCCAATAACGTCTGGATTATCCTCGTCGGCGAATTGAGAGAACAGGGCCTCTGCTCGTTGTTCGGAGTACACGTTGAGTTTCTAGCGAGCACTAACATTAGCAACGTGGCCACACGCACTGAGAGGTCAACGAACCACATCCGAGGCGCCTTTCTTCGCATCACTGCTCGGGGAAACGGCATCAGTAAAATTATTTCCGTTTGCACAGCATAACAGAGAGCGGATATGCATTTGACGACTTGTCGTCCAAGAGAAACGTCACGAAACGACGGGGATGGTCAAGGTGAGGTGCCAGGACGGAGATGGTGGGAAGAAAGCAAGAGATAGGTATGTGGGCGGCAGCAAATAGAAAGAAGAGAAGGCAGTACGCGAAGACCCGCGCGAAGCGTTATACCTTTTAGGACGGGCGGGTTCCTGGCCTCGGAAGTCCGGGCCCGTCAGACACCATTGAATAGAAAGGAAAGGCAACGCTTACACCATCAACCCTGCCATACCATCAAAGTTCGAGGTCAATAAAATGACCAAGGGCGGATAAAGAGGCGTACTCATCCCCTTGAGACCTTCGTCCCCGAGTTTTTCTGTCGGGATACATTCTGAGTTCTAAACCACCCACATGTTAGTAGGAAAAATGTGGATCAGAAGAGGAAGCTTACAGCAACTTGTGATCTGGGGCGATTAAGTTTTATGATGAAACAGGACCCACTTTGTAGGCCTGGCCTTGGAAGCATTACCTGACTTTGATGCCTTGTTCGAAGGCACCGAGATTTCCTGAAAGTGTATCAGCTGACCAGTCGCCAGACAGTATGAAATAGCATATATGCACTTCAAAGTCGTCGTCATCTCCATGTATATCTCGTCTGCTGAAGCACCGCCTAGTTAGCCTATTCTGAAAAAAAACCCCATTCTGGTGGTAGTAAGTGACCATCCCACCTTGATGAGTTATTCAATGAGGCATTCGCTGCTCGAGTCAGTCACCGATCTTTGCGGGGGTCACGTCCACTTATGTACTCACTTCCCTGCCCACCCTTCTTTGCCCCAACACGTGCAGAGCTGCGCGTCGTTCTTGTCGCGGGCTGCTCAGTGTCGACCTGTCCCCGTTTCCTCTGTAGGCATTAATGAGGAGGAGCGCGTCCGCGTCCAAAAAGTCGCGTCAAAAGACAAGGTCACCGTCGAACAAGAAAAAGTGAGAGGGCACCTTCGGCGGCATCTCAGCGCTCTTCGGGCGTATGAGATGGCAGGTAATGAGTTCGAGTATGTTGGAAAAGCGAGACAATGCGGGGTCTTCGTGCTGCCCGTTGAGAGTGCTCTCAAAGGGGTGAAGGAGAGGGGCGCGGCTCCTGCCCGACTCCTGCCCCGCGTCGTCGGCAATCCCGGTCCGCTCATAACCGGGCCCGCATCGCATTTTTGCCCGTGCCCGGGTTATCCGAGTCCGGTCTGCCCGGTGCCAGTGTCAACGGTATCAATGATGTCGTCTGAAGTTTTCAATCCAAACCCAACGATCATCGCCACCACTGCGCCAACGGCCAGGAGGAGAGCCGCTCAAGCGCATCATTCTTTGTGGCTCTCAGACGACGATGAAGACTCTGACTTATATGACTCGGCGGCGGACGATAAGCCAGAGCCGATTGATGCAGACGAGATATTCGGTCTGTTCCTTGCTTGCTTGCTTTTTTTTTATTTCTCTGTCTCTGCCTAAAGCTGAGTCTGGTCCACTTTTCTTAAGATCTTATTCGTTCTATAAGCGACCCGGAGCACCGCTCTATGTCATTAGAACAACTGGCCGTTGTTTCCGCGCCGCAAATCACGGTCGCTCCTAGTCGCGTAATTATCGAGTTCACCCCGACTGTACCCCATTGTGGCATGTCTACCCTTATCGGATTGACTATTCGCGTCCGCCTGCTTCGCGCATTGCCCACTCGCTTCAAGATCGATATCCGCGTCAAACCCGGTTCGCACCAGAGTGAGCATGCAGGTTAGTTTGGTTTCGCTATGTCTAGGTGGCTGTCCCAATAATACACCATAGTCAACAAACAGTTAAATGACAAAGAGCGCGTGGCTGCAGCACTTGAGAACCCATCTCTTGTGGAAGTGCTGGAGACATGTTTGCAGGGTGCGGGACGTCGTGGACTGTAACTGATACGTATGGCTTCGAATTCGAGAAATACTGTATGTATGATGACAGTGCATAGACAAGTATGTGACATTAAATACACAACTCAAGCTGTGTAGCTTTAAATTAAAGGGTATAGTATTTATGCGACTGTCTGGCCAGAGACGATGGTGTATGCACGTAGCGACTGGGCGTCATGACGTCGAAGGGAATCGAAGGCGAGTAAAAAAGGGGAAGGAATTAGGAAATACATGACTGGGCGGATATGAAGTGATGATACAATGCGTGGGAAGTGCTACAGAAGACTGTGAATAAGCACTATTAAAATGCTGGAGCGAAGAGAGTGCGACAAGACGTCCATCTTAAGCAGGGCCGTGAGGGGCATTAAGCAGTGATGGGATAGCGAGAAAAGGTAGAGCGAAAATAATGATCAATCATCGAGGAGAAAATCCCAGTCCATGGCCTGCCGAGCACGCTGTTCCGCTCGTAAGTTTTTGGAGCTGATGGCGCGACGGCACATCTTGCGCCATGCTTCACGCGCAACACGCTCTGGTGTACCTTCCACCACGTCCCAAATACGAAGTGTGATATGACCGGCGGCGTGAATCTCGACTTCATCAGAACCGTCTTCACTGAATCGATTCATTTTCTTCTCCTCGGGGCTGGGGAGGCGCGCGAACCGAACGCGTGAAATGACATTATTTGTGAAGCCCGGTGATAAGGAGACCTTAGACTGGGAGGACGAGAGACAGATCTTCCCACAAAAATCTGATGGAAGACAGAGCGTCACAGGAGCGCTGCTGGGCGAGTGCACAGACAGGTGAAAAGGTGTGCGAGATGACTGGCGGCACTGCACGAAGAAATTAGTGTCAATGTTATCGGGCTCATAGATGTCACTCACAACCGTGGACTTAATCTCGCCTCTGCCATGAACGAACATGCTCATCCGATGAGCCGGAGGCTGGTTGCGCGCACGGTAGTGGGGCAGAACAAGTGAAAGATCTACAGGATGTTCGTCTGCATCCGCAAAAAAGTCCCATTGCTGCTGAGGCTGGTAATGGACTTTGTGGGTACCGGTGCAGAGGCTGCCGAACTGAACGAAGTGGTCAACGCAATACCGAGTGGAAATAGGAGTCCCACACACATGCTTTGGGAGGTCGTCAGTAGAAGAGTGCGAAGACGACTGTAAGGACCGTTAGTGGGTGGAAAGTGACTGAGAAGTGACAGGGGCGCATTACTTACCGATGGGCTGGGCGTTGAACGAAACATGATAGGAGGCTTTGAAAAAAAGAGCAAGGAGGTAAGAGTAAAGGGGGGAAAGCGAGGTACAGAGCATAAGATGAGGGTCGAGGGACCCGCTATATAAAGCCGGAACCGGCTCCCGTTAAGGGCCTCCTTGTACTAAAGAACAAAAAGTGCTACTCCTTTTCCAAATATGGTATCCTTTTCTCAAAACACGACCCGGGCGTTCGGACTGTCACGGTTGGTCGTTTGTGCCGTACTTGTCGTCTGTGGTCGTCTACAGTCGCGTTTTCTGATATGTTTCCATACATTCCCATACATTTCCAACCCTCCGTATTGCTATATTTCGTTTCGGAACACGCCCGCTTTCGTATCTGAAGCCTATGCCTATACTGTATATCCAATTAACTCGCCTGACGACTTACATCCACTTTCGTAGTTCACATCAACATCATGATATGATATACTGTAAACCTGTCCCGCGGATGTACGCTCGACGTATCGTAATCGGTCCGTTTCATTCTATAGCCGGTCACTGCGGCCGCCGGACGGGCTCCGAACCCTTTCTCCGGAACCGGTACGAAAGAGCGCCGAACTCCCCAGGCAGCCTTCGTATCCTACTTGCAACTTCCTCGTTTCTGGCCCATTCTTTGTACAAGTATGGCCAAGTACGGGTGCGGTATGCTATATTCTTCGCTGACTAGTATTTTTGGCGTTGCTTGTTGCCTGATTGGAATGGAAGAACAATACATTGGTAGACAAACGAGTTTCTGGACAACACAACACGTGCATCAAGACGAATGGTTTAGCGTGCTCACCTCACTTCAGTATCTCACTAACCTTTTAATCTGTAATAGCTATCGGCGTTCTTGGAGTGGCGTTTGGGTCTCGTTATGGCCACCTATCATAGCTGGATCGCGCCGTATCAAGCATCGGGAACTAACACCTTGTTCTCGAATGGGCATTGTGCTCGTGTCTCTACCATCAGTTGGTCCACTAGGCCTACACAGCCCAGTCTATTCTCATTCAATCCAACGTCCTACATCCCTGGAGTCCTGTACATATACAGCATCCTATAATCCTATCCCCAGCTAGAGCTTCTGTTCCTCATCACATGAGCGTCAGGCGACATGAGTGCCGACGAGTCGTTCCAACCATCGCTGGGAAAAAAGGCTATTATTGTTGAATTGACTCTGGCTTGTGCTTGATGTTCCCGATGCTCCATTTGGCGGTGATTCTGTGAAGAATTTCGCGTTCTTCTGTGATATTTCAATTGGTGGATTCTAGGTTCCTCTTGCAGTATTAGGCCGCCTGCGCCCTCTTTTCTGGGGCTTGCGATCGCTTCCCATGTGGTGTGTCCAGGCAACTCCATGGCCCTGAACGATCCAAACCACCCATACAGCTGCAACTTCTGTGCTCCAAGACTAACCTGAAGCATGGCCACTTTGAAATCGATTCGGGACCACTTTGAAATTGAAAGCGGTTTCCTCTCGGCGCAGATGTTGGCGCATCACTGACGCATCATTTCCTAACCTGGGGTTGAGTGCTCCAGTAGCTGTTCTATGTGGAGCGGGCAATTACAGTGGAAGGCGGCGCCCCGCCCCTTATGTTTTGTGAGCCACAGGTGGGGATAACAAGGCACTATTTCGGTGCGAATCATAGTATCCCTGACACGGCGATTCGTGCCAAAGTGCTGCAACTACCGTATCCGATCGATTTACTAGACGTATTGTCCATCATGCATCATGTGCTGTCCCCTGCCAGAGTGAGTGGCATAGTCGGTTTCGGAAATAGGCCGCTCCAATGGAATGCCCTGACCGACGATAGCCACGGTTCAGCATGTTCATCACCGCCGTATCAGCTATGTAATCCCACATACTGGGCGCTTGCATGCATCTCCGCATGGCGACTCGTGACTCGCGCGAAAGGTCAACAAAACACGCAGCAAATACCAAATAAAATTTCACACTCTCTGTTGACAGGATTTTACTAATGCGTTGCAAAGGGGAATCGGCTTTCAATAGATTTGAGTCGACATTGGGGAGAAGAGTTGGGGTGGGAGGCGAAAGGGCGCAGTGGATGGCGGTGCAACTGACAACCAGACTCAATTAATTCATTACATGAGGACCGCTTCGTATGGCCCATATGACTCGCGCGCGCAGTCTATGTGATAATACCCGTGACACACAGACAAACAGAATGGCCAGGGCAGCATACAGCGCCTCGGAAAACCAACGGATCTCGACTTCAGTTGGAGGCATGAAGAATCCCTCGACATCGTTCACCCCCTCAGGCCTCAGAGCAAGGTGGATGACGGATCATTTGACCACGTACGTCTGTCAGTCATAAATGAAGAGAAGATGGACAGGGCGTGGGAGAGGCCGGTGAGAAGAAGCGAGCAAGGAATGCATGGTTCCGTTCCAAGACTTGGAAGACGCGAAGAATGCGGAGCGTCTGCACATGGCAGATATCTCTTAACCATTCCTGTCGGATTAGATTGGCGATGATCAGGCGCAATGCCATGAGGCGATGAGCATCCGCTGATCCCCCAGATGATCCTCAATGGCTCCGAGTCAGAGCCTCCCTACTAACACCATTACTGTAATCCCCATGACCATCACTACGCCATCCAACGAGGACGTCTCTGAAGCTAAATATAAAGCCCCCGCGCTGTATGGTACACATATCACAAGGTCAACACCTACAATTCGTCTAGGCTTATCACGGGGATCAGAGAGAACAACGCCGCTCTCTTTGGAAAGGCCTCATGTCAATCCAGCAGTTACAACCGCCACCGCAATGATATCGATCCTGAGTATGGACTCGGAGAAGAGTGGCGAAGAACACTGCTATCCATATGAAACCCCTCCCCCCAAAGCTCAAGATTTGGCGCGCGGTTACAGGTAGCGGCGCCACTGCCGTACCTCGAAAAAAAAAAGTGCGTGCGTTTTATCCGGGAGATTTAAAACTTACGGGATTGCTCACTGACTGAGTGCTGGGCGTCCTCGTTCCCGATGCACGGACATCGCCCAACCAACCAACTCTGGCGCTACAGTATGTCGGAACATTTTGTAGAATCCGTAAGCCTGAGTTAAAATAACTTAACTTACCCCATATGCACAGAGCCGTTCTTCAGGAAAATTTCACCAGGTTCTGTCTCCCTCGTGATCATACAGTAATTCTGAGTCGAGAGTTCTGCCGGTATGCATAATGGAGGTAGGTGTACCTTCAAGTTCCAGAAAAGGACTCCAATACGGGTCCTGACCGAAAGTCGGCCCCATTCCAGAAGTTCAAGGACGACCGGGTTCAGAAGAATCTAGCCTTACTAGAGAGTAAGGTAACCATGACTCAAGGGGGGAAGAACGTCGCCACGCGCCAGATGGCAACAAAAGCAACAACGCACACGTCGTTTGCTGGCCCAGAAGTCCTGTCACGTCGAAACGGTAGCTGCTGGTGAGTGAGAACAGAATCATTGCAAAGATCGCGTCGACAGTAGGGGAGTCCATGGGTTTGTCTAGGTTATGCTAGGTTTAGGCCGGTTGCTACACGACTCGGATGCTCGGCTGGAAATAGCTTACGAATACAGTAGAACGACGGAATCAGAGGGATCATGGACTAAAGAATGACAAGCTTTTGGTGTGCTGACCCGTCCTCGTCCGAGTGCCCAAGAACCCCGCGGCCGCGGGATTGGGACGCGCCCACTGAATAGTGAGTGGCACCGATGGCGCGCCAGTTGGGCGCCTAGTACGATATGTTAAAGTGACACTGAAACATCTGTCAGCCGAATTCAGCCGAATCTTACGATCTCCACTTCCGTAATGAGACCCACACGTGGGGAAGATGGCAACCTTTAAAAACCCAAAGGGAACCTTGAAGGACAAACGATACTGGAACTGTACAGGTAGGTGGTTTGTTCAACTTTTGAAAGTTACCGCCGCAGCAGTTGGGATTCAGTCGCTCAGGGTGCGGTGCCACATGGCACATGGTCGTCGAAAATCAAAAGTACAAACCGTATAAAGAACTCTGGGTCACGTGCCACCGATGGCCTAATCCTACTGCTCTCACTAATGCTCGTGCACACAATAGCCATTGCATGACTAGAAAACGGTTTAAAAGTTCTTTAAATAATGAGAGATCCGGTGGTAGTACTACAGTATGTGCAAAATGAAGTATTCGATCCTGTCGTAAATATGGCACGTCTCGCCTCCACCCTCCTTAATCCTCTTTATCACAAGATGTAGAATTCTCTACAGAGTCCTATCATCTGCACCCTATTCCTGTGCATCTGTGTGACCCATGCGAGGGAACTGTAGCAAGCCCGGGCAAATCAAAAAGTCTTACGTGGTTGAACTTTCAGGCGCTGGTTGGTCTGGTGTAGATCTCACGAGTCTTCAGAGGCGAACCAGCTCGCTAGCTAAATGTCTGCGTAAAGAGATGGAAAAGTTAGCATAACACAGAGTAAACGCGGCGCGGTGGTGGGAGACACAGAGGTAGACGCATACTCAATGGTCTTTTCAACTTTTTTCGCTCGCCACCGACGAGCCTTGCACCCACTCCTTCAGCGCACGGATCTCCTCGCAGAATTCCTCTTCCACTCACACCGTATCCGCACGTCCACCTCTCGTAGCTGTTGCAAGCTCTGCAGACCGAATTTCCGCCCTCCAGCAACTTGGTATACTTCTTCCCCGTCGTCTCAGCCTCGCGTATGCTGTCGACATCGGTGCGCCACGCGCACTCTTCATTCTCTTGAGCGAGTCGCGCAAGGTGATGTGTTCGCGTTCACTCTTAGAAGATAGCGCGGTTTACTCGGCCGATGTTGCCTCCATCTGAGGGAGCGGTTTCTTCGAGCTTGTAGTCTTGGCTTCTGATCAAACCTTGAGCGTAACACCTCCACCTCCGCTTTCCGTGCCCGCTCCAGTACCTGAGCATCACTACAAAAGAGTCAAAATGGAGGATGAGTTTTCACGAATGTGAAAGTACCTCTTGAAGCAGTCGTTCTTTCCGAGCGACAACTTGAACATTGTTCAATCCCACGTCCTTGAGGCGCAGTTGTTCCCTGACCTCCTTCAGATCCTCAGTCTGGTGAGTAAGCTGCGCGACACTTCGCTGCGACAGACGTAGCTGCCCCTTGGTGTCCTAGAGAGCACTGCGAGCGTTGATCATGCCAGTCTGCAGATCTGCGAGCACCTTTATTGTGCCACCAGGAGTCAGTGACCGTCGGCGATTACCGTCGCCACCCGGGGATGTCGGCCGGAGCATGTTGGAATGAGACGTCTCTGTGGAACCAGGTATTGCGAGTCCTTGGGAGTAGTGCGTGTCGGAATTGAGCGCGGAACAGAGCGTCGAAGCGCTCGGGCATATGGTTGATTCTAGTGACAGTGCGCGCTCTATTACATTCAGTAGTTAATATACATACATTCGTTAGCACGTACCGTAGTTTCGGGGCATTAGGCCCGCGTCGTACATATATTACAGCCCGTGTAGTTACCGGGCTCCTTCAGTTCTTGTGCTTACACTGCATGCTGAGGTTGATAACAGCATCCCTCAGAACTCAAACCATAGCTTTATTGCTTGCGACAGTGCGGAGCCGTGATATGAACACCGTCATCTGCGAATACATGCGCATTCCATGTAGATGTTGTATTTAGGATTGAGGCCGTAGGCGCTCTGAATGAAGCGGAATATACGAACCTACAGAGGAAACTGGTATACATTGAAGCGAGATATGTCAGTGACGCTGGACATTGAACGCACGACTCAGTGTTCGAGTAGGACTGGATTGGCGCTCGTAGGATTGACTGTTCGGGTCGACTCCAAAATCCATCGAACACTCTCGCGAATACCATCTTGGCCGAGTGAGCCAGGTTTACGTCGCGGCAAGGGAAGGTTTGAGTCTAGACCAAGCAAGGCTGTGGAGAATGTCGAAACCGCCGGTGGAACGCCGCCTGACCATGTCATTTGGGGTCGTTTAGGGCTTTGTCCGACGGTTCCGGTAGAGGCGAGGGAGGCGGAGGAACTGGAAGTAGTATTGAGAGACAGACAAGTATCATACGAGGGGCAAGTTGAAATAGATTCTCGAGATTTTGTAGCTGGGCTTGTCGTCGAAGTTGTTGACGGCGAATGCTGTGCTTCAGTGTGGACAAATAGAGACTGTTTTGGAGAGACAGCGCTATAAAACTCTGGTGGGGTGTCGAGAGACAGGGGTGCATTTATTGGCGGAGTGAGCGACGTTGAATGCATCCAATCACAGACTTGGCGGGTAACCGCTTTTCGACCCACGCATCTCGTCTGAAGAAAATCGGGTGTTGATTAAATATACTACACTCTTGGCTGAAAATACAATACCTTTCCCAGGACCATATGCGAATCATGTAGGACGGCCTTCAATAATCGGTGAAAGGTGGCAGTGTGAATGGCGCTCACTCAATCAGCCGTGGCATCTTCAACAGTGGAGCGCAGATCAGAGCGGAATCGGAGATAGCATCGTTGTTGTGGACCACGTTGGGCGCTTTGCATGCTGAGCTCAATATATACAGTACACATATCCTCGAACCGAATTGGCCTCGGCACGTTTCTTTTCTTCTGATGTTCCCAGATTGGAACCACGATAACCCAAACTCACGCCTTCGGCTCCTCCACACTGTCCTTGATATCGTTTACCAAGTTAAATACCAACTCATTTCACCGGCGATTCCACATTGAGCACATCATGCAACAGGAACAACTCCCAAATCTCAACAATCTCAGGACGATCTACTCTGTCCTGTCTTACATGCATGTTCTCTATGGGATTAGAACAAAATTAAAAGGTGTTTTCTTCCTTCATATATTGTGCTGTAGTGCATGGCGCTCAGGCTACAGCTTGCGTTCCGTTCACTTTGTAGCACTTACACAATGCTGCCAGTCCCAACGATGCTCCGAGTACAGCAATCTATCGGCGTCGCTGGAAAATGCTGCCGAAGAGTCTCGATTGCAAGTGGGCGCCAAGTTGGGAGCGAAGGCACAAAATTAAATTAAAAGCACCCTCGTGGAACCCTGTGCTTCAATCCGAACCGAGTAACGTAAAACACCGGTGTGATTGATGTATGAGGTATTGTATGAGGCATTCTTACTGTAGCACTACTGTACGGCCTGTACGGGCTCGGAAAGCCAGGATAACATCCCCAGCCCCAGTGGCGGCCTAGGTATGGTAAAGTTCGGTTCAGAACTGAACCTTACCATCCCTAGGCCCTACCCATGGGGCTTGTCGAAACTGGCGATTTTATCTCCTCCCAATCAGACCACCATGGATGCGCAGCTGAACGGGGCTTGGCATTAGTAAGAGGGAAGTGAGTGGATACGGCGAGGCTGGCTGGGGGGTTCCAAGTTTGTTGAAATATTGACTCCAAAGGAAAATTCAGGTAACGACTGGGCAAGTCACCGTGTACGCAGGTAGAGAGATCCGAAATGATACGGTAGTCGAGTGCCATTTATAATAACGTTTTAACATACATAACCATCTACGCATTACTGTATCGATGTCCATAAAGCGAGCATCCATCCAAAGGAAAGAGAAAGAGAAAAAACTACAGCCGGACGTAAGACAGCGCCGCAACTCGGAAGTAAAGTGCAGTACGTTTCCGTCTACATTCTTAGACGTGGGGACGCCGCACACGCCCAGTGCGGCAACGCAGAGGTGCAATACCTTCCTGGTATGTACCAGAACTAGATCTTCTGTCCCATCACCCAACACCAATTCATGACATTTATTTTTTCCGCTATGATCGCTGCGCGCAACACAAATAGTCCCAAGTTAAGAAAAAAACACATGCAGGAAGACTCATGCTTATTCGATCTCCTCGTCATCCCAGCCGCTCACAATCAACTCCGATTTGTGAAGGATCTGGCAATTCCGATCCTTCGCAAACCGGAGTTGATGCATCCCCAACCACGATGACAGGCGGTTAGGTACGATGCCGCTAAATGTTGGAAACTTGCGTCTCTGAAGTGACTTCAGAAATGCGGAAACAAAACGCTGGACTCAGCTCACCGATGAGTGAAGTCTTGCGATGCCCTGTGGCGCGTTGTTGAGCTATAGTATCAAAAGATGATTAGTTCAAAATTTAGTACCAAAGAGTATGCCTGGCCTTTGCACTCTGCTATGACTTGAGCAATCACATCCAAGCGTTCTTTGACACTGCCGATTATGAGCCTCAATTCTATGAAAAGAATTGCAGTCTTCAAGACGATTGGTTCCATTGTACTTCAAGTAATACCCCACCGTGCCTTCACCAAAGGTAGGGTGGAATATTACTTCAGCTGCAATGGTAGTGATACGTCGATGGTAGATTCAAACAGGTTCCTAAAAGCAAAGTGTCTTGCACTCATGTAGCGCGGCTGAGTGTCGCATTTGTGAGTCAGGGTAGGACAGAGATAGAAAGAGTAAAGAAGGTCAATGCTTGACCGGAAAGCGACACACACGGCGGCTCGGTGCCTCGGGTGGGTGCAGCGTCGTTCGGGTTGAAGCACTGGCAGGTGGGGCTGAGGCAAAATAGCGGGCACACAGACAAGGCAGACGAGAGTAGGACCGGGGGAAACTGAGCTCTATTGTGAGAGTCCGTCGCGTGCTTAAATACAGGATTTGGCTACCGTATCCAAGGTCGAGAGGTGGATCAGTCCGAGAAGATAAAAAAAAGAATCCATGTGCGTCGACAACGGCCGGGGTGATGGCAAGGACTTAAGGAGGGGATCGAGCGCGAGGCTAAAACTATGAGTGAGTGTCAAACGCAATATAGGCAAGATGTTGTCAAACTAGGGAATAAGAGAGAGTCTCAAGTTGGTAAAGTAGCAAGCAAGCGAGTAGCACGGTGTGATGGGAAGCAAGGGAAGCAAGGAATCAGGAGGGAGAAGGGTGGCAAGTGGCCTGTACTCGCAGCCAAGCTACCCACCTTACACTCACCGGAGACAGGAACCGGAATTTCACTTCTTCTGTTTAATGCGCAATTGGGGGTCCAGTTTCCATACTGTACCAATGTCCTGCACGATGGATTTGAAAAGCGCTGTTTGAATGCGAGAATGATGGTGTCCAAAAGTTATCGTAATCCATGTTGAGATTAGGTTGAAGTTCAACTAATCTCAACATGAATGATATCGTAACTTTTGTCGGACTTGAAGCTTGAAGCTTGAAGTCCGACGAATGGGGCGATATCCTCGTACTGTGCATTAGAAAGACTGACGTCTATGTGATATTCTTAAGAGGCGATTCTAAACCCAAATCAGTTCCGAAAATCAAAAGAGAGTGGACGAGCAGGTCAAGACTTGAATACTCAATACTCAAGATCCGCCGCATTGCCGCAACAAGTTGGTATTGTTGAAATTATGCATTTCAATGAAAACACATGATTTCAATATCAACTTATTGATATGGAGGAAAGCGACTCCAGCGGACTTATAAATTGTGATAGCGGAGGACAGCAGCGCTCTGAGAGCGTCAGCGGAATGTACTGGTGGACTACTGGTTTGTCGCCATCGTCACGCTTGTTGGCATTGTTCGAGGTGAAAAGTCAGGAAAGAGGCAGTTGGCTCATCCGTTCTCACGTGGCCTGATCTTGGCTCTTACTATAATAACTAATTATTCCACGGCGTCAAGAATCGGAAGCCAAATAATCACACATTACTGTAAGGAAAAATTTAGGTACGACCTGCGCACGATATCCGAATGATAGAGCAACCGAGTGCCATTTAAATAACGTTTTAACATACAGAACATAAGCAAACATCCATACATCACTGCTAAAGCGAACATACAAAGGAAGGAGTGAGAAAGAGAAAATACTACGGCCTGAGTTAGCCAGCGCCGCGAAGTATAGTGCAGTACAGTTCAGTCCACATTCCATTGTTTCTTAGACGTGGGGACGCCGCACACGCCCAGTGCGGGGAAGAGGGGGATCCTGACCAGCAACGCAAACGTGCAATACCTTCTCGGTGCGTACCAGAACTAGATCTTCCGAACTGTCCGGTACGTCGTGGAATCGCAAGTTGTTGGTTTCCTTGAGGAACAGCGCGGCCGGCGAGCATGAGATGCTCCTGCCCGAATGCCCCACGCGTCCGACGACGCCGTGGAAGTCATGGGGGATGAAGAGGGTGACTTGAGCGAAGGATTCGTACATCTTGGCCCGCAAGACATCATTGCTCGTGTCAGAACGCCTCTGTGTGACAGACACGTAAGGGAGGGGGGGAGGAACGTTAGCGATGAAAGTAAAAAAAAAAACCTGGATAAATGGAGGGGATTTTGTATACGCACAATCACGGCACATTTGCAGCGACCATGGCTCCAAACCTTCATATCGACGCCTTCTGCATGTCCGGGCGGAAGGCGCACCGTCTGGGCCTGGAAAACACTCCGTGGAGCTCCGACGTTTAACGATACCCAGCTCATTCGAGCATGGATTCGACTAAACATCGAAAGACGATTCGGCGTTCTAGATGTAGCGACAGAAGAGCGGAGCTGGCTTTTATTATTATTACTATTATTATTGGGAGAATTGTCCGATTTACGCGCGTTGGCGCTGCCAACGGGGGCAATTTTTACACGAGGGATCTGAGAAGAGGGTGTAAGTTATCAGAGGCAGACCAATCTGAGTGATGATGGACGCACTGTGTTGCCGCTCGACATGTCCAAAGTGAATGATTTGACTTGGTACGAATAGATAGGGAAGCGTTGAAATTGTAATTTGAGAAGAGGATGACGTTGTGGGATTTTATACTGTTCATCGCTGCTCGAGAGTGGTCAGTAAAGCCACAAGTGGCGATGCACAAGTGACAAAGGACGGCTAGCGAGACACATTGAACCGAGTGTGTCAAATGTGTCAAAGGACACATGTTGCCACAATACACAATGTGGCTACCTGCCACGTGCCCATGTGTGTCCGACACCAATCCGGATCTCGGGCCTCAGGCCACCACAGGGCTACCATTTAGGCAAAAGCTAGTGTCCTGACGCCGGTTGTGTTCCTATCTTTCATGATTTGGACGTAGAGAGACAACAGGCCTTCCATGAGTTCGCGAGAACGCCATGTAGCCACATTCCAAATGTACACAGGCAGGACCTCTGCCTCATCTAGATATTCATTTCTAAAACGTCTAAGTTGACAAGTGATGGTAGCGAAGTAGCCCGAGAGACCGCCGAGGGTAAAAAACGATGAGATATACCTGAAATTTCTCGCCATGTTGGTATACTGTGGTATGCCTGCGAGATGATGCAAACGTGGGATGGAAAGAGGGCGGGCCTGGATTCACGCGCCTAGTTCAAAATCTTCCTCCCCTCTTAGGGAATATCCTTTCCCGGCGCCAGCTACCCGTGCAGCTAGTTCCTTCTCAAGCACTTCCCCTTCGCTATCGCTAAGTACTGGCATAGGCACATTCGTCACCCGTCCCGTGAGAGGTGGCTCAGATTTCGCTATTCCGGAGCCAAACGCGCGCACAGCACGCAGACCGAACAACGCGGACAACACTAGAACGCACACTGCGCGAGCATCGGCTGCTTCGAGAGGAATAACCACACCCTCTGGGTCGGGGCTCCCGGGGGTCGCGTATTGAAATGAGAGCGGTGCAAGCCCAAATGGAGAGAAGAACGAGAAGAGGAGAGCGTGGAGATGGGCGAAGAATGGCTGAGCATGGGTTAGGGTAGCATATAGACCAGTCACCAGGGGCGCGATCCATAAATCCGTCGCGGTCCAACCATAAGGCAGTAACTCTGGGGGAGTTATGGTGGCCATTGGGGTGGGTTGAAGAAGAGAGAACATGTTGACAAAGAATGGACCTGCATTAGCGGCGATCTATCTCCGGTCAGCAACTCGGGAACCTGATGTATAGGTTAGGACGTACGAAGGCGGTTAACAGCATCGTATACGGAGAAGTTGACACTGCGCGGGACGTGTGGGTCGTAATCATTGGCGGGACGAAGTCACATAAGAGTAAAGCACGATTCAGCCCGTCGAGGAACGACAAGGGCAGCTCGGTGAACAGAGACAACTCTGGAACAGCGGGCAGCGAATCAACTAGCGCATTGGTACCCAGATACACCAAGGGACCACTGCCGGAAAGTAAGAAAGTGGGCTGCAAACCGAGCCACGGTGCTGTGGAGGGCATGGGATTGAAACCATAGGGGGAAAAAAAAGTAAGAATCAGACACTAGTCAGACCAAGGCGAGGTAGTAGACGGACCAACAATTGCCTCCCCACCGAAGACCATCACGAGACTCGCGGCAAAGTTGCGAACACGACTGCGCCGCTCCGCAGGCACCACCGGATCAGAGACTTTCTCCAAATTCCCATTCTTCAACCGGACGTTCGTGTCGGATGACGATATCTTGGCCATGTGTTCCTTGTGAAGATGCTCACGCACTTGACGGAGAATCAGTGCGAGACGGAGACCTCCGGCAATATCCAGAGCGGATATGGAAGCGCCTAACCAGGTGAGAGCGGGGATCGGCTGAAGGGCATAATCATAGAGAGCGATTATGGGGGCCGTGGCGGACATGATGATTGACCGGAGAGGTGGGCGTGCTGCAGCACCGAGGCCGAGTCGGGTCACTCGGGGCGGTCTAACGACGACGAGTCACGTTTCACGTTACAATTACGCGACGCGTTCTTGACTTGACCAGCCCCAGTCATAACTTGAACTCGAACTTGAACCCTGCGAAACCTCATGTGGAAAACAGACGCAAAAGAACTGCTTGACAGCACAGACGTACAAGACCCCACAGATTTCCCGCCAGCGTCAACAGCTCCAGGACTCAGAGCACTCGACAGCACACTCCGTTGTAACATCTGCCAGGAGCTCTACGAAGCTCCTGTTGTGCTCACATGCGGACATGGTTTCTGCTCACTAGTACGCGTGACGGTTCCCATTTCGGCTCCCCACCTTATCACAAAGTCCCCCTTCTTGCAGTGTGCACGCACCCAACTCGGTGAGAAGCCAACATGTCCAACTTGCTGGAAAGAAACCACCATCAGCAGCTTCAGGGTAAATCTGGCGATGGAACAAGCCGTCACAGCATGGAAAGACGCAAGGCATGTCCTCAGCACTGTGTGATGACCATGGACGGGTCATTTGATGCGTGAAGTTGTTTGCAGACCCTACGTGCTTCGCATGGTCAAGGAGGCCCTGAAGGCACAAACCATGGCGTCAGAATCGCCGCGACCACCTAAGAGACGTAAACGCAATCCTCACTCTGCGGATGTCCTTTCGAGTCTCTCTTCGCCTCAGAGAAAATCCGCTCGACCACGTACTCCTTCCACTCCCAAAGGACGTCCTAACCACGATGACGGTAGTTCAGATGACGACATAACACAAGAGGAATTTTCCGGTTCTGAACCATTGAAGAGTAAGGCCATTCCTCAATCCACCAGGTACTGCGAGCTTATTTATCTTACAAGACAACTCAAACATTGAATGCCCTGTCTGTACAAAGAGCGTTCCCATGACAAGAATAAACGACCATCTAGACAGCAGTTGTAAATCCTACTTGTTGTCTGATAAGAATGCATCTTCAAGTAAGTCCGAGCAGAAGGATGCATGGTCGAAGCTACTTGATGGTAAGAAGAGTGGAAAAGAGAAGTGAGTGTTAATATTCTATCCCTCTCATCTCATCGGTGGTGCTGATGTCCAATTTTGTACCACAGGGAAAAGGCGGATCGTGAACTTCATACCCCAATTCCCAAGGCTTCTTATACCGTCTTGAAGGACAAACAAATCCGTGATCTCCTTGCCGCTCATGACCTCTCCACCTCTGGCGACCGGTCCCAACTTATCGCACGTCACGAACGGTCAGTGTTTCTGTCCCTTTTGTGTATATGGAATAAGATCATAATGCGACCTAGATGGGTTGCGGTGTATAACGCAAACCTCGACCGTAGTCTGGCCCTGCGTAAGCGAGCAACAGAGCTTCGATCCGAAATGCGACGTTGGGAAGAAGACAAGCGGGCGTCGAGAAAAGAGCCCTTAAAGACCGATATTACCGAGTATCGAGTGCGCACCTGTCTTCTTTCTCTAGATGGGTTTAGGCAGCATAACCAAGCTATTTATTGTAGCGCGCAAACAAAGCAGAGTTTGATAAACTTGTCCAACTCGCTCGTCCGAAATCCAATCGTCACAGTGAACTAACGAAATCACCTCGGGGCAGTTCGGAAACACTAGCCGTATCATCTGCCCATTCGGTTCTAGACGAGGGTGGCAATAGAGGTGAGTCGGCTAGGCGCTTGAAGGGAGTTGCAGGGGCAAGTGGTGGTGAGATCGACGCAATTATCGTAGATTCGGATGCAGAACGTTAATACTGTTAATATCTCGTGATATGACATCGAGCTGCTCGGAAACATTGTTTGTTGAACGGTGAGTTCCATATTAGGAAGAGCTGGACATAAACGTGTTCCTGGCGACGTGAACGGTGAACCACGCTTTCCCTCTTCCCCTTATGTCTCTCGTCCTCGCGCCCGTGATCGCCTTGTACAGCTACGGTCTCAAGCCACTCCCCGTGTTTACGTGGCTAGGCCTTCCCGTCTCTGCCCTCGATGTTGCAGGCGCACTTCGCTTGGCCGTGGCTTCACGCCAACACCGAGAATTGTATCACGAACAACACATTACAAAGGTAGCTAACCATAAGGGTAAGAGCGGGGGTAAAGCTAGCGGGAAAGCCCAACGCGGAGCCGCAGATGAGACTGTAGAGCCGCGTAGCCGCGTCCGTGATTTTCTTGCGACTCTTGTCACTGTTCATGGTGGCGAGGCCATCGTTGGTATGTCGCATGCGTATTATCACGCTCTCCTGTCGAACTAACTCGTGTTTGTTGCTGGTGCTCTTTTGATTACGTTCCCTCGTAGCACCGTGGCTTGGTTTGCGACCTGCGTTCTTCATTTCGAGCACCTCCTCCATATCTTTCTTAGGCGCTCAGGCACTCGTCGACCTCTTACCAACGTTACCGAGCCCATCCCTACACACCGAAGTTCCGCTGACCATAGTCCATGCATTCTTCCGCACGATCCTATTATGCAATGTAATCCCGAGAGTGGTCGCGGGACACGCCTCACCTACTATAGCAGCCTCTTCATATACCCTGTTGTTGACCGCTTGGGTACGTGTGAACCTATCTCTCCATCTGCCTTCGCTAATCGACAGTTCAGATCATGACAAACGGGGGTCCCTTCCTCTCTAATCTATTCTCACTTGTGCGTCCGACGGCGATAGAAGTGGCCACCCCTCCGGAGCTGCTTCCCTACGGTTGGACCGCGACCGATTTTTGGTCGCCTATGCTCGTGACGGGGTTATACGCGACATTGACCCATGCCCAACCTTTCTTCACCTATTTTCATACACTCTTTTTCGCGTTCTTCTGGCCATTCGGGCTCGCTCGCCTCTCGGAAGTGTCTACGAAGTCGGGTAGATCGGGAAACATGGTGACCCCCGTCGACCACGAGACCGCGCGAGCCGTCTGCGCAATCGTGTTGTGCGCACTTAATGTCAACCGCGCCATGCGTGCGTATGGTCCGGGATACGCCGCGCTCATCACACAAGTCGCAAAGGCCGCGAGCGCAGCCAAGCAGGGTACAGCCACATCTAAGCAGTCGTTACCGGCATCTAGCGACGTGGAGGAAGAGAAGAGTGAAGATTCGCCTGAGGAGGACCGTGAAACTGTCGAGACCAAGAGAAAGGGACGTGCCCCATCGGCGGCAAGCTCTCGTGGTGAGTCAGACGTTTTTATTTTAGAGCGAGGCTATGAGATGAGATGAGTGCTGACTGTTAGAAAATTTAACAGACGCGCCGAGGGAGACCAGATCATTGCGATATCTTCGTCGACGGAACCCTGGTTGAAATATTTTTTCATTCCTAGTTGTTTCTTATGGCGCGTGTTCTTCTAAGCGAAGCGCATGCGCAATTAACTATCTTGTATGTACGATCTGGGGCGGATGCAAAGCAAGTTATATTTAGACGACTTGCCAACTTGATTCCGCGTGGTGTATTTGCTTTGCTTTGCTTGACTCTCTAGCTACTGTACGTTCGTGTTCCTGTTGTCCCGATGATTTTTGGCTTGTGATACAGTATAGACAACCTTGAGATGCATGCGCAGTAGTGGGCAATGCACCGGCGGATGCTTGTTCCCCCTGCCGAGACAGTCCGCAGTGGCATAGCCCGCACTGCCCCCGCTCCATCTCGCTGCCCTTGCCCTTTGCCAGCCCTTCAAAAGGGGATAAACCGTCAACCTCTGGAGCATACAACACTCAACTCCAGTGACAATGTCCCCAACATCTGATGCCTACATCCTCGTCACTATCCTCAACGCGACTCTCACCTCACCATCAAGCGGAACACTCACCGGTCAACTCGTGCTCGAATATGTCACTTACGACATCCCACCAAGCGCACAAGTGACGCAAGACGTCCTGCTCGTTCTCGTCCTCCGATCCGGGAACAACACAGTCTTGTTCGAAGCGCCACTCGACCCCGCGCGAGCGCTCTCCGTGTCCTCCGTGCCTCCTCCCCCTTCCCCCTTTAGCGTTGCGCGTCGGCGCTACGTCTTCCACGCCACGCGGGACGATACAGAGTTAACCGTCGATCTCCCCGAAAACAACAACAACACTGCGGACGACATCGAGCTCTTCCACAGTGTGCTCGTAGGGTATATCACAGATGTCCGCGTCAATGGTGTACAGCAGCTACAGTCCTCAGCCCCACCTCCTCCTCCTGCACGGGTGGTCGGAGAAGCAGCAACAGCGACAGCACCAGTGGCGGGTGCGGGTGTGGGTGCTGGAGCTGACGAGGACCTCCGTGGGCGATTCGTGCTTATGAATGAAGACGATGGGGAGATCGTGGGCACGCTCGATCGTTCGGTTAGGGTGCATGAGGACCCGTCGATTGGGGAGAGGGGCCGTGAGAACGACACGCTCGTCGTCGAGGTGCCAGAAGGTGCGGATATGCAAGATGGGCTTCTTGAAGAGGAGGTTCTCGTTAGCACCATCCCGCCCGAAGAACGAGACTGGATGTTGAAAACTGCCGTCTTCGTCAGGTAAGTCTTCTTAATATCGCCTTTGAAGCTCTACGTACTCGTCGCCGCTGACATTCAACGACGCCATTTCTAGCCATGCCATCTCCGGCACTACTACTCTTCTCACGAGTGCAATGACCAGCGCCTCGAACTTATACATCGCACATTCGACGCCATCCACCGCAAGCGCCCCCGGTAGTAGAGGAGCCTCGCCGCGGCCAACCACACCGAGCGCTTCCCAAAAAAGTCAAGGTCAAAGTCATGTTGACCCACCGACACCGACACCAGCACCGGCACCTCCCTCGCGTACCCTTCTCCTCCTGCAATCCCCAACGACGCGAAAAAACCTCACCCAGATCCACGCCGTCAGCGGCACCGCCGCAAAACTCAGCAACAAAGCCGCCAGCGCCGTCGAGAGCTTGATCCAGCGCGCCATCGGAAGCAGCAGCTCCAGCTCCGGCTCCAACTTCAACCCCAACCTCAGCTCTGGCTCCAGCTCTGGCTTTAACCCCGACAAAGGCAAAGGCAGATCTTCCTCAGACACAGTCAAATATCCCATTCCTCAGCCTCAACAACAAGCCCCCACGGCGCCAGGACCACTACGCACGCGCACGAGCGTCGTGCTCTCTGCAGTTCTCATCCTCGCATCTATAGAAGCATCTGCAATACGACTCGTCGAAGCGGGGGGTGCGGCCGTCTCCGCGGCCGTCACGCACAAATATGGAACAACGGCTGGAGAAAATGCTGCGCTTGCCGGACGCACGGCTCGCAATATCGTGCTTGTGTACGTGGACGTGCGTGGGCTTGGTCGGCGGGTTATCGTGAAGCGTATGGCCAAGACGTGGGTTAGGAAGCATATCGCAAATGCGCGGCAGCAGCAGGAACAACGACAAGCCGCGGCCCCAGAAGAAGAGATAAATCCGGGTCGCTTATTAGTGTTTTGAGGACGTTTGAGTGTGTGGTTGGGTGGGTGATGTGGCATTGGTAATGTATAGATATTCGCGAAGTTTTCTCGGCCTTTTTCCAAGTTGGGGTTACACGGACATGGACCACTCTAGTGTGAGGCATAGCCGGAAGTGCGGTGAGCGTAGATTTGGCTTCGCGGTGCCTTTATCTTTCTGTAGAGATTTACCCAATACGTAGATTGTAGGTGAACAGTTGGGATCAAGAGAGCTGACAACAGTCCAGCCCTGAATAAACATGTACGCGAGTGGGGTTCTGTGATCTAGCCTTTTGTAGTTGGGGCTCCAGTGTCTACACTTAAATATATGAATCATGATATCATGCGTATCCAAAAAACATTTCGAGGTTGTTACGGTAGTCACATACGCTGCCCAAAAACCGTGCTGTGAACCGTAAAAACCGGTCTCTAAAACAACGAAATCTCCGGGGCGGACCCACGGCTCTCGAACGCGAGCCAATCGCCAGTGCCCGTCGGGAGTAAGCCCATGGACCGACATTTCCAAAGACCGAGTGCGAGGGTGACGATGTTGCAGATTAAGTAGACGAGCTTTTGAAGCGGGAGAGTGAAGAGTGATTTGGCTGTGGGGGACGACGAAGGACCTGGCGCAAAAGGCGCAAAAGCTATTATTTTTTAAAATAATAAATTTTTTATAGTCAGCAAGGGGATGCGGATAGAAACAACAGATGGGATGGGGAGTGGGGTGGATACGAGGGACCACCGCCGGGGGGTTTACAAGGCAACGAACAAAACGCAATAACTGAATCTGAATGAATGACAACACTCTCAACGCACCCTCGTTCATAGAAGATAGATTCTTGAAGGGAGAAAGCAGGAGCATAGCGACGATGCCCATGCTAAAGATCTGCACGCCCCCACCGGACATGTAAAGCATGAAAGCCTGCATGGGCAAGGACTTGACAGGCGAAATAGCAAAATCCCAAGCTTTTCTCGTCTTCAAGTCCTCGTACGAATTCACCGCCGCGCCCGCTGTACTCTTCGTCGCGGAGGACGAGGACGAGGACTTGCTAGTTCCAGATGCTTTTCCCTAATAATAGGATAGATAGATCAGTAAGCATTTCACACTCATTCATTCATTTGGAACAACCGGCATTTTCGCAACAAATGATCTCCCTTCACCCGTGCCGTGCCGTGCTGATAGCACGGCCCAGGAAGAAGAGTCATTTTGTACTACACCGCATCGAATCGATCGCGCAACTTGAACTCACCTTTGACACATCGGCAAAACCTGGCGGAGGTGGAAACTTGTTCCTGCACATCCCCCGCGCCAACCCGAAAAAAAGGGTGAGAAATGGAGATAGAACCAGAGGGAAGGGGGTTTGAGCGGGCTACCCCCAACTTACTTGTTTGACGATTCGAGAGACGCATAGTCGAGAGAAGTTGTGGTGGTGGTGGATGGAGACATGTGCTCGCAAGTACTGTAATCAGCGCCTTCCGGCCCTGTCCACATGACCAACAGGCGCTTATTTGTCGTATCCCACCTTGTTAAAGTTAGAATTATCGCGTAAATCATCCTACTGAAATAGAAAACAAGGTGGTACAGGCTCCATGTCATCTTCAGAGTCATGAAACTAATATATTTGTAAGAATAATGAATGGAACATCATTGGCTAACATATGGAGGCATAGCAGCTGGAGGTGCAGATGGAGGCATCATAGGCGTTCCTGGAATAGGTGCAAAACCAGGCGGAGGGGGTGGTGGATATCCCTGTGTCGGGTTAAACATGGGCACCCCACCCGGTGGTGGTGGCGGCGGCGGCTGCATGCCCGCAGGCATACCCATCGGTGGCATCCCTGGCACGTGGCCTTGGGGTTGCATAGGTGTCTGCATTTGCATCGACGTGAACCCAGGTGGTGGTGGAGGTGCTGCGGCCAGTGCACCAGCGAATTGACCCTGGTATGGACCAGTAAAGCTGCCAGACACGGGTGGCACAGCGCCGTATGCAGCCGCGGGTGGGCGTTGGGCAAGTGGGAGTGCATTGTTCTTCCTGGCCTGGGAAGCTAGGAGTCGTTCAGCGGCCGTGCCGTGACGCTCACCCTTCCCATCTTTTTTGAAAGCAAATTGGACCGTTATGGGCTTGTTCATGAGGAACTGCCCGTTCATGGACTCAATAGCCGCATCTGCAGATTCGAAGTCCGTGTAGGACACAAATCCGTAACCTTTTGATAAACCTGTCTGTGGATCACGCGCGATCTAATCGGTTACAGTTGTGAGTCATAAGGTATGTATCGTGAAAGGAAAGGGGAGGGGGAACATGGCTGACGTACCTTGGCCGTGGTCGCCATCATGCCGAACGCGCTGAATGTGTCATAAAGCAGCCGTTCATCCACATTTTCGTCCAATGAACCTATGAAGAGATTCGCGCCCACGTCGAGTTGCTTCTTGTCCGAAGAGGCCTACATGATTCCGCGGAGGACGATGGAATTTGAGCGGATCCAAAGCCCCGTGTCAAGGGATAGGGAGACCTGTTGCGCGCACCTTATTAACTCTTATTGGTTTTCCCCATAACTTTATCTGATTCATGATCTTACAGGCATATTCTGCGTCCTCCTCCGTTAAAAACTCGCAGAAGCCGAACCCTTGGTGTGCCATGGAAATTCGGTCTTTGGGTAAGTGTACGTTGACTGCAGACGGATGGATGGTCACGAGATGAGCGAGGTGCGAATGACGCGATTAAGGTAAGGAAGATATCGTACCGACTGGACCGGCCTGAAGCATGAGTTCCCATATGAGCGCGTCCGTGCATCGTTCATCCAGGTTGCCCTAGATCGAGATGAAGTGGATTGTAATTGTGACGATTAGGCGGAGGGAAAAAATGTAATCAGACGTACGAGATACACGGTAGCTTCCTGGTTCCGGTCATCCTGGGGCCGAGACATTTGACAAAGAGACGGTCAACGTGCAGACAACGTGAAAAGACGTGACGAGAGAGCTGGTCAAGAGTGTCCCGGGTTTGGCTCTGTTTGTCCGAAATCCTCCTCCACGGATACGGATATGGAATGCCGTGTCAGCTCATTTCATCTCTCTATCTCTCCTCCTTCCGCAAGGAGTATTCCTTTGCGTCCGGTTTTCACCCGCAAATGACTAGCGAGGCTCGATGTTTTGCCTATCTTGGATTGGAGGAGCATCGTGTCACCAGTGATATGAGGACTGCACTTGCACTTGAGCCCGGCCACGACTAAAAACCGCTACTGCGGCTCTGACTCACTTGCATGAGACTCTCTGGGCGCTTCCTTCAGTACAGTGAAACTTCAGACTTGCAGTTAAACTTTCATAATCCTGACTTCCTGGTATTCTTTCGGTCCGTTGAGGAGAGATTTATATCGCGTCCCCTGGAAGCGCAAGCGAATGGGTGGTATCGCCGAGCCAACCGATCTCCCGAATCATCCTCTTAATCACCATCACCACATCTTCGACATTTGCCGTCATAACCCCCTTTTCCCGTTCGCGAAATAATATGGTTTGAAACTATTATTATCGTTCATAAACTTGTATCACCCTCGCCTTTAAAAGCAGCCCGGTTTTTTCCACCCATCTCATCAGAGGTCAACCCCTACAAAGCCCTCGCCGTCACCGCGTCGCTCCCTTTCTTAAAAACCCTCATTCTTCACATTACCACCCGCTCTCGTAAAAAAAATGTACAAGCTCAACCTGCTCGCCGTCATCCTCATGTTTGGCTTGTCTGCGAGTGCCGCTGCCCCACGCGCTCTGAAGCAGGCGAAGGTCTTACGCGGTGACGAGCCTATCAAGGCACGCGGTCCCTGGCCCTCGCCCTCGTAAGTGTTCGCCTCGTCTACGTTCGTCGACGGCCTTCATACCCTCCCTGTTCCCAGGCCCAAGCGAGGTCCTTACTAGCGGCACTAAATATCGCTCGGCCGCGGGGGTTACCGTTACAGTGTCAAACATAGACTCAACCGCTCCGAGGATTCATCGATATTGACAATCCTTTCGTTACTCTATTTCTTCGCACCTCTCCTGACATGACCGAGGTTCTGTCACAAGACAATTTCTGATTGGACTTCCTTCGTGTTTGATATCATTATCTTTCCTTTCACACTACGCTCGTACTTTGTTGTTTTGTCGTAGAAAACTGGGTAGAACAATTCGGAGTCATTTATTTCTACATTGTAATATTCTACTCTCTCAACTGGACTTTGACTTTTAATTCCGTTTTAAATGCCGTGGATGAAAAAACCATATCCTATAGGGTTAATCGCCAGTTACCGGTCGCAGATATGACCGCCAACAACAACTTGAAGTCCGTCATGTCAAAACTATCTATACTGGACCTTTAAGAATCTATCTGCGGGTGTTTAGAAGATGGATGATCCTTCTGGGAGTTGATCAATCGAGCGGCGAATATGTCCCCAGAAGACTAAACCTACTGTTTCAGCTCCCGTGAAAGGAAAGACAAAGTCGTGACACTGGCTAGCCAAGTTAGCATGGCCGGCGGTATGCACATCCATGCATATTCTTCGAATTCGCACGTAACATACCCACAAAAGGCTGGCTCCCCAGCTAGGCGGCCGAAGCACACTCAAGCTGGCGGACGAGGATGAACTACGTACATGAGAGCGTTTGATGAGAAAAAATAAAACAAATAAGGTATACAGTATACCGTACTAAAGAGAAACTCGGGGAAATGACACCAGCATATGTATTAGTTTAGTGGCCTTGTCAAGTCAAGTTCAACTGCACCATGACTGGATGACCGTTAACGAGCAGTGAACTACTGTAGTGAACGACGACGACCGACGGCGAGATCTAAGATCAAATGCCATGCCTGCATGGCCCGGGCCCGTCCTCGCCTCGACTCACACATATGACCAAACTCAACAACCAACCTATGATACGCCATCCTCGGCACTGATTAACTTAGTGTTGATGATTGATGATAGCGGGGGAGAAAGGGTGGAGAGAAAGACTGTACGGCTCAACTCGGGGCCGATTGGGAAGGGAAAAGTACCGAGACCAGACCGCAATGGCCATGGCTGACCACCAACTGTTGAATTGTACGTAGCTGTCGCTGTTAGAGCGAGCCACGTTCTGGCAGAGTACATGCTGGCAGACGATCTGCGCGGGAACAAGGGAGTACCTGATCAAAAGATAACGGGACTTGTCGTCTCGCTTTTGGTTTTCTTTCTGAATTGAATTTGTCATGACACATAACCCAAAAGGTGCGTTGGTGCGTCACAACCGCCCTTTGCTCCCTTTTGTGGACGGGTATTAGATTTGGCCCCTCCCAGTACCATCGCGAAACTAACAACTACAAGACAGCAGACATAGAAGCGCCCACGGCAGAGGGATACACGGCCGAGAGAGAAAAAGGGAACTATAGGTATTGGGTGGGGGAGAGCGGCCAAAGCAACGTACGGAAAGGGAGGAGAAAGTAGTAGATACGCGGAATCGCGGGGTGGTCGGGTGTAAATGAGAACTACTCTTGAGTGGAATGGGCAATCATCGTCGGTGGTAACGTAAATGTAGGGATGGGATCGTAGAGCAAGCTTGGTGGTGCTGTATCCACCCTCATCAGACAACGACGCACTTGACGCCCAGGCTCCTCTTCTTGACGACAGGCGGGTCAAGAGCAGCTACGATCGCCTTTTATACATGTCAACCAAGTCAAAGAAAACACGTTCTACCAAGATGGTTACTTGCCTCGTCAAAAACGTTCTTGAGACCTTTCTGAGTGAGTGCAGAGCACTCGACATACTTGACCGCACCGAGTTCACGTGCGAGACGCTCACCCTGTTCAGGCGCAACGGGCCGCTGCTTTTGCCGCTGCAGTTTCTCCATCACTTGCGGATCATCGCGTAAGTCCACCTGGGTGCCCACGATAAGGCATGGAACTCCGGGGCAATGGTGGTGCACTTCAGGGAACCACTTCTCCTTTACGTTCTCAAAAGATGCAGGTGAGGTGACGCTGAAGCAGACGAGGAAGACGTCTGTCTGTGGATACGATAGTGGACGTAGGCGGTCGTAATCCTCCTGGCCTGCATGTCGCGACGCAATGGACGAAACATGAACGGGGTCCAGTGCCACCGAGCAAGGCCAAAAATGAACGCGCACTCACCGGCGGTGTCAAATAGACCCAATGTGTAGGGGTCATCGCCTATCATCACAGTGACCGCGTAGTTATCAAATACCTGCGTAAACAACTTGAAAATTTTCTCCGCCGCGGCCAGTAGATGGCCATTGCTTACCGTTGGAACGTATTCACTGGGGAACTTGTTCGTCGTGTATGAAATTAGGAGACAGGTCTAGTTGATAGTGGGGAAGTGACGGATTCGTTTATGAACAAGGCCCTAGGATGCATACCTTCCCAACAGCACCGTCACCAACTACAACACACTTTATGGTCTGCATATCGCTGAGAAAATTTCGAGAGATACGATAAAAACTATTCTTCCGGTGGTAGGAGGAGGATTATTGGGCATCAAACAAGGGGGTTTAACAAACGGGCAAGTTAAAAAGTTGGGGCAGAAAGGGTGGAGACGAGAGGGTGAGAGATAGCCGGGGCTTAGGCGGAGGGACACTCACAATTCACTGGGCCAAGGACGGAGGGCGGCTGGCGCGTGTGTGTGAGGTTGATAAGTTGGAAGAGCTAGTGACTGAGGGGCGTATGATCTCGAATGTTGATCAGTGTGCGATAAAAGACTGGGATGTGATACGCGTGAGTGAGGGGTGGCATAGAGTGAGGTGGGCAGGAAACGGGGAAAGAGAGCAAACTCACACCCAAGGCAGTGGCGAATGAACACGAGCGTCGTGCGAGGCAACCACCCTTGACCGTCGACGACACCGCTCCCCTTCGGGCGGCCCCCGGCCGGCCAAGCCGCCAAACCCGCCGTGCGACCCGGCCAATCTGATCCTTCAAACACCGCTTCGGCAAAATTATCCCATTAGCCGATGTCTCTCTGGACCGTGCGCAGTCCTCCAATATACTGTACAGTATCGCTAAACTCAAAACTATACAAGTTTATAACTTAAACAGAATCAAAAAACTGTGTCGGTTGCACGACAACCAGCATCGCAACCGCTACGGTCCTGTTAACTTGTTTTTATGCGCTTCCCTGAAGGTTCCATAGCTGGATATCAATCATCAGATGTCTCTCCCTTGCCACAGTGCCAGAACGCGTCCGACTTACATGCCAATCCCATAGGTTCCGTCCACCAATTCAGCATTCCGTCTCGGCTACCAGTTACCACCAAACTTTGCCCAGTCGTGTCGTTTCTTCGGTATGTCTATATTCCTATTATCAGAGCTTTCACAAGTACAACGAACACTTCCAACAACATACCGCAGAGGCTTGCACAATGCATCCTTCTAGAGGTTAGACTATCTGTCTCAACGTTTCGCAAAACGGGGGCGCACCTTCGCCATGGTCCAAACCGCAAAGAATTCTACCACTCGTTTGGTCCCATACAAACAAATAGCCACGTGCCGAACCGTACAGCACAACGTCATTCCGGCCCACAAACAACGCGTTCGCATCGTAGACTGCATCAGCTTGTAGCTCAGGCTCTACGGTATAGACTTGCATGATATTGCCCCAATTTTCATCCTGGGAAATGGCGACGAGATGTGCGCGTCCAACTTGCTGAGAAACTATGGCATGTGTTCCACTTGGGCGAATATCGATACCACATCTATGCAGTCCGTCAACACACCTAGACCTCGACAAACATAAAAGGAAGGACAACATACATCCTTGCCTTGAAAAAATTGTAGACTCGTGGCACCGTATCGGGCACTTGGCAATACCATCTATGAACCTGGCGTAAAATTCTGTTCACAGATAGCGTCAATGGGTACGTACAACACGCCATCCTTTGTTCCTCCCACCAATGCTGCGCCACCATCAATAAACTCAATTGCAGTCACGTTCTGCCTATCAATTGGCCGTTGAGACTGCCATGAGCCTATAACCCCATCAACTTCCTTGCATCATGCAACCGGAATGACCCGCTTACCCTGTTTCAACATCCAAATATATACTCCGTATTTTGGAAATGACGCCGCAATCCGGTCGCCATTATATGCAAGCGCAGTTGGCGCATCCTCCGGAGTCGCAACGAGGATTGGGTCAGAGAGATGACGTCCATTCCACACGTCGTGAGCACGAGGGGGCATGCTACTTCCCGGTCGTGTCCAGCGCATCAGCGCACCGTCCGAATACAGGGCAAGCACGCCAGCATCGTCATCCATCCATTGAGCAGAAACCACCGTAGACGAATGCGGCAGGCGTGCCACCTCACAGTACGTCACGTTGTCCCAGATGCGGATTGAGCAATCGGCGCCTAATGGGTTTCATATCCTCAACAAAGTCCCACGCCCACAGTCAGACGAATTAGCGCTTACACGTCACGGCCATCAATTTTCCGGTGTTGTTGAACGTTATGGCTCGAATTCCAACGTGCTCACCCTGCACTTCAGCGCATCGGATCGGCGATGCCGTTGGCCATGTAGATGGCGGTGGGCGCTTTGGCGGAATCTCGAGCGGCGCAGTCGCAGCAGGTTCCGTTCTAGGAGAAGACGCCCTGCGTTTTGTGCCTGCAGCCATGGGAGTCCCGCCGCGCCCACGTCCTTCAGCAAGCGAACGGGGTACATTAGGATGTCTCGCTGGATGGTCATGTTAGTTTCGCATGTCAACTGAGCATTGCAAGAGGGCATGTTCAGTTACATGACGCGAAATACGTACGGTGGCGAGGATATTGAGAGTACGTGTTGGAGGTCATACTTGGTCCTGAAGTGGGCGACGCCACCGCTTGCGGCGCAACGTCGGACCGAGGCTGTCGTGGTGGATGACCATTGTCAGGTGGTATCATTGCATGTGACGGCTTTAGTGGGGGTTTTGGTGAAACCGATAGTCCAAATGGCTGAGTGTTATGGAAGGGTTGCGCAGCGGGTGGAGACAGTCTTCCAGGGGCCGGTGAGAGGGTAAACGGGTGGCGCGGAGCAATAGGGATGGTATTCGAATTGAGCATAGCTGCCGATCGCCCACGTGCGGGTGCGTTGAGAGGCGTATGACCACGAATCCCACCAGGACCCGAGGCAGGTCGCAAAGACGGAGGAGGCTGCTCACTAGAATCTGGACCGGCGCGGAAAGGTGGGTAGAAGTCTGCGGAGCCCTCATCGCGGCCTGGTCGAAACGGTGGCCAGGAAAGTGTTTGCGGCTTTCTTAGAGACTGATTCGGTGATGGAGGATGAGGAGGAATGTTATTGGCACTACTCTCTAGAGAGCCATGGTTGTATGGACCTCGCAAACTGGCAGGGGACAGACGAGAAGGTGAATGATCTCTCTTTATACTCGGTGAAGGTGGATGTGCCGGGGTTGAAGGTGAGGGAGGGGCTTCAATAGGGCGCAGCGGTAAGATGGCGTCAGAACGTGACAACCGCTTTGCCGAGGATGGAACAGAGGCAACCTTCTCTGGTAGGAGACCGACCTGCACGGGCATTGACATAAATTAAGTCAATATTGCTGTGCTGTGAATAAACCAGATACCTTGCTATCTTCGTCAGAGAATGACGACGGAGGCAGGCCTACGCCCGGCACAAAACCGCTGGGAACGAATGAATTCCACTTCGTTGCGGGCTTGGTCTTGGCAGGAGATGCGGGGGTCGGTGGTGTCGGAGTAGGAGTGCATGGTTGCGGGGAAACCTCCGTAGAAAGACTAGGCTGGGTCTCGCTGGAGCTGGTCGCGTTGTCAGGTTGCTCAGCCCTACGGGCTGCAATATTGTATCTGCGTAAAGCTAGTGTTGATAAGGCAGCAGGCACAGAAGGACTCCAAGGTCTTTCTGGAGCCGGTAGAAAGGGGTTTCCATCCTCTGAGTCACTAGGGGAGCGCGCGGACTCAGAGGTCTCATCAGATGGCCCGGCTGCAGCAGGCAGGGCAGTGGGCACAGGAACAGAAGGACTCCATCGTTCCAATTGATCGTTGACATGAGCGTCGGTGGGAGTCTATTCCAGGTGAGTAGTTGCACAATCACTTTTAAGTGAGCACATACATTCGTCGATTCATGGTCGTACTGCGCCGGTGAGGAAAACGTTGGATGTCGCGCATCAACAGAAGGTGGGATTGAGCTGACAGTAATTGAGTCAACCTTCGCGGGGGATACGATGTGGTCGCGTTCAGCGTGCCGCGGGTGAGCAGCTCCCATCTTCGGCGCCGCGGTATTAGCAGGTGGTAGTCTGGCCCTTAAGTCATTTAACGAAGAGGAGACTGCCAGTGAACTGCTGAGAACCTCTAAAGGTGGAGGTTTTGATCCATCTCGCGCAATCGTGGGGTATTTAGTCTCTGAGCTTTCTTTGGGTGCGGGGGGAGGATCATTCAGGTTAGCCTGAGTGCTCGTGGTTATAATAGCAGGATCTGTTTGAACCCCAATAGAGTGATGAGAGGCCTTAGGGTGTAATACATGTGCTTTGCAATCGAATGAGTGCCATAGAAAAGGTGATATTGACACGTCGTACGTACCCAACGGCACAGATGCTTCAAGGCGTTTCGCCCAAGGTTTCCTCATTTTAAGTGGAAGTGACTGCTCTGGAGGCACGAGAGCGTCTTCTTCTTCTTCAACCTGAGTCTCCTCTTCAACATCTGAAAGAGAAGAAGCCTCCAACTCATGCCCCTCAAATATGATAGCACGGTCCTTGAAGGGTCCATCGGCAACAGTGAGGAGAATCTCCTTCCCTGGCTTGACTTCGATCCGTTTGTAGGCGAATAAGCTGAATTGAACAGCGCCTTTTGTTTCTCCTTCTCCCTCCGAGTCGCTCTCCGGGTCAACACGTCGAAGGATAACATGTGCCTTCTGGCTGGACCCGTGGGGACGAAATCGCAAGGGGCCCTTAATCCCAAGAACTGAAGCTGCTGTGGGTGCCAGGGACACTATCTCGTTGTCGATACTGGAGGAATCCGTCATGCTGAATAGTTTGTATGGGTCGTAGTGACCCACAGGGAGAGGAGGATGATTCGGTTTAGCTGAGGAACAGCCAACAGACGATGCACTTTGGTCAGACGATTCACGGCATTTGCCGACCCGTCCTCCTGCTCAACCTCCGACTTTACCCTTGCTCTTCGCAACAGCCATAGATTCCTTGCCCTTTCTCATCAAGACGGCTCCAAAGAGAGGTGTTCAAACAAGTTCTTCAAGTATGTACAATAATACAACGTTCTACTCTGCTATCCTTATTCCTTGATCTCAGGTATGACATTCCTCCACTTCACCCCCGCACTCTGAGAGGCACATATGGCTATCTGCCTGGCCGCGCGAATCTGTTCGAGTGACGCGCCCCCTCGACGTGCATTCGCCAGATGCCAATTAATCTGGCGGGGGTATCCGCCGCGATAAGTGAGCTAACCAAAATATACGATGTCTCCAGTTGGTCTAGGATCTCTGTATAGCCGTATACTGATCCATAGGCAATTGTGTTGCTGAACCACCCTGCACAGCTGTTCAGAATCGGATAGCATACTCAAGAAACATGGTTTGCTCACCCATATCAGGATATATCTTATCCAGGAGATCCTGCACACCATCTGCAGTTTCACCATAATTGGCTTGGAAGTATTCTTGGCCACGTTTTTCGAGCTCTGGCAAGGATAAGGTAGTATCTCTGCAGAGAGGGTCACACAATCTGTGAGTCTCTTCTGCTATTGTCACTCACCTTTGTCGGTCTGTATCCCGTAATTCCTCGGGCGTAACTTCGAGAAGAGAGACCAGGGCGTTTATTGCCTAGCAGAAGTTAATCACGATGTTAACTTATTCGGGATTAGCAGGGGTGTATACCCTTGAGTAACCCCCTATCATGCCGCCCTTGAAGATGGCATCGCGAAACCTGTGAGCGAGGACGTATTTTTCATGATTCGCCTCGGGGAATGGGATATTGAACTGATTCTGCGCTTGCTCAAGTCTTCCCAAGACATACTTGAACAGAAGAGGGACCGCCTCTGGCCTATTCGCCGCCGTGAAACTGGCGAGTGTTACGAGATACCACGGGTTACGAATGACTAGAGGGAAAATCACGTTGAGTACTGATATCCGTGATGGGTTTGTATGAATTACCATCCGATGAGGAGGTGATTTCTCCGTGCGGGTACAGAGATTCGAGGTGTTGAAGAGCTGTCTCAGAGGCTATGTCTGCCATCCCTAGACGTCGTAGCTTGGTTGCACGAGACGCCTAGACTTAAGAAAACGGATCGTTTGGGCGTATTTGTGCACTCCGAAGACTGATCTTTCGTTGCGCGGCGCTAAATATATACAACTGAGATTGTATCTCCACACAATAACCACTTCATGTCAGCAGTACTTACTACGATAGGCCGCGGATAATGGATTGTTCCAGCGGCTTGAGACCGCGTGCTTAGCCAGCCTACAGAGTTGGTCAATGGTGTGCGGCGCTGAACTGTTACTATACTCGAACTCGAACAATAACATTGTAACCCTAGACCCATACAACACGTATGTATGCCTCGAACCCAACCGAATTACTGTAAGTAGCCCAACAGCCATCATGCAATTGTACTAACGCGTTTTATCCCTCACGCTGACAGAACTAACCTGCCAATTTTATGCTACACTATTTCATGATGTTCACCGGGTTCGCCGTACTCCTTACTCAGAGCAGTCGACATCCTCGTCGGAGCCAGGTATTCCCGAACTGACTTTGTACACCTACTGTACCGCACCCCACACCGCAACTCTCCAAACAATACGGAAACAAGATAAAACTAGTGCTCCCCAATTGCAACGACCCTCTCTTCTGCTCCTAAGAATAACGTACTGTAGCAACAGACTCGAATTATATAATAGATCGCCTTGCAAGGTCCTTACCAACGCAATATGAATGTGTCAGCTCGACCCCGACCCTAGCTCCAAAACTTTGGCCAAGCGACCGCCAAACTCAAACTGATATCGGCCTTGGGATATTTTTTGGTAGTGGTGGCACTACCAATTTGAAGGAAGCGGAAGACAAAGTGAGAGAGAGAAGAACGGTCCAGTGCACCCACAAAAAAATATAGACCCCTAACCTAGATGAAAACAATTCTGCCCGACCTCAGCGACCCGACACATATCCTCACTGAATGCAAGCTCGAAAGCCAAGTGCTGCAACGCACCACCCAGAACCTAGATGGGCTAACTAAATTGCATTCTCATTGATTGAAAGACACGCGCGCCACAAGGCCGAGGGGAAGTGACTGTGTAGATCTCGGAGTCTGACACGCCTGACACCTGACAAGTGACAACGATAAAGATTGAAGCGTCGCGTTGATACGACTAATGAGTTTAACCTTCGAGGCACAAAGATCACACCCCTCAGGCAGACCAAAGACTACACAAGAATCGTAGAACTGGAAGCAGGTGAGAAGATGTGAAGAGAGTCAAGGAATAACAAGTGGCAGCCGCGACACGCTGACACATCCCAGTCAAAAAATCACATGTTGCTTTGCGGCTCTTTCCGGGCCGTATTGGTTGCCGCGCCGCGGTGAATTGAGTGAGGCGAGAGGGGACTCAGATCTCAGAAGTTAAGCTGACTCAGTTGCTGCGAGCTCTTTTTTTGCAGACTCGTGCAGTGTTGATGAAGAGACTCAGGTTTCAGATCTTACTGAGAATGTTGACGAAACCTCTCGAACCATCGCTTCTCTGGCTGTTCTGCCGAGTCTGCCCTACGTGCGACTGACGTATCATGTCCATATCACTTCTTCTATCGTTTATCGTATTGTACTCGATTGTTGAAGATGAATGTTCTTGCCACTCTGATGCGTCCTCCACTCGCGCTAAGGTCCAGAGACTCGGATCTTTAAATGGTTAGACTACCACGGCGGCGTCGAAGATGGGAACCCCGCTAGACCCATATCCCGTTGCAACTCGATTACTGGAGGCTCAATCCTACCTTCCGTTGATATGCATCAACAAAGCAACCTTACGTATCTGAAAAAAAACGGATGTGCTCACTTGAAAAAAGAGTTGCTTGTCAAGCTACTATTTGGAATAGGAATAGACTTCCACCGCTCATGCCAATGATCAACTGAAGTGATAGACTCTTTCTATTCCCGTGCCCACTCTCAGGCTACCCAAAGTACAGAGAAGGCTGATTCAGTTTAGCAGAAGCCAACAGAAAGCGCACTTTGGTCAGACGAGGCACACGACCCCTCGCCCGTCCGTCTTCTCATATCCTCAAGGTTCTTTTCTTTTCCTTTTCAAGACAAGCCAGATACAAGTCATCTTCAATGCTCTTTAAGCTGATTCAACGATTCAACGATTCTTATTCCTTTATATCCTCCACCTCACCCCTGTAAGTTCTATCTGCAGATCTAACAACTTCACTCTTCCTAGTCCTTGACTTCCGGTATAACATTCCTCCACCTCACCCCCGCACTCTGAGAGGCACATATGGCTATCTGCCTGAGTGCGCGAATCTGTTCGCGTGATGCGCCCCCTCGACGTGCGTTGTCAAGGTGCCAGCCAATCTGGTCGGGGGTGTCCACCGCGATAAGCGAGCCAACCAAGACGTACGAAGTCTCCAGTTGGTCTAGGATTTCTGTATAGCCACATACTGATCCATAGGCAATTGCGTTGCAGAACCACCCTGCACAGCTGTTCAGAATCGAATAGTGTACTCAAGCAACATGGTGTGCTCACTCCCATCAGGGTGTATCCTATCCAGGAGACCTTGCACATCATCTGCAGTTTCACCGTAAATAGCTCGGAAGAATTCTTGGCCACGTTTTTCGAGTTCTGGCAAAGATAAGGTAGTGCCTCTGCAGCTGCAGAGAGAGTCACACACTCTGTAAAGTTCTTCTGCTAATGTCACTCACCTTCGTCGGTTTGTATCCCGTAATTCCTCGGGCGTAACTTCGAGAAGAGAGACCAGGGCATTTATTGCCTAGCAGAAGTTAATCACGATGTTGGTTTATCCAGGATTAGCAGGGGTGTATACCCTTGAGTAACCCCCTATTATGCCGCCCTTGAAGATGGCATCGCGAAACCTGTGAGCGAGGACGTATTTTTCATGATTCGCCTCAGACAATGGGATGTTGAACCGATTCTGCGCTTGCTCAAGTCCTCCCAAGACATACTTGAACAGAAGAGGGATCGCCTCTGGCCTATTCGCCGCCGTGAAACTGGCGAGTGTTACGAGATACCACGGGTTACGAATGACTAGAGAGAAAATTACGTTGAGTACTGATACCCATGATGAGTTTTATATGAATTACCATCCGATGAGGAGGTGATTTCCCTGTGCAGGTAAAGAGATTCGAGGTGTTGAAGAGCTGTTTCTGAGGCTATGTCTGCCATCTCTAGATGTCGTAACGTGGTTGCACGAGACGCCTGGATTTAAGGGAAATGAAGTCATTTGTGCGTATTTGTGCATTTGGAAAGATGATTTTTCGTTGGGCGGCACTGAATATCAATATATTGTGTATCTCCACAATTGTGTGGACTAATTAACTGTTCCGGTGGCGCGTGGATACCAGCCTAGAGAGCTAGTCAATGGTGTGACGAACCGCGGCGGTGCCTTGAACCCTTAATCGAATGTAATAACGAAGGAACACACCTTAGACCCATACAGACACGATGACACGAAGTTATGTATGCCTTGAACCCAACCGAATTATTGATGGCCCAAGACAAACCGCCGTCAAGCAATTTACGTATCTCCCGCGATGAGTACCCGAGCAATGACGCAGAACTGACCTGCCAATTTTTAGCTACGCCATGCTAGACTAGATGCTCGCCGTGTTCGTATTCCTTACCAGGCTAGCACATATGCAGTTCGAACGGCAAGTGTTGCAACGTATCGCCCAGAACCTAAATGGGTTACGAGAATCGCATTTCTCATCGACAGAGTCGGAGAAAGATACGGACCTGCCATGTTGGGTCCCATCGCTGTGGCCTTGCCTCAACCCCAGGTCCGTCAAAGCCCATTAGCCGCGGTCTTTCTGCGATCCGTCCTTCTTTTCGTCCGTCTATTCCAGGCGCATTCCTCGGCCCCTCCCTTGAAAGTCCTGCATCAAAACCACAAGAAAAGACCTCGGAGCGGCGGAGCCCGATAAGTGACAACGATAGAGATTGACGCGTCGCGTCGATGCAACTAACGAGTTTATCATTCAAGGCGCGCAAAGATCACACCCCTCACGCAGACCAAAGTCTACACAGGAATCATAGAACTGGAAGCGGGTGCTAAGACGTGAGCGCGTGAGGAGATGTGAAGAGGATCAAGGCAAACTGACCTGACGAGTCCAAGTTCAAACAATCACATCATGTTGCTTCGCGGCTCTTCCGGGCCGCGGCGTTGTCGCGTGCCAGCTGTTGCCGCGATGGTCGCACTTGAGTTGAGGTTGAGGGCGAGTTGAGTTACGAGCTCCTTAATAATATATTTATTGAGGCAGGCAGACCTGAGACGAGAGGCTTCTCTTTCAGACTTGCATGCAGATGATGATGCTCTCACCGAGAATGAAGAAACCTTGAGCGAAACCTCTCGATTCTCGAAGCCTCGCCTCCGACTCGGAGTCTCTGCCAGTGGCCGCTTGCCCTCGGTGGTACGTGCGACTGACACATCATATCACTTCCTCTATTGTACTCACTTGATTGTAAAGCACACGTATCACGCCACCCACTACTCCGTTGGGCTTCAACTCCGAACCCCGTTATTGATAACATGAACGTGAATGTCTTGCCACTCTGTTGTCCGACACGTCCTCCACTCGCGCCCAACTTGAAGAACTAAAGGCCCAGAGACTCGGATCTTCAAAGGTTAGACTACCACGGCGGCACCGAAGATGGGAGCTGCTAGCTAGACCCGCGACACGTCGAGCGTGACCAAGACCCATCTCCCGTGGAAGTTGACTCGATTACTGGTAGTTTAATCCCACCCTCGGTTGACATGCATCAACGAAGCAAGATTACGTATCTGAAAATTGGATGTGCTCACTTAAAAAGAGCTGCTCCTATATGGAATAGACTTCCGCCGCTCATGTCAATGACCAACTAAAAAGATGGACTCTTTGATTCCCGTTCCCGCCGCTCTCAGGCTGCCCGAGGTACAGAGGAGATTGATTCAGTTTAGCAGAAACCGACAGAAAGTGCACTTTGGTCAGACGAGGCACGGCATTTGCCGCTTCTCTATCGTTCACCTGTCATATCCTCAGGGTGACTTTCTTTTCCTTTTCAAGTCAAGCCAAATACAAGTCATCTTCAATGTTCTTCAAGCAGATACAACAATTTAACAATTCTCATCCCTTTACCTCCGGTATTTTGTTCCTCCACCTCACGCCTGCAATTTCTATCTGCAGATCTAACAACTTCACTCTTCCTAGTCCTTGACTTCTGGTATAACATTCCTCCACCTTACCCCCGCACTCTGAGAGGCGTATATGGCTATCTGCCTGACCGCACGAATCTGTTCGAGTGATGCGCCCCTCGACGTGCGTTATCGAGATGCCAGCCAATCTGGTTGGGGGTGTCTACCGCGATAAGCGAGCTAACCAAGACATACGAAGTCTCCAGTTGGTTTAGGATCTCTGTATAGCCACATACTGATCCATAGGCAATTGCGTTGCAGAACCACCCTGCGCAGCTGTTCAGAATTGAATAGCGTACTCATGTTGCATGGTGTGCTCACTCCCATCAGGATGTATCCTCTCAAGGAGACCCTGTACGTCATCTGAAGTTTCACCATAAATAGCTCGGAAGAATACTTCGCCGCGTCTTTCGAGCTCTGGCAAGGATAAGGTAGTATCTCTGCAGAGAGGGTCACATAGTCTGTGAGTGTTCTGCTAATTATCACTCACCTTTGTCGTTCTGTATCCCGTAATTCCTTGGGCGTAACTTCGAGAAGGGAGACCAAAGCGTTTATCGCCTGGAAAAGGTTAATTGCGATGTCGGTTTATCTGGGATAGCTAAGGGCTATACCTTGGGTATGCCCCCCATCAAACAGGCCTTGAAAAAGGCATCGCGGAACTTGCGAGTTAGGAGGAGTTTTTCACGATTCGCCTCCAGGGCCGGACCTTGAACTGATTTTGCGCATGCTCAAGTTCTCCAGGACATACTTGTACAGAAACGGATCGCCTCTGGCCTGTTCGCAGTCATGAAACTGACGGCTGTTACGATATACCACGGGTTTTGAAGGACTAGTCAAGTTACATTGAGCACTGATACCCATGACAAGAGAATTGTATAAGACTACCATCCAATGAGGAGGTGGTTTCCCCGTATGGGTACAGAGACTTGAGGTGTTGAAGAGCTGTCTCCGAGGCTATGTCTGCCATCTCTAGACGTTCCGGTTGCCAGTGGTTGTATGGCGGCTATGGTCCCCACACTGATTCTGTCGTTTGGGCCTATTTGTGCATATTTTTTTCGTTGGGGGAGGGCGCTCAGCGCCCAGGGGGTGTCCATTTAGCCTATTCAGTAACAACATAGTACGTAGCGAAGGAGTGAACGTGAGAGCTTAGCATTTAACCCATTCAAGTTGTGGGTACACGCTTACTAATTAGTATTATCACGTCTTCTACGGCTTCACTCTCGGCCCGCGCGCTTCCATACAGTCACATGACCCTATTGGATGTTGACGGGAACGCCCTCTCGGCTTTGAACTTGTAATGAGCGATTCAGCAGCAACTCGAAAACAGCTCAAGATCAAAGCTGGAGGCGTGAAGCGGTTCGTGGCCCTCCATGTTCTTAGCGTTTATCCAGGGTATACCGATGATTCGATTCCTCATCCCCCGATAACACGCCAGATACCAGAAAGAACTAGCGCTGTACCGCGCCGAGGTCGTGGAAAACCAACGGAAACTCCAATCTTTCACTACTACAGCTAGTACTAATGGAGAAGGAGGGGGAGGGGGAGGAGAGTCATGGGATGCCAAGAACGCGGTGCGAGAAAAATTCGTCTAATATTCCCTGCACCCCTCGCTCAAGTATTTGTTTTCCTTCTTTCATATGGCAGGCGAATTTAGTGCGCGAGAGCGAGAATATGGTTCGTGATGTTACGACGCGACTCGAGCGCGCTGCAGGGGAGCTCGAGGATCTCATAGTACGTGCTACACTGTCGCCGCTCTTTTCTATGATCCTGCTGATGTGGGTAACATCAGAAATCTGCTAAAAGAAATGCCGAACTGGAGCAGGATCCGGAAACACGCGATGCTGAGGCCATCCTTGCGGCAGTCGGTAGTGCTTGATGACAGGGGGTGGCCGGGAACCCAACGTGTAGCATATTCTGTGACGATGCGCGCAGCAATATCTTTTCCTTGTTGCAAATGCGCGGGCGGTAACCGGTAATCAATAATCGCCAACCGTCGCAAAACTGGACAAGAAAGAAACATCACCATCCTACGTACCATGTAAAGAAGTAAATACACGCTACGATACATACAATGAGGGAGCTAGATTGAATACAAACCCAACCCAGAACAAAAATCGATGTATACCTTGCCATAACCCTCAGTCCTCCCTCGGCTGAGCTTTCACCTCTGCCGCACGTCTAGCATCTATCAACCTAGTGAGCGCGTCGAGGGCGCCTCGCCACGCACCGCGCTCTACGCGCTCCTCAAGCAGTCCGCGCGTTTTTTCCTTTGCCTGCGAATGGCGCCCCTCGGTCCCAGTTCCACTCGAGCCAGGGTCTGGAGGGAGAGGGAAGGGGAGCCCCACGCCTTGTGGTGGAGGAACGAATCCGGCTGGTGGGGCGGTAAGGACTGCGGGTGAGATGCGCGCGGCTCGGATGTGTGCTAGGGAGGAGCGGAGGGCCATTTGTATTCCCTGGATGATTGATGATTTAGTCCATGACGTTGATGGGGGGGAGGAGGTAGGGTGCAAGTGAAGGGATGGATGTGGAGAGAGAAAGAGAGTGAGAGGAGAAGGAAAAGCGGGTAGACGCACGTCGAGGGTTTCAAAGTATTCACCCACTTTGGCGACGAATTGTTCACTGCGCTCGTCGCCCTCCGGGAGGAGGTTTTCATCTGGTGCATCGGTTTGGGAAGGGAAAGGAGGGCAAGGGAGGTGCTTGCGAGGGAAAGGAGATGACCTATGTCCTGTTCAGTTGTGGGTGTTATGTGATTGTACAACAGTCAGTAGAGGGGCGGGCCACCTTAGGCGAGAGAACCGACCTTTTCTACTCTCCCAAGATCATGTATTTGGCGGGCTGTGCGGGATGAGGACCAAATTGGGTCTGCGTCGTAGTCTGCCATGAGGGACCACTGCTGCCAGAGTGACGACCTTTTTTTCTTTCAAGTCAGACTGAGTCAGAGATAGTCATCGGCTCAGCTATGCGTAGGGGTAGATGGTGAGTTCGAAGAAGCACGCTCACGGTGATGTGTACGGGGCAGAGGAAGAAAATCAGCAATTAATCAGCGCTGCCCGAATGGTGGTGTGCTCAAGTTTTAAGCACGATGTCCTACTTGTTAAGATTCTTTTCAGTCCCCGGCTTGCGTTTTTAATGCTCTTTTTGCGTAAATGATATCGTAAAAGTACAAGAGAAATTTGAACATGGCATATATATAGTACAGTAGACAGTACAAGGGGCATCTAGCCTCGAAAAGTGATATAAAAATACAATCGGTTAAATGAAATCTGAGGCGATATATGGGTGAGAGCATGGGATCTCCTCTACATGGGGAAGACCATCACACCCGTCGTCCTCGATACAATCAGCAATTTCTTCTGCCATCTTCAGTCCCTCATAATATGCTCCATGCAAGTAACCTAGACACGACGTCGCCGTCCGTCGCGACGCACCAGTCCAAGTCAGTGGTTCAGGCCCGCGAGGGGAGGAAGTAGGAATTAGATTCAGGGGTAATACCCTGATTCCGGACCTACCAAAGTATTTAAAACTCGTCGCCTCGCCACCAAACCAAAGTCTCTGCTCGACCGTGGCTCTCAGATTGGTGTGGTGGCCCTCAGGAAACTTGACGGCCAATTGCTGTAGCTACCCCGGTAGAGCGGATCGTTCAGCCAACGAGGAAAGTAGAACGCGTCGGGTTCGGGATCGTCGTGTTGGGGTACATCGAACGAAGGACTTCGAGAACTTCTGCTTTCACAAGTTCGTCGCTCATTAACTCTATGCGTTTCGAGAAATCGCCCTATGTAAGGGATTTAGTCGACCAAGTCTTCAGCGCTCTGGCGGACAGAAAACAAAAAGTAGTAGAAACGTACGGTGACAGTGACGAAAAGGATTCCGGAACCTGGGAAGAAACCATCCATGTCAAGACTCTGCCAGACGGGGTACCACCCCCGCTCGTGATCAGCATACAGCGCAAACTGGAGTATCTTTAAGTCAGAACGCCCTGATAGTCGACAGGTGGGAATCTGTAATGCCAGGCACCTCGGTGTCAAACCAGAACCTCTCAGGGAACTGCAAATATATCTTGGTGTATGTTCCCTGTACGCGATTGTTAATAAAATAGAGGAAGAACCGCCACGGGTTACTCGGCTGACCATCGCCATACCGTGTATCGCTTCCGATTTCCACCTAGGTAAAGCAGGCTCGAAGAGAACATCATCGTGCTGCAAAACTCCGAGACTGAACGTGACCAGGGCATAGTCCGCACTCAAGTTACGCCCGTCAGCAAGGTTCACCCATACCCTATCATTAGAGTATTTAATGGTCTTAACAGTCGCATTCAGCAAGACCTGATCCTCGGAAAGAAATTCAGCGGCTTCGGACTGAATGATGCTCGCGAATCCGCGTTGGTCTGTCGTCAGAAGGTTATCATAAGAGAAGCCACCGTAGTTGCCATCAAAGGTGAAATTAGCCGCCTAGAATATGCGTGATAAGCAGCAAGGCTTGCGGACAAACCAAGACGATCTGGCTCCGAGTAGGGACTTTTTATCATCACTCTTCGGAACAGCAAACGCGACTGGCTGTTATGTAGAGAGGATACGTTACCCAAGAAGACGCAAGCCAAGAGCTTTGCTCTGGTGTCTGGGCATATTCCCAGTCGAATTGATAGTATTCAGAAGCTACCTCGTGAGGCGTTCTAGGTTTGGCACCGAGAAGAGAGTAGCCGCTACGAGTTGTCGTATCCACTAAACCTCTCGAAATCCTATCACCTTTTAAAATGGTCATGTAGGCTGCAGCCAAAGGGTGAAGAGGTGGTACTTGGGGACATACCTCCACCTACAGTCAAAGCTTCGAAGTTATCGACCGCGGCGCGGAAAGTCGGCATATAATCCACCAGGCCAGTATGGTCGTAGGTTGCTAAAGGTCGAAGATATCGGCAAACGGACGAACAGCATTCGAATTTGCTAGAACATACTCATGCTACCGCGATAATGGTTCGGCTGGGTCAATAAGCTATGTTTTCGGGCCAAGTCGAAGATGGGGTTCGATGGGCCATTTTCCGTCTGCGTACCGTGGATCCAGTCCGCGCCCAATTCCAAGACATACTCCCTGCCCGCCGCACCAAATGAAAAGCTCTTCATACGTCCGCCCAGCATCTCGCGTGCTTCGATGATAGTGAAATTATCTATACCTCTCCGATGCAGTGTCTCAGCAGCCATGACACCAGTAACACCTCCTCCAAGGATAAGGACTTGAAAGTTGCCAGGCTCCGTGATATGGCCCTGCTGCGCAGGGCAGCAATGTTTGAGGTAACGAGAGACGGTGGGTTGGAAAGTCCGGCAAGACCACCAGGGTAGAAGGTCTCAATATCCGTACAATCGATAGGAGTAGACTGAGGGAAGCAGTGAGGGAGTGAGCGGAGGACGCCAGAGCGTCGCTGAAAATCGTGTCGGATAGGAGGTGCATGCCAGAGGTGAGTTGGGTAAAGCAAATAATCGAACGGACGGAATAGCTGTAGGACACTGGCAGTTTCCCGACCCCTCTGCGGAAATAGTCATAAGCCTGAGGAGGGCGTTCTATTTAACCTTTTGGGTGGGGCCGCAAGAAAAAGGACAAGTCGAGGAAATGATATGCTGGCTCTGGCTAAAACCGTTTTAAAACAACCACTGATAGGCCTGCATGGAAGCAAAAACGTCGTCAGCAGCCGCAGCCAGTAGGAGTAGAACGGCCCAGTCTCTTATCTATTTTAAATTCCAGGCGGACTCGGATACAGAACCTGAGCTGAGATAGCGATTGAGGGCGTATCCCCCACACCCACGGACACTGGCACCGACAGAAGACAGGGACGCCATACGTACAGCGCAGCGCGCAGTGCTGTTTTGGCACAAGTCACAAGTTAAGTTAACTTCTGTCGGACGGAACATATCTTCATTGCCGCTTTTGTCGACGCACAAGGACAGACGGAACGCCACGTTGCCACATTGGTAAGCACTGCCGTTAAGAGGAACGTGTTGTCTAGAGGCGTTGATCATGAGTGGATGTTCAATCCCTACCGTTGGTCCTGAGGCCTGATTCGTCTATTGTCTCCTCATCACCTCAGTGAACTCACGAGAGAACGGTCAATGTTCGCAGCGAATCGGGAAATGGTCCGAAGTGTGAGAAAATCGGTAAAACATTCAACTGCACCTGGACCACCCACCATCCCTTTCTCTACCATGAGTTCAAGAAATACACTCCAAGAGGCCCTCTCTAAACCACTATAATGGATCTACCAAGTTCTCAGCCTCCATTTCTTCACCCGACACCAGATCCTCCAGGGGATCCTTGAATTTCTCGAACTCCAAGTGTGCCGCGGTTGCGAAGCCAGTCTCGGTCGTATCATCGACGTCATCATGGCGTACAGGTTCTGTTTTGGAGGCGCGGACCTCTTTCCCTATGCAGTCGCATATTCGGACCAATGCCTTTGCCGAGTTCTCATCTTGAAGAATCGTCCTGGCATTTTCTGATGCGAAGGCACGTGCTACAGGCAAGCAGGATGCCGTCACAGGACCAACGACGGTGATGTCATGGACGACAACGCAGATAGTGTCGTTCCGTTTGAACTCTGGACGACTGCATGATTTCCTAGACGATTTTATGTAGAACCCGAATTAGGCAGACTGCGAAGGGCACACACTTTAAATGAATTCGTTTACAACCTGACTTTGCCGCCCATAAATAGAATGCGGAGACTGGCTCCGGCGGTAGATCAGGAGATAGAACTTCTAGAATGAAGTGCATGGCAGCTTCCAGGATGCACATCGTCTTCTCAAAATTGTACCCTGAATCGATAAGGACTGCCGCAATCACACTCTCCAAGATGTCACTAATGACCTTGGGAGGATCATGCGCCCAACTGTGCATCACAATCTCACGACTGGATGTCGCTTGCAGGATGGGTATGTATCGTTCGACAGCAGCGGTAAGACCCGGGTGGTCAGCCAATAGAAAGTTGTGTAACTTCAGGACGTGAACTGCTACAAAGGCCAGAGCGGGCCCGCAGACTGCCCGCGCACGCAAAGAACTAAGCTGACCAGAGTTTGCATGGGGAAATTTTTTAAAGAGATACGTCATAACGACTGTATCAACCACAGCTTTGACATAAATATCAGCTAAGTCATGGAAATCACATTACGAGAGTCGTACCATCCCCGAGGAACTCTAGCCTTTGGTAAGATTTCCCGCCCGAACAGAAAGATGGATGCGTCAGGGCTTCCTGTAGTAATTCGACATTCTGGAACTCATAACCGAGAGCATCTTGCAGCTCCGAATAGACCTCAGGCGCTCGATTGACGTCAGGTCGGGCGTAACGTAAGTGCCACGGCAAGGGGCCCCCAAAGTTCAACCCAAGTGCAGTTCCTACTTGTAATCCCATCAAAAGACCCCCAGACAGGTAGCCGGCACCGATGATCGCTTCCATGCAGTCCTGCAGACTTCTTCGAGGAATGCGTCGCTTTGCAGTTCGGTCACTACATTCCGGATCTTGCAGAGATGGGCTGTCCACCGCTACCACGATAGGCCACGTCTTAGCGTTCGGACCCTCTATGTTCAAATAATGTTCTATGCCGATCACTTTTCCTCGAAGCATGAGGGTGCGGTTTGAGATGAATTGCTGGCGCAAATTGTCGAGTTGGCCTTCATGGTAATGCAAGAACTTGTTGTATAAATGCACAGACGTGCAGAGCTTCAGCACGGAATCACCAAGCGTCTCAAGGCGCTGGTTATTGAAACCTGCAGCCGCAGCGGGCAGTGTCGTTGCCTCAATGAGGCGGTCATCAAGAATAGGAGTAAGGCCAAGGCCGATTCTGGCGCAACGAGCACGCCACAAATCTTGGATGCGGTGTAGAAGGCGTGGTAATAAAGCAAAGAGGGAGAACATTTCTTCTGGCATCGGGAAGATGGAGGTGGAGACCAAAGGGAGAAGGAATGGTCTTGAATCACTTGCAGCAGCCATGTCAACGTCGACGGACGTATCCCGGGTAAGAGGTCGTACATTCGGGAGGTTTGTCTGGGTATTGGGACTACTTCAATGAGCGGCCCCTCGGTTGGTATCTCTGGAGGGCGACCTTTTCTTTTCCTGATTACCCATTTAAAGTAGTCCCAGAAAGTTTCAAATCCTGCCTCGCGATCTCCAGCCGAGGGCTTCGATAATGGGGTCAGGTCTAATCGGATCTTGTGGAGTAGAAACGGACGACCATACTGCATGCTATTCGTGACAAGAATGTGATCATACTCACGCTCATCCACGCCCGTCGGCTCGAGCTTGACGAGAGGGTCCTTCAATAGTCGTTCCACTGCTGGGAAATCTGGTTGACAACTATCTGGAGCGATGGGAACCAAGAAACACGACAATGGTGTCAAGCGTGGTCGAGCGGAAACGCGCCACCACAACCCAAGTTCGGTGTAATCTTGCAGGAGTCTACGTTCCCGATACTCTTCTCCCGAGTCAAGGTTGACGAGTTCGGCTTCTCCCACTGTCAGCGCGGTGCCATCCCAGACAAGTTCGGTAGGTGGAAGAGGCGTCCCCGTGATAATTCCAGCAATGCGCTTTCCATCCACGTTAACGGGATGTGACCATAGTCTTGATCCCAGGGTCCATGGAGTAAACACCGTGACGTCCATAATTTCGGGCACCTCCATGACATCGTCCAGAAGACTTGGATCCTCGCAAATATCAGGTTCTGCCTTGGCATGCACTGGAAGTAGGTGATCATCAAATATCTTCAGCCCATGCAAAGCCTTGACAGCCATAAATGCAACAGCTCGCTTAGCTTCTTTCGTTGAGTGCTTGCGGGACCTTCGTAGACGAGGTGCTCTGGGGCAACGGCAGCATCGAAGGGAGCCATACGGTCGAGACAAAGGTACCGCTGTAACGTGGTTTTTGTGCCGGAGTGAACGCATCACGTGGGATGAGTGAGCAAAGATGTCCAAGAAGCCCGATAGCCGTGTTGTACGTCAAAATTGCATTCGTGCTTGGCACAACAAATCGCTCCCGCTTAGCGAGATCTGTCGGATAGACATAGTCGCCGCTATCTCCGTCATCGTCCATGGTCTGGCTGCCATTAGGACTTGAGTTGAGAACAGGAGTTCCGGACTGATATAGCCTCCTGATATGGGGTTCGTTCTCGGAGAGGGATAGATAATTGTCACGTTGTGAGGTGTTGTTCTGCTGTATCATGACCACAAATGTCGAGGTCGCACGTCGCGCCCGTCCACGTGACTGGACGTAGCCCACCATACCCTGCATAGAGTCGAATCGAACTGTGAGATCACAGGCCTGGAGTCATTTAATCACTTTTCTCCAAGCGCAGGTATGCCAAGGACTAACTGGAAAGTCCAAGCCTTCCTCTGCCACAGGTGTGGCAATAACTATTGCCCATGATAAATGAAAGGTAACCACCAGGAGTACTCACTTACGCAAATTTATTTTTCCATCTCGGAAGTCATTGACAACATTGCGTTGTTTTTCTGTGGGCATGCCTCCTCCGATGCCTTTCTCTTCGCCCCCGTGACCTACACACTCTGCACAGTTGATAATATCTCTAAGTATTGGGACACGGGAAATGACGCTAGAAAGCACCCTGGCAATATGGCGGCGCTCCACAAACACAATGCCATGGAAGTCGGGCGTATAGCTTTCCAACAAGATGTCAACAAGAGCCTGAACCTTCGGAGAGCACCACTCGAGGCGAAAAGCCCAGGGAACGGATTCGTCTTCGCTATTAGAGACGTGTTCGAAGAACGGTTGGTACTCCGCCAAGACCTCGCACAAATCGTGCAATTCGGAAATACGAGGAGAGACTGAGGTATCGATCTCGCTAGAGCTCTCTGTAGATAGATACCGCTTACGCAGTGTCTCCATCTCATTGAGGTCACGAGGACGTAATAGTTCCGATATACGCATCTGAAGGTCACAGTAGAGAAAAAGCTCGGCAGCAAAAATCCCCAGATTCTCTAAGGTGAAAAGATAGCGGGTATTCAGTTGTTGCCAGGGTATGTCGATGGATTCTGGAATTTGAGAGTAATCGAAGCGACTCCAGATATGGGGAATGGGGTATTCAGGATAAGATCTCGGAGGTGAGGGGAATTCTCGGATGACCTGAAATAAGGCGTTAAGACAAAAGTTTTGCGCATGGGATACTATTCTACCTCAGTAGGCTTTGAAGAATGGCGAGCAAATTCGGCCAAGTTTTCCTGAACGGTGACAATCTGGGCATTCAACTTCTTTTCTAAATCCGCTAGCGAGGTTTGCGGCGTGGAGGTCCACGTAGGACAGGCCGTCATACCAAATATTTTCGGTCGATCGGGCTCGGGACAGGCTCGGTAAATAGCCATCACGGTGGTGTATGGGTGGTTTTTGCGTGCATGATGGCATTCATCGAGGACAAGAAGTGAAACCTATGGCCCGTTAGAAACAGATGACCCAAAGTGGGCAGGATATGCGTGCCTTGCTCATGCTCCAATGTGAGTGCGTGAGTACGTTCAAGAAAATCTGCCCTGTATTTGATGAGAAGAACATCGCTCGCTGCAGAGAGACGGGCTCACCCGTCATCACAAGTACGTCAGCCTGCGAGAAGAGGTCGTTCCAGCGTGTATGATCTGTGACGCTGGCCGAAACTTCGCTATGGACCTGCGCCACACGTAACGAAGTGTGTTGAGCGATGAATATGCTCTGTTGTTCCACCAGAGGAACTTTTGGCACAAGAAACACAGTGACTTTTTTCTGAGAGTGCTCCTGCTCGGCAATCCATTTGATGAGCAGGGCAGATATGAGGGTCTTCCCGCTGCCTGTGTCAAGCACAGCGATGACATTTTTCTCTTGCGCCTTGGAAAAGATCTCCTTTTGGTACTCGCGTGGAATGAGAACCTCGCCAGGCTGCGGAATGTATACCAGAGTCATGATAATGATAGTGAGATGAGAGGTAGAGGAATGCGATGCATGACAGCACGTTGTTTGCGTCGAGGATGCGGAGAGCAAGTACACATACATACGTACACCTACGCCACGCGGCATCCGGGCCGATCAGACCAGATATCGCTACGATGAGCCCAAACCAGGACACTGAATTGTGAGCATATATCTCGGCCTGAGTACATCCAATCATAACGACAGACCCCTCTTACCAGCGATGAAGCCTTGCGAAAACATGGCATACTTCCTCCACGCGAACCCACTCCGCCCTCTCCATCCCCACCCCCATTATCGACCCTCGATGACGTACTCGAGGACCTGACTGCTGCGGAACTTCAGGAACTCGGAGAGGATGTCCAGGATGACGCAGTAGAACGGCAGATTGCACAGCGTCGAGTGCAGCGACTTGTAGAAGAACGTCTAGAGGCACAGCGCAGGCGTTTTGGCAAAGTCATCCCCATCGGAAGGGATGACTACACGCGCGAGGTCACGGAGGCTAGCGAGCAGCACGAACCTGGTGACGTTGAAACACGCGGGACAGGCGTAGTTTGCTTTTTGTATAAGGACGGGTAAGCGGTGTTGTTCCGCCCTCTCTCGCGTTCACATTCTTTTCAAATGTTTACGTTTTACAGTATTCCACGAAGTGACCGAGCACACGCACATGTTCGCACGCTAGCAACTCTCCATCCACGCACTAAATTCGTTTCCATCGTTGGTGACAAGTGCATACCGAACCTACCCGACTCTCGTGTGCCCATGTTCATCGTGTATCGGAAAGGTCAGATCGTCAATCAGATCGCGGCTTGGGGATCGGCTCGAGAGCCAAAGCTTGAAGGTGGGTTCTCCGTTGCCATATTTGCCTCAATGCTCGACCTCGGCTGAGCTACTGTGCTACAATTTCAGAGTTAAAAACATTGCTCATTGCATGCGGCGCTATCGTTCCTTCTGAAAAGAAACCACCAGCAAGTTCGAGTGACGACCTAGACGAAGAATCTGAGGAAGAGAATTCGCACGAAGGATCAAAATCCACTTGGGCCAATTACTCTTCCAGGAATGTACGCAACGCTTCAAAGAAGGACGATTCCGACTCAGACTTTGATTTATGATGGCCGCCTCATGATGTGTATAACGCGACCGCAGCATCGAGAACACTCAACCCATGACGAACTTCTTGGAGGTATTATGCTATATTAGACGTTGTATCAAATCCCCAAATATCGTAACTACTGTATTGGACGTTCGCCGGTTCAGCCCAACCGAAAACACGGACATTACGATACCCGTTCCGCGGGTGCAATAGCCCCACTATCAGCGTCACTTGTACCAGGATTAACCTCAACTTCCGCTTCCTTTTCAGCCTGTTTGCTACCCATAACAGTCGCATTGACTCTGTTATCGAACCCATCGGTAACATGTGCGGTGAAAACTCAATCATATCTAGAACACGTACGTTAACATCACCTGGACCTTCTTTTTCTCGCCGCCTGTGGGGTCGATGAGATCGATAGCGAGGCGCTTGCTACCCTTCCAGCCGTAACTCCCCGTCGTGAAGGAGCAAGGTTGTAGCGTAACTGCGCCAAGTAAGTCCGTGTCGTCTCTGGCAGCAGGGGTGTGCGAGTCACGACGACATGTAGTGGGACAGCGTGCGCTTTGAAATCTGAAGCTGGGATGGCCCGGCCTGAGTAAGATGTGAGAGTGAGATGCGACAGGTCCACGACCAGTCCGAGTCGTCCGAGAAAAACTTGAAACGCGTACTTTGAGTCCACCTTTCACGTCCTTCGCAGACCCAGTGTTCTCCCTACGCTTGGCGTCGTCCTCGCGCGTTGCGACACCTGCATCATCCGCTGAACGTTTCTTGCCTACAGTAGTAAGACCGTCATTGAAAGATGAGCCGAACAAAGAAATTGGCGTACCACTGCCCGTCATGTTGTGTTGCTCGACTCTCTAGTTGTTAGTCCGTCAGCGCGTCAGTCGTGACACTATTGCTGGAGTCTTTATACAAATGGACCCAGTTGTGGCCGTTGTGGCTGCCATGGCCACACTCTGTTCCTTGGAGACCACAGTTGAACGTTGAGCTGCGACTTTCGTAGGTACTGTCGCAGTTGGGTACATAAACCGAATTTCATTGTCCGACTTGTAACAAAGTGATACAAGTTGCGGCTAGACAAATATCGGTGTGGGATCGCGAGGATGTATGGAACGGGTGGCTGTCACTCGGGAATGCACCGGACGGAGGTCGAGGGTTCGAGCGATCGGACGATGATCGTGAAGGGATGGGCCCGCACCACCGCCGGGTTTGGAAGCGCTCCTGAGGTGCGGATCTGAGTTAGCGTGCACGTCTATCGGATCCGAGGTCATTCGATGGCAAGTTCGATGGCGAACTTGCCGAGGTTAATTGCCCCCTTGGAATTCTCGACACTTCATTACAGTATCAACCCCCAGGTACCTACTGTGCCGGTGATGGCAACCAGGCCTTACCCCGATCAACTTCCCCTTAACGTAGACCTTCGAAATATTCCTATCATCTCCACAAAACAAAAACCGCTCCAATGACCCTCTCAACTCCTTTTCCTTTTCCAGATTCAACGGGTCCGAGGGCCAAAATCCCGGATTTTTTACCCCTGATCCCATATTCACCAACAACGCGTCAAAGGTCTTATCTTTAGCAAATGATCCGATATGTTCGTCGAGGTCGCACACGTGCGCACCACCAAGGGTGGCTAGGTATAACAGGGTCGCTACTGAAAATTTACGATTGTTGTATCCCGGTTTGAGAGGTTCGGAGGGGTTATGTTGGAAGGCGATAGCCTTAGAGGCGATGCTCGCATGTTGTATGGCATTGAGGATCGAAGGATTAAATCCTCCGGAAACGTCTGTCCCTAAACCGACCTGGGAGGAGTGTTTAACAAAAGGTCAATCGCATGGGGGCGAAAATCCGAACATTGATATCTGCATCCAAATACTTCCCAATAGGAGCAATCCCGCTGCTCAAGTTGAAGTTGCTAGTCGGGCAGTGACTGATACCAGCCTTGGTTTTCACAATAATCTCCACCTCATCGTCTCCAAGATGGACACCGTGTGCTAGGATAGTTTTCGGGCCAAGCAAATTGAATGATTCGTAAACTTGTGCGTATGATTTGTTGCCCGGGAACAGCTCCCCCACTTTGGCGATTTCGTTAAAGTTTTCGGAGATGTGAGTCTGTATGTAACGAGAGGATCTTTTGGCCAAATCACCGAGGCCCTTGAGGAGCTCTGGTGTGCACGAGATGGCAAATCGAGGGGTTATGATCGGATGGATGAGGGGAGGATTGCCTGTATTTTGTTGTAAGCCTTCGATGTACGCGATGAGTTTTCTGGTGTCGCCGATGGAAGCCTGGGTTTCCTCGCGGTTGTTCTCAGGAACTTCGCGGTCCATGTTACATTTCTGGTTTGGGGTGAGATCAGTTATGTGGTGAGTTGTGACAAATGTATCTACATACACCAATGAATGCACGTTGGCCTATATTTGCCAGTGTCGATGTCAAAAACTTTGGAAAACGCGATAGACGACAGGGGACACTTGCCATAATCAAGAACTATGTCCGCCAACTTCTTGGTGGCTTCGAGGTGTTTAGTACCGTAGTAGCAACAAGTCGTCGTCTGTTATGCAAATTCGTTGAGCCAAAAACTTGAATCGTGACAAATGAGCGGAACTTACTCCAAAATCTATGATTCGCCGGACGACCAATTCGTAGGTGGTTTTAGCAACGGCAACGTCCGAGAACTTGGCTTCCGTTGGATATGTAACCTTGTCCAGCCATTCGAGAAGTTGGTACTCCTGGCCGCTGTGAACCCATTGTTAGATGTCAAAGATAAAAGTTACCCAAGACTCACATTCCAAGATTGGGAAATTGAGGCGCATGCTACCAAATTTCACGAGATGATAATGGACTATCCTTTCCATAGATATAAGGCGGCACGTACGGTGTGTGTATCGATGAACCCCGGCATGATGAATTCGCCCGACTGGAGAGTAACGACTTTGCGATCATTGGTGCTTGCCGGTGCAGCAGAGGTATTAGGATTAAAATCGATTATTCTACCGTCGCTGTCCGAAACCTCGATGAGACAAGAAGTCAACGCATCGTAGGAGATAGGTTTTTTAGGATCGCGTTCATTTGGGTTAATGACCGCGCCGTAGTAACAGGTGGACTTGGAAGCCACTGGCATCTTGTTCAACGAAAATATTGTTTCTCGGTACCATACGTGGTGAAGTTTATATGCTGCTCGCATCCTGAGTTTCAATCTCGGATCTTGGATCAACTACACCATCAGTTTATCACAAAACTTTTGCAAACACCGATGGCCTTGCCTACCTCATGCCGTTCTTCGTACCTTGTTCGCAATGGAAAGTACCGAATTCGAAAGACCGAAGGCCCCCTGAGCAGCTCAGCTGATGGACGAAAAATAGAACACCCCAGTGTCACCAGTCCTTCGCTCAGATCTTCCAGAAAGATCGTTCTGTACTTCATAAGCACAAGACCACACTGGGAAATCACATCCTACACCATCAGCTTATCACGCATTACGGTAGAACCTTCACGTCCCTCACTTTGTTTGGAGAAAAACCAGGACTCGAAATTGCTTTTCAACCCGTTTCCCATAATCTAAATTTTGACTGTAAGCAATCGGCTCAATAATGAGTATGTTCTTGGTGGGTTCCCATGTTTGACGTGGCGGGAGTATCGTTGGAATACCATCTAGTGTAATTGGCAGTGAAGAGGTGATAGATTACCTGTACAGTCCGATTGACACCTAGGGGGTAATGGTGAGAGTATGCGGATTCAATTTCAAATTGTCTGAGTTAGTGCGGGCCCTCGTGTAGCGCAAGAGCTCAAAAAAGATGACACGAAATCACATCATACAGTACACAACAACTAAACGAACGAACGCAGGAAACACCAGCGGTAAAATGAGTCATTCAAAATATTCATGAGGATGATAACCTTGGGACGACGAATTTCTCGAAAAATTCGGTAGTCGGCCACACCGCTCCCTATTCTGTGTTACCCTTTGGATCAACATGTACTCTTACACCTTCCAAGCCCACCGCGGATAACTGTAAGACAAAACCGAACACTACCGTCAACCAGTACCTAGACCACAATACCGCATACAACACAAAAACAATCAAATACCACTGCACGCCAGTGGTAGACACAACACCGAGCTCAACACCGACCCCTGATCCAGATTCCACAGTCCCACCGCGACATGATCTGCGTCCCACACTGTCCCCCAACCGGGACGTGCACAATAGCATTTTTTCCCTCACTCGGGCTACAGCGTGCCAGATTAGAACTGACGCTTTCCCGTCTCATGTGGCAATCCACACAATCGATCATCTGTTCGTTTGGACCCTGATGATCGTGATCGTAAACTCTGATACCACATTCCTCTCCCACCTACTCCCTTCTATCACATATCACCATATCGAATTGGTTCACGGAGACCTGTCGTTTGGAACCAAAAACGGAGACTATAGCTCAGCGAGCACTGGAAGCAACAAGATAAGAGTAGGGTTGCGTTTAAGATAGCACAATTATGGATTGTGATATCATCATCATTTCTTAAAATGCAACGGGCGCGATTGTGTTTGGAGTCGATCAATTGAAAGCATTGAAAGATAGTTAGTTCATCTGGTTGGACTGCAAAAAAAGTCGATTTGCGGAGGCGGAGAAAGTGGCTTGTACCTTGGCTCGGCTGCCGCGCGTGACTCGGGCGCTTTCTCCGATCCCGTTTTTGTGTGAAAAAACATAGGCATACAAATTACCCGCGAGTCAAGGTGAGGTTCTTACTACGTTATCAAAGTGGGTTAGTGTTCTCATGTCACCAGCGTGTGTTCACGGTCAGGGTCCATGTAACCTTCCAGGGTTGGACGACTTTTGGGGAAAACACAAGATCTTGGTTGAAGGCAGGCCGCTGCCAGTCATTGACAGCTGTCACTGAAGTACTGAAGCAGTGAAGCTAATACATTTATCCAATCTCCGCTTGGGAGGTGGAGAGGGGTGTGTTTGTGTGTGAGTCGCATCTGTTTGCTTCGTACGTTTCTGTGCACCTCCCTTCCACCTTCCACCCCTCTCTCCACATTCAAGTGCGGAGAGAGGGAGCCCAGGTAGCGGTACGGTACCATGTTCCCGTACATGCCGTGCTAGTGTGCATTAGGCAAAAAACCTTCATGACCAAAGTCAGCTGTTATTCGGATTGTAGTGATCTCGTGGTGATCCAACAATGATTTAATGATCCCCCTAAAACATTGCAGAACTATAAGCACCATTATCGTCGCCATCGCATTCGCTCCCTGTGTCATGTATCTGCCGAAGGGCACCTTTGCAGCGCTTCTTCGATCTAGATTAGACCGTTCCCATACACGGACTCGAAGTTATGGGTCCAGAACCCACCCCCCCTAGACCCTCTCCATATGGGCGGACTTGGCGGGCACTAGGCCACCTAGTATTTCAATTATAGCACCACCAAATCCCACTACAGCTGTGCATCGATGGCTTCAACTGCTCGGGATGGTCAACGAGCATGGCAATGCTAATCATAGGCAAACCAAACCTATCAACGAAAGAACGATACGCATCGCGTCGCATCATGCTCTTGACCTCATCGTCATTCATCAATTCGGAGAGCAGGTCCACGCATGGCAAGCCTGCGAGGGCACATAGGTTGACTGAGGAGGGCAAACGCGAGCAACCGGCCGAGATCGCGCTGACAGCTGTTCTGCAGGCGATCACTAAAGGAGAGGGAAGGCACGCTAGTGAGTAGAAACAAAACAAAATAGATACAGGGGCTAAACTTCGTGATTGAGATTGATGCCCTCGGCGAACAGGAGGGCTATCTTATATATAGTAGATCTATCTGTCAGATAGTTCTATGTTTTGTATAGTAGCGGTGCCGGTGATAGGGTATAAATAAGGAGGGTGTAAGCACATAGAGGGAGGGCTAAAACGAGATAAAAGAAAAGAGCGTACAGCTGCGACATGTTTGTGGCTTGCGTCGTTGGCGTTGTCCAAGAGCCGAGAGCGCGAGATGAGGACATAAGAGAAAGGAAATATGGAGAGGGGGGCAGTGAAGATGGACACGTAGGTCATTTTTATCTTATGAAGGGAGTTTTGTTGTCGAACTATGAACATGAGGCAATGAGGCCTGAGGCACCGTGAGCGAGATCAACAAGAGCACGTGAGGACGGGCGTTCCGACGCGTTGCTCTACTTCGTAACGCATCTCTTAGTCTGCCCCATGGCCCACACCTTCAACATCTGTTACACCTTTAAGTATGCTTTCACTTTACTTTCTTACTTCTACGAGCCAACGAGGTAACATAGTGATATGCTTACCTTAGCTGTCTTACGTAGCGTAGTTGGCCAAATATATTACGTTTCTACGTGTTTCTACGTTTCCACATTCCGAGCGTGGCTCCGAAGGGATCAAAAAACATTTTTGTTCGTCACTTAAGGCCTCTGGACCCCTCATCGTCGGCATGCTCCCACCCCTACCCTTTGAGTGTAAGACAATTTCGAATCGCAGACTAAGTGCAGCCACCACTGACTTGAGTCATCGTTCAAGTCCTCCGGATGCCAAGGGTCTGGGGTGTAACCAATGCTATTGGTGAGTGTCATCCGGCTTTTATGGGCAACTAACTTAGTTTTGATTTTATTGGTAGCATTCTATGTATGCATCATTTGCGGTGGTCAGGCCGGTCAGGTCCGACCTTAGAGCATACCGCGACTCGCTGACCGCCCTCGCGTCAGGCTACAAGCATTTCTCCTTTGACGCCTTTGAGCCCTGTATGGTCACAGCCTCTACGCTCGAACTTTTGAGGATTATCCAAGAATACCCACCAGATGCCTGGCCCGACGCTGGTGCCAGTCACGCCATCGTTCATCCGTTTTCCTTGAAGGGCTGGGGATATTGATCAATGACTTTGTCCATACTTACCACCCATTCCGAGTCCTTTTAATCAAAATTTGAAGTTGCAAGTGCCAGTCGGAGATCAAGCTTCGCTTCTTCTGTCACCGTGTCTCCAAGTCAAGGACCCATCGAACACCTCACCCTCTTAAGAATGGTGAGGCGTAGGTATTCTTATGAGTGAGGGGAAGCGGAGTGGGGAGAGAAAGTCTCTGGACCCCCGGGCTACTTGTCTCCTTATGCTCGCAGGGATGATTACATGCTACTCTAGCGCTGCCACTCAGCCTGAGTGGATGCACATATCATTTGAGAATGGAGATACCAGTTGGTTTGGGCGTAGCTAGGTGGTGACCAGCCCTTACCGCCGATCAACCTCCCTTAACGTAGACCTTCGAAATATTCCTATCATCTCCACAAAACAAAAACCGCTCCAACGACCCTCTCAACTCCTTTTCCTGATTCACTGGGTCTGGGGCCAAAATCCCGGATTATCTACCCCTGATCCAATATTCACGAACAACGCGTCAAAGGTCTTATCTTTAGCAAACGATCCGACATGTTTGTCGAGCCCACACACGTGCGCACCACCAAGGGTGGCTAGGTATAACAGGGTCGCTACTGAAAATTTACGATTGTTGTATCCCGGTTTGAGAGGTTCGGAGGGTTATGTTGGAAGGCGATAGCCTTAGAGGCGATGCTCGCATGTTGTATGGCTTTGAGGATCGAAGGATTAAATCCTCCGGAAACGTCTGTCCCTAAACCAACCTGAGAGAAAGAGTATTTAACAAAGGTCAATCACATGGGGCGAAAATCCGAACATTGATTCCTGCATCCAAATACTTCCCAATAGGAGCAATCCCGCTGCTCAAGTTAAAGTTGCTAGTCGGGCAGTGACTGATACCAGCCTTGGCCTCCGCAATAATATTCACCTCGTCGTCTCCAAGATGGACACCGTGTGCTAGGATAGTTTTCGGGCCAAGCAAATTGAACGATTTGTAAACGTCTGCGTATGAAGTGTTGTCCGGGAACAGCTCCCCACTTTGGTGATTTCATTGAAGTTTTCGGAGATGTGAGTCTGTATGTAACGAGGGGGTCCGACTCGTTGGCCAAATTACCGAGGCCCTTGAGGAGCTCTGGCGTGCAGGAGATGGCAAAACGGGGGTTATGATCGGATGGATGATGGGAGGACTGCCTGGTTGAGCATTGTGTGATAAGCCTTCGATGTACTCGATGAGTGTTCTGGTGTCGTCGATGGAAGCCTGGGTTTCCTCGCGGTTGTTCTCAGGAACTTCGCGGTCGATGTTACATTTCTGGTTTGGGGTGAGATCAGTTACGTGGTGAGTTGCGACAAAGCTGCGACAAATGTATCTACATACACCAATGAATGCACGTTGGCCTATATTTCATTGCCAGCGTCGATGTCAAAAACTTTGGAGAACACGATAGACAATAGGGGATACTTGCCAGATTGAAGAACTACATCCGCCAACCGCTTGGTGGCTGTGAGGTCGATAGTACCGTAGTAGCAACAAGTCGTTGTCTGTTATGCAAATTCGTTGAGCCAAGAATTTGAATCTGACAAATAAGCGGAACTTACTCCAAAATCTATGATGCGCCTGACGACCGATACGTAGGTGAGTATAGCAAAGACTTGGTCCGAGAATTTGGCTTCCATTGGATATGTAACCTTGTCCAGCCATTCGAGAAGTTGATACTCCTGACCGCTGTGAACCCATTGTTAGACGTCAAAGATAAAAGTTACTGTACATAATGACTCACATTCCAAGATTGGGAAATTGGGCGCATGCTACCAAATTTCATGAGATGATAATGGAATATCATAGACATAAGGCAGGCACATACGGTGTGTGTATCGATAAACCCTGGCATGATGAATTCGCCCGGGTGGAGAACGACGTTGGAACCATCGCTTGCCGTCGGTATATTATCGGATTACGACGAAACGTGATTATTCTACCACTGTCCGAAACCTCGATGAGACAAGAAGTCCACGCATCGTAGGAGATGGTTCTTTATCATCGCGTTCATTTGGGTTAATGACCGCGCCGTAGTAACAGGTGGAAGGCATCTTGTTTGACGAAAATATTGTTACGCGGACCTAACGCGGTACCATACGTGGTGAATTATATGCTGCTCGCATCCTGAATTTAAATCTCGGATCTTGGGACAACTTAAGATATTTACACCATCAGTTTATTACAAAAACTTTTGGAGACACAGAAGTCTTCAATTTGCCTACGGCCTCATGCCTTTCTTCGTACCTTGTTCTCAATGGAAGTCACCGAGTTCGAAGGACCGAAGGCTTCCTAGGCAGCTCAGCTGATGGACGAAAAATGGAACACCCCAGTGTCATGAGTCCTTCGCTCAGATCTTTCCAGAACGATCACTCTGTACTTCATAAGTACAAGACCACATTGGGAAATCACATCCTACACCATTAGCTTATCATGCATTACGGTAGAACCTTCACGTCCCTCGCTTTGTTTGGAGAAAACCAGGGCTCGAAATTACTTTTCAACCAGACTCCCATGGTCTAAATTTTGACTGTAAGCAATTGGCTCAATAATGAGTTTGACACGGCGGGAGTATCGTTATTTGAGTCACGTGTTGTACCCCCTCGTGTAGCGCAATACAAATTCCAGGAGCTCGAGAAAGATGACACGAAATCACATCATACACAACAACTAAACAATGGAACGTAGGAAACACCAGCGGTAAAATGAGTCATTCAAAATACTTATGAGGATGATAACCTTGGGAGGACGAACTTCCCAGAAAATTCGGTAGTCCGAAACTCCCCGGCCACACTGCTCCCAATTCTGTGTTACGCTTTGGCAGATACATGACACTGAGAGCGAATGGGATGGCGACGGTAATGCTATATTTCTGCAATGTTTTGAGGGATCATCGATCATCGTTGGATCACCACAAGATCACTGCTGACTTTGGTCATGGAGGTTTTTTGTCTAATGCACACTAGCACGGCATGGGACAGAAGCATGGTACCGTACCGCTATCTTGGCTCCCTCTCTCCGCACTTGAATGTGTGGAGAGAGGGATGGAAGGTGGAAGGGGCGTGCGCGTGCGCAGAAACGTATGAAGAAACAGATACGAATCACACCACCATCGTGACTCACGGTTTTTTACAAGTTTGTTTGCCTATGTTTTCTCACACACAACACAAAACGCGATCGGCCGAGTCACGCGCGGCAGCTGAGCCTAGGTGAGTCCATTTGAGGAGAGAAAACATCGCGCCCAACGTTGCGTTCTAAGAAACGATGATGATATCACAATCCATAATTGTGCCATCTTAAACGCAACCCTACTCTTATCTTGTTGCTTCCAGTGCTCGCTGAGATATAGTCTCCGTTTTTGGTTCCAAACGACAGGTCTCCGTGAACCAATTCGAGATGGTGATAGGTGATAGAAGGGAGTGGGTGGGAGAGGAATGTGGTATCAGAGTTTACGATCACGATCAGGCGGCCATCAGGCCATCAGGGTCCAAACGAACAGATGATCTGCTGTGGAGCCACAGGAGGCGTCATAACCTAGCCGGCCAGGGTCGAGTGATACGTAGAGTAACTACATATTTTTTCCGTGGTACTAGCATAGTTTCTAGAGTGCCATAGCTGAATACATGGTGACTTGAACTTTAACACCACCTAGCGTGACTAGAGTGGTACTTGTCACTGTCACTCTAGTAATTTAGATTACTAGATTATCTTACCGGCCCAGCGCCTACCCCCAATCCACCTCCCCTTTACGTAGACCTTTGAAATATTACTATCATCCCCACAAAACAAAAACCGCTCCAACAACTTTTTCAACTCCTTTTCCTGATCCATTGGGTCTGGGGCCAAAATGCCGGTCTATACTCTGATACCATATTCACCAACAATGCATCGAAGGTCTTTCCTTCAGCAAATGATCCGATATGTTTGTCGAGCCCACACACGTGCGCACCACCAAGGGTGGCTAGGTATAACAGGGTCGCTACTGAAAATTTACGATTGTTGTATCCCGGTTTGAGAGGTTCGGAGGGTTATGTTGGAAGGCGATAGCCTTAGAGGCGACACTCGCGTGTTGTATGGCATTGAGGATCGAAAGATTAAATCCTCCGGAAATGTCTGTCCCTAAACCAACCTGGGAGAAGGTGTATTTAATAAATGTCAATCACATGATGGGGCCGAAAATCCGAACCTTGATACCTGCATCCAAATACTTCCCAATAGGAGCAATCCCGCTGCTCAAGTTAAAGTTGCTAGTCGGGCAGTGACTGATACCAGCCTTGGCCTCCGCAATAATATTCACCTCGTCGTCTCCAAGATGGACACCGTGTGCTAGGATAGTTTTCGGGCCAAGCAAATTGAACGATTTGTAAACGTCTGCGTATGAAGTGTTGTCCGGGAACAGCTCCCCCACTTTGGCGATTTCGTTACAGTTTTCGGAGATGTGAGTCTGTATGTAACGAGGGAGGTTCGACTCGTTGGCCAAATTACCGAGGCCCCTGAGGAGCTCTGGCGTGCAGGAGATGGCAAATCGAGGGTTATGATCGGATGGATGAGGGAGGATTGCCTGTATTTCGTGGTAAGCCTTCAATGTACTCGATAAGTGTTCTGGTTTCATTGATGGAAATCTGGGTCGTCTCGAGGTTGTCCGCAGGAACTTCGCGGTCCATGTTACATTTCTGGTTTGGGGTGAGATCAGTTATGTGGTGAGTTGCGACAAATGTATCTACATACACCAATGAATGCACGTTGGCCTATATTTCATTGCCAGTGTCGATGTCAAAAACTTTGGAAAACACAATAGAAGACAGGGGACACTTGCCATTTTCAAGAACTATATCCGCCAACTGCTTGGTGGCTTCGAGATGGATAGTACCGTAGTAGCAACAAGTCGTTGTCTGTTATGCAAATCCGTTGAGTCAAGAACTTGAATCGTGACGAATAAGCAGAACTTACTCCAGAATCTATGATGCTCCGGACGACCGATTTGTAGCTTTGATCAGCAAAGGTAAACTTCGAGAACTTGGCTTCCATTGGATATGTAACCTTGTCCAGCCATTCGAGAAGTTGGTACTCCTGACCACTGTGAACCCATTGTTAGACGTCAAGGATGAAAGTTACATAAGACTCACATTCCAAGATTGAGAAATTGGGGCGCATGCTACCAAATTTCATGAGATGATAATGGAATATCATAGACATAAGGCAGGCACATACGGTGTGTGTATCGATAAACCCTGGCATGATGAATTCGCCCGGGTGGAGAACGACGTTGGAACCACCGCTTGCCGTCGGTATATTATCGGGATTACGACGAAAGTTGATTATTTTACCGCTGTCTGAAACCTCGATGAGACAAGAAGTCCACGCATCGTAGGAGATAGGGTTTCTAGGATCGCGTTCATTTGGGTTAATGACCGGGCCGTAGTAACAGGTGGAAGGCATCTTATTCACGAAAGTATTGTTATTCGGTACCATACGTGGCGAAGTTTATATGCTGCTCGCATCCTGAGTTTAAATCTCGGATCTTGGGACAACTTGAACTATCTACACCATCAGTTTATCACAAAAACTTTTGCAGACACCGAAGGCTTTACCTAAAACCTCCTGCCTTTCTTCGTACCTTGTTCTCAATGGAAGTCACCGAGTTCGAAGGTTCGAACACCTCCTGAGAAGCTCATCTGATGGACGAAAAATAGAACACCCAGTGTCACCAGTCCTTCGCTCAGATCTTCCAGAAAGATCGTTCTGAAGTACATAAGTACAAGACCACACTGGGAAATCACATTCTACACCATCAGCTTATCACGCATTACGGTAGAACCTTCATGTTTGGAGAAATTCAGGACTTGATATTGCTTTTCAACCCGATTCCCATGGCCTAAAATTTTGACTGTAAGCAATCGGTTCGATTATGAGTTTGACGCGGCAGGAGTATCGTTAGAATACCAGCTAGCGTGTTGTCCACTGTAATTTGCAGAGATGGTGACACGATAGCGGAGCCGTATCATTCTTCAATACAATGCCATGTTTATAGATTGCCGACATGAGGTGAAGAGGTGATAGATTACCTGTACAGTCCGATTGACACCTAGGGGTGATGGTGAGAGTATGCGAATTCAATTTCAATCATCAGTTTTGAGTCACGTGTTGTACCCGGGCCGTGTAGCGCAATACAAATTCCAAAAATTCCAAAATCTCGAGAAAGACAACACGAAATCACATCATACACAACGACTAAACGAAGAGACCAGGAAACACCAGCAGTAACATGAGTCATTCAAAATATTCACGAGGATGATAACCTTAGGAGGACGAACTTCTCGAAAAATTCGGTAGTCCGAAACTCCCTGGCCACACTACTCCCTATTCTGTGTTACCCTTTGGCAGATACGTGACACTGAGAGATGCGATGGCGATAATAATGCAGCCTATAGTTCTGCAATGTTTTGGGGGGATCATTGTTAGATCACCACGATAACAGCTGACTTTGGTCATGGAGGTTTTTTACTTAATGCACACTAGCACGGCATTGTACGGAAACATGGTACCATACCGCTACCTTGGTTCCCTCTCTCCGCACTTGAATGTGGAGGGAGGGGTGAAAGGTGGAAGAGGAGGTGCGCCGAAACGTACGAAGCAAACAGATACGACTGACACATGTACACGAATACCCCTCTCTCTTCACCTCCCAACTGAAGCAGAGATTGGATAAATGTATCAGCTTCACTGGCAGCGGCCTGCCTTACCTTCAACCATGATCATGTGTTAAGGTTGTCCAACCCCGGAAAGTTGCTTCCTGCATGGACCCCGGAACCTGAACACACGCTGCTGACATGAGAACACTAACCCAGTTTTTGACAACGTACTATCGTAGTGACTCGGTTTTCAAGTTTGTTTGCCTATGTTTTTTTCTCACACAAAAATGCGATCGGGAAAAGCGCCCGAATCCGCACGCGCGGCAGCCGAGCCCAGGTACGGGCCTTTCGTTTCGAGAGAACTATTTTGCCACTTGCGTTTTAAGAAATGATGATGAGATCAAAATCCATAATTGTGCCATCTTAAACGCAACCCTATTCTCATCTTGTTGCTTCCAATGCTCGCTGAGATATAGTCTCCGTTTTTGGTTCCAAACGACAGGTCTCCGTGAACCAATTCGAGATGGTGAAAGGTAATAGAAGGGAGCGCGTGGGAGAGGTATGCGATATCAGAGTTTACGATCGCGATAAATCAGGGTCCAAACAAACAGATGATCGGCTGTGTGGATTGCCACAGGAGACAGGAAAGCGTCAGTTCTAATCTGGCACGCCGTAGCCGGCCAGGGCCGAGTGAGGGAAAACACGCTATTGTGCACGTCCCCGGTTGGGGACAGTGTGGGACTCAGATTATATTGTGGGACTGTGGAATCTGGATCAGGGTCGATGTTGAGCTCGGTGTTATGTGTCTAGCACTGGCGTTGCAAAGTTATACTGTATACCACGGTTAGTGTAGGTTTGTACGCAGCGGGCCGAGTGCACTTGTTAGTGGCTTGGAGGATACCTATCATAGGGAATTACGTGGCTGCGATCAAATCCAGTTTGGTTTTCTCATGGTCGTCTTGAATTCCTGCATGATATACTCGCAGCTCTTAATTGCGTAAGCAATCGAAGTGAGAGTAACTAAGTAAAGGAAAATCAAGAAATAGTACTACGCCGAAAAATATATTACTCACGACCGGAACCAAAACCAGTCGGAGTGTTTCTGACACCCCCCAAGAAGATATCGGAGAAGTGCCATACCTTAGAGTAGATGTCGACTACGCTATCATCGGGGGAAAGGCCAGAGCGATGAGTTCCCTGATTTGTAATAAGTGTCGATAAATTGACGCTTCGTTGGGATGGTTTGGGGTACATACTCCGAGATGAAATGCCGAACCGGGTTCCATGAAGCGAGGGCCAGATTCTGGCATACTGATGTTCAATATGATCAGTCATTCACAGTAGAGAGAAAGTTCCGAGAGAGAGCTTACAATCCACCAAGTCGGGAAGCAACATTAATCATGTCACTGGTGTAAGTGCAAAGGTTGAACACCCGGGCCACGCAATGTCGAATGAAAGAAACCATTCTTCATCATTTTATTCGCCATATCTTTAGTCCGTCCGCTCAGCGTGGAGTAATGGAAGGTTGGTTGAGGCATTCCAAACATATCGGTGGGCTCCTCCGTAAATTATAACTGGTTGGACTCGAGGGGTTCGGTTCTTCCAGTGCCACGGATATCGAGGATCAGACGATTGTCTATACTCTTTATGACAGTACCATAGCTGGGTGAGCGATTACCGTATACTGATTATGATTTCTATTTTACCTAGCAACGTCACGGTTGATCTAGACGAAACCAATATCCATGTCATAAGAAAAAAGTAGATAAAGGTGCAAAGGAGAAATACCTGAACAGGCCAATTAAAGTCTGACTTTGATGCAAAGGGCGCTACAACTTGAGGCTCTATTAACGTTCAGAGATGTTAGTACGACAGGAAAAACTACCTTGTTCACTCACCTGGATCAGTGATAGGAATTGGGATAGGGTCACACGGATTCTTGAGCATGTGCTCGACAACTTTATCATTCCACCAGTCGGGGTGGATGTTGTTCGGGTTACCCCTGTCATACCATACCTTATATCCAGGGTCACCAGGCTTTCCAGTCTTAATATCGGCTCGGACCGAGTCCACAAGTGATTGGTAGATAATGACCTGACAGAACGAGAAACATTGCTCGGTAATATATTTACCAAGGTTAGGAATCGATGACTTGGAATGTTCGTCTTCACGACCAAAGTAGTGAAATCCCGAATTGACAAGGATCTGTAAGGCCGTCGCGCAGAGGTACTAAAGTTTTGCGATGTACTATGGATCATACAGTAGATGGGCAGACCCGAGGATTGCCGATAGCACCAGCGGCAATTACGAACACCTGAGCGTCAACGGTGAATTCACGCCGATCTTTGACGTTGTGAAGGTGAGCCCGAACAACCGTCGCATCCGAGTTCAAGCCCTCAGGCTTTCTTGCACAACGTATTGGAATAGAGGATGAATCACCCATTGTCCTCGAGATTGAACATAGACTGCGAGGGTGAAGGTGTTGCCCAAGAACAAGAGAAGAACAGAGAGGGAGAGAGGAGCGGCTGAGGGCAAACGCGAGCGGCCGGCCGAGATCGCGCTGATAGCTGTTCTGCAGGCGATCACCAAAGGAGAGGGAAGGCACGCTAGTGAGTAGAAATAAAAAAAAGATACAGGGGCTAAACTTCTTGATTGAGATCGATGTCGACAAGCAGGGGGGCTATCTTATACAGTACATCTATCTGTGTCAGCTAGTTCTATGTTTTGTATAGTAGCGGTGCCGGTGATAGGGAATAAATAAGGAGGGTGTAAACACATAGAGGGAGGGCTAAAACGAGATAAAATAAAAGAGCGTACAGCCGCCACATGGTTGTGGTTTGTGTCGTTAGCGTTGTCCGAGGGCCGAGAGCACGAGATGAGGGGAGTAAGAGAAAGGAAATCTGGAGAGAGGGGCAGTGAAGATAGAAAGGATTGGGATTAAGACACGTAGGTCGTTTTCACTTGAAGGGAGTTTTGTAGTTCGAATCGAAGATGAGACCGCGAACAAGAGCACGTGAGGACAGACGTTCCGAAGTTTCACATTCCGGGCGGCTCCGGCCACGGCCATTTTGCTCGTCACTTAAGGCCTCTGGACCCCCTCGTCGACCATGTCTCGGCATGCTCCCGCCCCTACCCCTTGTGTAAGACAATTTCGAATCACAGTGCAGCCACCACTGACTCGAGTCATCGTTCAAGTGTCCTCTGGGGGTGTAACCAATGCTATTGGTGTGTCATCCGGCTTTTATGGGCAACTAAGTTTTGATTTGATTGGTAGCGTTCTATGTATGCGACATCATTTGCAGTGTCAGGTCCTGACCCTAGGGCATACCGCGACTCGCTGACCGCCCTCGCATCAGGCAACTAGAAGTCCTGAATACCCACCAGATGCCTGGCCCAACGCTGGCGGTCACACTCACACTATCGTTTATCCGTGTTCCTTGAAGGGCAGGGGATATTGATCAATGACTTTGTCCATACCACCCACTCCGGGTCCGACTGTTTGTTTGCTTGCCCTCACTGGGCTGGCCGACAACTTTGAGCATAGCAGTTTCCTTGCCGCTGTCCCATGGAAGACAGTGACCATTAACTGCTGTGCTCCAAGTTGCCAATGAATCACAAAGCACCAAGCCCAAAGAAAAAAATTTCATAATTTTTGACGCATATAGTGTATCTGTCACATTTCGAGAACTCACGAAGCTCGTGGGTTTGTTCAGGTATAAATTGAGGTGGTCCGCCTTGAAGCTTGAAGCTTGAAGCTCGAGGTCTGGGCCAATATTTGGGAATATATTTTTCGAACATTGCAATTTGCCTTATGGTCGCTTCTAGTAAGTTTAAGACATACTAGAGGCATGCGGTCTTTCCAACTTTCCCCCCTCTCGTTGAAGCCATGGGCAGCGCCACATCAAGTATTTTCCCTTGAGCGAGATCTGCACGACTTGCATGGGCGCGAGGCCATCGTCACTGGTGCAAAGTATGTCATCCTCCGGACTGGCTGCGTCCTTTTTTGGAGCTAATCAGGTCTACCTTTTTCGGGATAAAGCTCAGGGATCGGTCTGCACATTGCTCTTCACCTAGTAAGACGCGGTGGTGTACCTCGCCATGAGGAGCGAGGAAAAGGCGGAACAGGTGATCAGGCGGATGGAAGAGGATGGGATGGGAGAGCGCAAGGGTAAACTCGTCTGGCTCTCGACCTGACGGACCCGCCCAAGGCGAAGGCTGCCGCGGAGTGGTTCGTCAAAAGGAGAGCCGGCTAAATATACTTGGTATGTGACAAGTCGTATTGATTCCGGATCGTCGATCGATTAACCTGTTGTGTTGTCTCATGCAAAAGAAATAATGCCGCCAAGTACGTTGGTTCCGAGTTCTCGTTGTCCGTGATGATTCCGGGTTTGATACTTTCTGTCCCGTGAACAGCTGATGACATTTCGGACAGTATGGTCGTCAAGTGCGCCACTGCTTTACTTTTGTATCGTATTGTGCTCCTGTTGACTTGCCCTTGTTGGGTCCTAATCGCAAGAGCCATATTAGCCCTTGTTCACGAAAACGCTCTTGTCCGTGATGAAGAAGACTGCGTTGGAGTCCGGATCGGATGTGCGGATTGTGAATGTATGTGCGGTGTATATGGGTAACGGAATACCCCAACTCACGAGGATAGGTATTTTCGGTGGCGCACTGGTAGGTACCGAATCCGCGGTATGACAGCCCAGAAGCGTTCCAAAACGACCACATACAAGCCAAAAACGAACGTTTATGGTAAGAGCCTGTTCTCCTGCCCCACAAGAGTAATTTTCTCAAGGAAAGAAATGGATCCGGGCAGGGTACACAAAACTTGCTATTATTTCTCTGGACGACCGAATTGCAACGCCGGTTCGACGCAGAGAATATCCTCATCGCAGCTATGTCTGTACACATCCAGGCAATGTCATGTCAGCCACGGCTTCCTTTCCTTTGTATCCGAGAAGTGCGAGTATTTATGATCGTTTACCGTTCGCCGATGTAACAGAGGGAAACGTCAAGCTCTTTACGTCCCTGATCTTTGGTAGAGTAATTAACTGGGGCTTCTCACTCTTCTTTATCTCCCTGCAGGAGCTGCGGCCTCTTGCCAGGTCTCTGAAGAACGTGATACGTACAAAGGGAAGTATTTGGTACTATATGGTGTCCTCGAAGATGGGAGCTCGGATTTGGCGAGGGAGTTGTGGGATACCACCGAGAGGGTTTTGAAGGGATCCGATTCACTCGAATGATTGTAATGTGTCGCTGTCCCTACTAAGTTATCGAAGACAGGAACGATTAGAACGGGTTGCGTAGCACAGTGTCCACCATGACCATTATGGACATGGTATGGCAGTCGATCCTCGTCGAACGGTCCTATCATTTGATCAACAAAGAGGGACATCATACCGGCAACCGCAAGCACAGTAGCCGGTAGTAGCCGGAGGCCCGCCACCATCACCAATCACCGCCTTGCACCACGTGCAACACGAATGCATTCGGCACAAATCTCAGCTCCCATCATGGCCACATCACTACCCGTTACAGTCCATATGTACAGGCACCTTCTCCAAAACACAGTTGATCCTCTTGCTTGACATACATGAGAACCATCAACGTCGGTCGTCAAACCGTATCGCGCTTGAAAGTCTGGTAACTTACGAACCTGATTATCCTGTCATAATTTGTCATCGGACCACTTCTGAAACATCTCCCGTATCGATGTCAAACTTGAAGGCACGCGTCTGGTGATTTTTACTTAGCCTCGCAACTGGTAATTTTGGTCACACTTTCTCTGCCAAACGTATTTCTTGCACACTCCACTAACTCGTCTTGAAAACGATATATCTTTATAGGAGAATATTTCACTCGAGAAACTCGACGTGCCAAGTTTGAGCTGGAGTATTTGATTTTCTTATTCAAGGTTTGATCGGGTACTATTCTCGGAACCGAGCCTCACGAGTGTACAAGTATGAAACGCGGCTACTGTAGCTGGGTTCAGCAGATGGGCGCTGGTTCTTCGTACAGGAACAAGTTTCGCTCAATCAATTTTATTCTATCTCATACAATACCTTAATGACACAGACCCACAGATGGTGAGCGTGGATCGTTTATACGATCTTGACCCTAATGGCGCAAAACCAAATACCGGACACTGGCGAATCTCGTTTCTACAGTTGTAGCACTGCTCCTTAACATCCTAGAAGCTGTCAACCTTAGTTTTCGTAAGGAACGTATCTGATGTCGATGCAAGGCCTTTTGACATCAGAATAGTAACCACGTTGCCGGGCCCATCTGCCTTAAATATGGAAACCATGATCCTAACGTGGCATCTCCACAACCTCCCCCCCAATATCGTGACCATAATTCTCCCTATCTTTCCTCGCTCATCAATATGGCCGAAATATCTTGCCCGTCATATCAGTACGTCCGGCCTACTGGTCGTTCTATATCAAGCGCTTAGCTCACGTGGCGTGTTTAAAAGTCAGATCATGAGCAGCGACCTTTCTTCTCTTTCAGCTTATGGTTCGTCCATTCTCATCTCAAGGCATCCTTCTGATCCGTCGACAAAGCCCTCCTTTATTATGATTACTTCCTCACCTTACCGATGGAGGTCGATCGCTACTGGTGCACGGGATCCCATACATGGGCCTCCGCCTTGTTTCTTGTCATTCGTTATGTAGCTCTGCTAGGCCATGTGCCGCTTCTGTATCAGGTTTTCATAGACCCTTGCGATTCAATGGTAGGTCAGAGTTCGCTTACCTCCCGATTATTTCTCATTCACCTTTCTGCAAGCGCATGTTTGTCTTTGCTTCCTAACACCCACTCGGTCTGCTAACCCCTTACAGAGCATCTCGTATGGACTCGTACCATAGCATACTGGTTCTATTTCTGACCGTTCTGACCTGTGGTGTGTTTTATTTAACGGCTTTCGAATTTAAGCTTACCTACCTGCGTTTCAGGGCTCCTCCTCATGAGAGTTTACGCTCTGTATTTTCGCAACAGGTGGATCCTGTTTATTCTATCCCTCGAATACATAGCGGGATTCGTACTCGCATGCGTAAGTGGTGCTGTCGATGACCGGAAATACCTGCGTTTTGATTTCATTAGTGGGCTCTTAGTAAATTGTTGCCTCTTGCGGTATATTCAGAGAGGCGGTCAGTCTCCTCCTTCTGTTCTGGCACCCGATCTCATAGTGACTGACATTTGGTGAACGCTGCTGTCATCAGGACTCATTGTAAGTGTGCACTCTGAGGTTGTATAGTATATTGAGAACCCGTTTTATTAGTTAAAGGAGTGGCTTTCTTTGGCCTCCTTGTCTTCGACTTCACCGTTTTTGTTCTCACAATGGCCCGTTCGATAAAGCTGTGGACACACAATGAGCCATTTCTCAAAAGGGTTTTTATAGACGGTGTGTTCATTTCTTACGGACTATTCGTCGAGCTAACATCCCGAGATCATCTAGGCCTTCTCTATTACGGGTATTCAGCAGCTCAGCTATTTTGGGAAGCGCTATTGGCTGACCGGTTCTGTAGTGTGATATGGAATCTAAACCTTGTCAATGTTATTGTCCTGTTTGTGCGTTACTTCCTGCCTATTGCTCTCAGCCTATTTTACTCTGCTCTACCTCCAGGCAATACGTGTGAGCCCCTTTCAAACATAAATTTTTCGTTGACACTAACCGAAATGCTAGCCTGGTTTTGATTTTTCGACCGCCATCTTCACGAATGTGTATGTAGTCGGAACCGCAACCTCCGTTTGACGCTGATAAGTCCCATACTCCATATAGACTATCAGTAGTAATGATCACGCGGCTCATGATCAACTTGCGCGACCCAACAATACACAGCCCTGCTGATCGCGACGGGGCTGTCACTACGTCGCACGTCGGTTACATCTCCACGCTCGTGCAGGGTAACACCTACCCCAGTATGTCAGCGGCCCAGACTAAATCGATTCCGTCGCCATATCATGGTGCTTGGTTTGTCGTGTTCAGTTGGCCACATTGGTATCACGTTGATCTGATCTTATAGATGGCGGGTTGGATCGACAAGCATGGGCCTGGCCTAGTGATCGTGTTCTGGACATCATCAGAATATCGTAGAACTCTGCGCTCTTCTGGCCTTCGTATCAAGCTTCGCGAACCGTTTTCCGTAAAAACAATCGGACCTGCCCTATGTTTGGTCAATTTATCTACATATTCCGATTGACGAGACTCTTCAATAGAGCCAAGTAAGTGAGACATGGACGTCCCGAGTTTGTTGTGAAGCAGCACATATTGTACTTCCACAGAGATGAAAGAATCGTTCACGGCTGAATCTTTAGCCCAGGCCGAGATGGCATCGTATCCAGCCTTGCGACTCGGAGTTAAGAGTAACTAACTTAATTATGTGAGGCATGTGGACCACTACAGTAGTGCCAACACACTGAGTCGCAACTCTGAAAAAAAGAATCCGCGGAATCCGAATCCCGCCAGAAGTATTCATTGTGTCCGGTGATTGAAGCTTGAAGCATTGAAGATCGATGACCCTCGGACAGAAGAGCAGCCGAAGTTCTCCTGTACCGATTGGCCCGATCCGTTGGGAATAACCCTTATAGTCAATTTGTCGTCTTTTTTGCCGAGCCATTCCCGCTGCGCGCCCTACGATAGCTTACTGGCATCGCTAGCCTAATATGAAAGAAACGCGATGTCCAAGGGTGTGGCCGGACCAAAATCGAGTACTAGGGTCGAACTTTTTTTTCAGCCAGATGGACCTCCCCCACCTTCCTAACCCATTTGTTTTCCAAGAATAAATGTTGTTAGGCATGTGAAATACCATATATGGATGGTTGTTCTGCTAACGACAGTGGCACTACAAAGACAATTATTACCATCGCTGTCGATTCTGTCAGTCCGTCCGTCCAATGTTATGATCGAAGCTTGAAGCTTGATGCTTGATGCCCTCTGGTTGTTCAGTGTGTGCACATTTGCCGCGACGATGAGTCAATCTAGTCAATGAGTGATCTAGTGTCATCGATCATCGTTCTTGGTGACGGATGACATGATGACACCCCATTCCATGCCCATCTGCCGCTCAATTTGGGCTCTCGATTGCCTTTTCGGGCCATTTCCCGGTTTCGGGGCACATCCTCGGAACCTAATCTTGGTGGCTCCTCAAATTCTCCCTAGGTCCGGGATCCGCGCTTTGACATTAATATAATTTCCAGGCCCATCTGCCTCAAATATAGAATTCATGATCTTAACGTGGCATCTCCACGACCTCCCCCCAACATCGTGATCATAATTCTCCCACTGGCAATCTTTCCTCGCTCATCAATATGGCTGAAACATCTTGCGCGTTATTTCAGTACGTCCAGCCCTACTGGTCGGTCGTTCGATATCAACGCGCTTAGCTCACGTGGTGTATTTACAAGTCAAATCGCGACCAACAATGTTTCTTCTCTCTCAGCTTACGGTTCGTCCATTCGCATATCAAAGCATCCTTCTGATCTGTCAACAAAGTCATCCTATTTTATGATTACTTCCTTACCTTACCGATGGAAGTCGATCGTTACTGGTGCACGGGATTCCATACATGGGCCTCCGCTTTGTTTCTTGTCATTCGTTATGTAGCTCTGCTAGGCCATGTGCCGCTTCTGTATCAGATTTTCCTAAACCCTTGCGATTCAATGGTAGGCCAGAATTTGTTTACCTCCCAATTATCTCTCATTCACCCTTCTGCAAGCGCATGTTTGTCTTTGCCTCCTAACGGCCACTCGGTCTGCTAACCCCTTACAGAGCATCTCGTATGGACTCGTACCATAGCATACTGGTCCTATTTCTGACCGTTCTAACCTCTGGTGTGTTTTATTCAACGTCTTTCGAATCTAAGCTTACCTACCTGCATTTCAGCGCTCCTAGTCATGAGAGTTTACGCTCTGTATTTTCGCAACAGGTGGATCCTGTTTACTCTAATTCTCGAATTCATAGCGGGATTCGTACTCGCATGCGTAAGTGGTGCTGTCGATGACCGGAAATACCTGCGTGTTGATTTCATTAGTGGGCTCTTACTGAATTGTTGCCTGTAGCCGCAACATATACAGAGAGGTGGTCAGTCCCCTTTTTCCGTTCTGGCACCCAATTTCGACTGACACTCGGCGAACGCTGCTGTCATCAGGACTCATTGTAAGTGTGCGTTCTGAGGTTGTACAGTATATTGAGAACATGTTTTATTAGTTGAAGGAGTTGCTTTCTCTGTCCTCCTTGTCTTTGACTTCACCGTTTTTGTTCTCACAATGGCCCGTTCGATAAAGCTGTGGATGCACAATGAGCCATTTCTCAAACGGGTTTTTATAGACGGTGTGTTCGTGTCTTACGGGCCATTCGTCGAGCTAACATCCCGAGATCATCTAGGCCTTCTTTATTACGTGTATTCAGCAGCTCAGCTATTTTGGGAAGCGCTATTGGCTGACCGGTTCTGTAGTGTGATATGGAATCTAAACCTTGTCAATGTTATTGTCTTGTTTGTGCGTTATTTCCTGCCTGCACTTTCCCCGATTTTGCTCATAGCCCATTTTGCTCTGCTCTACCTCCAGGATATACGTGTGAGCCCCTTTCAAACATAAATTTTTCGTTGACACTAACTAAAACGCTAGCCTAGTTTGAATCTTTCGACACCCGTCTTCACAAATGTGTATGTAGTAGGAATCGCAACTTCCGCTTGACGCTGATAGGCCCCATACTCCATATAGACTATCAGTAGTAATGATCACACGGCTCATGATCAACTTGCGCGACCCAACAATACACAGCCCTGCTGATCGCGACGGGACTGTCACTACGTCGCACGTCGGTTACGTGTCCACGCTCATGCTGGGTGACACCTACAGTATGTCAGCCCTAGACTAAATCGATTCCGTCGCCATATCATGCTGCTTGGTTTGTTGTATTCAGTTGGTCACATTGGTATCACGTTGATTTGATCTTATAGATGGCGAGTTGGATCGACAGGCATGGGCCTGGCCTAATGATCGTGTTCTGGACATCATCCAGAGTATCTTAGAACTCTGCGCCCTTCTGGCCTTCGCATCAAGCTTTGCGAAACGTTTTCCGTAAAAACAATCGGACCTGCCTATTTTCGCTCAATCTATCTACATATCCCGACTGACGAAACTCTTCAATCGAGCCAAGTACTAAATGAGACATGGACGTCCCGAGTCACTTGTAAAGCAGCACACATTGTACAGTACTTCCATAGAGATGAAAGAATCGTCCACGGCTGCCAGTGAATCTTTGGCCCAGACCGAGATGGTATCGTATCCAGCCTTGTGACTCGGAGTTAAGAGTAACTAACTTTATGATATGAGGCATGTGGACCAAGAACCAAGACTACGTAATGCCAACACACTGAGTCACAACTCTGAATCCGCGGAATCCGAATCCCGCCAGAAATAGTCTAGTGCCTGGTGATCGATGATCCTCGGACAGAAGAGCAGCCGAAGTTGTCCTGTATGGTGCCCCGCGGAGTTAAGAATGCACTTAGTAGTAGTCGATAACTGCATCCCTCGGAACTCAACATAGCTTTATTGCTTGTGACAAGACAGTCGATAGCTTTTGTTGAACAAACGGTAAATGGAGGCTCCATCACGAGCCAACGTGATTTGTTCGACCAAAGATATTGAGAGCAGCAACGCGGGATGAAGCGAGAACGCGAACTGGATCAGGATGGCCAAGCTCTATAGCAATGCGACGGAATTCCTGGCATACGGCTTTTGATCAGGTATGTTTTCCCACATCCTGCAGTGCCATCGACGTTGAGCAATTGTTGTTGCACTTGTTCATTGGCCACTATCTTGCGATACGTGTCAAACGACCATTTCTGTCAGGCGGCATGATGCACTGCGAAGCAGTGAAAAGGGGGGAAATAATTCGCGACCCTATTATCTTATCATACCGACCAAGGCGGCGGATGCAAGTTTCGTAAGCCAAAGAGCCACGGGTTGAGCGAGTGAAAAGATTTTGTTGGTGTGTTGTTGCATGGTTGCATGGAATGCCAGCCAATTTTTTTTGGAGAGATGTATGTATTCGACGTCTGGAAAAGTATTTGCGAAGATACGGAGATGTTCACAGATCAAGTGCATGTGTTGGAGGCGATTTATGTAGGAGGGCGGATATAAATTTGGTAAGCGAAACTAAGCTTCTCGAGCGAGAAAAGCACAGAGTTCACTAGAGAAATAGAGACCATTTTGCGATAGAAACATGTAACGCATAGGCAACACATATGCGAAGTTGTGGAGAGACAGATGAATTGATGCGTTGCCTACTGTACAGGCGATTTTTACATTGATTTAAACGGTATGTTGATTTGTACTTGTTTGTCAGTCTTCGTTAGCCCTCTCCTGTTCCTGTTCCTGTTCCTGTGCTTCGCTGCGCTCACAATACCAGATGGTGCAAGGGATAGTGGCACTAACGATGGCGGCAACAGTTACGGTTCAGGGTATTGGCAGTGCATCATGGTCTAGCATCGAGCTCGCCCTTGGGCGTACTGTGTGCCTGGGTGACACGTCTGATGTCGATGGGAGTGAGGGAGTGCCAAGCAACCCGGAAAGCCATACATTCGGCTTTCCCATCGTTGGTGGCGGCAGCAGCTTGCCATCAAACTGTGCTGGGGTGCGTGCACATATGCTTGAGGGTGATCCAGGTTGATCATCGGTTTCAGTGTCATCACTGTCCTCTGTGGCGGCAGTGACTGGCTGCTGTTGTTGCTGCTGTATCTAGGGGTAGGTGCTGCAAGAGTGGAATCACTGGAACCGTCATCCAGGAACAAGAAAAGAGGGAGAGATGAAGATAAGAGCAAGGACAGTGGAGAATGGGGATCGGCCAAGATCGTGTGGACAGCAGTTCCACCGAACGATCACCAAGAAGCGAGAGAGCACGCACTGACAGGTGAGAAGGGGAGAAGGGAAAGTCTGGGTTGAAAGATGCTGGACGATGCTAAAACGATGCCCTCCTTAATGAGCCAGAGGACGGTCTTAGATACATGTTTGCTGCCTTGTCGGCTAGCTCTTTGTCTGTATAGTATCAGTGACCTCGGGGTGCCCGCGATGGCGATTGAGTAGAGTTACTAGAGTAGTTGTAAATACATAAAGGGAGAACTAAAATGAGATAAATGAAATGAGTGAGTGTACGATTGCCAACACCACATCGCTGTCAATTCTGTCAGTCCGTCCAATGTCATGCTTGAAGGTTGAAGGTTGATGCACGTTGATGTTAATGTCCTCTGGCTGTTCAGTGTGTGCACATTTTCCGCTGTCAACAACATCGACGATGAGTCAAATGAGTGATCTAGTGATCAGGCCGTCATCGATCTAGTGACCGGATGGATTTTCCCATCTGCCGCTCAATTTGGGCTCTCGATTGCCTTTTCGGGCCATTTTCCCAAGGATCAAACTTTGCGACCCCCTACATAAGGTCCAGGATCCGCGTTGCGCGGCTTGCGCCACCCCCTTATATTGCCATATAGAATTCATGATCCTAACGTGGCATCTCCACGACCTCCCCCCATCTTTCCTCGCTCATCCATATGGCTGAAACATCTTGCGCGTTATTTCAGTACGTCCAGCCCTACTGGTCGTTTGACATCAACGCACTTACTAGCTCATGTGGCGTGTTTACAAAGTCAAATCACGACCGGCGATGTTTCTTCTATCTCAGCTTACGGTTCGTTCCATTCTCATCTCAAGGCATCCTTCTGATCCGTCGACAAAGCCGTCCTTTTTTATGATTACTTCCTCACCTTACCGATGGAGGTCGATCGCTACTGGTGCACGGGATTCCGGACATGGGCTCCTCTGTGTTTCTTGTCATTCGTTATGTAGCCCTGCTAGGCCATGTGCCGCTTCTGTATCAGATTTTCATAGACCCTTGCGCTCCAATGGTAGGTCAGAATTTGCTTACCTCCCGATTATTTCTCATTCACCCTTCTGCAAGCGCCTGTTTGTCTTTGCTTCATAGCACGCACTCCGTCCGCTAACCCCTTACAGTCATAGATCATCTCTCATGGACTCGTACCATAGCATACTGGTTCTATTTCTGACCGTTCTGACCTGTGGTGTGTTTTATTTAACGGCTTTCGAATCTAAGCTTATCTACCTGCGTTTCAGCGCTCCTCGTCATGAGGGTTTACGCTCTGTATTTTCGCAACAGGTGGATCCTGTTTACTCTAATTCTCGAATTCATAGCGGGATTCGTACTCGCATGCGTAAGGGCTGCTGTCGATGACCGGAAATACCTGCGTATTGATTTTGTTAGTGGGCTCTTACTGAATTGTTGCCTGTAGCCGCAACATATACAGAGAGGCGGTCAGTCCCTCCTTCAGTTCTGGCACCCGATCTCATAGTGACTGACATTCGGCGAACGCTGCTGTCCTCAGGACTCATAGTAAGTGTGCGTTCTATGAGATTGTACAGTATTTCGAGAACCCGTTTTATTAGTGCAAGGAGTGGCTTTCTCTGGCCTCCTTGTCTTCGACTTCACCGTTTTTGTTCTCACAATGGCCCGTTCGATAAAGCTGTGGACGCACAATGAGCCATTTCTCAAACGTATTTTTATAGACGGTGTGTTCATTTCTTACGGACTATTCGTCGAGCTAACATCCTGGGATGTTCTAGGCCTTCTCTATTACGGGTATTCAGCAGCTCAGCTGTTTTGGGAAGCGCTATTGGCTGACCGACTATGTAGTGTGATATTGAATCTAAACCTTGTCAATGTTATTGTCCTTTTTGTGCGTTACTTCCTGCCTGCACTTTCCCCGATCGCTCTTAGCCCGTTTTTCTCTACTCCACCTCCAGGTGATACGTGTAAGCCCCTTTCAAACATAAATTTTTCATTAACACTAACCAAAATGCTAGCCCACTGACACTTTGGATCTTTCGACCCCCATCTTCACGAATGTGTATGTAGTCGGAACCGCAACCTCCGTTTGACGCTGATAAGTCCCATACTCCATATAGACTATCAGTAGTAATGATCACGCGGCTCATGATCAACTTGCGCGACCCAACAATACACAGCCCTGCTGATCGCGACGGGGCTGTCACTACGTCGCACGTCGGTTACGTGTCCACGCTCGTGCCGGGTGACACCTACAATATGTCAGCCCTAGACTAATCGATTCCGTCGCCATATAATGCTGCTTGGTTTGTTGTATTCAGTTGGTCACATTAGTATCACGTTGATTTGATCTTATAGATGGCGAGTTGGATCGACAAGGCATGGGCCTGGCATAGTGATCATGTTCTGGACATCATCAGGAAATGGTAGAACTCTGCGCCCTTTCGGGCCTTCGCATCAAGCTTCACGAAACGTTTCGTTTTCTGTAAAACAATCGGACCTGCCCATATTTTCTCAATATCCCGACTGACAAGACTCTTCAATCGAGCCAAGTGAGACATGGACGTCCCGAGTCCGTTGTGAAGCAGCACATATTGTACTTCCACAGAGATGAAAGAATCGTTCACGGCTGAATCTTTGGCCCAGACCGAGATGGCATCGTATCCAGCCTCAAGCTTGCGACTCGGAGTTAAAGAATAACCAACTTTATAATATATGGCATGTGGACCAAGAACCAAGTGCCAGCAGACTGAGTCGCAACCCTGAAAAAAAGAATCGCGCGGAATCCGAAATCCCGCTAGAAGTAGTGTCCGGTGATTGATGATCCTCGGACAGAAGAGCAGCCGAAGTTCTCCTGTACCGATATGGGCCCGGGGTCCATTGGGAATAACCTTTACAGTCAATTTTGTCGATTTTTTTGCCAGCTATCACCGCTGCGCTCCCAAACTTACTGGCATCGCTAGCCAGGCGATATCTTTGTCGACATCGTCTAATATGGAAGAAACGCGACGTCTTTCGCGCGAGAAATGCCTGTACTGTTCAGTTGTGGAAATTAACGAGATGGAGATGATGTATATATCTCAGTCGGAGACTCGATGGCGAACTTGACCCGTGAACCCGAGTACAGGTTCACTATTCTTCGACACGTCATCCGGTCATGTACCATGATGGTCGAGCAAAACCAGATTGAGATAACGGCGAACAAGCATAACACAACACAATTTACGTAGCAAAATTTTCTCTTCAAACAACACTTGTCTACTTCTCTTCTTCAACCTTGCATCGCTTCAAGATTTCGGAAATCACACAGAGCCAATACATCTCTTCCACCCTAATATGGTGACCCTAAATGGAGGACATAAGACACAATCAGCTAACGTCAGCGGTGGTGTGAGTGAAAGAGGAATATGCACCTGAGCTCATGATGATAGTTTGTTTAAACGATACCGCCGAGTACGATATTGCAGGCATTTTTTGACCAGTTTTCTTTAAGAGGTCTCCTGCACGAACGGCTTTGCGGAACTTCTCCACCCATCGAATGCGTCTGGCACCCACGTCGGTCTTCACAACTCGGCCTGCACCTACTCCCTTCTACCTCGCCTGGCGTTACCCTACCGTTATCCCCAGGCGAGGCTCCACTAAGGAGCCCACAATACCGTCAGATGTCGTCATCGTCGGAGAAGAACTCGTCTTCATCGTCATCGGCAGAGGCCAAGTTAGTAAAGTCGACCTTGTATCTCAACAGGCCACCAATGCCACCAAATCCCTTGACGAACTGTGCGCCCTCCTGCGAGCGGTTCGTCACAAATTCCAGGTTCGCACCGAATTCTTTGTATTTCTCAGCAAACCATTCGAGCAGGGGCTGTGGCTCTTGGGCCTGCTCCATCTCAAGACCGGTTGACTTGTCGACAAACTTCTCACGATCCTTTTCCTGTTCCTTGTTGACATGTGCGATGATTTCCTCTGGATGGTGTGTTAGCAAACCGTCCTGGTGAGTGACGAAACCTATACCTCCGGCCGCATTACGAAGAATGAAACGAGTTATGTCCAGATTTTCCCAAACAATCAGGGTTTCAACAGCACCAAGCTCGAGCGCCTTGAGAGTGTCGGCGATGCCATAGCAATATTTGCCTGAATCTTGGCTGATCTCATCAAAGTACTTCTGGATTAGCTTCTTCTCCTGGACGAACTTGACATTGGCCAAAGATTCCGCGGCCAAATCGATAGCCTAGATAACACGAGGTCAATATTGATCTACTAGATACGTGAGGGAGAAGGTACCAGCTACACGCACCTGATTAAAGCCATTCTCACCACCGTAGCTAACATCGACAACTTTGATGACCTTGGAGGCAAGGCGAGGATCGAACATGTCACTCTGACTGAGCTCAGTTTTGAAGTCCGCACTGCCTGCAAGGACCAAACCGGTGACGTTGACCTTGTCGTTGGTGATGTAGTGCTGAACAGCGAGTTCGGCGACTTTTCGTACGTAGTTGTGACGCTTCTCGTCACGCAAACGTGAGAAACGTAACGCGGACTGTCCGCCGCGTCCATGCTTCTTCGGCAGATCAACGGTAAATTTATGGGTAACCTCGCGCGTATTTCCAGCAAGCGTTCCGAAGAGGGTCCCATTGCCGTCCATGACTATAAAGCCAAAACGGGAGTCCGACTCGAGAAGCTCGGACAATGCCTCTGTGTGGAACTTGTTGTCACACAGGTATAGTGATCTAGGCCGGCATCATTCACAAATCATGTCTGATGGTGAGCGCTGAGGAACATACGTGTTTATGGGTTTGTGGGGCTCGAAATCGAACGAGACTTTCTTTTCCTTTCCTTCATCGGTTAAGATCGTACCCACAAATAGTACGAGGCCATTGGGTGGTACGCGATTATATAACTTGAGACGCTGTTGGGTGCTGGTGATGGCAGCGAGGACGGACAGACGATTGACACGGGATTTGATGTTTGAGGCTGTGCCATATTCCTGGGTAAGCATGGCAGACGCCCGTGAAATTTGATCCTGGGGAGAAAGGGGTGATGAATCAAATTTTTGGGGCAACGGGTGAAAGATATACCTTGGGAGGTATGATGAGACTGATCATGGAAGTCCCAGCACTGCAGGATTAATCCCGATTCAATATCTGAGTAGGACATAGGGCGGGAGGGCGATGCGCACCCACGAGCAGAGTCAAGGCTCTTGATGAGTTTCTTGACTTTCCACATCTGGATGTTTTGTTCCGCCTGATCTTGACTCATTTTTTCTACTCGACGAATACACGCCCAGTTGAAACTTGTGAGCGAGCGGGAGTCAAGGGGGTTGTTGATTGACGAGAGGTAAATTCTTCCAATCTTTTTATTTATTCGACGCATCTTTCCGGCCCGGGTGTATCCGGTACCTTTATCTTCTGACACAAGAGCACAGGACCACGGTGCCGAGCCAGGCCAGAACACGGCCAAAAAAACCCACCGCCCAAGGGACGGAAAGAAATGGAAACCGGAACTGGTCCAATTCGTACTTCCAGGACACCCAAACATCGAGTCAACAAACTCGTGCCTCCGAGGCCCATCCCCACCGTTCCCGCTAGTGTCTCCGCAACAGGACCACGTTCCGCACATCACGAGGGGAAAAATTACATTACTGTCACGCGTAAAACGAAATTGGGATCATATCTTAGGCGCTGCAAGGACGTAATTTTGAAGAATGGGTGCGTTCACTCGAAGTTGGAAGCGCGCAACGCCCGTCAAACTGAACTGACATGCCATTCTCCCAGATACAAGTCCCTTCATCTCAGTGCTCTCGGCGCAGCCATTCCGCACCTCTGCAAGTTAGTGGAGTCCCTGCCTGAGGTCCTCCCTTTCTCCCCAGAGGATATTAGACGAGAGATCCTGACCGGAACGGTGGATGTGCAAGACGAACTCGTTCCTGATGACGAGGATGAGGATATAACATATCGCACGCGGGCAAAGTCGAGCTTAAGTGTGGTCATCACGATTGGAGACGGCGCAGACGAGTCAATACCAGGTGGTAGTAAGTGGGGTCCGCGTGGTAAGCGGCGAAAACGCAGGAGGACGGAAGGCGGAGCAGAAGATGAGCCAGACGAACAAGAAAGCGGTGCACAAAGTGACGCGGACGAGTCATAGACCGTCATCGTGAGTGTAGATCACTAGTGTATGCCCTGTCTGAGGATAGACTCCATCATACAGTACCTCGTATGTGGGTTGCAGGACGCGAGTGTGAATTCGTGGGGGAATCGGGAATAGAGTATGGTGAGAGAGCGAGCAGACGGCAAGAACTGAAGTCTGGATTTTTCCGGAGTAGAAACTGATTATCGATTACCGCTTCCGATCGAGAGAAAACCCCGCAGGCTCCGATACATGGAAGAGTGCGCTACATGTGACTTAGAATAATTTGTCTAGTGTTGAATTGATGGAATCAAGCCTATTGTATTCGAGTAGAGCTATGATAGGCCTGGGAAGGATGGAGTGATGGATCAGTAAGCAGGCGCCAAAAGACGAGCGTTTTAGTAAGATGAAGCCCCCTGTATCTACATACAGATGCAGATGCAGCCTGAGCAAAACACTTATAACCCCTCTCCAAACCCTCAGGCTGGCGTCCTCCATCCGTTCCCATTCCTTGTCCTCTCCTGCTCTCAGACTCACCCAGGTATCGCACTCTGCCCATTTCGTCACACCTCGTTTTACCTCACTCACCTTGTGCTTTCCTCGCAGATATATCGAGCATTCAGCCAGAACACTGTCACGAAAATGCCTCCCATCGATAAACCAGTCCCAGGAGAAAAATACGACATTGTTTTCATTGGCGGTGGCAGTGGAGGGTCAGCCGGTTCGGTATGTTTCTCACCTGTCTTTACTCACGTTCAGGAACTTAACTACGTCATAGCGTCGCGCCGCGCTCTATGGCGCAAAGACAGCCCTCATAGAGGAATCGGGAAGGCTAGGCGGTACCTGCGTAAACGTTGGTGGGTGTCTCTCTTCTGGTGGTTTGCGCGCGCTCATGTACACGTCGCCCAGGCTGCGTGCCGAAGAAGGTGAGTAAACTGCTCGAGATTTCAAAGTCTTCATCTCGATGAACATGTCGTCAGATTATGTGGCATGCCGCGGATCTCGCAGACAGGCTACGTGACGCCGCACATGGCTATCATTTCAATCTTCCCCATGACCAAGCAAAGTTCACCTGGGCCACGTTCAAGCCTCAGCGCGACGCATACATACGTTTTCTGAACGGAATCTACGACAAGAATATCACCGGGGGAAGGTGTCGCGTACCACTCCGGCCACGCCAAGCTCACATCGCCGAATGACATCGAGATTACTAGTCACAAGGATGGAACAAAGTATACCATCAGCACCGACAAGGTGGTCATCGGCACGGGCGGGCATCCGATCATCCCATCGGACGACAAGATACCTGGTGCATCCCTCGGCATCGACTCGGATGGGTTCTTCGCTCTCGAGGACCAGCCCAAGCGCGTTGCGGTTGTTGGCGCGGGCTACATCGCAGTCGAGCTTGCAGGCGTGTTGAACACGCTGGGCACAGAGACACATCTCATCGCGCGCTACAATAAAGTCCTCCGCACGTTCGATCCTTCCTTGCAGGACGTGCTCTTGCCATGGATGGAACACACCGGCATCAATTTCCACGGAAACAGCAATGTCGTCAAGGTCGAGGGTAAGCGTGGCGGTCCCCTGAGAGTTCATCTCGACTCTGGCAAGTCCATCGAGGTCGATACACTCCTTTGGGCGATCGGTCGCAAGGCAAATACTCAGGATCTTGGTCTTGAGGACATCGGTGTCAAGCTTGACCCCAAGGGGAACGTCGCCGTCGATGAATGGCAAGAGACGAACGTCAAAGGCATCTTCTCGATTGGTGACGTACAAGGCAAGGCCCTCCTTACACCGGTTGCCATCGCGGCCGGAAGACGGCTCTCGAACAGGCTCTATGGTGGAGAGAAATACAAGAATGACAAACTCGACTACCACAATATCCCCACCGTTGTCTTCTCGTGAGGGCCTTTCTGAACATGCAGCAGCAGCGGCTGCTGTGGCTGCCATCCTTCTGACTGATTAAATTGTCTGAAATCTAGGCATCCCCCATCGGAACAGTTGGTCTCACAGAGCCCCAAGCACGTGAGAAGTACGGCGACGCGGTCAAGATCTGTTCGTCCATCCTCTGCGCTCTTGATGATACGTGCTAACGTAGCCAACTAGATCAATCGTCGTTCCGCGCACTCTACTTTTCCATGATCCCCACGAGCACAAGGAACCATCTTTGTTCAAACTGGTGGTCGTTGGGCCAGAAGAACGCGTCGTAGGCGTTCATGTTATCGGCATGGGTAGCGACGAACTGCTTCAGGGCTTCGGCGTAGCGGTCAAAATGGGCGGTGAGCAAAACATATACAGATCATTGTGTTTTAGTCTCAGATCTTTTCTGATGATGGTGTGATTGTATGCAGCGACGAAGCGCGATTTCGACGACACAGTCGCGATCCACCCGACCTCCGCCGAGGGTAAGTGTCCATTCTGCGACATGTTGGTTTGACTATGAGTCCTCACGATCGTGTTTTAGAATTGGTCACTTTAAAGTAGATAGATGAAAGCGCTGGGACACGCGAGGGAAAATGTACAATAGGACATCGATGATGAAGGTTTGTCGTAGTCTCAACGCAACTCGATACCTACGGTAAAATGATCCGTAAGCACCTATAAGTGGAAACTACCACCGCCAGAGTGTGTTGGACGGCAATAGCAGAAATGACAATGGCCTAGGCATCGGAGATATCCACAAATCACGACGCTGAAAGACACGAGAGTGTCCATGACATGAGGCGTGGAACAGATAATTTACTCAGCTCAAATCACGCAGAGTGGCTTCGAACGACCAGACGGATCTTGTCCGAGAGGAACCCACATTACCGCAACATCGCCAATATTCTCGATAGTCTTCACGAACGCTCTGAAACGTCTCTTCTAGCTTCTCTAAGCGCTCCTTCTCCTCGAGCTGAGCAAGTAATTCCTGAATAGACAGTAGCCATCAGCTCCCCATATTCACGAACACAAGTCGCTCGCGGAGGAAACAACATGCACTTACATAGTTGAAACGGTATAGTCGCTCCTTCACCTGCAGCCTATAAGCCTTGGCGGCTCGTGTATCGGTAGGGTCCAGGTGCAGCTGGATGAGCATCTCTACAAGCCGGTGGAATTGGCGCTATACTTTCCGTCAGATGCTGTGCGTGCAGAAGAGAAAAAGGAGAGATAAGAATAGAAATACGCACGCCGGCAATCTTCAAGTCCTTCCTCCATCTCTCCACCCAAGCGCGATCCGCCGGGGGACCCAACTTCCCCCTTGTCGCCTTCCCCTTGGACCTCCCCTGCGCGGCCGTGCGCGCCGTCGTGCGCTTGACGCGTCCACCGCCGTGGGATACCGCGTCGTCTCCAAGACCCTCAGACATAAATGCTGCATGGCCGAGCAGCATCGCAAGGTCGTTGCGGTCACGCAAGTCTTCGAAGGCCTCTGCGGGGTCCTCGACCGTAAGCTCCGAGATGGAGGGTTTTGAGAGCACGTATTCGTAGATTGCCTTGTATAGAGCCGCTGCGGTGGGGAGTCAGTGCAAGTCAAGGAAAAGCACGACCTTTTGTACTGACAACCGTGGCCTTGGTGTTGATATGGTGGGAGTATCACAAACTGGCTGGAAGAGCCTCAGAGTTGCGCGCAGAGAAGAAAAGAATAGAGAGGGATACAGACCTCAGTCGAAGGCGGACCTTGTCTGGAAAACAGTAGAAGGGGTACAGAGAGGAGTATCCCGCAAAATGATACGTCTCTGTGACCGGTGTCGTCCGCCGTTTGCGCTTTTCGTATCTATTCTCGTCAGCACACGCACTCGTATTGGGAGATGGGAACAAAGGACTGGGGAAGGAAAACTCACAGAACGACAAACTCCCACGAATCCTCCGAGTCGTTGATGTAAGAGCCGGCCTCGATGTAGAGAAGAATGAACAGTTGCATCCGTTTGTGATATTCTCGGAATCCAGGGCTTTTCCACGTTGCCTGAGATAATTGTCAAAGGGGTGAGCGACAGGCGAGGATGGGGGAGCACGCACATGCCACACTTCATACACGATCGCGTCGGGGTCATCCTCAGGGAGCGTCACTACAGCACCCTTGCCCTTTTTCTCGCTATTCGGCGCGACCCGTGTGTACGAAGCAATCTTCTCCCCGGGTGGCCGAAAGGACACGGCATCCTCCTCGACGCGCGTGAGGAAATCTGATTCGGTTTGGTAGTAATCTTTAGGGATGTACTTCGCTAGCGTGCCCTGAACGTCATCGACGGTCGAGGAGGACGGGACTTGCGCGGAGTATCGGATGTCGAGAAATTGTACGAGGGAACCTGACGCAAAGCGCAGCTACATAAAACCGGGACAGCGTTCCTTATTTCAACAACGGAATTCGCGTCGTGTTGGAGAGAGTGAACGCGGCGTACATCAATTACAAGGTCAGAGTACCCATATATATTCTCATCCAGGCCATATATCTAAGTCCCCAAAGGGTTAGCCGTTCAGTGAGAATAGACGAGAAGGAACAAACCGGATAGGTAAACGTTGGGTGGAAGTTCTCAAACGTTTCGCTTTCACACAGTGCTTCCTTGTCTTTGTTTGCGCGTACTGTGAGGCGCGTAATGTAAGCTCCAAGGAAGACCAAGGTCACGAAAGAGTGTACCGAGTGATAGGTGAAGAGCGTCGTTTGAGTTAGCAGTCCAGTCGCTCGTAGCCATGGGTGGAGTGGTTATAAGAGCGTAGCGTGTAGCGCCTCTTTGACGCGAATCACGTGAGCTGTATCTATTCATCTCGGAACGCGGCGGGCACGATCCCGTAAGTTTCCCTTTCCTTCGACGTTAACACAACACCCAGTATCGACATCCACGTATTACAGACTCCTCCTCCTGTACCACCCTGCTCTTGTATTCTACGCATCTTCGGAAGCAGCGTCTCGAACAAGTTCCTCGAAACTGCGTCGCGGGACAACACCCCGCATTCAATGTTATCTTCGTCCCGACCGAGTGCCCCCGCAACCTCGCACACCTTTTGCATGCACTGCTGTGCATCACGAAGGGATGCTCCGAACATGTTTGTACCAAGGACGTCCTCGAATGGTGAGCCCATAAGTTGAACTTGATTTTGCGTGTGTAACTTATCGACGTACATGGCTGCGTCGCTGACGAGAGCCCGAAATGAAAGTGCTTGTGTGTGTGCAAGAGGAAAAGAAACCTGCTTTTAAAAAAAGTGCTGACCAGACAGAACACAGAGACTTACCCCGTGCCCAAACTAAAAGATTGTCCACGACGTAGTCGGCAAACTCGTCGAGCATATGATCCCCCAGCCCCTTTGGAAGTGCAGAAATGCCCAATGTCAAATTTGACAGATGATCATATTCGTGGCAGTAATAATCATCTTCGGCTAAGCTTATGTTCACCCGCGCCTGGTATTCAAAGAAGTAACGTCCGAGACGCTCGTACGGTGATATGTGCGGGTGCATGGAAAGCATATAGCGCTCTGGGGGAAGCACTCCCATTGGATTGGTCTGTACGAGTTCTGCAAGGCTACGCAAGTATTCGATATTGTGAGTATAATTTTTTGGGCGCCTTTATTTATATTTAGTTCCTTGGCTTCAAGTTTGACTGCATGGATAATGCGTGAAGAATACGCACCGACGGTCAGTCCTGAGGTCCATGAAGTTACCACCCCATAGTGCGTTCAAGACGCTCAGAGTACAAGAACGAAAATGGTGGTCGACATGCAAGAGCGTCCCTATCGCATCCCAGCTCCTCGTTGACGCTGGAGCTATGAGAACGTCGCTCAGGTATCGACTTAGAGTGAGACTAATGATCTCGTGTAAAAGCTCAGTAGGGAAATGGCGCGCGCCCCTGGCGACGAGGGATTGGATACCTGGGTGTAAGGGCGAGGCATCGTCTCCTTGAATCGTCATGGTATGAAAGAGGTGGTGGGTTGTCTCGGACATCCTCCAGAGACACCCTCTAATTAAGTGAACACACTGACACACTCATTGGTCGGGCCGACCTTCCCGACCTTCCTAACAGCCACGATTACATTCTTAACCCAGCTGTGGTGAATGAACAAAAGCTGCTACCACCCTCGTCAGACAGTTTTCCCCTTTCGGAACTGGATTGGGTATCACGAGACAAGGTCGGATCTGTATTGGGCCCCTTTGTGCCACATTCACTGGCAGTCTGACTGCCACACTGCCAGCTTCTTGTATGGCTTTGTGCCAATGATCGCAAAGGACATCGTGCTCGTGCCAATGAAGACACAATTGGCTTTAACTCAGCCTTTAAGAGATACACTGACCAAACCGACCACTGACCACTGACCGGCCCACCCATGTCACCATCGTCATGTAACAATTGTGGCCTTTATACTCATCACTCATATCTGATCTGTTCTACTCTACCGCAAAGTGATTAACCCCTTGCGGTTCAGATTCATAGCAACATGTACTACATTTGTGGTAATGGTTATTTATTGTTCAAAAGCGCACTGTTCGATTATCTGAGACACACAGAGAATAGCTCGTAGCTAATTATGCATTATGGCTCGAACGTGAGCACAACTCGTCCGATCGTGTCGTGACACCACCATGGGTGAACTAGGGACGAATGGAGATGCGCTTGCAATTCGAGCCAACCACTTCAAGCAAGATCCGTCGTGCCGCTGATGCGGTGGGACAACTTCGTGCGCAAGTAACCACGAACTTGAATGGAAGCCCGAGTTCGGGCCAGTACAATAAGCATCTACTACGGAGCGATAATAAAAAGCGTTAGTGCGGATGCTTGCCCCAGGCTGGTGAGAATGAATGACTTGGACACACATCCAATCATCCGTCGAAAGTACAGTAATGACGTCATGTGGTTTCTCGAACTAGTGGCCACAGTACTAGCTAGTTAACTGGGATTCCATCAATCGAAGATAACAATCCTCGGACAACCGAAGTGGCTTTGCAAAAAAAAAATGCTTCGCGTTCCGGGACGCGACGGAGCTCGACGAGAACCCTCTATTAGTCACAGTATAGTTGTGGACGGAGATCCACAGCCAAAAAGCCGTCCTTTGAACACTGGCACTGTACGCATGGACTTAAACCTAAGGTGCACCTAGACGCTCGAGACTTCGGTGCTATGTTGAAATGAGCCGAGCGAGCATGCGGAGCGCTGCGCGGCGTCAACTGAACACGGATCAACAAGTTCGATAACTGGCAAGCACCCCGGATAGAGTAAGTAAGGAATGATGGAAACTGAATGTGATAAATACACTGAAACTAATGTCATGCAGTTTCGCTAACTTGGTGTGTGTATAAACACACGGGGTGTTATGCACGTACCCTTAGTTCCTTCTGAGGTTCTTGCGCATGCCCTCGAACACCCTTTACATCTGTCCACATAACATGCATCGATAACGTTTGGACAAATTGTGACCACCCCCGCAAACTGGGAAATAAAATCTGGTTACGCGATTCAGAAGATACTCGATTTTATTTTTCTTGCTATGTGGCTATATGACTACAAAACAGAGAACAGGCAAATGCAAAAGATTGTGGACATTATGGGTGATCCAGTTGGGGGAAAAAAAGAGAGAAAGAACCGCGTGTCGGCAAGAAAGTTAGAAGACTTCTTCCCAAGGACCTTCTTCCAATCGCTGGCTAAAAGCAGAACTAAAACTAAGGCCTGCCCAACTCGGAGTGCGTGAGGCGTAAAGTGCATCCGGGGGCTCGATCCAGCCACAAGAGTCTGTACCGCCGCCGGAACTGCCACTGGAACCTCCATCACTCATATAGCCAAGGTCGGAAAACGCGTCAACGTCACTCGAGGAAACCTTGGAAGTCATGTCAGAGAACGGCAAGTCAGCAGCAGCAGCAGCAGCAGCAGCATCAGATGGGGGATTAATCGGTGGTGGTGGGAACGAGGCGGAAAAGTCGAGCGTTGGGAGAACGAAAGAGTACGCCGGGTCGATAGGCGAATTCAAATTGAGTTCTGCAATCCCCGGACCACCCGGCGCAATGTCTGACAAGCAGTCCTCTGGCTCGCTGTCTCCAGGCTCGTACTCAGCGCGCTCTTCCTCAAGGATGCACCATCCCGTCGCTGCCTCGCCAATGATGCCACGCACAGCATACGCTGACCATCCTGCAAAACGAACCCGCAGGACACTCGCGCCACGTGCCCCACCGAACGTCTCGCACACGGCGCCTTTATCCCATGCCTGCGCGGCGTCCAGCTGTTCGAAGAGCGCTCTCACGCGCGAAGCGTGCCGCTCCGTGTCGACACGGAGAGCTGAGAGCTCTAAGAATGGGACTAGCGGGTGGCGATCGTACACAAATGTGTGTGAGAGTGGTACACGCGTCGTTGGTGTCGGCGCGAGAGGAATGAGGAGGGTTGTAGATACATCAGGGATCTGAGGAACGAAGTACTTGTCGAACTCGGTCTCTGTCTCCTCTGCCGCAGCCACAGTGGGATGCGTGGCAGCAGGATGGAATTGCACCTTGTCGCTCGCACACTCGCGGTAAGAGCGCTTCTTGGACTTCTTACGAGTGTGCTTGAGTTTGAGAGCCAGACGACCGTCATCCTTTGTCCTCATATCCAGGTCGGCTTCCAAAAATGCACGAGTCACCACTGGGATATTGTGCATATTGTCAGCGATGTTCTGGAAGATCGGGCGACCTGTGGTGAAGTTCCGCGCAGTGCCGAGGCCAACTTGGGCAATGCTACGTGGTACTGAAGGGGGACGAGGGAGGCGCGGGGCACCCATACGCGTGGATAAAGCATGCCGAACAGGCAAAGACAAGTTATTCTCGATCTTTGGCATCCGAGTTGCTACCGTCTGCATGGAACGCGGTGCGGCGCCAGGGGCCCGCAACTTACTTGGGGCCGTAAGGTGACCGACGAAGGCATTGAAAATTGTCCTGGTTCTTTGGAGAACACGAGAGGTGAAAAGGGGATGGTTGTTGAGGGGCAACTCGAGGTGCGAATGAGTGGGTGTGAAGACCACGAGAAGACGATATGTTAGGAGGATTATGTATGACTCGAAAAGCTTGCCGTCCTAGGGACGATGAAAGCCCCGACGATGCTAGTGGCATCGTGAGCAATTGCTCGATAAGTGATGGAAATGCGGTGTGCTCAGTGGTGGTGTGTTGCAATCGTGCGATGAGTTTGAGGTGACGAGGGCGCTTACATACTCGGCATGCCGCGTTGCCGACGACACGAGGCTCATTCTCATGATTCCACTACAGTACTCCGCTGCGTCCACCATTATCGTACATTTCGCCTTTACAGAAATCTGGCCAAAATTCATTTCCTTCTCTCCTGCAGATCCCGCGTTCACTTTTTGAAGAAATTGGCAACGGTCATTCCTTCGTAGCTAGAAAACATCATCGGTACACGTCATGGATGTCTTTGAGCTGATGCCTCACCCCATGTAGTCCCTCCCAGGATCATAAAAGGTTCTAGAACATAATTATTGCTGAGTCGCAACACAGAAGAGTGCCCCATGCTCACATGTAACCCCTGTCTCCCGGAGTTCCAAGGTGGTTCTTCAGAAAGGCGAAGAAGTCCTTGCTGTATGCCTCATTGCGCTCTGGTGTAATATTGTCCAAACTCGTCTAGAAAGGTATATTATGGGCATCATTTATCTAGACTGTGTAGGTTATACGCACGATTACGAGCAGGAAGGCGGGATCAAGAGTTCCGGAGAACGTAAGGTATTCGTTATACCGGTACGATATTGAAATGAATTTCTCAGGTTTTTGCAACGCGTTCGCAGAGAACTAGACCATCCAGATACCATACAGATCTAGGCTAAAGAGAGACCAAGGAGAGTTTGAGATATGCTGTACCTTGGAGAACTCCAGGACAAACGACTTTATATCGGCAACCTGCAGGCGCTTAGTGGACATGTGCCACCCTGTACTGAATCATATTTAGCTACCTTGACATTCGTCTCGAGAACGAGAGAGGGCATGATTGCAAGGGTCGACTGACAATTAGGACTCAATAAAGTTGTGTAGCGCTTATATATCATCTCCAAGAAGGATTTGTCAACAACCACATATCAACTTATAGTAAAGTGAGGGAAGCTTCCCATGATTGGAGCACCATTTTTCGGCTTATTTTTTACCTTCCCTACTTGGTACCGGAATAATAAGCGAGACATGGAGATACCACGCCGTTAATCTTGGTACTTGAAGCAATAAATCGCGAAAAAGTTCACCTACACCCTGCCTCAGGGGTTACGGTATTAGTAAGTCCCCTCCTGTTACAGTAAAGTCCATCAATGTGACGGTGATGGTGACATCATAATCTGCAAGGAAATGGGGTTGCTTTGCGTATCCGCTTACGGATCTAGACCAGAGCCAGTGAAGCGAATGGCATGTCGATCAACAGTGGTGAACGTTCTCGATCCCCAGAGTGTAACGCAAGGTGGAATTCCAGTGAAGGAGAATAGCCTGGCAGACAATGACCGGAACCTCAGCTAGATGAGATGAAGCACCGGTCCTGGCCCTTCGGCTCCCCTGAAGACGGAAGGGAGTTAGAGACAGGGATTGATGTATGGAGAATATATGCTGAAGCAAGCGCAAGTCGTTTCGAACGTCGTCCTCATCGTCACTAAAGGAGGCGAGCACACGACGGAGAAATGTGCCAAGTTATTTACAGTATGTTCCATCATCGCCTTCGCTTCCGTTTCCCCACTAGCAGCTGCTGTCATGAAATCGGCATGATGACGCGTACGTGTATTGATCTGTCATATTTTGTTTTGAACGAGATACGCCCAGGCCCCGCAGGCCGCAGCAGTTAGTGTATGATACCAAAAAAGGACGAACACATCAATAGGGCGTTCAAAGTACCACTTATTGCTACTTATTAGTCACTTATTGCTCATTGCTATAAAATACTATGTAAACTATAAGAGGATATAGTACCAATTTGAATAACCTATAATACTCACTTATTTGTAGCTATTGCCATTTGGCTGTAAAACAATAAGTAACTAATAAGTAGGAAATAAGTGCAACTTTGAACGACCTAATGCATCAATGATATTAGGTCACGTGCTGGCACAGAACGAGTCTCGCTCAACGCCCACTTAGTAAGTCTGCTCCTCAGGCTTACTCGTATGCCCTGATGCTTACTACGCTATTTCACCGCAAAGCTGGAGTGGAGAAAACCACCTTGACCTCATCCGCATTGCAATTGCATCGCATCAACACAGTCTGGACCAAGTGCATGACCAAGTGAGGGTCACTGATCATGCGCCTTTAGAGTCTCGTGCAGTACAGTACTACTGTATCAGTTGTTTCAGCTCAGCTGTGCTTTCAAGTGACATGGAGCGTGTGACACGAAGCCAGAATCCAATGCAAATTATCCTTGTTCACGCGGGAAACCCGAAATAGCTTGCTGAAACGATTACAGAGATGTAAACATACAGACCTCTGATCTCTGATGACCCACTGGCATTCCATGTGGGCCTGCAAGCCTCTCTCTCTCACGGAAGTTTATGAAAATGATAACGTCCACGCCACTCCGCGCTTCTCGAAAGACCATCAAGGATCATTGCATTAAGACTCGAGGGGGGGGGGTTTCCGTCAGTCGGCTTCCTCTCCCATCGGTGTCGTTCCATCCTTTGGCCCCCAAAAGGGCTAGAACTCCAATTAGGGTTCTCAGTTGAGATCACAAGCCACGTAGTCTAGCCACACCTCCTGACTTTCAGTCTAGTTTTGCATGCGAGTTGACTAGAGCGCTCTGTTCCTAGCAAGCACTGACGCTCCCCTGACAGCTCTTTTACGTGATCCAGGGCCTGGACCTCCGACTTTATTGGTCTTCCAGCGTTCTGTTCTACGATATGATACGTCCTCGCCTGGACGGGACGAGAAAACAAGGCCATCATCCATGCCGTTGCACTCCCGTTTACTGTATGTATGATGAGCGCGCTAGTTTGTGACCGGGCTACCCGAAGGAAGCTTTATTGATTTTTACTCCCACGACGATCTCGCACAGGTCGCGATCGCCGGATGCGTTGGCAACCACAATACACGCTCCAGGGGATCGACGCGCGAATATTGCTATCAATAGCATGTGTGTTGGGAACCTTTCGAAGTTCGACAAACGGAGGAACATACAGTAACCCCAAGTGGCACAGTGCCGAGTGCAGCAACTCCACAGCCCACAGCCACCTACAACTCCGCAGCTCTGCTACAACAGAACGCCCGTAGCGCCACATACAAAAACGCGCTCCACCACCACAGGGAAAAACGCGCGCGTGACGACTCACTATGCGTTTCATCCACATGAGAAATATGGTCTGACCAACCAAGATTTGCAGAGAACACAGCCCAACGCAGTTACGCAGGCACGCTAGAGGGAAGAAAAAAAAAGTGGGATATTCCCAGGACCTCGGGCACCGCTCTATCCCAGTGTCAAAATGCAATTAAGTTACTGTACTTTGTTTCATATAACTTACTACACTACACACCCTGATATTGGGCGTTCGGCTATTACAATTTTTGCCAAAAAGTCCAAACAGAATGACAGGAAAGAGAAAAGGAATTAAGAGAACGTCGCATAGAGTCGCACGTTCATGGAATGAGACGCCCGCCAAGACCTCCGAGTCCGATGCTCGGAGAGTTCCACTCTGGATGTCCGCCCCGTGGACTTACTGGGAACACGGGGCCGCTTGTACTTAGCATTGTACAGCTACTGTAAACGGGCAAAGGAACAACCCGAGCGTTTGCATTGAATAGCGGATAAGTGGAAGTAACTGCAATCCATCCGGCCCTATGGCCTAGTACCACTGTACTGTAGTAATGTAGAGCGATGATACCGATGATACCGATATGTCTCGTATGAAGATAAGTTGCCTACTGTAGCGCGCCAAGATCGTTAACTAAAGTCACCCGGCGTCTGGTCTGGTAACTAAGTATTATCAGTATATGGATCGGCGGCTTCAGGGTACTACGATGGTAGCAGGTACGTCGGAGTGGACATGTCTTGGCAGGAGGTCTAGAGCAATATAGAATACTGCCAGGGAGACAGCCGTCGTTCAAAGTTGAAACATGTTGTGATCATACCCCCATATTCGTATCTAACTAAGCTTTTTCGCGATGATGTCCGCGATAAACGGGTTTTTCCGGGTGAATCAATGGCACTTTGTACTCTTACGACTACGTAGTAGCCGCCCAAATGCGGTACTACTGTACCTGGCGGAGTATTCTTTTTTTTTCAGAGATAGGACACGTACATGACGAGAACCTGCCCATGGAGAAACTCGAACATGGGTGTGTATGCCACTGACACGGGACGCAGAGACCGGGTCAAGTTGAACTTGGACGCGATTGGAAGGACCTTACAAAAAAAACATAACTTGGCTTCTTTTCTCTGAGGAAAGGGTTCACCGTTATGAGGCTGAGAAACGAGGCACATTGGCAATTGGATCCCCGGTCGGCTAGTAAACCCTGATATGGAGCTGTCTCCATCACCGCCCGTATGCCAATTGAAGCCATCCCCATGAAGACTCGATGCTGTCTTGGTCTTGGCAGCCGACCCCATATCCGAGTCGCGTAGCTAATGTACAGCACCAAAACAATGCGCGGTCCGATTCATCGATGGACAGACTATCATGATCGCGACTCTCGACCAACCGCGCGTGGTCTGGACTCTAGATTGGACATGAAAAACAGACTTACTTGCAGCTGATTGAGGGTGGGGGGGTTTCATAAACCTCGAAATACACGCACGTAATAAATAGAACACTTAGCGCTAAGGGCCACGGGCAGGGAGCGAGCAGAACAGGGAGGATCCTGGGTCAAGTACCGCATACAGTATTGCCACCGAAGGTTATTTGACGTGTAACAGACGAAGAACAGCATATTTTGGAAAAGAGAAGAATATACGCCCACCAAGAATCGCTCGTTCGATCAGAAAGACAAATCTGCCGTATGGAATTATGCGTGATTGATTCACCACGACACACCAAGCGCGATACCAAAGGACGGTGAAATGAAAAATAACAGCGTGAGGGCTAAAGGAAATGAAAGTGAAGGGTGTGAAGAAGGAAATACGGAACGTACTGTATGGGATACTTATGCGAGTCGGGATCTTTGACCCTTATGTTGCTCGAAACATTTCTCCAGAGCCATACAGTGGTGCAATCGAGGTACCGTGGGACTCGGTGTGGGAGCTTCAGCCATTTATGAGTAGATGCAGGTGCAGGTGGTGTATGTAGCATCTCCCAAACGGTAAATTTGTCAGTGGCACAAAGTGGCACACTCGGCTCAGCGGCTCAGCAAGCGCCTCCGATAAGAGAGCACTACCGAATAAAGATCCGCATGAGCGCCGTGGGAGGGTGATAACTTACGCGGAAGTCGACACCGTCATCAGTGCGCGATTTCCACGCTCAGGATAGACCGGACCTAGATAGGAGCTGGAAGCAGGAGAGGCCATGAGTTATGTTCGCCGGCCCGACTGACTTTGTAGTCAACTAGCTAAAAAGACTCAGAGAGAAGAGTGGCGCAAAGGCTGTGCCTAACATAAGCGCCGGAGAACAGATCATTGCAAGAGACAAGAGAGGAAACAGAACGCGATTAAGCCCCGGGACACTCTGTATATCGCATCCAAGTTTGTACGCAACGTTCTATCGATTGACTCCACCTGTACTGATAGTCGTAGGGGTGTGGATTTTAAGCCGCACCGTCACCGTGACGGTAGTAGAAAGAAAGCAAGCAGTTTGCGTGACCGTGACCACGCTGCCAGATGCGACACGTGCTTAAGGCGTGCTTCCCCATTCCCTTTTGTACCCTTGCGGGTTATATGCCTGAGTAATCGTGTACTCGGTGAGCTAGGCAAGTCCACACATGGATAGATTTGTGTGTCGGAAGTCGTGTGATTGTTGTACAGTACATGTATGCCAATCGAAATTGGGAACACTGTACCGGCCAAGTTGGTGACTCGGGTTTTACTTGTCTCCGAGGAGCTCGACAGCTCTGTAGTTGACGTTCCTTCACCCGAGTTTTTTTGACTGGGACAAATAGGATGGCAAAGGTGACAGCATTACCATTCTCTGTGGCCGAGACCGAGATGGATCTACAGTAGTTGAGGAACGTCGTGTGCGCGAGCTTCCATGTGTATACCACGTCATCCCGTCTCGCATTTATGGGTGCGCAAGAGGACCGGTGGGAAGACTATGAAGTCATAGTTCCGTCCGGCCGGGAGCGAATATGACCGATGCAGAAAGGTGAACATATCATGCACATCAGATGGAGAAGCCTGATGCAGTCAGTTTGACGGGAGGTTGAGCGTAGACGTCATAACTTACTCGCCTGAACACCAATATCGAAGAAACCGGCAGGTCAGAATAGAACACACGCGTGGCGGTATCATGTGACTTTTGAAGTCGGCGCAAGCAATATGCCGGAGCGACCGAGACGTAATCACACACAAACAAACCACCTCGCAGGTTGAGTTGAAGTGCACACTTGGGGTCGGAAGAAGATGGGGGGGATGGGGGCAGCATGCAGATCAATTTAGAGTCGGAGGCGAAAAGTGTTTCAAGATATGATATGAACAAGGTTAACTGGCGCCGAAGGAAGCTGGGCTGCGCCGCGCAACCTAACGTAACTTTAGCCGTGATAACTAATGGGTCCAACAACATAAAGCGCGTTGTATCGTATGGCACTTGCCAAGAGGCATGGAAGGGGCATCAGAAACTGCCGACATTCGTCATGCAAACTTAAACCCGGCATAATAATGAGTCAATTCATCAAATCACCAAACTGATGCGCGCATAAGCGCGCGCAACTGAGTCACAAAGCTTTTTATTCATTCGCGCGCGTCCACGCACGTTCGTTTGTACACGCTAACGAAATCGTTGAGTAATAAAAAAAAAACTCTGTTTCTACAGTAGCGGCCTTCTAAGTTTTTACAAATTTCAAACTGTACAGTACCGTTATCCCCAAGGGACGCACGAACAAGAGGCGTTGCCGTCAGCAGCGACCGATCATTAATCCATCATTACGACCTCACATGGCCTCAGGCTGGCTCCTGAAGCCATCGTGCCGCTGAATGCCCTTTACAGTACAGTAAGAGGCATCTTTCATTGAATTATAAATGAATGTGTTCTTGTCCCAGTGGGTCGAAGGATAAGGCCTACAGCCTCACCACGCACACTACTCCATTAGTCACAACATCTAGGATTGATGTGCCTCAGCCATAGATTAGACAAGCAAACGTTTCAAAATTTCAAAAAAAAAGAGAAAAAAGAGAAACGTGACCAGTTCCTCCAATTCACGGCGAGTTTCCTCCAACTCATGGTGTGAGTACACCACGAGCTGGAGGGGACTTGACGAGTTCGGACTGATGAATGAGCAAGGGGCGCAGCAATAGCGCGAGGGCAGGCGACGCGTGGATGGACAGAAGGAGGGGCAGACATGGGATGAATATGAGGAACTCTGCGCACATACCACTACCGTTGATCTCGGGCAGCCATGCGTTGAAGGGCGGTATGAGTTTCCGGAAATCGGGAGGTGAGTGAGGCCGGTCCCTATACAGTGGGGAGAAGGTGTAGATTTGATGCTCAGGAGTGGTAATAAAGCCTGCTGCGGCTGATGGACACGCAAAGAGGTATCACGATGAACGGAAAAGGAATTGCGGGGAAGGGGGAAGAGCAAGCCGTCAACGCGTCAACAAGGAAAGCAGAATGTTTCACGTCATTTCCTTGCATGACTTGGATGGATCACGATAACGCAGCACAGTCGGGGAAGGCCGGGTTAGAGAAGGTGAATTGCTAAATTTGGATTTGGGAAAGGAGGGTGTCCGGGGGAGGTATGATCTCCACGTGTTGAGGCGTAACAAAGGCCAAGACCTTCCCGTTCCCGTTTCCTGTGTTCCCAAGTTTCCCATATAATATTTATCCCTCACTAGGGCACTGTCCACTTCACTCCTTCCCCCTTCAATGGCGTCTGTTGCTCAGTCCCCCTTCCCCTACTCTGATTCTCCTCGCCTCCCCACAGGTGGAGGCATCCTCCTCAACCCTAGTCCATATCGCCTACCCTTGGCCCTCCCCCCGTCTTCATATCCCTCTCGATCAAACCGCTCTCTTTCCTCTTCCACATCCTCCTCAGAAGATGTTAACACTCCTCCATCGTCTGACCATTATGCCACTCCTCCCCCCTCTCTTATGAACTCCCTCACTCTTCAATATACCTCAGATGAGGACCAAGTTCTCCGATCAAGGCGCAGTTCGGCACCGGAATATGGTAGCTTGCGCGGTCGTCGTATCCGCTTCGCTCCTCTTCCCGATCCCCGCCGAGCCGTCCTTGTCACAGAAGGTGGCGAGGAGCTCCCATTACCTTCCGTCTTTGATGACGATGATCCTAGTGGCATTTCCCAACCCAAGCTCCGCGATTGCCATACTACATCACCCTCCTCTTCCCTTCTTTTGGGAGATAGCATCGTGACTCCAAAGAAGCTCCCTACTGTCAATGCCTCAGGTCCGTCCTCAACACCCGTACATCCCGCACGATCCTCTGTGTCATCTCCTCCTTCCCCCGCTCGTCCCCACATCCCTATGTCGCCTGCGTCCTCGAACACAACGGTTACGGAAGCTGTCTTCCGCCCAAGCGCATCTTCCACACGCTTTGCTAAACGGTTCTTAAAACCATTCCGGCAGAAATGTGATGACCCGCGCCGCACCGGTTCCCGTGATAGCAGTTCCTCGCGTGATGATGGCTCCTCTTCCATCGGTATTCCCCTAGGACATTGGGCAAGTGCAGATGACGCTTCTCGCCCCAACTCCGCGAGCGAGGGGTCTCTTTACCGAGCGCGATCCTCCACCTCCACTGCCCAGCCCAAACCAAAACGGATGCTCAACGGCCGCGTTTATGGTGCTCGGAAAAACCAGCATCAATCGAGCAACGTATTTGATAACATACCCGATAAGGAGCCAGAATTTGTGGAGTGGGGTTATGGTGGGATGGGTAGTGTGCGTTCAGGCGGCATGTGGGCCAAGGTACAGGGCGATCAGAAAGCCTTCTTTGGACATACCGAAGAGCGGGGTCGCGCCGGAGCTCCTGCAGCCGAAGACGATGACGACAATGATGGGAGCGGAATGGGCTGGGTGAAGAAACGGCGCGAAGAGCGTGAACGCCAGAAGCGCGAGGAGCTCGCCGCATCTAAGGCCGCAAACAAGACGGACGTGGGGCCTGCGCCCAGCCCTGCTTCGGCACCGGTGCCGGTACAGGGAACGGAGCAAAACTCCATCATTGTTTCCGTCAATCACGATGTAAGCACGGTCACGCCCGTGCGGCCGGAAGCTGAAGATGATGATGATGACGACGAGTCATCCGAAGACGATAATGAGGAAGCTGAAGATGAGTCGAGCAGTACGGAACAGGAGGATGATGATGGCGACCCGGTTCGTTACTATTCTTTCACCATTGAAATCCCAATAACTGAGGGAATGTACAGGAACAACATGTCAAGCAGGTCCTGGGTGCAGGCGTTGAGCGCATCAGCCGCCATCGCGATTAATCATGTTAATTATGCATACCTTATATCAATCATCCACTGCTACCCACCCTCGCCTCACCATGGCCGATTTCTTAATTCTATGCGCTATCCCTACCACGCTCTCGTGGTATGTACTACCCGACTCATCCTGATCGGCTCATGGTCCTCCTCCCCTGCTCAAGTTCATCATGGCATATCTTGTCCGCATCCACATACCACTTGTGTTCTACCTCAGCCCCACATACTTTGTAAAATCATACGTTTGTGCACATACCATCCATCCTATACGGCCACCCACCACTTACCCTTTTACTTGTGCTGTTATGGACTATAATCGGGTTCCGTGTACCCGTTGGCTGTTGTTGTATCCTTGCTCGTCTCTTTCGGTTCTCTGGTGTTATTAGTTTGCTGATTTGGGTTTTTTTGTGTGGGTCAATGCATTACTTTTCCCTCCTGGTTTGATTTGCTGCAGCGTCGCAAATATAATCGGTTTATTAACGGACCACGCGTGCTAGGTGCGAATCAGCTTCTCCGTGGGCGCCGATTGCAATCTTTGACAGGTAGACACCGATCGTAGACGTTCCGCGCGTAGACGGTCGCCGGGGTCACGGATGCGGAACTAACAGAGTAGCCAGAAGGAGGCGAATACGTGTCATTGACGCCTTGACATGCTTGACAACTCCGTTGGCGTTTTACTTTTTCAAGCCTGAGCCCACGGAGACAAACAAACCGGTGCATGATACAGTAACCGGTACAACCGCATGTGTTTATTTATTTTTTTACGATTTTTCGATGCTCTCGCTGCGCGATGATGAACCCGCGTACAGAAAAGGGAAAGCCTGGCCGAAGAATGCTGGCCGAAGAATGTGAACAAGACGGTGGCGTGGCGTGACCGTACGGTACAGAAACTTGTTTTTTTTTTAACCGCCACACCCGCTTCTAGACCCCTCGAGCCTCTACCTATCATTATATATCCATCCTCAATCATCGAGTCATCGAGGCCTCATGCTCATGCTCATGCTCATCGACCTCATCCTTATCTGGGGACCGAGTGTCCTCGCGTCTCCTTTTTTTTTCCCCAATGGAATTCCATTTCACTTTTGCTTCCGAAATTTGAAAAAAAAAAAAAAGGCAAAGCAAAAACAAACAGAACAACATATATATTATTGTTTGTTGGTATGGTACGTTGAGGTGATGGTGGTAATCGGTGATGATCGTGATTATCTTTTGCTACGTGCGCCTACGCCTCAAGGCCTCAAAACGCAACGCGGTAGTATATAATTGCATATTGGTTTTTTTTTTTTAAAAACTGTTCTTGCAGAGAATGTCCGCTATGTTCAAATTTCGAGCTTGTTCAAGACCTCATGACCTCGTGGTTATACTAAAACCCGGGGGTTTTGCTATCGTTCCATTAATACTCCGGATGGATCATCTTTCCTTTCCGACACCGTAGCGCTACGGACAATTTACAGTTAAATCCGGTCCGCGCCGCGCCACGCCCATACCCGCCTTCTCACATCTCCCTTCTCTGAGGCCTGAGGGAATATAATAGGAATATCGATATTCCCCAAATGCATGCAAGATGCTTCCTCCCATGACACACTCTCGTAACCGGGCGGCGACAACGCCAACACAACATACAACTGAATTGAAGAGCAGCAGAAGGCCGATCGATATATAGCTCGTCGAACCCGGAGCAAAAGAGAAAAAAAAAAAAAAAAAAACGACGACGATCGCCGGAAGGTTTACAGTAAAAGCGGCGGCGACACGGTGGGCGAATTACAGTAAAAAAAAATTAAAAGGGTAAGCGATAAACTTATCTTTGCCAAAACGTGGAGAAATTTCGGGTACAGTAAAGAAGAGAATGTATCAGTATCATAGAGCGGCGAGCGAGGGGAGGGAGAGAGGTCCTATAGGGACCTCGCTGTAGTACCGGCGCTATGCCAAATTGCTTTGCCGATCAGATCATTGATGGCGAGATGAATAGCTACTGTACTGTAACTAGCACTAGCTCGGCCGGATGAAACGAATGAAAAAAAACTGACGAACAGGCATGCGCGCGTGCATGCGCAGCCGCAGGCAGGCACAGATTCGATATATACGATCTATATATACACACACTCGATGTAGTGTATAAGTTTAACTATAATACGATACGTACGCGAATAACCCACCCACCAGTAGTGGCGTGCCACATACTACAGGACTGCTGGAAGAGAAGAGAGAGAGAAAAAAAAAAATACTATAAAGGGAACAAAGCACTACTACATACTTCGTTGTGTTGTGCTTTTCAAAGGAAGTAGATAGCTGCTGGTTCTATTAATATTAATATTGGCGACGCAGAGCATGCATGTCTCGGTGTTTCATACATGGGTTGAGTGGCATATTACGCCAGCAGAACACCCGAGTTGAATGAAAACGGGGCGCTCGCGACGTCACGGGTAGAGGAAGGAGCAGATAAAGGAAGCGTTGATACTGTGACTAGAATAGAGAAGACCAGTGGTTCCAGTGACGGATGCTACTCAGCCAGTGAGCGAACGAGAGATCTTGGATTGATGCATGCTCGCTCGACATAGTTTACTAGGCCATAGGCTAGTCTTGCTTACAAGTCACGGATATCCGTCTCCTGAATCCCGAATGAATGATTCGAGTAGTGGAGGAAATCGGCGAGATGGTCAGGTCAGTAAAGTTACAACATACTGTACTCGAACTCTGTGCGGAAATTATTAATAAAACATCAAGTTCATCAAATGATCCGCACAGCGAAGCCTGAGGAAGAACAACGGAAAAAGCGAGAACGCCACAATAGGGTCGCGAACATAACACATGACATACGTACGAACCACACACATAAATGGGGGATTCCAAAGAAGCAAAGCAAACCGTTAACAGCAGACGCGGGCCGCAACCATGACAACATGCATTGCGCATTTTTGGAACCATCCTTTTTCCACCCTCCTTCACTCGGGATCGCGCCAATCGCCATCAACGAGCCGCACGCCCTTCCGCGCAAACCTACGTCGCCACTCGTGCATCTCGCCCTGCACGCCCGCCTCCAACGCCTTCGCCGACACGCCCGCGCGCAACCACCGCACCGCTCTCGCGCGTACGACGGTAAGCGAAGGCAAGCGCGGCAGCAGCGCCTCGACCTCCCGGAGGAACCGCGCATTTGGCCGCGGGATCGTCAGGATGCGGAGCGGATGTGGAAGTGGCGATCCGGACCGCCGCCGCCGCGCCGCCACTACTACTACTGCCGACATTCTGCGCTGGTTCCAGCAGCGTCAGCGCCCGTAATAGCTGTTGGTCCAGCGCCAGATAGTGTAGCCCCGGGCAGGAAGTGAGTAATGGCGGTACCGCTGGCACGTCGCTTGTAGATATGGGTAAGTGCTGTGGTGTGTTAATGCGCAGAGAGATGAGGCTGCGTCCGTTTGTGGAAAGTAGCGCGCTCAACTGTGCAATGTGTCGGTCGCTGTGGGGCGCCACCACGAGGTGTCGCAATGATGGGAGCGGCGTGCGTAAGGAGGGTGAGAAACAGCGAACCGATAGGGATAGTGGACAGACAGAGAGACTTGAGGTTTGGAAAGGTAGAGCGGAGGTGGGAGAGTCACCGCGGACTCATCTCCGAGTCGGAAGGAGCTGAAGTCTGGGTCGACAATGGATTCAGATTCTAGGTTGTTGGTATCCGTGCACGCTATTTCAAGCTGTTCCAGGCGTAGGCAGATCCGGAGTAGCTGGATAACTGCGTCGGGACTGGGGCCAAGAGACTGGGCTGGAGCATTCCCGACTGGCATGGAAAGCCTGATGCCCTTCAGAGAACACAGCTCACCAATGCCATCCTTGCATTGCAACGCAGTCAGGACACGGTTGCTGAGGAGCATCCCGGGAACAAGGTAGAGGCTCGTCAGGAATGGCAAGAGTGGAAACAGCCGCGTGAGATTCGAGTCCACGGAGAGCGAGTCTGTGGAGTGAACCAGCACCATCTCAGAAAGGTCCAGCTCCTGTACCCAGCGCCCTGGGGTGGAGTATGGTATGCGTCGGATAGAGTCCCAGCGCTGGTCAGACGAGGACAGGTGAGCGACGAACTTTTGAAGCGTGCTCGCAGAGAAGATATGGACTCTGGAATAGAGCAGAGGAAGAACGACATTCTAGAGCGGAATAATGAAGATTAGCAAAGTCAAACACATGGTAAACGAGTAAATGGAAATCGTACACGCCATTCCGCTACCGTTCGATTCTGTTGGGCGTAAAAAATATACGATACTCACCACCCAGGGTTTACACACGAATAACAAATCCCACTTTTTTTTGAAGCGTGCGTGTTTCTCCGGAACATCCATCCGGCCATCCGCTCCGTCGTCGATAACATATGATAGGACCTGGGACCACACCTCCTCGGGGAGTGGCTTGACCGGCCGCGGTCGGGGTAATAGCGGCAGCAAAACAAACCTTCCTGGTGTGCGAGCAAGTGGTCTAGGCTGCAAGAAGATGGCCGGCGTTTCCGTATATGTGCCAGCAAGACTCATGATGTACTGTATACGTATGTGTAAGAACTAGTAAAAAAAAAGAAATCAGCAATCAACAAGTCAGATTCAGGCTGGAGAAGATGAGGAAGCAGGAAGGCCAAGAGACGTGGCCATTATCGTGCGGCCGATATGGACGGGGGTGATAGTGTTAGGTGTCGTGCTGAAAACGAGGCACTCCGACAAGGCGCCTAAAAGTGGCTATATGCGCGCGAGAAACGCGACCTGGTGGATCTGGTGACCTTCATCATCTCTTGCTTTTGTTTTTCCTATCGCCGCCATGATGGCAGGCGTGCCCCATGTTCAAAGCGTTTGAAGTCTTCCGCGCTGCACCGCTGGCAATTCGAAGCTCGACTGTTCGACTTTTCGATTCTCTTCCCCATCCCACGTAGAAACCCGGTCGACAACGAGTAACAGAGAAGACACGTTGTGACACGAGTTGCCGTCTTCTGACAGAAGCTGCCAAGTGGAGCTATGTCTGTTCTCGAAGTGCTTTACTGCTCGCATCACCGGTGGCTCGTGCAGAACTTCGCCACGGGAGAAGCAATGTAGTTAGTACACGTGAGGTGTCATATCATGCATGGCCATGTGTTCTTCCTCTGCCTGGCCTGCTACAAACCTCAAAAGGCTAGTTCGTTCGAAACCGTGGGTATTATCCATTTAACAATGTGTAGACAGCGCATTCGACCATATAATTACGAGACCCAAGTCATAAATCCAACAATAATGTCCGACGTCCAATGTCAAGCACAAGCCAACTCATGGTTGATTGATTACATCAAGCCTCCACCGCCTTCCATCGCACTCGCTTCCGCGACACTCTCCTCCTTGTCGGCGGCAACGTTCACCTGGTCACCTAGGCTATCCCTTCGCTTCTTCTCCATGATGACAAAAGTCATCACGAGAATGTCGGTATCGAGCTTGCAGGACGGGTGGATACGGAGACACGTTTTGAACTGGCCTTTGAATGTGCCCCTGGCGACGTGTGAAGGACTGTGCTCATATATGGCCTTGACACTTCCAGTGCGGACGTGAAGGAGCTAAAGGGGTTATTCGATGACAGTCAGCCCAGGAATGCAGAAAAAAGAGAAGCATACCTGGAATCCGGTGCTCTTGCAGAATTTCCATACATACTCTTCCTCGTCGTTCCCGATGAAACATCTCGAGCTAGACAGGGTCCTGGGTTAGCGTATTATCTCGACGCGAGAGAATTGAGCCCGCTTACTTGCCGAATGTGTTCATTTTCCACAGGAGGTCTTTCACCCTGACAGCCTTGCCGCCCGCAGCGTCCGCACGTCCCTTGAAAAGGTCACTGTGGATAACAGAGTGTCTGCCGAACCCGCCCCAGGTGACTTCCCCGAGAGTTTCGAGTTCGTTATTGTCATGGACCGATGGTCGCTGGATGATGGAGCTGCACGTCCTAAGTGACGATAGGGGCCGACTTGTACGGACCCAATAGCGGAGATACCCATCGGAGGTTATGAGCGTGGTATTGACCGGATCGTTGGGAATGAGATAGAGCTCCATAATAGCGCCTCGCGTATGTAAAAGGTGGGGAAGTGGAGTGGAGCTGCGGCTCTCGTAAGGGTGCGATGGCGGGGGAGATCTGCAAAGGTGGTATAGCCATCTTGACTGGTGTGGAGAGTTATTACACTCTGATTTTGATTTGACCACTCGAGAGAGCGGATCACGATGTTTGGTCGCCCGGCGCCGTGAGACTAACACAGCATCGGATATAACTTCCAAACTCCAGCCTCTACTAGTAGTGTTGGGATACGACGCGCAAACCGTCACAGCATGACTACAATTTCATATTACATCTCTTGTTCTACCTCTACCACACACCCTAAGTTGATATATCTAACGCGGAGAACAATAAGGCCCCCGCACTCTTCTCTCCCAGTTGCCATCCCACCTGAGATCTAGCCTTCCAGCCTGACGGGCAAAACTGTAATGAAAAATAATCGATGCAGATGCAGATGCAGATGCAAGAAATTGATCAAAAACTGTCCAATTAAGAGACTGAAACGCCACCATGTCTAGTAGTAGGTTGACACTTGACAGCTTGACACGTGATAGCATACCGAGTCATCACTGACAACTCAATGAATTGGCTACCAGCAGGAGTGGGTAGTCGTCTCGTCTAGCACCACCAGAGCGAACCATTTTTGAAATGACCAAAGAGTGCGGTAGTGGCGTAAGAGGATGATGATGATGATGATAGAACACGCCACGATGATGTTTCCGACGAGTCCGGAGTCCACTGAATGCCACTTTACGGGGGCCAACTCAGTTTAGACTTGCACTTTCTCTCCTTGTTCCCCATTACGATGAACTTAACGTGGGTTGTGTGAAAATAAAATAAAAATGGAGGCCCACCTGGGCCCCTTATCAAGCTCTTCACAATCTCGATAGTTCGCCTCTCGAACGCACAATCTTTCCATCTCTCCTTGTCCTGTGGCGCCGGAAATTTCTTTCCATGCTCTACCCACGCGTACATTCTCTAAAATTTGTCGAGGAGCACGTACTGGGATCGGTCACATCCTTAAAGTTCAGGCCATTCAGGGCGCGCTCTTGTGTGGTCTTTAAGCTCTCTCAAGTTTCAACCTCTGCATGATATTTTTTGACTCAAGTCCTACTACTATGCCAAAAAACCAAAAACCCGCTACGAACGCTGCGCTCGGCTGTCCATCGATGACTCGACTCGACTCTGGAACAACATGGAACTGAAATTCGCCTCTCTTTAACTGCTGTGTCCGTTACACAGACGCTGGTGCCGCTTCAGCGCATCGTGCCTAGAGAACGGAGCGCCGCAGTTGCAAACGACTGCCTTGCCGTTATGCCTGGCAGTCGTCTGCAGGTGTCGCACAGCGTCACCCTTCCTATGAAAAGTCTTGTTACACCCTCCGATCCGACACTTCCACAGCTTCATGTGGATCTTCTCGATTCCCTCCGCCTGCCAGCTTTCTCCCTTGCTGCTGTTTCTGCTACCGCCGCCGCCGCCACTGCTGCTGCTGTTGCTACTGTTGTTGATTGGTTCAGGGCCCGGACGACGTCCCATTTGCGATATGCGAGCGGATGATGGGCCGGAGGGAGGGGAAGCGCCGACGTCTCCCTTTGTGCGGCACTTCCATTTCGTGTGGGTCTTGTCCGGGCCCTTGATCATCGCCTTAGTGTTCCTGGCGGCAGCAGCAGTAGCGCGAGTAGTGACCTGCGTCTGCCTCGATCATCGTATCATCTGTTCTGTGTTTTTTCCTTTTTTTTTTTCGCTAATAACTCACAGTCGATCTCGTCTTTCTGAGCTCTCGCTCTCTGCTGATGGGCAATGACTTGCCCGGTCCAGTGTTCGACTCGTTGGACCCATTCTCAGCGTTCAAAGTCGAAGTTGTTGTCTCCTCTAGGACGCATTCTGCGGCTCGTGAGTGAGCTAGCTGCGGCAATGGCACAGTACGAAAGAATACGTACCGGAGACACGTGCGTCCGGCGATTCCTGGTCCCAGCAGTCATCAAAGGCGGTCCAGCTTTCGTCTACAGAGACAGATGACTCTTCTTCACTGGGTGATGCAGGTGGAGAAGGCCACAACACGGTCAGTCTTGGATCGATGCAGGCGATCGATGGGCTGGGCGTCCGATGTCTTCCATCCAGAAGCACATCCAAACACGCTAAGTCCACGCGGGGGGCGGCGTCAGCTAACGAAAAAAATTTCAACTCTTAAAGGCTAGATAGAGAGAAAACACACATTCCGATACACGTGCATCTGGGGCCTCCTCCCAGGAACTCTCGGCGCAGCTGGCAGGGGAAACCTGTGGTGTGATTGACGTGGGTAACTTGTTATCCGGGTGTGATCACACTCGGAACAAACCCCAAAGATGTCCTCAGTAAGGTCACGGATGGCCCAGGGACTCGCCTCGCTTCGGAAATCCATTTTCAGGGTAACTACTCGGATATTTGATAATATCTGTAGATCGGATGGCGGTGACGGTTCATGCTCCCTGGACATCTTTGACAAACTAAGCAACTCACCTTGCTAGGGGTTTACAGTGCCAGAAAAACCGTAGAGACAAGAGGGGAGTAGCGTGCTAGCCGCACGCCTCTGCATGCTCCCTCTCATTTATAACATGAAAAAGCAGAATGTCTTACAACCCTCTTCTTCCAAACAAGTTTCAGGTTTGTAAACTTGACAACCCTTTCGAATCAGCAAAAGAAACATGGGTGACGGCGGTGGTTCAACAGAGTTCTTCAACTTCCGCATTTGGTCACTCAGGAGCCGCCAAACTTATCGCTCCCTCCTAATGTTTACGTAGACGGCATGTTACGATCGCTGCTAACTGCAGCGAGGCAGCCTTCTGTAGAAGATTCGTTAGGAGGTATACAGGCCAGGCTCCTGCATGCAGGTAGTAGATGCGACGGCCCTCCGTCGGTTCACGCTCTGGTTCCTCGCAACCACTGGTGGACACTATGATCTGCTTCTCAAGTTGATTATTTGGAAACTCTCGGCAGGTTATGCTATGATGAAAGGCCGTTGGCAGAGGATCGCCAACTGATGATAACGGAACGACAAGATGCATCACAACTAATTAAGTACTATCCATCGTTGTAGCTCTAGAATTAGGACTTCACGCGTTGAGGTCCTGTTATAGCAGCCATTGCGAAAAGCAATCAGTGATTATTGTAAGCCGTCACGGTGAATACAGAATGCACATACCGTTTGACCCGTCGGTCGGTTTAGACACAATCGCGCTGTGAGTGGCACTTCTGAAATTATATTCTATCAGCAGTGGGACAATGCTACTTCCGACTGGCATGTTGTAAAAGTCCATCATGGTCCAAGCGCACAGCGTCGTGTTCTCTTTGAGCGTGGTAAGCAAGAAGCTGGCAATGCGCGAATTGACGCCTTCAGTCCCTAGGTTAATGCTCGGCCACCCAAATCCTGTCGCGACGACTGAGGGTGGTGCAAATGGTAAGGAGACACCATTGCAATATGTGATAGAGAGAACAGGTTGAGTTACACTGGCGGGTGGGGGTAGGAGAGGCACTTTGGCAAGTTCGGCCTTCTCGGGAATGGATAGGAAGGAAGGCAAGTTATACCTGCGGGACCAAAGTCACTGACCTGCTGGGGCATATGAGAAAGAAGCAACGCACCAATCTTGGGTCCGCACAAGGACGTCCTTGCATGTCCACGAAAATATTTCCTTCGAACTGTCTGGCCAATTTGTTGGATGAATCCCCATACCCTCTAGCCCACCTTCCCAGCCTGCGCCATCACCACCAAAACGGCTAAACAGGATCGCCTTGCCGCGCACCTCGCCTAGAGTCGGCACGTGATTCGCCAGAAACCACATACCCTTACCACCAGGGCCAGCCTCGATCTCTGCAAGTACTAGAGGAGAGAAGGTTTGGGGGCTATGGGTAGCAAAATCTTCCTGCTTCATTGAGACAACAACAGTCTCGCGCGCGGATGACGGAGCGGTGAGGAAGTTATGGATGTCGCTTAGAATAGCCTGAAAGGTCGTGCGTTCTGGAAACACACCGTGGTATGCGAGGAGATGCCCATCCTTGATACCAAGGCGGATATCAAGAACACGTATACCATCTGCGAGCTGCGCAGAGAGAGGAGTCTTCCCAGACTGGCACTGAGAGATTGGCCACCCATAAAAAGCCATGCTACGAAGTTTCAGCATAAGATGCTTCGAGATAATGGAGCACATACGTATCATGAGTGCCTATAATAAATAGTCAGACAACTCAGAGTGGCAGCAAATCATGGGGAGGGCTTGCCTGGTAAACAGAGAGAATATAGAGGGCGGGTATCCGGCAGGTCAGAAAGAAAAGACCCCAAGTTTCGTTTAGGCAGGACTAGGATATCTACGCGCTTGCTAGATGTCTACGGTACTCTTTCATTGGCTTTTTAACCGATAACCGCGATAGAAATAAAGAGGTCACCTGATCACGATAAATGTGCCATGGACAGTCTTCGGGCATTGAGACGTGACTCCATTTGGAGCAGGAGTGTTTCTTCGGGTCGACAAAATACTGCCGTTCTACCTCGGGGCCAGGCGATACCTTCTCTGATGTGGTTCCCGAATCCGCTTTGGTGGCTGATAGGAGTTCGAATTTGTCCTTGCCCGTGGGAAGTTCAACAGAGTCGTTCGGATTGACACTGAGTTGGACAGCGGGCTTAGAGCGTTTGGACTTGGACTTGACAACGAAGGCCTTGTCTGTGAGGTTGAAGAGGTAGAGCATCATGGTAGTTGGGAAGCAACCTAGGCCGTCGGCGCAGGCTCAGTTGGCCATTATTGTTACCACTGTATTGCTCCATTAAGCGCTAAGCGGTCTTGTATTGTGGTCTCCGCCCTGAGCTTTCCCCAGAAAATGAGGTACCGGTGCTGTCGCGTTCCGAATCACGTGATGAAGGTCACGTTTAGCGCGTTTGGAGTGATTGTGGACATTGTAGAAACTCATTCTTTGATAGCTCAGGTCATGCCAGCTGCCAATCACGACGGGCAGCGGACGCCAACAGTGAGTATTCCGTGACCCTATTTTCCCCTTGGTAGTCATCGCCTGTTCGACATGAGGTTCTGGAGGCGTCCATGCATGATCTCCGCCATTTTAGTAGCCTGGTGAAAGGTGTGAACTTTGTCGACGTGAGCCAGTTGACTTTCTGACTGCGGTCAACTTGAGGGACTAACCTGCAGACCAGTTTGCGACAATGGTGATTACCAGCGGTGGTCTGACCATATTCGTTGAGGAGTCTTCCTTGGTGGCGGGTATGTGGCTCTTCAGAGTCTGCGCATACATACGGTTTCTCATCAAAGTTCAAGTAGCCGCAGCATACATTCCTACACAAATATTCGATGAGTTTACTTACAGTCCGGTTGTGCCACTATCTGCCTCCCCGACACCACCGGAGACGTCACAGGCGGAAGAAACGACGATGTTAGAGTTCCCATTGCGTACATTTTTAGATTCTCTGTCCATCTTCTCCACTGGTTCAGCGCCCACTGCCTCGGAAGGACGGGCACAGAATCGAAGGTGGGTACGCGATCGCGAGCCCGGCGGGGACGATGACGTACCGCGAGGAGAATCGAGGCATATTTCGGCGCAACGGCGGGAAAGACGGTCGGAATGCGGTTGTCGTACGCTGGTGAAGGACATCCCTTGTCCTTACTCATGTACGTATCCTCTCACCATATGCAAATGGGACAACACGTCATCAATGATGGTTCCCAGCGCAGAAGGCTCGGCAGAACCAGACGCCAAGTTCGAGATCACGACATATGCTGCCGACAACCAACCTGATATGTCTTTTGACATTGAACGAACGTAAGCATCACCCACTTGGGAGATGCATCGCCAGAGCTCAGCTCATTGACTGGTAGCGTCCTCCAACTCATTTTAAAGGTGAGGGGAAGCATTGTCGATGGACGATTCAAATTAACCATGCACATAGTCATCCTGGCTTCGCGATGCCCTTTCTGAGATCGATTCATCGTGCGAGAAAATCACCCTCATTGGTAACCCTCCGGAGCAGGGCGAGCCAGTGCGAAGGCCGCGGGCGACTGCAGCCACGCCAGTTTTCCAAATTCACGCTGAAGGTGCCTTTGGAAGCACAGAGGTCCGCATGTCTTACGCCCCTGTACCTGCTGGAAGCTTACTGTCACATTTAAGATGGACTATCCAAATGACCGCGAAGTACTCGAGACAGTACACTGCGAAGAACCAGTTTCTTTTAGGTTTGGATACCTGTCAGGTGACATGGGCACTGATAATAATTAAATGAACCGATTTATAGTTACCGAGTCATGCACATCGCACGGGCCCAACAAGCACTACAATGTTCGAGCAAAACATCACTACGGATAGGTAGTGACGGAACCATGAATATGCAATTTCTTGTATCGTCACCACTCGCCCGGGTGGGACTAGCGAGGCCTTTATTTCGTTTCGGGTAAATCCATCTATTGGTCCTTGACTGCAACTGACACATGAATTTTAGTTTCTCCCACTTGACGGGGCAGAATAGCTTGACCAGTGTATCTCTGGAAGGCGTCAACACACAAACTTTCAAGGGTTACACCATAGAAGAGCAGTTCCACGCGTCTAATATTATGCGAGATTCTATAAAAGAACAACCAGCAGCATCGGGCTTTATACGAGGCCGTCAAGGAAGTTACCCGACGTCCCTTTTGAAGGTAGGATAGGTGGTGTCGTTTTGACTGGGGAAGCAGGAGGTGGCGGGAGGTAGTCTGCAATGACCGAGTCGAAGTCGGCCGCAATCTGGGGTACTAGGCAAAGTCAGATTTGGGGTACGCAACGGAGTTACCGGATAGCTGCGCTCACCTGTTGCGGCACGCGCCTTGACTGTCCTCTGATACATGCTTTGTACAATGAGCTGGCGAATCGCTAGTCCATCCAGTGGCTAAAATCATGACGCGTTATGTTAGGTGATAACAAATAAATTGATTGTTCGTACCTTCTCTACCTTCGCCTCCACCGCCTTGGAAGCCCCAGACTCTGGCCTGGGTTGGGCCGTTTTGAATGTGCCCGTTGGACTCGAAGCCTTGCCAAGGAAGGCGAGCACGTCGCCCTTGGTCAACATCCCACGGATACCGGTGCCCTTGATTTTTTCGGGGTCTTGAACACTATACTCGTGAAGCAAACGCGCTACAGACGGGAAAAGCGGCCGTGAGTGTGATACGTGGTGTGTCGCTTTCGGAGTTGGGGCCGGGGTTGAAGCAGATTGAGGGGGCGAGGGTGCCTGCTCTTGCTTAGAAGCAGGCGCAGACTCGGAAGGCTCAGGTTCGTTCTCTGGAACCTCGATATTAGAGATATCATCGCCCTCTTCAGCTAGAAGGGCTATGGCCTTCCCAACCGGAATGTTCTTCTGCCCGTCCTGAACCTGTCATGTGTACATTCGACGTGTCGGAATGTAGCCAATCACGGTTGTGGGCAAAAAGCAAACCAGAATTTTCCCCATGATCCCATCATCCTGTGCTTCCACATCAATAACTGCCTTGTCCGTTTCCTGTACGAGTTCGAGGAGAGGTCATCGGAGACATTCCACCGCAATTTATCGTTGTTCGGGACATACAATCTCGAGCAGCACGTCACCAGCAGTAAAGCTGTCACCCTCCCTTTTCTTCCAAGATGAGATTCCACCCTCAGTCATGGTCGGGGACATAGCGGGCATCTTGAACTTGGTAATGGCGCGGGACACGGATGTCGCGTGGAGCCCTGAAATTAAAATTAAGATGTCAACTTTGGTTATAGATTGAGAAGTTCAGCGCAGAAACGTGCCTCTTCGTGGCTGCCAAAGGGCTGACCTGATTAATGGCGAGGAGGCCATGATGGCTGATGGCAGAGAGAAGGGAGAGAAACTCCGTTTCCACTTAGTGGATGCAATTGGAGCCGATGGGAGCGGCCCGAAAGCAGGCCTGGCTTCGGTGATCTCGGCTGTCGCGGCGCCATCAGTTCCCCGGTCGCGCTTGTTTTTGACTGGCAGCTTGCAGCTTTACCCTTTTGGCGTAGACAGGCAGGCGTACTGCCAGTTCCTCCATTTTTCCCTCTTATATCTGCACCGCCAACCTGGACTCTGAGGACTCGTTCTCATGGTTCGCACACGCGCACAATATCCGAGTCGTTGTTAACCGTTTACTGCATTGGGCCTTCTTAAACTAGCATTCATTGCGCAGTATACGTATCACGCTCCGATAGCCAGGACTCTCAATCGCGCCACTTGTTGAATAATCCCACCGACCTCGTGTAGTATCTTGCTACAGCCTTTCATGGACTCCCTGGGTCCGCTCCTGCTGCTTCGTCTTCGCACAACCGGACACAGGCTCTTCCATCCCTTTGGACAGTACGTCGCTATATCCTCTCCCTTACCTCGCGCTGAATAATACCATACATTTCTGCTATCAAGGCATTGCGCAACACATCAAATTCGCGTCATTCTTGTCTCTGTCGTCGTCATCACCTCTCTATTCTACCCGGCCCTAGCCATCTATTCATCCTCTCAGCCCCGCTTCCTTGCCCACTTTTCCTCCCAGATTCTCGACCCTTTCCTTGCTGTTGATGCCATCTCCAGCTTTGATGCTCAACATCAACTCCGCGACATTTGGGCGACCCATGACAGCTTCCACGTCCGTGAGGACCCTGTCGTCCGCGCGCGATGTGGCGTTGAGCGGACGCTACGCATCGAACGTGTGCTCGTGCACAGCGCCGCCGCCACTGATTCCGCGGCGCTAAGCCACCGCCTTCTGGGCGCAACGCTACGTCTCGAGCGCAAAATTTCAGGCACCCTTGCCGCGCGGACGGTACCTTGCCTCACGCGGCCTGACGGTCAATGTCTCGTAGTCTCCCCTTTGATGTTCTGGAATCATGATGAAAGCGCGCTTATGACCGACACAAACGTACTACAGACCCTTTCGCCTTCAAATAATGTTTCCTACGCCGGTGTCCCAATCGAATCACAAATGGTTATCGCTTGGGGCGACAGAAGCAAATATTCAAGCGTAGACGCAGGTTCCACTGTGTTCTTGGCTCTTACTTTTTTTTTCCCAGAAAGTGACTGCCTTGGAATACGGGACACGCATCATGGCTCCAAATACTAGAGGATGCATCAAAGGACAGCGCTACCTTGATCACAGAGACCCAGCAACCAAAACTCATCGCTTTTGAGGTTTGTCGCGCCATTCTGTTTCATGAATTATCCTCACTTGTTTCTACAGTACACAACACGCAAATCTTCCTCCACTGATTCGTCTGTGCTAACTGTGTTCATCTACCTCGCATACTTGGCATTCGCCATCGTTTTCAGCCAGTATATGCGGAAAGGGCTTCCAGTTCATAACGGAATAGGATTGATCTTCACTGGCGCTATTGAGATGCTTGCTAGTACTATCACCAGCCTGAGTGTCTGTGCTCTTGTGGGATTCCGGGTCACTATAATACCTTGGTGAATTCCTATCAGTGTCCATGATTTTTTTCTTTAACTATGCGTCACAGGGGAATCTTCCCTCTGGTCATCATGTTCATTGGCGCAGAGAATATGTTCAGTCTGGTTCGTGCCCGTTGAGTTTTTTGTTTGTTTATTTCTTACCATCTTCCAGGTCGAGGCCGTCGTCAAGACGTCCATAACCCTTCCCGTCAAAGAACGCATCGGCGAGGGACTGTCACGTGCCGGAACTTCTAACTCACTCAAAGTACTCTCGTACAACGTCATTCTCGGGTCATCGCATTTTTTGCAACCGGTGCGACGCGCCAATTCTGCGCTTTCGCTGTCGTCGTGCTTGTCGCGCATTGGTTTATTGTCCATACGTTCTTCGTAGCCGTTCTGTCCATTGACCTTCAGCGGTTGGAACTGGAGGAGCTATTACAGCAAAACGCCAGTTTTACACCACCAACCCGCCCGCGGACCCGGTGCAGACTGCCCGGCCCGACGGGAGGGGCCGAAAACTTATGACGGCACTCCCAGGACTATTCCGCGGACGTGCTAACAAAAATATCAGTCTGTTTTTGGTACGAACCCGACCATTCAAGTAATACAGATACTGATCATGAACATTTCCGTAGCTTTTAGCGACAACCGGGACACTCTATTTTGTGACATCCCCTGCCACTCGCCTTTCTGATACCCAGATCATCCCTACATCGATACCTCTCGCTCAACAACGCAAACAGGATATCCTTTCTAGTACAGGGGACCCTGCATGGCACACATGGCAGTTGCTGAACCCGGGGCAGGATCCTCTAGTACATCTACGCGTCGAGTCACCCACTCTTCTCATGTTTTACCCCGCAGACGCCACCCAACCCGCCAGACTTTCTCCACCATCTCTCCGCGCCCGTCCGTCATTATCTTATTCCTGGATCATGCATACTTCTGCCCGGATGGCACGCATAGTTGTACTCCCCATTGCGGCTACCGTCTCCGCGCTTTATGCTCTCCTTCTATATCTCCTCAAAGACGCAGAGCGTCTTGAGGCACAGCGCCATCGTGCCGAAGCCGAACCATTATCCCTAATGAGCACAGACTCTCTAACGGCGTCCCTCGCTTTTGCTGCGCTTCCTCGCGCTCATTCGACGGATATTGAACTGTTGGCGGCAAGCGGAGATGGGCGAACGGTCGCTGCTGTGAGTGTCGGAAACGAGCTCGTCTTGTGGAACGATGGGTCCGCATCGCCGATTGTGCTTGGTACGGCGGATGTGCTTGATGTGGGTCCATCAACGTTAAGTGCTGCTATTACCGCACTTGCGCTGGACGATCAGGGCTTTTTTTGCGCGGCGGGCACTGGGGCGGGCGTCGTGGCTATTTGGGCTTTACCAGCACCAGCGGGTGGAAGGCCTCAACGTGTATTCCGTGGCGCATCGTCGGCAGTTACTGGGCTACACTTTGTGAATAGCCGGATATTGGGGAGTTCATCCCCATGTTCATCGCTCGCCCGGATCAATTGCCGACTGTCTTCGCAACACATGAAAATGGGGAGATTATCAAATGTGACGGTGCAAAGTTTGACTACCCCACCCCGGTGTCTGCACCCCATGGGCGTCGCGTTATTTGGTCCACCATCCTATCTATCCCGGACAGCAATTGTCTCATAGGAGGTTTCGCCAATGAAGACGGGTCCCTTGATATCGTAGACCTCATTCCTGGCTTTGACCCCCCAATTATCTCCGAATGCCACCTACAGGCAGGCAACCCGGCGGATACTGTCGCTAGCTTTCACGCATGTACAGTGGAACTGGGTGGTGTGCGTACGTTCATCATCGCCGTTGCAACAGAAGCAGGTGTCGTCTCATTTTGGGATGGTAAAACTGGTTCCTGCATCGCGCTCCTAGATGAGCTTTATGGAGCACTAAAGGTCCTGCGCATCTGTGCCGCCCCGTGCAAACCATGCTCCCGCTGCGGCATGCGGTCGTCAAACTCCTTCGCTCTCATTCTTGCTGCTGGACCCATCGTACACTTTTTCCGTATGTTTCTTCCTCCTGATAATCCCCTCCGATAGCCACTTCGTCTTCGCGCCGCACCTGCCTGCACAACTCATCGTCACCCGATGTATCATTGTGGACATCCTCACTCAAGCACCACCCACAGAGTCATAACTCGGCGCCGACAACGCTTGTACGACCTGTTCGTTCACGGCATACATCCGTGTCGGAGGACAGTGCGCCGTTCCCCGTCTCTGGGCACGGCGTACTCTCGCGCCGTGCGTCCGAGAAGGACTCCCTGCGCCGCATATCCGCCGCGGACACGCGCGTAGTCCCGGAGAATGCGTCCGACGCACCTCTGGGCCCATCAGATCCACCCGAATTCCCTCTCGCTGGCGCTCCCTCGTGATCTCCCAGATCGCAGACACAACATGTGAGCGCGGTACATGGGACGTTGCAGGATCGAGAGTGGTCGGTCTGCGACGGCGCTCGCGTAAGCCGCCAGACTCAGACACAAACAGGACGGGGATAGTGGATGCCGCATCGTTGTCGGCACATGCGCAACGTGACTGCGGGCTTAGCACGGCGTCGCTTGAGCGTTGGGAGGTATGGACGTTCGACCCTGCCGAGGCGCGTGTCAGCGCATCGCCCCTCGCTGCGCTCGAAACAACAGCGGTGCCTGCGTTTTCCGCAAGGCCCGCGGTCACACGGGAGACATCGCGGCTACCATTCACGCGTGTTCGCCCGCTCGTGAGTGGGCGAACGTATTTTCTCGCCGGATTCGGGAACACTGTAGGCCTACTGATGCCGACCAACAAGGAGGCAACTTAATGTATATTGCTAGCGAGCCTACCTGGTGAACGCTCTTAATAATTTGACAACTGATTTTTTTGTTTTGCTTTCGAGATGTTTTCTACAGTATTTCCTGTCTCGCCTCTTATTTATTTGCTTGCTTTTTCTTGTTGATAAATTTCAACGCAGCGTGCCCGGATGGGATCACAGCTTTGGGCACATCCACATCTTGTAACACTTTATAAATCATAATTAAATATATTCACGTAGTACGGTACACGTGGCTTGCTACGTCATTTTGGTGAATCGCTATGTTATTATGTAATATTTATGTACCAACAAATATTACTTTCACCTTGAGACTGAACGTCAAGCAATGCCTCATAAACGCGCAAAAAAATCCGTGCGCGAGCAGCAAAGAAAAGGAAGGTTAGCACAGACCAGTTTCTCTCAATTTATATCCAACCCCAGGCTTCTTAGCCTCAGTTGCTTGCCCTCCGAGTCGTCGAGTTCTCATTTGATTAGTTAGAGGCGCAGATCTTGCCCCTCACCTAGCGATAACTCCGGCAATGGCATGGGCATCAGCACCGAACGTATTCCCAAGTCCGCTGCGCGCGTGTTGGACGCTGCGAAGATCCGCGCGGAATATAGGCACAAGAAGCGTGCGCGGATGCAGATGGAAGGAGGGACTGCGCCGAACGACGTTGGTGTTAACGCTACCGATGGCCATGACGGTGGCCATCATACGGACGGCGCACCGAAGAAGCTACCACCACTACCACCACACAAGAAACGTCGTACGGACGCGGGAGCGGGAGCAGGGGCAGAGAAGCGGGGGGTATTGACGATGAAGGAGAAGGGGAAGGGGAAGGAGCATCATCATCTGGTTGACACTCAGGCTATCGAGATTCAACCCGGAGAATCGCTCAAACATTTCAATCGGTAAAGCGTCCTTTTCTTTCTCTCTCACGTGAAAATGAGGAAAGAGCCCTCTCTCGTGACTGATTCGCCTTTTAGGAGAGTTGAGGAACACATGCGTCCGCTTGTGCAATCCGCAATGCGCGCTTCTGCTACGACAGAGCGTAAAGAAAAGAAAGCGGCAGCCAACACCACCTCAGCTTCCCATGCACCCACTGCTACTACTTCTACCAAAAAAGTCTCCGTGAAGGACACACCGGTGCCTACGATGGCACGACGCAAAAATGATGACGATGACGATGACGACGACGACCATCGGCCCAAAGAATTTGCGGTCATGTCCAGCGCCGCACCGCGTCGTCTGAACGATATCGCGATGGCACCGCCAGAACTGAAAAAGTTTCCGCGCGGCGTGAAAGCGAAGAATAACTCGCAAGCGGCGGGTAGCACCGGCGATAAAACCAAGGCGGGTGCAGGTACAGGTACAGGTACAGGTACAGGGGTACTTTCGATGGCTCAACGCGTTATGATGGAGGCGGAGCGGGAAAGCGCGATCAAGCGGTATCGCGAGATGAAGGAGCGTAAGGCAAAGGAAACCGATCGGACACATCTTACACTTGCAGGAGGAACAGGACTCAGAGCATAACTGGCGCGACCCATGATAGTATTTTTTCGTGTCTTCGTTCCGTTGATTGTATGCGGATGCATTTTACTGTCCCAATGCTAGACTTATCTGACCCATGACTTCTGCAAGGATGCGGACATTGTACGTGTTCAGGAGTCTCTTCTAGTGTTCAGCTTGTCGACTTCGATTGTCGCTAAATCGAACAGCGTAACAGCTGCCCTTGGATTAGTTAGTAGGAAATCTCACGACTTCCCAACATACGCGCTGGTGAGGTTTGATCGTTGGTCGCGCGGCCTGTGGCTGTACACAGTTACATATTTAATATTTGATCAAATTGAGTACATGGGTTGTTTAAGTACGATTGGCTCCGAGTAACACTGTCCTCAGTAGTTCACGCCTGTGCACTGGCAGTCTGGCAAATACGAGACTAGTGCTGAGCGGTCATGACATCTAGTGGATATCCAAAAGTACATAAGGTAATCACGGAGACTGAACAAATAGACAAGAACGGTTCGAAACTAGTGAGGTCGAGCAGGAAAGGAGTAGGTGGTATAATGACCCCAGCAAGAAAAAAAAGGAGGAATGAAGGGAGAAAGGGGAAAGAGCAGGATAGAACTAGGAACAAGGCTTAAGGCCAAGAACAAAGTCAAGATGCAAGCCAAGGGCACAGCAATCAGACCCTCACAGGGATTACGTTTTTGGAATTGTTGATCTCGTACATGTCAAAGAGAGACGCGCTCGACAGCAAGGGTCAGCTTCTCTTCCAAGGTTGCATAATCCTTGTACGACGGTAGGTCGATGCGATTAAGGGATATATGACTCTTCGGCAGTTGGTCTGGATCGCCTGCCTTCTCAATCGTGAAGCGTTGCCAGCGCACTCCATTTGGGCCACGTAGATCCTTGAAGCCAGTCACAGGAATGCGTGTTGTACCCGTCGCGAATTGCAGTAAACGTGATTTCCGCTCCGACGGCCATGAGCGTACGCATTTCCAAAACCATTGAATCACTTCGTCGTTATCCCAGTACCCATGATAATCCGTGAACTTGATCCAATCATCCCTTTGATAACATCTCAGTACACGGATCGGATAAAAAGGAAAGGGACCAACATACACATCGATCTCCGACATGCCGCCGATAAGTAAATCGAGCTCACGCTCATCGAACAGATTGATAAGTTCCTGAGGTATCAGCTCAATGAGGCCGCTCATAAAAGCATCAAATTGATCCTTGACACGCTTTGAGATGCAATATTCGACCATGAGATCAACATATTCCTTCTTGTTTTCCTCCGTGACAGCAATATCGGCACCACCCGGCTTGAGGTCAATTGTGACCATCTCGCCAAAGCACATTTCCTTTTTTGTGAAAGTTTCGTCGATTTTGTCCATAATGTCGTTCTCTCTGCAGTAGTTACATGAGTTCTGCGAGACGGTGCGAATTGCGATCGTTGCGACCTTACGTGAAGGCGCGGAATATAACGAAGACACTTACAGAATCTCTGTCATCCTATGATGCAACTCAACGTCCACGCTCTCGAGATCCGCTAGCGTGACTTTCGTCTTCAGAATCATTTTACGGAAAGGAACGCTAAAATTAGCGTCAAGGAAGTGTCGGTGAAAGATGCCTAGGCCCAGAACACGTCCGATGAACTTGAAATAGTTGAGATGCTTGGGGTTGACGCCGGAGGCGGGACTGATTTGTAACGTGTAGTTGTCATGTGCCGAATATTCGAAAAGACAGTAAAAGGGCTTGATCATCTCATGTGAGAGCAGGAAAATGAATTCTCTATAGAGGTGTGAGGGCCGTCAGGTTCGAGCGCTTGTTCATACACAAACCTCACAAACCCGCCATCATTCGATCCACCATCGCCTTCAAACTTGATCTTCAATGGCCTTTTGAGATCGTTGGGCGTCTGCCGCATAATTTCTGCATAGCTGTCCTCAAATATGTGGTCTCGTCGAACTTTGATATGGCAATTTCCAGGTTGTACACGCATGCCAGGTTGAGAACGGAAGTAGATCAGCTTTTGGCAAAAATCGCGCTTGTACTGCGGCACATTTGCATCGAGCGACGATGGCAACCGTGGGTCATTCCACGTTGTCGTCTTGGCGTTATTATCAACGAAATACACACGAGCCGTAGACGTGAGTCGCATTTCCCACCCAGACGGCAGTGGACCAAGTTGCGAAATAGGCTGCGGGGGTAGAGAAGTACTTTGACCGTTCGGGCCTATGACACGGATAATAGTTTGTCGTCTTGGATCCACCCAGGTGCTCGTACGCGTGTTATGATCCACATAGTATGGCCGACCTTCCAGCGTGTACCGTTCCTCCCATCCGGCAGGCAAACTACTCGAGTCAGCCGTAGTGGCACCACCACCAGGACCGACCACTGCGGCATTCTCAGATTGTGCACCAGCATTTGTCTCGCCTTCCTGGGTGGTATTATTGACAGCTTGGTCAGGAGAAGGACGATTCCATGTAGTGCTGCATGTATTATGATCAATATAATACGTCCGACCAAGAGGATCAACTCTACGTTCCCATCCCTCATGTAACGGGCCATACTGATCCTCGGTAGCATTGAAGTCATGCTGTGTACTGGTGTTCGAGGCCATTGTCTGTCCAGAGGAGACAATGCCAGCTGCGGGTGGTCTCGTTGCGTTCTGCGACTGATCATCTGCGGAGCCGGGTGGGCGGGAACTTGTACCTGTCGTGCTAAGGTCGGTGGAGAGGTAGATCATCAATTTTCCCAGTACAACCAGATTGTCATTGGCCCGCTTCAGGTCTAATTGCACCATCTCTATGAGGAGTGCATCAGTAAGTCCGAGTCGTGAAAGGGGGGGAAGGGGGTTAGAGAACGTACCGTGGCCACCGAGCTCAAGATCCAGGTAATTAGCTACTTGTACGTTAACGAGACCCAGGAAGCCTTGATCTCGTCGTTTGAACCTGCGTTGATCGAACATCTGAATTGTGATAACGGAAGAGCCCTTCACTTTACTGGATGTTGGTCGTAGAAAATTAGATCCAAGGACAGGACGGATCTGAAAACAAAACCACGGACACATCAAAATGCTCATTCCAATAGGGATTAAGAGTCTTTTTGATTACGCTCGTTGTGTGTGTTTGTTCTGAGTCGACAGTGATGACCGCGAATGGGTCAGGAAGTCTGAAGTCATCACGTTTGACCAAGCCATCGGCAGCAACAACTAGGAAGAGTTTGTTCGTTGTTCGATGAGTTTCAAGTCAATGAGGTAAAGAAAGATAACTGACCTGTAACTCTGATCGCCTTCCTGTGTGAACAAGAATAACAATATTAGCAGGAGCATCACCGGATAGAATACCGCAGAGAGGCTCACAATCCCGCCTCCGGATCTACTGACATGACTGGCGAGGTTGGGTCGTTCGGTGCTGTGGCGGTGTCTCATGTGCCCAATCTTAACGTTATCTTAACCTTAGCAACCAAAATCCAAGTACGGATGGGCGGCTAACGTCTAACGCTGACAGACACCCACCAAAATGATCACCTCGTCAGCTAGCAGACTGTGCCTGTCAATGGATCTTGCACCTATGTGTCACATCAAGCATCAAGCCTTAAACTTTTCTTTTAGGGAGTCGAGGACCACATGCGCCCGCTAGTGCAATCTGCAATGAGTACTTCTAGTTCTGCCGCGACCGAACGCAAGGCAGCCGCCTCTGCTTCCCTTCCCATACCTGCATTGCTACTACTACTACTACCACCACCACCACTACTAAAAAACTCTCCAACAAATTTCAAAACGGCTATCGACTTGAAGCTTGAAGCCCACCGCCTTCCTCTGATGTCCTCAAAAATCAAAAGCCTCTGTGAAAAGAACGCACCGTCTATGACAGCACGACGCGATAATGATGATGATGACGACGACGACGACCATCGGGTCATGTCAAGTGCCGCACCGCGCCATGTGAACGATATCGCGATGGCACCGCCAGAACTGAAAAAGTTTCCGCGCAGCGTGAAAACGAAGCATAACTTGCAAGTGGTGGGTAGCGCCGGCGATAAAGCCAAGGCGGGTGCAGGTACAGGGGTACTTTCGATGGTTCAACGTGTTATGATGGAGCCGGAGTGGCAGTGCCTGAATGCGATCAAGCAGTATCGCGAGATGGAGGAGCGTAAGACAAAGGAAGGCGATCGGTCGGACACTGCGAGAGGACGGCCCGGGCCGGCCCGCTCGGAATATAACCGCGTTGATTACTTGCGAATGCACATTACTGTCCCAATGCTGGACTTATTTAATTTTACCTATGACTTTTGCAAGAATGCGAACATAGTACGTACTTAGGATTCTCTACTAACGTTCGGCTTGGCGACCCCGATTATCACTAATTCGAACAGTGTAACATCTTGCTCTTGGATTCAAGGTTATAAAGAAAACATCAACAGGGGATATCATGATAGGTAGTAGGAGATCATAGAAAGGCTCACTACCTCCTCACAGCCGGGTATGTGGCATCATGACCCCAGCAAGGAAAAAAGGAGGAATAACGGGAGGAACAGGGATAGGACCAACGGGTTTGGAAATGTTGATATTATACATGATATAGAATCCATACCCATCAAGCCGGTCGATACAGCGATACAGAACAGAACTACTAGCCATATGGTAGTCAGCAAGCAATAGAACAACCATGAGAAATGAGAACAGAATCTTTCTTCCATTCCTGTCCAAAACCGACAGTCTCTATAGGCACGTCAATCAACGATCGGCATGCCCTAAGGAAGATATGCACTCGACAGCAAGGGTCAGCTTCTCTTCCAAGGTCGCATAATCCTTGTACGGCGGTAGGTCGATGCGATTAATGGGTGTACGACTCTTCGGCAGTTGGTCTGGATCGCCCGCCTTCTCAATCGTGAAGCGTTCTCGTCCATTTGGGCCCTGTAGATCCTTGAAGCCATCCACAGGAATCCGTATTGTACCCGTCGCGAACTGCAGTAAACCTGATTTCCGCTCCGGCGGCCATGAACGTACACATTTCCAAAACCATTGAATCACTTCGTCGTTGACCTCGTACCCACGATAATCCGTGAATTTGGCCCAGTCATCCCTTTGATAAACTCTCAGTACACGTATCAGTATCGAAAAAAGGGAACGAAAAACATACACGTCTATCTCCGAAGTGCCACTTATGAGCAACTCGAGGTCACGCTCATCAAACACGGTGATCAAGTCCCGAGGTATCAACTCATTGAAGCCGCTCATAAAAGCATCAAACTGATCCTTGACACGCTTTAAGATGTAATATTCGACCATGAGATCAACATATTCCTTCTTATTTCCTTCTGTGACAGCGATATCGGCGCCACCGGGCTTGAGGTCAATTGTGGCCATCTCGCCAAAGCGTTCCTCCTTTTTCGTGAAAGTTTCATAGATCACGTCCGTAATATTGTTCTCTCTGTGGGAGTCAAATGAGCTGCGCGTGACGACCTTTACGTCAAAAGACAAAAGATAACGATGAGGCTTACAGCATCCATGTCAATCCACGATGCAACTCAGCGTCCATGCTCTCGAGGTCCGCTAGCGTAACTTTCTTCCTCAGAATCATTTTATGGAAAGAAAGGATAAAGTAAGCGTCAAGGAGGCATCGGTGGAAGATGCCTAGGCCCAGAACACGTCCGATGAACTTGAAATAGTTGAGATGCTCGGGGTTGACGCCAGAGGTAGGATTGATCTGGAACGTGTATTTGTCATGTGCGGAATATTCGAAAAGACAGTAAAAGGGGTTGATCATCTCATGTGAGAGAAGGAGAAAGAACTCTCTATAGGTATAGGGAGTGAGTGGCGTCAGGTCGCTTGTTCAGGCACAAACCTCGCAAGCCCGCCATAATCCAATCTATCCTCCCCTTCAAACTTGATCATGAGTCTCTTTTTGAGATCGTTGGGCGTCTGCCGCATAATTTCTGCATAGCTGTCCTCAAATATGTGGTCTCGTCGAACTTTGATTTGGCAATTTCCAGGCTGTGCACGCATTCCAGGTCGAGAACGGAAGTAGATCAGCTTTCGGCGGAAATCGCGCTTGTACTGTGGCACGTTTGCATCGAGCGACGACGGAAACCGTGGGTCATCCCACGTTACCGTCTTGGTGTTGTGGTCAACGAAATACACACGGGACGTAGACGTAAGTCGCATTTCCCACCCAGACGGCATTGGACCAAGTTGCGAAATAGTCTGCGGCTGTAGAGAAGTACTTTGACCGTTCGGGCCCATGACACGGATAATAGTTTGTCGTCTTGGATCCACCCGGGTGGTCGTACGCGTGTTATGATCAACATAGTACGGCCGACCTTCCGGCGTGTACCGTTCCTCCCATCCGGCAGGCAAACTACCCGAGTCAGCCGTAATGGCACCAACACCGGCACCGACCACTGCGGCGTTCTCAGATTGTGCACCAGCATTTGTCTCGCCTTCCTGGGTGGTATGATTGACAGCTTGGTTCGGAGAAGGACGATTCCATGTAGTGCTGCGTGTATTGTGATCAACATAATACGTCCGACCCAGAGGATCAATTCTACGTTCCCATCCCTCAGGTAGCGGGCCATACTGATCCTCGGTGGCATTGAGGTCATGCTGTGTACCGGTGTTCGACGCCATTGTCTGTCCAGGGGAGGTACTGCCAGCTGCGGGGAGTCTCGTCGGGTTCTGCGACTGATCCTCTGTGGAGCCGGGCGGGCGGGAACTTGTAGCTGTCGTGCTAAGGTTGGTGGAGAGGTAAATCATCAATTTGCCCTGTACCACCAGATTGTCATTGGCCCGCTTCAGGTCTAATTGCACCACCTCTATGAGGAGTGCATCAGTGAGTCGTGAAATGGGGGGGGGGGGGTAAGCGCTGCCAACTCCAAGGCTAGAGAACGTACCGTGGCCACCAAGCTCAAGATCCAGGTACTTAGCTACTTGTATGTTAACGAGACCCAGGAAGCCTTGATCTCGTCGCTTGAACTTGCGTTGATCGAATATCTGAACTGTGATGACGGAAGAGCCCTTCACTTTACTGGATGTTGGTCATAGAAAATTAGATCCAAGGACAGGACGGATCTGAAAACAAAACCACAGACATATGATCAAAATGTTCATTCCAGTAGGGATTGAGAGTCTTTTTGATTATGCTCGTTGTGTGTGTTTGTTCCGAGTCGACAGTGATGACCGCGAATGGGTCGGGAAGTCTGAAGGTATCACGTTTGACCAAGCCATCGGCAGCAACAACTAGGAAGAGTTTGTCCGTTGTTCGATGGATTTCGATTCAATGAGGTAGAGAAAGATAACTGACCTGTAATTCTGATCGCCTTCCTGCGTGAACAAAGAATAACAATATTAGCACATCACAGGATAGAATACCACGGAGAGGCTCACAATCCCGCCCCCGGTTCTACTGACATGACTGGCAAGGTTGGGTCGTTCTGTGCTGTGGCGGTGTCCCATGTGTCCAATCTTAACCAAAATCCAAGTACGGATGGGCGGCTAACGTCTAACGGTCTAACGCTGACAGACACCCACCAAAATGATCGCCTCGTCAGCTAGCAGACTGTACCTGTCAATGGATCTTACACCTATGTGTCACATCAAACCTTAAACTTTTCTTTTAGGAGAGTCGAGGACCACATGGGCCCGCTAGTGCAATCTGCAATGAGTGCTTCTAGTTCTGCCGCGACCGAACGCAAGGCAGCCGCCTCTGCTTCCCTTCCCATACCTCCATTGTTACTACTACTACTACCACCACCACTACTAAAAAACTCTCCAACAAATTTCAAAACGGCTATCGACTTGAAGCTTGAAGCCCACCGCCTTCCTCTGATGTCCTCAAAAATCAAAAGCCTCTGTGAATAGGACGTACCGTCTACGACAGCACAACGCGATAATGATGAAGACGACAACAACTATCGGGTCATGTTAAGCGCCGCACCGCGCCATGTTAATGATATCGCGATGGCACCGCCAGAACTGAAAAAGTTTCCGCGCAACGTGAAGACGAAGCATAACTTGCAAGCGGCGGGTAGCGCCAGCGATAAAGCCAAGGCGGGTGCGGATGCAGGGGTGCTTTCGATGGCTCAACGTGTTATGATGGAGCGGGAGCTGGAGTGCCTGAATGCGATCAAGCAGTATCGCGAGCAAAGGAAGACGATCGGACAATGGCGAGAGGGAGGGCGGCCCGCTCGGAATAAACCGGCCATGATAGTACGTCTTCGTTCCGTTGATTATATGCGGATGCATATTACTGCATTACTGTCCCAATGCTGGACTTATCTTACCCATGACTTTTGTAATTTTTGCAAGGATGCGAACATTCAGTAGTACATGAGTACATGCTCAGGATTCTCTGCTAGTGTTCGGCTTGGCGACCCGGATTGTCGCTAAATCGAACAGTGTAACATCTTCAGTTGCACTTGGATTCAAGGTTATAAAATAAAAATCGACAAGATACACCATGATAGGTAGGAGGAGATCATAGAGAGGCTCACATCCGGGTATGTGGCATAATGACCCCAGCAAGGAAAAAAGGAGGAATGAAGAGAGGAAGGGGGAAGAGCAGGGATAGGACCAACTGGTTTGGAAATGTTGATACTGTACATGATTGGGAATCCATACCTATGCCGAGTCGATATAACGATAAAGAACAAAATTACCAATCATGCGCTAGAGAGAAAGCGACAGATTAATCATGCGAACGAGCTTGAACGAAGTCTTTCGTTCCGTTCCTGTCCAACCGGATAGTTTCTATAGAAAGTCAATCAACGATAGGTATGCCCTAAGGACATGTCAAAGAGACGCACTCGACTGCAAGGGTCAGCTTCTCCTCCAATGTTGCATAGTCCTTGTACGGCGGTAGGTCGATGCGATTAATGGGTGTATGACTCTTCGGAAGTTGGTCCAGATCACCCGCCTTCTCAATCGTGAAGCGTTCTCGTCCATTTGGGCCCTGTAGATCCTTGAAGCCATTCACAGGAATGCGTGTTGTACCCGTCGCGAACTGCAGTAAACGTGATTTCCGACCCGACGGCCATGAGCGTACGCATTTCCAAAACCATTGAATCACTTCGTCGTTGACCTCGTACCCACGATAATCCGTGAATTGGGCCCAGTCATCCCTTTGATAAACTCTCAGTACGCGTATCAGTATCGAAAAAAGGGAAAAACATACACGTCTATCTCCGAAATGCCACCTATGAGCAACTCGAGGTCACGCTCATCAAACACGGTGATCAAGTCCTGAGGTATCAACTCATTGAAGCCACTCATAAAAGCATCAAACTGATCCTTGACACGCTTTGAGATGTAATATTCGACCATGAGATCAACATATTCTTTCTTATTTCCTTCCGTGACAGCAATATCGGCACCACGCGGCTTGAGGTCAATTGTGACCATTTCGCCAAAGCGTTCCTCCTTTTTCGTGAAAGTTTCATAGATCACGTCCGTAATATTGTTCTCTCTGCGGGAGTCAAATGAGCTGTGCGTGACGACCTTTACGTCAAGGACAAAAGATAACGATGAGGCTTACAGCATCCATGTCAATCCACGATGCAACTCAGCGTCCACGCTCTCGAGATCCGCTAGCGCGACTTTCTTCCTCAGAATCATTTTATGGAAGGAAACGATAAAGGAAGCGACAAGGACGCGTCGGTGGAAGATGCCTAGGCCTAGAACACGTCCGATGAACTTGAAATAGTTGAGATGCTCGGGGTTGACGCCAGAGGTAGGATTGATCTGCAACATGTATTTGTCATGTGTCGAATATTCGAAAAGGCAGTAAAAGGGCTTGATCATCTCATGTGAGAGAAGGAGAAAGAACTCTCTATAGGGGAGTGAGTACCGTCAGGTGGTACGAGCGCTTGTTCAGGCACAAACCTCGCAAGCCCGCCATCATCCAATCCATCCTCCCCTTCAAACTTGATCATGAGTCGCTTTTTGAGATCGTCGGGCGTCTGCCGCATAATTTCTGCATAGCTGTCCTCAAATATGTGGTCTCGTCGAACTTTGATTTGGCAATTTCCAGGCTGTGCACACATGCCAGGTTGAGAACGGAAGTAGATCAGCTTTCGCCGAAAATCGCGCTTGTACTCCGGCACATTTGCATCGAGCAGCGACGGCAACCGTGGGTCATCCCACGTTGTCGTCTTGGTGTTGTGGTCAACGAAATACACACGGGCCGTAGACGTAAGTCGCATTTCCCACCCAGACGGCATTGGACCAAGTTGCGAAATAGTCTGAGGCTGTAGAGAAATACTTTGACCGTTCGGGCCTATGACACGGATAATAGTTTGTCGTCTTGGATCCACCCAGGTGGTCGTACGCGTGTTATGATCCACATAGTATGCCTGACCTTCTGGCGTGTACCGTTCCTCCCATCCGGCAGGCAAACTACCCGAGTCAGCCGTAGCGGCACCACCACCAGCACCGACCACTGCGGCGTTCTCGGATTGTGCACCAGCATTTGTCTCGCCTTCCTGGGTGGTATGATTGACAGCTTGGTCACTAGAAGGACGATTCCATGTAGTGCTGCGTGTATTGTGATCAACATAATACGTCCGACCAAGAGGATCAATTCTACGTTCCCATCCCTCAGGAAGCGGACCATACTGATCCTCTTTAGCATTGAGGTTATGTTGGACATTGGTGATTGGCTGTCCAGGGGAGACAGTACCAGGTGCGGGAGGTCTCGCTGGGTTCTGCGGATGATCAGCTGTTGAAGTGCCATCAGAACTAACAGGACCAGTAAGGATATTAGGTAGAGACTGCTGTTGTTCAAGGTGGGTGTCGGATATGATGGTAGTGGGTATGGCCATAATCGGTGTGGTCACGATAACTTCTGAAGCGGTAGTGCGAGAACTCAGAGTGCGAGAGAGGCTAATGGATGAGCTATAAAATTCGGACACCGAGGCACTGTCGATTGAGGCAGTGTAGACCGAAGCATTGTTGACCGAGTCGTTGTCAACCAAGGGGTTGATGACCGAGTCGTTGTCGATTGAGGCGTTGTTGACCGAGTCATTGTCGATCGAGGCGTTGTTGATCAAGTCGTTGTCGACCGAACGGCTAGAGTCATTTGATGAGAGGGAGGTCAGGGCCAATGAGGAATCAGTTGTATGGGTGCTTGTAGCTGACGTGATAAGGTTGGTGGACAGGCGACATATCAGTTTGCCCTGCACGACTGGATTGTCGTCAGTTCCTTTCAGATCCAATAGAACTATCTCTGTGAGGGATAAATTGGTTGGTAATTAAAGGGAGAGGCAATCCTGAAGCTGGAGAACATACCCTGGCCGTCAAGCTCAAGATCCAGGTAGTCGGTCACTCGTATTTCGACAAAACCTAAGAGACCTTGATCTGGTCGCCCAAACTTGTGTTGGTCGAATATCCGAACTGTGACGACGGAAGAGCCCTTTACCACACTAGATGTTAGTCGTAGAAAATTAGGACCAAGGACACGACGGATCTGAAAACAGAACCACGGACACATTAAAATGTTCATTCCAATATGGGTTGAGAGTCGTTTTGATCACGCTCGTTGTGTGTGTTTGTTCCGAATCGACGATGATGACCGCGAATGGGTCAGGAAGTCTGAAGCCATCGAGGTTGGCTAAGCCTATGGCAGCAACAACTAGGAAGAGTTTGTCCGTTGTTCGATCGATTTTAATTCCATGAAGTAATGAAAGATAACTGACCTACAATTCTAATCGCCATCCTGCGTGAACAAGAATAACAATATTAGCAGGGGCATCACAGGGTACCATGGAGGAGGCTCACAATCCTGGACCCGGGGCCACTGGATATACTGACATCTGGCAAGGTTGGGTCGTTCGGTGCCGTGGCAGTGCCCCATCTGCCCAATCTTTACCATGGGCGTGGGCGGCTAACTTAAAGCCCGTTCGGTTTCCAAACCGGCGCCCGTCAAAATCCCACGGTCTAGTTCGACAACGCCAGTTTGGATACCACTAACTTACTACTACGACTAAAACATCTTCAACAAATCTCAACAATGACCGGTAAATGACCCGCCAAGCCTACCGCCTTCCTCTTCTGGTGCCCGCAAAAATCAAAAGTCTTCGTGAAGGATGCAATGCGACTATGACAGCACGACATAATAATGACGACGGCGGCCATCGGCCCAAAAAAATCTGCGGTCATGTCCAGTGCCGCATGAACGATATCGCTATGGCACCTCCAGAACTGAAAAAGGTTCCGCGCAGCGTGAAGACGAAGTGTGACCCGCCAGTGGTGGTTAGCGGCGAGAAAGCGGGTGTAGGTGTAGGAGTACTTTCGATATCTCAACACGTTATGATGGAGGCGGAGCGGGAAAGTGTCATCAAGCTGTATCGCGAGATGAAGCCGATCGGACACTTCGAATTCTTTAGTACAGTGCAATCACCATCATCTCGCGTTGGTACAAGGAATAGGGTGTTTTTTTTTACCGCCCACGTCTGCACCTGTCTCCAGTAAAAACCCTATCACCCGTCGAAATGTCTATGATCTCGAATCCAAGGGTGGAGTGTTGACTGTCATCTGATTCATCTCACCCATAGCAGGGCAAATCCCAGCGGAAATGATGGGGCAGAGGCCGCGGAGATGACAAGCGACGACTCGAGGAATTGGATACGGTTACTAGACCACCACCACCACCACCAGTTCGCCTACAGTTCGTCTAATCTGTTTATCGACCCCTTATCTATTCCTCTCAACATCGTATTTATCGACTATTGCAACTCACCTCTCTCAATAAATTAATAATTACCGACAAAACCGCATAACCCCTATCCAGGTCTGAACCTGCATACACTCTCCCTCCATTTGCAGAACCCCATATTGTGCTTTCTCGTACCCCCTCTCTAGTTCAAGAAGGTCCAGATGTTCCTGATGCCCCTATTTCCGGTATGGAGCTCATTGTGAGCGGGCTTTCCCCCAATGGCATGCCTGCAGTGACCACTCATCTACGAGCCTTAGCTTGGAGAGTACAACCTGTTACATCCCGCTGAACCCATCGCCCCTGTCTGTATTGTTGCAGGGGATGAACGCAACCCTGTTGACTACGTTTTTGTCTCCGTTGACCCAGCTGTCACTCAACATCCCAGACCTGACTGTGCTTACGTCTCAGTGTGGTCTGCCAGCTGCATGGAAGGTTGCCAAAGGGCCAGATCGCACGCGACGGGTCCATTTTCAGGCTGACTCTTTTTCTCAAGCCGGAGCACTCCTGCCCAAACTTAGGCACTACTTAAATGATAAAGGTTGTCGTTTTCAATGCTCCTTCGTCAGTAAAGCGATGAACCGCGTCACTTTCGATCCTCTTGATCGCGCTTCCGTTAACTCTTCAAGCATCCCCCAATCATTCATCATCAGACTTTTTCCCCCTCTGCGAATGGAGGGAGAGTGTATGCAGGTTCAGACATGGATAGGGGTTAAGCGGTTTTGTTGTTTGAGAGAGGCGAGTTGCAATAGTCGTATCATAAAATGTAATACAATGTTATAAGGGGAATAAATAAGGGATTGATAATAGATTATGCGAACTGGCCGCACTGATCGGCTCCTCCTTTCCGCTCATCCCCCTGACCACCATGATCAACGTCTTCAAGACATTTAATATTTGCAATCTTGATTCAGACATCTGTGCACCGTACTGTTGTTGCCCACGCTCTCGTTCTCACTTACTCGCCTCGCACGGATACTTCATGCATACCATGAGCTTTCAAGACATAGGATCAGGCCAAGGACAATCCCTTTCCTCATCCCAGACCCATAGTCACGGGAGGAAGCTGTAATCAAGCTTGCGTGGCTCATGTCTCCTTCTAGCGGCATTTTAATGTCGCCCTAATTTATTTTTCATTCCATCTGTGCTGACAAATACATTTCTCGGGTATAAAGTACTTGTTCTTGGCGCCTGGGAGCAGGTCACATCTACGCCGATTAGTGAGCGTGACGGAGTGTAATGCAAGGTGTTGTGCTGCCCATATGAGGGCGTGCTGTGAGCTGTGCTAGGTGCCGGGGCGCGCGAAGTGCCGGGCGAAGCCTGTGGATCCAGCCAGAGAGGTGAGCTGCACAGGCGGGCGGGGCTCTCGCGCTCACTGCAGCGATCCGTGAACTGGTGGTCACAACAGACCCGCTGCTTGGGGAATTGCTGCTGCGAGAAGGAGGGGATTCTCCGCTGTTTCATTGGTGGCATGTGGTGGTTGGTTACAAATGGAGTGCGAACAGCACTATTTGTGAGCTTAGTTTGATTGCGGGGAATCCGTGACTGAGTGTATAGCAGAAGGGTGTGGAGGGAGGGTGTAATTACAGAAGGAGAGCTGAGTATGTGCTACGACAACCACTGCTAGGTGGCAGAAGATGGATGTGGTAGACGATGGGAGGACGCCACCTCGCTCCTATCCGGCCACCAAGACCTCACTCCAAACTCCGACGCTACGCGTCTGCGCTTGGACGCCCCAAAGCACCACCCTTGCGCGTTTGCCCCACATCCCACTCGAATCTCACTCGTTTTTCCCGCACACGCCCGAGGTTTATTCCAACAAAAGCAGCATTCCTCAACTTGCAGTCCTCCCTCTCACTTCGGGTCTTCAAGATAATCGCGAATGTACAGGGAATCTTCAAGCTCGTTGACCAGCTAGGCACTCGAGATTCATTTGCATTAAAAAAAAAAGAGCCCGTGCATCTCCTCGCCCGTTAGCTAGACAATGCGGTAGTGTTCCGATGGCCCCCGCAAGCCATGACAAAGCGTGGATCCGACGACTTAAAGAAACTGGCCACATTGCAAGCAACGCCGGTGCTCTGTGGTCTGCATACATCCTGCATAGGTGCCTGGTACTGACAGTGGCACAGCCAAGTATTGCAAGTAAGAAGACACATATACAAAAGATTGCACATGATTTCCAGCTATGATTCATTGCATTTCAATGAGCTCAGCAAGTAAGCGCCGAGAAACTGCGCATGGTTGTGAAGAGTGTCAATTTGGCGATGTGAAGAGGATATTAATGTGAGTAGGATGAACTCTCAAAACCACCAACTGTGTCCCAACGTTGCAGGTCGAGTCATCACACGGACCTGCCAGTGAGCAATTGCAGGCCCAAGCAATGCAGGCCCAGCCCTCTCCACATGAACTTGCATACCAGGAATCCCTCATCCAGGAGCATGAATCTGGGATTAGAGAAATCGAGACTGGCATACACGAGCTCTCCGAGATTCTTCGCGACCTCGGCACGCTTGTACACGAGCAGGGGTGGCATGCATGGTGTTGGAGTATAACTGACATATACATCCGGCATGTATGTACGATAGGGACTCAGCGATATATATCCGTACTTGCTCCTTGTTCCCGACGTCCATCAGCGTCCGTCTCCTTGAGCCCCATCACTGTTACATGGGTAGTCTACTCGAGTACTCGTGCCCGCTGAACGCATTCCATCACAGATAACATGGAATCAAATGTTTACATAATCACCCTAGATACCACTGGAGCCACCGAGCTAACTGCATCGCGAAAAGCCGGATGTTGGGCCGCCTGCCTTGGCCTTGTCATCATTATCGTGACTGTGGTCATAGTACAGTAATTGCTGTAGGGCCGCTCTCTATATATGAGTTACACATTTTTCCCGCACAACACAGTGCTGACATTTTCTCTAGAGTTTATCGTAGTTGGCGGTGTGGCTGTGTTATTATGGGTGACTCTTTTTATGGTAATCTAATGGCTTCGGTCTACGATAACTACTGTATCCTGGGGCTGGCGTCGTCGATCTCAACACCGTGACCGTCACGAATGACAGTGATCAATAACCCACACCACATAGCGTGTTGTAGTGCTATCTGATGCAGCGACGTCTCTGTCAATTAATGTTGGGCGTAATTCCCATGCTTTAAGCCTATTGGATGTTTTAGGGAGAACTGAGCGTCAGATATCGACCCGGGGATCTGGCCGATCAAAATCCTGCCAGAGACAGGTGTGCCGTTGGCTGATTCTATTACTGTACACATAAACCTGTGACCAGCCCTCCTCATGCTCCAACTTCCCCCATTCTGAGAAGAGACACCCCTTCTTGATCTAAGAATACTGCGTCGAATCTTAGTGGTGTGCATGGCTCGGCTTCAGGCCGTGAGCCAGGCCATGCCAGGACGAAATAGGCCAAGCTAAGCCAGGCCAATACGATGGCTTCATGAAAGCTTTGGCTCGGCTTAACATCCTTGAAAGCTTTGGCCGGGCCGTCAGGCCGTGGCTTTGTCGCTATGTGCTTGGGTAATCATGTGTATCGTAACTTCGTTTTCCTGTCGCTGTTCATCTGCCCGCTGATCGCCCCTCTTTGTGGCTCCTCTTTTACCTATCTGTGCTTTCCCAAGTCTTCCTTTTTGCTCAAGTGCATGTATTGTGGCCTATCCCTCAAGTTTTTTATGACGACCATGGACCTAAGAAGCCCAACGCTCGTTTCCCCCTTTCCCTCAACTCCTGCTCCAATCACCTCTTCCGAAATGTGCACCGCAGAAACCATCAAGCAACTTGTCAAGGAGATCAGTGCTCTCTCAACTTCTTTGTCCGATGCTGTACCAAAGGATCCAAAGACGATAAAATAGTGTCTGTTATGAACACTAAGGAAGGTGACACTGCACATGAAACCTTCAACCGTCGATTCGATGCACTATTTGGGGAGGATTGCCGCGATGCTCATGGCCGCCTTCACCATGTTCGCCAGGGAAAACTCGGTATGGGTCTGGTAGTATCTTATCTTTCCAAAATCGACTGGACCAATTTCCCGCTGGATCTTATTGAGCTCAAATTGCGGCATCTCATAGCAGAGCTGCAATATCTTCAGTGTGTACCTAATTTATCTTTTTCTATCCATGTTGATGGTTTATCAGACGAGTGGACCGTGACATATCTCGCCCAGTACGAGCTCTCAACCTCTCAGCAAAGCTCAAGGACACGGCCAACACCGAGGCGCCTCAACTTTCCTTCCAGCGCAAAGCTGTCCAGGACTTCCACTCCCGACAAGCTGACAAGAGTGACCCTCCTTCAACAGCGGGTGCTGACCCAAACCCACCCTCCTTAGCCAGCGCAGTCTTAACTCCACAAATTGCGTCCAATGTCTCTTTCATCACCGACAGCGATAGTGATGAAGACATTGGAATTGTCAGTCAGCCAATCGCGTCATGTAAGTCATCTTCATGAGGTTCATGTCCTAAGCTTACTTTCTCTCTTCGTTGCTCTCTTTACAGCTAAGATAAGACATGCCTCGGTAACCACGTCAGTGACGTCACACGCAAAGAGAAGGCATGCAGTTAAAGTTGATGATATTGACATGACGGATACTGAGGGGATATATACGACAAGGGTACGGTTTATTTGTCAACTTAACTAATTACTTCTCTAATATTTTCCCAGGGAAGAAGAAGAGTGCAAGCCGTGCGACCCTTGGAAATCCACAGGCCATTGACGCGGATGGGTTACTTATAGATGTCGATGTCCAGCCAGTCGACAACAATCCACCTACACGTGAAGATAAGCGGCAAGATGTAGACCATTTCTTTCGTCCTGCTGTTATCAAAGAAGTGAATGCGAAGTCAAAAAGGTATCGATCATGCAAAATATGCCCGTGCGTTCTTTCATCGACTCATTGACATATGTCCACTATACTGACTTGGAGTATCAAGGGGAAATAAGAGTATTGTCGATGAAATCACGACTTTGCGACGCCATCTTGAGGCATGTCATTCAGTGTGTGATATTTGTATCTTTCTTTTTGATTTCTGATCAATCTGACCCTTCGCCCATTTAGGGCACGTATCGTAACTGGGCAAAGGGTGCCAACTTTACATCGAAGCTTCCTGGAGATATCAAGAAGCGGAAGGCAGCTGCAGAAGAAGTGACGCGTACTTTGGATTGCGATCTTAGAGAGAAGAAGCCATATGAGCAGGTCATCCGCTACTCGGACAAGCTCTTTCGCCAAGTAGCAGTGGAGTGGCTTGCGGCAACAGATCAGGTAAGTACTTCATTCTTACAACTTAATCTTCGGCTTCATTGCCTTTCTTTACAGCCGATCCAAGCCCTTGAACATCCTAAATTCAAGGAGCTGATTGACATCGCTTCTCATGCACCAACTGGCGGCGTCAATATTCCAGGTCGGAAGGCAACCCGGGCAGAAACCATACGCATGTTCAAGAATCATTTTATGACACTGAAGGCCCAACTCAATGTATGTGTTCCATTGGTTCTTTCTTTTTTATCTCATCATTTCCTAGGGTCCGACTGTTCAAGGCAAAGTCAGCTTAACATGTGACGCATGGCAGGCGAGCAATACAGATGGCTTTTTCGCAGTCACAGCACACTGGATCAAGCTTGTCGGAGAGTCGACAACCAGAACCTGGGAACTCAAAAGCGCTCTCATTGGTTTCACACGGCTCAACAATGCACACAATGGTGTACGGCTTGGCCAGGCCTTATTCAAGATCGTCAGACGAGTAGGAATCGAGCATAAGGTAAGCAAAGCAACATTTTCGACGTCCTATCATGCTTATACTCTGCTGCAAGGTTGGCCACGTCACTTGCGACAACGCGAGCAACAACAAGACCATGATGAAGGAATTTGCTGCGCGACTAAAGATCATAACGGGCAAAAAGTACAATTGGGAAAAGAGAAAAATCAAGTGTGTTGGCGCAACTTGTCTGAGAATTCAACGATCTTGGTTACTAACAAATAATAGCTGTCTTGCGCATGTAATTAATCTGGCGACGCAGATGCTCATCTCAACATATAGCAAGTCACCGCATTTTGACCCAAAACAGCCAGATGCACATGTACCAACATGCCGCGATGAGGTGGGGTTGGTAAGGGCAATCGTGGTTAAGGTACGTATCGTTTTCCTAGGAAGTATTATTGCTCACCCGAGTCACCCCTGATCAGGAACGCTCATCATCAAAGTGAAAAGAAATGTGGCAAACTATTCAGATTAAGGCAAATAACGTGCCTGCAGTTCAACTTATCCTCGATATGAAGGTGCGGTGGTCATCGACATATTTAATGCTCGATTGTGCCGAAAGAAAAAAACTGTGCGTAGCAAGTTCCAAATGAGGATTTACATTCATTCTTTGTGTTTCATAGTGCGTTGATGCCTTCATTGATGAGCTTCGTTGGGAAGAACAAGACTCTGCAAAACGTGATAAGATACGTGAGCTCAAGCTTACAAGCGAAGAATGGTCCCATGTCAACACCTTCCTTGGATTGTTAAGTGTATGTCTTCTGTTTTGTGCATGAATCAAAGCCTGATGCTCCTTAGCACGCTGAGAATGCCCAACAGGCATTCTCATCCGAGAACGTTTCAACCCTTCATCTAGGCATTCCTGCTCTTGAAGCCCTCTACAGGGCATGGTCCAGTCGTGCTGAGCGTCCAAAATATGCGCTGTTTGCTCCTGCTCTTCACGCTGCATATGAGAAGGTTGATGAGTACTACGAGAAAACTACGGAGTCCCCTGCGTACATCATGTCAATGAGTACGAATTCTGCCCTCACCCTATCACGCATCGCTAACAATTTCTAGTTCTTAACCCAAAGGAGAAAATGAGATATTTTAAAAGGCACTGGCCGGCAGATCTTCATGAAGATGTTCTGAAATGTGCTGAGGAGGAGGTACGTTCTGATGCTCAAGTCCCCGCTTTTGTCTAGGTGCTAACTGCTCTTAGTTTAAAGAGCAGTGGCTACAACTAAATGATGGTTCTATGACGAGATCATCTGCGCCGTCAAAAAAGGACAAGGGACCTCGTGCTCTGCTTCGAGAATTTAGTGACGACGAAGAAGACACAGTGATGGATACAAGGCTGGATGTACCAGATGACCCTCAGCAGCCATGGCTCCGTGACTACCGTGCCTATGTGGACGTTCTCGAGCAAGTTCCACAAGGCTGGACAGCAATCCAGTGGTGGGCGTAAGCATTTCAGATCAGATATTCAGATGAGTAACTAATTCAAGTTTATAGTACAACTCGCAGCGCTATCATCCTGCGTGGGGCTCCCTTGCACGGGATTATCTGGCCATTATGTCATCATCTGTTTCAAGTGAATGCGCATTCTCACAGGGTGGGATCACGATATCAAAGCGGCGTAATCGTCTCAAGGGTGACATTGTGGAAGCCCTGCAGTGTATCAAGTGCGCAATCCGGAATGATTTGCTCTTTCGAGAATGTGCACCGTCATCAATATTCGAAGCAGATGAATCTAGTGACCAAGAGCTAGAGGATGCAGGAGCGGGAGGAGACTTGGGAAGCGTTGAGAAGTCAGATATCGAAGAGCTTTCATGGGATGGGCTGCTGATTGAGGAGGATGACGATGATGAAGAAACAATGTATTGGTCCGAGTAGGTTAATAACTTCTAATACAAGTCGTCTATATATTATCATTTGCATATAAAAGCCACGGCCTAGGCCAAGCCAAGCTAAAGCCAAGCCGTGGTTGAAAGCTTTGGCCTGGCTGGGGTTTCAGAAAGCCAAAGCCGCCTCAGGCTAAGCCAAAGCCGTGGCTTTGAGGCCAAGCCGGGCCATGCACATCACTAGCGTCGATCTCCTCTACTACATGCCCTCAATGTTTACCCAAGGCGAGCCCGACAAGGATTACCGTCGCAATTCGTGGGCATTCATGATCATCTTTACGGCATAGTTCACGCCCCTCATAAGTTACCGCAGTGCGATATCGATGGTGGGTCCGGAACTTTCTTGTGTCAAAGCCATCAACAATATCGAGAATAGTACGTTGGAATTGCAAGTTTCAAGTCTCTTGTATGGGACCACATTATCACCTTTTCCGACAGTGTGTGTTGCTTCGCTTAATGAATGTCCCTACACCTTGACTGATTCAACGAACGCAGACGTTGAGTATATATGGAAAGGAACAAAGGGTGGTGTTAATGCTTTTCTTTTCTTTCGATTATATTGGATGTTCAAATAGGACTGCATTTAGCTGCCTACCTTTTCCTCGTGGTCGGATTCTTGTTTCCGTTATACACTGTTGCCCAACTGGCCATTCATCTGGACAACCTCCCATTTCGTAGAATCGCTATACTATTCCGCTTAGCTTCATTGTTGGTCTTTAGGCATATTTCCGCACTGGTTGGTCCAAACACGTGAATCATCTCCAGCAGATTAAAAAATTCTATCTCTGAAAATTCGTTTGTTAATACCAGACGTAAGTAGTACCATCTTCTTGCTTTTGTCTGCCCTGCACGATGCCTGATTGAACCCCTGCAGACACCATCATTTGTTCGATACGAGGAATCGATGACCATGATTGGGATCTCAATCGTGTTTCTCATAATGATGATGCGGTGAGGATTCAAAAGAAAGGATTCTTGGGTCACCCGGAGGGGCCGAGGGGCCGTTGAAGCAACTCAAGCTCTCGCAGATCTAACTTTGTTTTCTCTTTTTAGTATTCATGCTTTATATGTCTGGATCTTCTCAATTCAAGCCGTCGTATTTGCCATCTTCATAACTTTTGTCAGAATCAATGCGTATGTATTGACGCATGCCGCTCATACGTCTGTCCCTCATTAGTACATCGTCCCTTTAACCCACTCTTTACAGCCGTGGACCATCAGTCGTGGGATATTGTAGATTGTGCGCTATTTTCCCCACAAATCGTCGTTTTATCACGCTGACGCTTTTACAAAAGCTTGCATGGGAATCATTGATCTGTAGGTTTTTCACGTGCTTTTTGCTGACTAACCTGGAATTCCGGGCCGGCCCGGTCTAGCGGACGGGCGCTTGCATCTTCGACAGCTTGGCTTCCCCTCGTTTTTGGCACAACCGTAATGTTCTTCACAATGTGTCGCACGGGGTGGACTCTGTGTTCAAGGACCACGAATGACACGTTTTACTTCCTCTTTAGCGAGGGTTTACTTTACTACAGGTGCGTAGGGGCACGCATACTTTATTCCATCGACTCACCCCACCAAATACCGTGCAGCATCATATGCCCCGTCACATTGGTTTTGACTATAATGGCCAATACCGCAAACCAATCTATCCGCAGCGTCTGTTCTCAGTACGTATGCTTCCATCGCCATCTCCTAGATCTAACTGTCGTACACTCGTTTTTGCGCTGCTGTGCCTTGAAGACTTCGTCTCTGGTAAGACTCCTGACTTCTGACCGCCCTGTCCCCCCTCATTCCACGCTGCAGTCTCACAGTGGCCTTGATGTCACGCATCACGCTCCGCCCCAGGCGTTTTGCCAACAGCTCAAATAATGCCATCATGTATCACGACAACACGGCTCGTCACTCCCACATCCGACCACCCCATAAAACTCTTCTCTCGACCGTTTCCCAACCGGATATGACATTCGCACCCCCATCTCCACCGCCACCGCCACAGCAGAGAGTCCCTGACATCTACCCACCGCAGCAGCCCAAAGTGCGACCCCTGCCGCCTATCTCTCGTAATGATGCACGAGCAACGGCAGCATCGTCGCTGTCATCTTCGGGGAGTGGGTCGTACCTCGAGATGGACACCTTTTCGACAGTGACGAGGGCGGTGCCAGCGGAAGAAATCCGTATGTGATGCACCCCAACGTCTGTCGGTGACATGTGCAAAATTACGGAGCCTCTGCCACACACCAGCTGACTCGAATGGAGTTGCGCGATGCCTTCTTCCGTTCGGATGAGCAACTAGCCCGTATTGAGCAAATTCACGGTCCTTAGAAGGTTTAATCGTGGCGTTTAGCCCTACCTATAGGTTTATGGTCCTATTTATTTATAACGTGGATATGTACTGGAGTAAGGGTTTTGCTTGTGGGAAGAGAATTGGAGCTAGTGGCTGTATCGCACAATTATGTATCTGGTGAAATATGTCACTCGATTAAGAGGGGGGGGGGGGGGATTCTGACCTCCAGTACAGTAATACTGTATGTAAAGGTGTAATTTAAAACACTGGGATGCAGGGAATGTTGGTGGATACAGTAGAGGATATGATGCTGAATCACACGCTGAGTCCATGCTAGACTTGCCCATGACTTTTGCAAAGGACGCGGACATAAGTGCTCAGGTGGCTCAGGATTCTCGAGTGTTCGGCTTGGCGACCCGATTGTCACCAAACCGAACTATGTAACACCTAGACAAGAGGTAGGGGCAAACGCAATCCCATACACGGACTCTTATTTTGACTTAAGGTCTTGGGAACTTGAAGCCCCCCCCTTAGGGATATATATAATTACTATAAATAGTCGAGACAGTGATGTATATTCGAAGAAACAGGTGCCGAACAGAGATTTCGAAACTTCCCTAAAATCAAAAAACACGCAATTTGGCAGGGCCCGGTTTTGAAACCCGGGCTATCGAACGGGCCGGTACGTACCCAGTTAACACGATGTCCGAGTCAAGTTCGAGTCACACCGGTGTCAACTTGAACTTGCGTCAGCACTACTTCTTTCACATGACGTTAGGAATGGAATGTGCGAAGGCAACTTCCTCGACTGGGACCGCGGAGCGCCCAGGCAAGGCGAGAAACTGAACGAGCGCAAACGAAAGTCCATCAAAAAGTCCGTGATCCGAGAACGAAGACCTTGCCCAACAGAAACCGAATCGCATTCGACTTCTGATTCATCATCACTGCTCCAAATGCCAACTATAGACGGAGGATTATTCGAGACGAATGATATATTCCCACCAACCATTTCCAGTCGGACCACTCTGTTATAGCATTTGAGAAGCTTGATAGACACAGCATGGATCCACTGATCGGCCAAGCGCAATGACAGTGGCAGCAACCTGATGTGATTCGGCGACAGAAGAGCGTTGAGTTAACGCCGTGTCAGCCATGCCGCAGAAGCGAGAACACTACTGCCCTAAGCGACCGAGATCGAAAAGTCGTCATTGGGACATGTACTGAACAGTGCTGCTCCGCCGATGGCTCACCGTCTTCGTTCTCACAACATTGAGCGTAAAGCAGAACACATTTTCGAGGCGTTCAATCTTCGATGTGGGTGAGGGCAAACTCTAAATTGACTTTTGATCACGACGAAGTTACTGAGGGCAGTTGGTAGAAAGGGACAGACAGAATCCAATAGATTTCATCTCGCGCTCGCTACGCAGGCATTTTGTTTCAAGCTGTAATAAGAGCCAATGGTTATGCATGTCATGACCCAGAGAGACGGAGGCCAACCGAGGAACTGGATACGGTTATTTCACCTACGCACAAACGGAATATGAAATCCGGAGAGAAGCTGTCTTGCCCGCTCCTGCGCCGACCCCCTTCGCGTTTGTGAAAAATTGTATATGCATCCCATACGTCTTCGGGTAAGTGTCCAGGTTGACCTCGGCAGGCGGGAGCGGCAAGCCTGGAAACTCGCGCAACCAGGGAAGCACGAACTCGGCAAGCGTGCCGAGGAACCGGTACATCTTCGAGCCGAGAAGGTCGACCTTTGCACCGACCGCGAGCCCAGGACGCACTCAGCCGCCGACGGACTTGATTCCGGGCACACTCGTGCTGCCGCGGTGTCCGTCACCGCGTTCTGTCTCTCATGATGGGTCCCAGCAGGTTCTACCAGCTGACGAGGGCATCTTTGGGCATGGTGTGTAGTTCGTATGCGCCCAAGACGGATAACATTCTCCGGGGTTGTCGGGGATAAAAGTTCGCGGCTAACCTGGGAGCCGCCGACCGGTGGGTCATGTCGTAGTTTGACGTACGGATCCTCGGGGTCGCACATAAGGCGGATGCCACGAGGTGGTGGGCGCAAACTACTCTCGTGACTGTATGTTAACTATAGGAGATCATCGGCCAGGAGTGTTGTGATAGTGCTCGCCGAGGCGCGAGAGATGGTTGCGCAGACGACGATGTCGAGGTGGGGAATGGTAGACCGCGGCGGTTACGAACGAGTTTGCGTACTTTTCGGTGATCGCAAGCCTGAGTTCGAGCTGCAGCTGCGTGAACAACACCATTTTACTTTTGCGTGGGTGGAAAGACAAACAAGTCGGTGCCAAATAAGGATATTCGGCCACGTGGCAGAGGCACGGTCACTCGCTTCGCCATGAGCGCATGAGCTTCAGCCAAGGACAGTCCTTTCCTCCCATCCCAGACCCCATAGTTATGGGAGGAAGCATCATTCCTTGCAATCCTCCCTCTTAACTTACTTCGGGTATTCAAGATAATCGCGAACGTACGGGAATCTCCAAGCTCGTTGACCAGCTAGGCACCCCGAGGTTCATCCGCATTACGAAAGAGCCTGTGCGTCTCCTCGCTCGTTACAATGCGGTAGTGTCCTGACGGCCCCGCAAGCCATGACAAAGCGTGGATCCGATGACCTAAAGAAACTGGCTGCATTGCAAGCAACGCTGGTACGCTGGGGTCAGCATACTGTTGAATAAACCTCGGGCGCGTGGGGGAAACGAGTGGGATTCAAGTGGGATGTGGGCAAACGCGCGAGGGTGCCGGAAAGTAGACACAAGTATTTTATAGTAATCAAATGAATGTAGCATGTCAGTAAGTTAGGGTGAACGGAAGATTTGTTAGCACTTAGAATGACAGTAGAATGGAACTAATAAACTAAGCGAGCTAGGAGGATGAGCCGTGCGAGCTCGATTTCAACACATACGTCCTGCATGGGTGCCCGTACTGACAGCAACACAGCCAAGTAAGAAGATAGACGCAGAAGACCTCGCATGATTCCCAGCTATGGTTTGTTGCATTTCAACGGGCTCAGCAAGTAAGCGCCGAGAAACTGCGCATGGTCGTAAAGAGTGTCAATTTGGCGGTGGAAGAGGATATCTCGACGTGAGTAGGCGACTGACTCTCACTAAACGAGCAACTTATGTTCTAACGTTGTAGGTCGAGTTATCACAAGCTGAGCAATTGCAGGCCCAAGCAATGTAGCTTGCATACAGGGAATCTCTCATCCAGGAGCGCGAAGCCGAGATTAGAGAAATCGAGACTGGCATACACGAGCTCTCCGATATTTTTCGCGACCTCGGCACGCTTGTACACAAGCAGGGTGGGATGCATGGTGTTGGAGTATAGCTGAGCATATACATCCTGCATGTATGTAGGGACTCATATCCGTACTTGCTCCTTGTTCCCAACGCCCATCAACGTCTCCTTGAGAGCATAGCGCCCCATCATCGTTACATGGGTAGTCTACTCGCGCCCGCTGAACGTATTCCATCACAGATAACATTGGAATCAAATGTCTACTCAATCGCCGTGGATACCGCTGGAGGTGGCGAGCTATCAACCGCATAAGAATATCAGCGAAGAACCGGACGTTGGGCTGCCTTGGCCTTGTCGTCATTATTGTGACCGTGGTCGTATTAATTGCTGTACGGCCGTTCTCTACACGCACCGCACAACACGGTGCTGACATTGGTGGCGGTGGCTGTGTTATTATTGGTGACTCTTATTATGGTAATCTAACGGCTTCGCCTGTGCGATCTCAACGATCTCAACACCTGTGACCGTCACGAGTGACAGTGATTATAGTAATAATCCCACATACAGCGTGTTGTAGTAGAATCTGATTCAGCGACGTCCCTGTCAACTGATATTGGGCGTAATTCCCATGCTGCCATCAATTACCACATGAAAGCCGCCTTGCCGACGTGGTCACACGCACACTCCCATCACAGTGTGCGGAAGTCAAGCTGGTCATACACTCATACTAAATGCACATGTACTGTATGACCGTTGATTCAACCAATGTATAGAACCGCGGATTCGAACAGCGTCTATCACCGCGGACTCGAACGATGTCTATCACCGTGGACTCGAACAACGTCTAGCACCGCTAATCCAACAAGCCAGCCTGAGTTTGTAGTCCATTACTGTGGTCATGAGAACACATCCCCTATCACCGATCTCAACTATCATATGTTACGGCATTCTACTCACAGTCATAAGAGCATTTGATCCGCGTGGCAGCCAACAAACGCATGGAGACTAGTGATTCGTCACCGCGAGCCAACGGAGCCAGGTGAGTATCGTAGTCGCGGGTACGATTGTTCCTGGAGCCTGGAGCAACCTCGGCAACATCGGCGGATTCGTCTTCAGTCGTCCCATGGCACAGGAATTTTTAGGCCTACTGTATGTATTAGGGAGAACTGAGCGTCAGATTTTGACCCGAGGATCCGGCCGATCAAACTCCCGGCAGAGACACGGTGCCGTTGGCAGGATCTATTATACATAAACCCTACGACCAGCCCGCCTCATGCTCCAACTTCCCCTCTTTCTCCCATTCCGAGAAGAGACGCCCCTTCTTGGTCTAAGAATAAGAATACCGCGTCGATACCCTCTCCTGCATACCCTCAATGTTAACCCAAGGCGATATTGTCCACTTGGTTGACCAGGATTATCGCAATTCGTGCGCATTCACGTGACTACCTTTACGGCATCAGCTTACGCTTTCCTCATATCGTAGCGAGATAACGAAGGTGGGTCCGGAACTGGAACTTTCCTGTCTCCAAGCCATCAACAATATCGATAATAGTACGTTGGAGTTGCAAGTTTCACGGCTCTTGTATGGGACCACATTCTCACCTTCTCCGACGGTTTGTGTTGCTTCGCCTAATGAATGTCTGTACGCCTTAATTGATTGAACGAATGCAGAAGTTGAGTATGTATGGAAAGGAGCAAAGGGGCCAGGTAAGTGTCCTTCTTTTCTTCCGATTGTATTAGATGTTCACATAGGACCGCATTTAGCTGCCTACCTTTTCCTCGTGGTCAGATTCTTATACACTGCTGCCCAACTGGCCATTCATCTGGACAACCTCCCACTTTGTAGAATCGCTATCTCATTCCTCTTAGCTTCATTGTCAACCTTTGGGCATATTTCCGCACTGGTTGGTCCCAACACGTGAGTCATCTCCAGCAGATTTAAAAATTCTATCTTGAAAATTCGTTAATACCAGACGTAAGTAGTTTGGCCGCCTGCGCGATGCCTGACTGAACCCCTGTCCCCTGCAGATGCCATCATTTCGTTCGATATGAGGGATCTATGACCATGATTGGGATCTCAATCGTGTTCCTCATGATGATGCTGCGGTGAGGATTCAAAATCGAAGGGACTCGGATTCTTGACGCCGGCCCGTTATCACCCGGAGAAGCAATCTGACTTTGTTTTCTCCTTTGTTTTATCTTTTAGTATTCGCGCTTTATATGCCCAGATCTTCTCGATTCAAGCCATTGTATTTACCATCTTCATAACTTTTGTCAGCGTCAATGCGTATGTATTGACGCATGCCGCTCGTACGTTCACCCTCATTAGTACATCTTCCTTTCTTTGACCCATTCTTTACAGCTGTGGACCATCAATCGTGGGATATCGTCGATTGTGCGCTATTTTCTCCACAGATCGTCGTTTTATCACGCTGACGTTTTTACACAAGCTTGTACGGGAATCATTGATCTGTAGGTTTTATCACGGGTTGCCTTTTGATGACTAACCTGGAACTCCGGGCCGGTCTAGCGGACGGGCGCTTGCATCGTCGACAGCTTGGCTTCCCCTCGTTTTTTGACACAACCGTAATGTTTCTCACAATGTACCGCACGGGGAGGTCTGTTTATTCAAGGACTACGAGGGACATGTTTCACATCCTCTTTCGTGAGGGTTTACTCTATTATAGGTGCGTAGGTGTACGCATACTTTATATCCATCATCCCCACCAAATACCGTGCAGCATCATATGCACCGTCACATTGATTTTGACTATAATGATAAATACTGCGAACCAATCTATCCGAAACGTCGGTTCTCAGTACGTGTGCTTTTATCGCCATCTCTTAGTCCGCAGCCCATCTAACTGTCGTACACTCGGTTTGCGTCGTTGTGCCTTGAAGACTTCATCTCTGGTAAGTCTCTTGACTTCTGGCAGCTCTGTCCCCCCTCATTCCATGCTGCAGTCTCACAGTGGCCTTGATGTCGCGCATCACGCTCCACCTTAGGCGTTTCGCCAACAGCCCAAACAATGTAATCATCTATCACGACAACGCGGCTCGTCAACCCTACATCCGGCCACCCCATGAAACTCTCCTCTCGACCGTTTCCCAACCGGTTATGACATTCGCACACCCATCACCACTGGTCCCGCCATCGCTACCGCCATCGCCATCACCAACACCACAGCAGACGCTCCCTTCGACCTACCCACCGCAGCAGCCCAAAGTGCGACCCCTGCCATCTACCCCTCGTAATGACACACGAACAATGGCAGCGGCGTCGCTGTCATCGTTAGAGAGTGGGTCGTACCTCGGGATGGATACCTTTTCGACAGTGACGAGGGCGGCACCAGCGGAAGAAATCCGTATGTGATACACCCCAGTGGCGGCGGGCCGGCGCCCACTGAGGCGTCTGTCGGCGACATGTGAAAATTGCGGAGCCTCTGCCACTCATCAGCTGGCTCGAATGGAGCTGCGCGATGCGTTCTTCTGTGCGGATGAGCAACCAGCCCATTCAGCCGTACCTGTAGGTCTATGGTCCTATTTATGACGTGGATGTGTACTGTAGTAAGGGTTTTGCTTGTGGGAAGAGAATCGGAGCTAGCGGCTGTATCGCACAACTTATGTATTTAATGAAACACATCACTCGATTAAAGGAGGTATCTGACCTCCAGTACAGTAATGTGTAAAGGTGTAACTCAAAACCTGACTGGAATGCAGGGAATGCTGGTGGATAGTGTGTGATATAATGCAGAATCACATGGCGCCGTGTGCGACAATAAAGCAATGTCGTAGTTGTTTCGTGTCCGAGAAAGAGCGTACAGAAAGAAGAGAGCGAACTTGGTTCCGAGTACAAAAATGTGATGATCCATGTGCATACGCGGGAGGGAGAGGAGCGAGATATACAAAAAATTATACAAAGCTTGCCATATTATTCAATGTTGGTCCGTGCCTCTGCGCCTGGTTACCGCGGACTACCCCAGGTACTGAATCATGGCGAGGGGCTTTGCTCGTTGTACCCGTACAAGGCGGCTCTGGTGGCACGCGGATTTATCGGATCAAAACGAAGTATGGCGGTGAAGGGTGCATAAGCCGAGTCTCGCCGCCGTGCGCACGGGCACGGTGCAATACGCTTTCTTGGACGTGATCGTGCTCTTTGGCGTGTCGATTCCGCCTTGAAGAAGTTGAGTGCTGGAGCGAGACTGGGTTGATCTCTTCCAGGCTCTCTGACGAGCACCATGCCGTCGTTGCGCCGTTACGATCATGCTATGGTCTCGTGAATACCATAGCATTCGACGAGCAACGCGCGTTCGGGTCCACGTTCTCGGTGATCAAAATGAGGTGAAGATGCAATAATAGACGTGACCATGCATGGTTTGAAACTTCAAGCTAGGCCATCAGTAAACTCGCACAACCACTTTTTTTGGACTTGTACGAGCTCCGACAAGTGAACAACTGAAGTCCAGAAAGCACCATGAGTAATGAGTGCCAAAGTAACATGTTTGTTTTTTTGCTAGAAGTTGATTTCAGGCATCTTGGAAAAAGTCAAAAAGCTGCAAAAAGTTATAGAAAGTTGTGCACTTTCTACGCTTATATAGTTAATGTTTTATCAGATGATCTGAGTCAATGTCAACTTTTCACTTTTCTTGCACAAGTTGGAATGTCAAAAAGTTTTGCATGATTTACTGAGTAAAGGAGTAGGGCAGCCCGGTGACCATAATGACCTAGCAAGGAAAAAAAAAAGAGAAATGAATTTCTTTCCAGGGAAAAGGACCAGCGCAAGAATAGTGTATAGCCAAGACCAAAGCCAAGAGGGCACAACAATCAGACCCCTACTACAGGGATTACAGTTTTGGAAATGTTGATACTGTATCATACTAGTACATGATTGAGGACCCATACCATAACCTATGCCGAGTCGATATAACAATACAGAACAGAACTACTAGTCATACGATAGTCACAGTACAAAGCTACAGAACAACCATGCGAAATGAGCTTGAACGAAGTATTCGTCATTCCTGTCCAAAACGGGCAATCTATATAGAACTCATGTCACTCAACGATATGTATACCCTAAGGACATGTCAACGAGAGACGCGCTCAACGGCGAGAGCCAGCTTGTGCTCCAATGTTGCATAATCCTTGTACGCCGGTAGGTCGATGCGATTAAGAGATGTATGACTCTTCGGCAATTCGTCTGCATCGTCCGCCTTCTCAATCGTGAAGCGCTTTCGCCCATCTGAGCCCTGTAGATACTTGAAGCCATCCACAGGAATCCGTGTTGTACCCGTCGCAAACTGTAGTAAACGTGATTTCCGCTCCGGCGGCCATGAACGTACACATTTCCAAAACCATTCGATCACTTCGTCGTTGACCTCGTACCCACGGTAATTCGTGAATTTCGACCAGTCATCCCTTTCATTCAATCTCAGTACACGGATCAATATCGAAAAAGGGAACGGAAAACATACACGTCTATCTCCGAAATGCCACTTATGAGCAACTCGAGCTCACGCTCATCAAACACGGTGATCGACTCCTGAGGTATCAGCTCATTGAAACCGCTCATAAAGGCATCAAACTGATCTTTGACACGCTTTGAGATGTAATATTCGACCATGAGATCAACATATTCCGTCTTGTTTCCTTCCATGACAACAATATCGGCACCACCCGGCTTAAGATCAATGGTGACCGTCTCGCCGGAGCGCTTCTCCACCGTCTTGAAAGTTTCGCTTATCACGTCCGTAATGTCGTTCTCTCTGCAGTAGTCACATGAGTTCTGTGAGATAGTGCGAGTTGCGACCTACGTGAAGGCGCGGAATATAACGAAGGCACTTACAGGATCTCTGTCATCCTATGATGCAACCCAGCATTCACGTTCTCGAGTCGGCCAGTGTGGCTTTCTTATTCAAAATCATTTTATGGAAAGGGACGATAAAGGAAGTGTCAAGCAAGTGTCGGTGGAAGATGCCTTGGCCCAGAACGCGTCCGATGAACTTGAAATGGTTGAGATGATTGGGGTTGACGCCAGAGGTGGGATTGATCTGCAACGCACATTTGTCGTGTGCGGAATATTCGAAAAGACAGTAAGAGGGGTTGATCATCTCCTGAGAGAGCGGACAAAGAATTCTCTGTAGGGAGTGAGGCCGTCAGGTACGAGCGCTTGTTCAAGCACAAACCTCGCAAGCCGCCATAATCCAATACATCCTCCCCTTCAAACTTGATCATGAGTCGCTTTTTAAGATCGTCGGGCGTCTGCCGCATAATTTCCGCATAGCTGTCCTCAAATATGTGGTTTCGTCGAACTTTGATTTGGCAATTTCCAGGCTGTGCACGCATTCCAGGTCGAGAACGGAAGTAGATCAGCTTTCGGCGAAAATCGCGCTTGTACTGCGGCACATTTGCATCAAGCGATGACGGCAACCGTGGGTCAACCCACGTTGTCGTCTTGGTGTTGTGGTCAACGAAATACACACGGGCCGTAGACGTAAGTCGCATTTCCCACCCAGACGGCAATCGACCATGCCGTGAAATAGACTGCGGCTGTAGAGGAGTACACTGACCATTCGGGTCTATGACAAATTGATGTCTTGGATGCACCCAGGAAGTCGTACGCGTGTTATGATCCACATAGTACGGCCGACCTTCCGGCGTGTACCGTTCCTCCCATCCGGCAGGCAAACTACCCGGGCTAGTTGACGTGGTAGTATCACCTCCCTGAGCTTGATGATCGACGGCTTGGTTCGGAGAAGGACGATTCCATGTAGTGCTGCGTGTGTTGTGATCAACATAATACGTCTGGCCAAGAGGATCAATTCCACGTTCCCATCCCTCAGGAAGCGGACCACACGGATCCTCGTTGGCATTCAGGTAATGTTGGGCATTGGTAATTGGCTGTCCAGGGGAGACAATACCAGGTGCGGGAGGTCCCGGTGGGTTCTGCAGATGATAAGCTGTTAAGGTGTCACCAGAACTAACAGGACTAGTTAGGATATTAGGCAGAAACCGCTGTTGTTCAAGGTGAGCTCCGGAGGTCAGGGTCAATGGGGAGTTAGTTGGACGGGAACTTGTAGCTGACGTGCTAGGGTTGGTGGACAGGTGACATATCAGTTTGCCTTGCACGAGCGGATTGTCATCGGTGCCCTTCAAGTCTAATAGAACCTTCTCTGTGAGGGATGCATTGGTTGGTAATTAAAAGGGAGAGGTAATCCTAAAGCCAGAATACATACCCTGGCCGCCAAGCTCAAGATCCAGGTAGTCAGTTACTCGTATGTCGACAAAACCCAAGAAACCTCGACCTCGTCGTTTGAACTTGCGTTGGTCGAATATCTGAACTTTGACAACGGAAGAGTCCTTCATCATACTAGTACTAGAGGTTGGTCGTAGAAAATTAGAACCAAGGACAGGACGGATATGAAAAACAACAAAACCACGGACACATCAAAATACTCATTCCAATAGGGATTGAGAGTCCTTTTGATCACGCTTGTTGTGTGTGTTTGTTTCGAGTCGACGGTGATGACCGCGAATGGATCAGGAAGGCAGAAGACATTGAGTTTGGCCAAGCCAGAGGCAGCAACAACTAGGATGAGTTTGTCCGTTGTTCGGTGGATTTCGATTCAATGAGGTAGTAAGAAAGATAACAGACCTACAATTCTGATTGTCTTCCTGCGTGAATGAGAATAAGAATATTAGTGGGTATCACGGGGTAGAATACCACAGAGAGGCTCACAATCCCGGGGCCCCCAGATCTTCTGACATGACTAACGAGGCTAGGCCATCGGTGCTGTGACTGTGCATGTATCGCTTCGGCGAATCCTCGGATGGCGAGAAGGGTCCCGCGGTCAATTGTCGTTGCCGTGGGGACCGTATGGGGCCAAAGAAGTGCAGCTAGGCCGCTGAAAAGGGTTTTGTCTCACGCTGCCGCTGCCAGATGCACGGAGTACTCCGAGTGCTGCTGGCTACAAATAGCTGAGCGGGAAGCCCTACCCACTCCCCACTCGTGTTTGGCCCTCATGCAACCAGTCTATCGGGGGTCGCGCCATGCTGTCCCTGCTGGTGGGATTTGGCCTATTCCCCCGATAGGTCGTACGACTGGTAGGTGTCCTACGTGAGCTCGAATGCAGTGCATGGCGGTCGGGGTAACAGTAGCCTCCTGACGAGAGCTCTCGCAGGCTCGAAACCGCTACGGATCGCCTCTTTGCCCGCCTCTGGTCATACTGTACTGACCCTTCTCTTTGGAGATGGGTGATAGATGGATGCTCCAAGCAGGGTCGACAGCCCGAGCCCCCTTCTTGCACACATGTCTGGTACTTTGTCCTGCGTACCTTGTACCCAGTCCGTCGCATCCTTGTGTCCAATCTAAGGGCCTGTTCTGGTGCCAGAACATATTGGATTAGAACAGACAGCCGTGGGAACTGTAACAATGCCGATTGTCACCTTGGTTAGGGTTGCACTTAGCCTTGTCCTAGTGTTCGGTCGACTTTCAGATTATGTGTCGCCTTTTGCATCTAATGGTTTTACCCAGTGTGACTCGCGGTGTAACAATGCTCAAATGTTCCTAGAGGCTGGAAGAGCAACAGATTTGACGTCGAGAAGTTCTGACATCTTCCGATCTGGCACAGAAAAGGCCCTGAAAATTTTATTAACAGAAAGGTAGGAGTAAATTAGGCGAGTCTGGGTCCAGACACATGTCTTGTCGATACAACGATACAGAACGGGACAAATAATTAGTGCTACGTAGGGTTCTGGACCCCAAGGTGCACGGAAATGGAATTAAAAAAAAACGGGACAAATAATAAAAAAAGATATGAAATGAAGAACAACCAGCGACAGGTCTTTCATTTATCCCCGTCCAAAGACGACGGTGTCTCTACACGCTGATCAGTGGTAGGTTCCCCCTCTTGAGAACATGTCAATGAGATGCTCTTGCTCTCGACTGCAAGGGTCAGCTTGTACTCCAACGTTGCATAATCCTTGTACACCGGTAGGTCGATGCGATTAAGAGATGTATGACTCTTCGGCAATTCGTCTGCATCGTCCGCCTTCTCAATCGTGAAGCGCTTTCGTCCATCTGAGCCCTGTAGGTACTTGAAGCCATTCACAGGAATGCGTGTTGTACCCGTCGCAAACTGTAGTAAACGTGATTTCCGCTCCGGCGGCCATGAACGTACACATTTCCAAAACCATTCGATCACTTCGTCGTTGGCCTCGTACCCACGATAATTCGTGAAATTCGCCCAGTCATCCCTTTCATTAAATCTCAGTACACGGATCGGTATTGAAAAAGGGAACGGAAAACATACACGTCTATCTCCGAAATGCCACTTATGAGCAACTCGAGCTCACGCTCATCAAACACGGTGATCGACTCCTGAGGTATCAGCTCATTGAAACCGCTCATAAAGGCATCAAACTGATCCTTGACACGCTTTGAGACGTAGTATTCGACCATGAGATCAACATATTCCGTCTTGTTTCCTTCCATGACAGCAATATCGGCACCACCCGGCTTAAGATCAACTGCGACCGTCTCGCCAGAGCGCGTCTCCACCGTCTTGAAAGTTTCGCTTATCACGTCCGTAATGTCGTTCTCTCTGAAGTAGTCTCATGAGTTCCGTGAGACAGTGCGAGTTGCGACCTTACGTGAAGGCGCGGAATATAACGAAGGCACTTACAGGATCTCTGTCATCCTATGATGCAACCCAGCATTCACGCTCTCGAGATCGGCCAGTGTGACTTTCTTCTTCAGAATCATTTTATGGAAAGGGACGATAAAGGAAGTGTCAAGCAAGTGTCGGTGGAAGATGCCCAGGCCCAGAACGCGTCCGATGAACTTGAAATGGTTGAGATGTTCGGGGTTGATGCCAGATGTAGGATTGATCTGCAACGCACATTTGTCGTGTGCGGAATATTCGAAAAGACAGTATAAGGGGTTGAACATCTCCTGAGAGAGCAGGACAGGGGAGTGAGGGCCCTCAGGTACGAGCGCTTGTTCAAGCACCAACCTCGCAAGCCCGCCATAATCCAATCCACCCTCCCCTTCAAACTTGATCATGAGTCGCTTTTTGAGATCGTCGGGCGTCTGCCGCATAATTTCCGCATAGCTGTCCTCAAATATGTGGTCTCGTCGAACTTTGATTTGGCAATTTCCAGGCTGGGCACGCATGCTACGTTGAGAACGGAAGTAGATCAGCTTTCGGCGAAAATCGCGCTTGTACTGCGGCACATTTGCATCGAGCGACGACGGTAACCGTGGGTCATCCCATGTTGTCGTCTTGGTGTTGTGATCATTGAAATACGCACGCCCTGTAGGCGTAAATCGCATTTCCCATCCCGACGGTAACGGACCGAGTTGCGAAATATCCTGCGGCTGTATATAAGCACTCCGACCGTTCGGGTACATGACACGGAAAATGACCTGTCGTACTGGATCCACCCAGGTGGTCGTACGCGTGTTATGATCCACATAGTAGATTCGCCCGTCCGGAGTGCGTCGCTCCTCCCATCCGGCAGGCAAACTACCCGAGCCAGCCGTATTAGTCCCGCCTTCCTGAGCTTGATGATCGACAGCTTGGTTCGAACTTGAAGGAGGACGAGCCCATGTAGTGTTGCGTGTATTGTGGTCGATATAGTACGTCCGACCATGAGAATCAGTTCTAGCTTCCCATCCCTGAGGGAGTGGACCATGCTGATTCTCATTGGTATTAGAGTTGTGTTGCGTGCTGGTGTCTGACGCCATCGTCTGTCCAGGGGAGACAATTGCCAAGCCTACGGAAGGTCTCGCTGGATTCTGTGTGTGAACGGCTACCGAGGTGCCACTTGACGAATTGCGGTAGTAGATTGGATCTGCTGCTGTTCAAAGGTACTGGCAGCTGAGGGCGAGTTTTACGGATGTTGGAGGAGTGAGTGGGAGGGCCTGGGCGCAAAGCTCCTCATCAAAAAGGCTTTCCCAGCGCCTTGAACTCTCGATACTGGGTAGTCCTTGTATTAGTTCTGAGTCAGTGTTTGCACTGGCAGGGAGTGATACGGAGATTGCCCCATATGCTGAGGACCGTCAAGTGGTCATGTTCATCATGACTCATGAGGATGAGGATGCCCACATAGATACGTACCCAAGTTACTATCCTATGCACAGTTAGCTCATGCGCTCAGTCACCGAGTCGGAGTCGGACCAGTCGGTATCTTCACAAAAATATTGAAAACTTGCTCTGTCTACGCAGGTATATTGAATATCGGGTGGATTTGATACTGCTACGAACTTGAACGAGGTTCATTGGAGAAGAAATGTAAGAGATAGAGAAAAATTCGTTGTCACAGCGAAATCACAACCCTGGTGACTATGTCCTGTCCCAGTCGACGAACAACAAAAGACAGAACTCCTGTAACTTAATTAACCAGAACCAACACTAATCGTACTAGCCCATTACTTGTGAAGTACCTGTGATTGCTAGTCAAGATATAGCGCACTGTTACGCCTCACTGGCAGTCACGCAACGGCATTGTTTGCATTCACGGGAACTATCCACATAGCACGAGAAAGTTTTGCATTCGGGATATCTAAAGCGCCATCACGGGCATACGCACACGATAGATACACGAGTTACTTGTGATATTGGACTCACGTCGTAACTCCACTCTGATTGTAGTTAGCTATGCGGTATTATACGGAGTTCTACACGTGAACAACCAGCGGTCTCTAACTTTATGAGGCGAAGATTTTATGGTTGTCGATGCATATGCAGAGCAGGCCTAGTAAATATTCTCGTACCGTACATCATCATCGTAGTCATATGAGGATAGTATTTTATGGCTGGCTGCCAGACGAGTTGCCAACTCTAGGAGCCATAGATCCACGGAAGGCCCAGACGGCATGGGAACCTTGACAATAGTGACGAAACATATCACAGAGACGAAACAAGGCGAACACAAAGAGTATAACCCATAACATGGTCGTTTGTATCAGCGTCGGCGATCCCTGTATCTCTCCCGCGAATCATCTCTTCTGCGGTCGTAATCACGAGAGGGAGAACGTGAGTGGTCCCAATCACGGCCCCGGTCCCGCTCTCGACCACTTTCTCGACGTGGTGGCGGTGAACGCTCACGCTCGTAACGTCCACGAGGACGCGGTGGACTTCTCGAAACCGAGTCACTGCGTCGACGATACCGCGCAGGGGACTCACGACGATTTGGGCCATAGTCGCCACGTCGATCGTCATCCCTACGAGAGCGAGGTGGTGGCGATGGCGTCCGGCTGTCATCACGCCTGCGATGGGGAGGGGAGTCCCGACGAGGATAACGTCGTGGGGATGGTGACCGACTGTCATCTCGCCCACGGCGGGGCATCGAATCGCGGCGATAATGACGAGGCGGTGTTGACGAGCGACGACGAGAATGGCGGTCGCGAGCGTCATCTGACAAATCCGATTCGCTGTCGGAATCTGATGATGTAATGTCAGAGGATTCCGTGTCCGATGAACTGTCAGAAGACGACGATTCGGCCTCTAACATCGCGCGGCGTTGTTCCATAATGAGGCGAGGTGCATTCTTTAAAACAGCATATTAGCTCTGGGATAAGGTACGCCATTGAATACTTGACTCACCTTGAGATGCTCGCGCATATCTTCCGTAAGGGCACCAAGTCCGATACTCGTAAAGTAATTGATAGCGAATCGTGTGTTTTTTGGATTATCCAACGGGAACATGCCCGTGCACATTGCTTTGACCTCAGCATCCGCAAAACGCTCTTTGAGCGTAGGTAGACCCATGCTCTCGGTCACTTCCTGCATCATGATCTTCACGAAGATACGGCTTGAGCTAGTCGTTTCATCCTCGTTCATCTTGATCACCTGCAGGACAGCCCAAGACATCGCATCATTCGCAAGGAGGTGGCCAAAGAGCCGCGCGATGTTACGCAAACGATTCGTTTCATAACGATGAATCGTCTCGTAATACGACTCGAAAGCTCTCTCGTAGCATTCGTTCCATACGCGATTGAGCTTGCAGAACCGTTCACTGACGAGACCATAGAAGGTCGAGTAAGAACGCTCTTGGGAACAACACTCGATAACCATGTTGGCCAGTTCAATCTAGCATACTCAGTAAGTATCCGAAAGGAGAAGCGCATAGGGATGCCATACCTCTTCACCCTCCTTCAACTGAACTTTCAGCAACTTGTGGACGGCTTCCTCGTAGTTGAGGGCATTCATGATGGTCAAATAGATCACCCGGCGAAGATTAACGAGATTCGTTTCGGTACGGTCTTCAATACCCTCCTTCTCGGGGACAGCTGAAGCATGCTAAGGCAGTGAGGTAAGGAGTGGATTCCCAAACGTACCCTTTTCGTCGTCCTCGCTATCGCCCTCCTCTGATCCTGACTCCTCATCGGAAGAGCCTTCCCCGAGGATCTCAGCCTTGATCCCATTGTACTTTTCCTCGTTTTCAAGGTAATTTGGGTCAAGCTTGAAAATGTCTGCCAGCAAATCAACACTACGACGGTTCATGCACCAAACGGATACGTACTGAGACCTTCCTCAACTTTTAAATCCTCCTCCAGCTGGATTTCATGTGTTATTTGCTCCTCTTCTTCTACAAGGTCAAGTCCCTCCGGCAAGATTGGATTATCCTTGTACTTGTCCTTGCGTACTTGCATGAGCACTTCGATCATGTACTGAACACGGTGGCTGATGTTGCCTTCGTTTAACACAGCGCGGAAGCGTTCAAAGACCGTTGCATTGGCCTTTGGTGAATTTTCCTGTAGAAAAGCGCCGACTTCGCGTGTGAAACCAACAGCGATTTCGATGGAATCGTCCGTAGGTCTTTCAAGGAGAAGGACGAGGATTTGAAGTGCAATTAGCTCGTGGGCTACACACTGATTGACGAGATGCCCGATAAAAGTGGTCGTGGAATGGCAAACGGTCTAATAGGATTGCATAAGTTTACAGAAGTTATAAGCAAATCATTAACGTACTTTGTCATTTCTTTTGAATGCCCTCCGGAACTGGCTGATCAATCGGTGGAGTAACAACTCGCCGATCATAGGTAATTTTGTATTGATGATCGAAACAAGAGCCGCAAACACGGGTGTAAAGGGCAAGCTAGCTGCCTGGGCCTTCATAATGCTGCGCGCAAAGAGCCCACGGCCCCTGATAAGGTTCTCGGAGAAGAGCTCGGGTACGACATGTTTAATGTTGCCCACGTTAACTCTGTTGACGATACCAGTGATTGATTTGCGCAGTGCATCCCAGGAGAGTCGCTGGTACTCCGCGCTGCTGCGATCCTGTGCGGCCGCTGCCTGGAGGGCACGTAGTCTTGCGGGGGGCATATACACGCCACCAGAGCGCGAGGACGTCAGCTTGGCAAACTCTGCCACAGCATCAAATTCCTTCTCCTTTGTCTCTCCCTTCTTTTCTTCCGTCTTTTCGAGTTCGACAGCTGCCATGCGTGCGGCGAGCTGGCGCTCACGTTCAGCTCTGCGAACGGGGTCGACGTCCTCTACCCTGGGGACATCTACTCTTCCGTGCGGTGGTGGGGGAGAGAACGACCTGCGCCGCACTAAGGGAGGTTCACCATCTGGAGAACGAGAACGAGACCTATAACTTGTTGAGACTGCGAGCGCTAAAAGCACGGAAAAACGAGAGCGCACCTTTTCCTCTTGTGAGGTGTGGCATCCATTGAAGGCCGATGTGTCGCAATGGCTGCAGACATCTTGGACTCCTTGTCGGTGTTGCTGGCGAACTTGAAGGTTGTTTGACCCGTTTCAAAACTCAAGTCACGCCGCGCTTGTGCTGACTAAGCATGATTTTCCACCACGCACGTCGATGCTTGGGACTGTACAGCACAGTGTGCATTTCTCTGGGCTTGTCGACTCCTGAATTCCAAGTCTGAGAGCCGCTGAACATGGAAGCACTCGAGGAGTTGGAATATATAACCAAGGTACCTGCCTAATACCTCCGAAATTCATCGAACGGTGCTTACAGATCAACGAGTCACAACGACAGAGTTGTCATACTGGGCCAGTGGGGGCCGCCAGGTGTGTGTGTCTCTCTACCAGAATGACTCGGAAGAATCGAGTGATAATAATCCCTTGGCACAAGAATCCAGTGAAACTGTCCCTTCAAGGTCAGTTCCCACCTACACAATTGCCAGCACGCCGCTCAAGTGAAGTTATTAGGGACTAACACATACGCCATCGGCACGGCCAATCCATTCATCCTCGTGGACAAAGGCGTGGGGAAGCTGGAATATCCTCCGTTCTTACGCACCGTGCTTGAGAGTCCGCAGTATCTATCGCTGCCTGATATCTCATACATAATCTTAACTCACCATCATATCGACCACGTCTATGGTGTGCCATCTGTGCTCAGCCTTTGCCGTGACTGTGGGCTAAACGCAACTTCGAAAAGTGGTTTGTCCCTCCGCACATACACGAAGTCCCCCTCCCTGTGTCTGAACACGACGCCGTCCTTGACGAGCTCGTGTCCAAGTTTCGTGACGGCGACTACACTCCCGCACCGGGAGGCGGCCTCTTTCACAACCCCGCAGATAACCAGACACTTATTCCATCTGTCCTGCCGCCGGGTTCAAATACCCGCGGCTGGCAGCTGCAGCTATGCAATGTCCCGGGCACACCGTCGACTCTATCTCAATCATCTTTCCCGCTCGTTGTTCACGGGCGACTCCGTCCTCGGGCAATGCCCTGCCGTCTTTAAGGATTTGGGAGACTACCTTGCAAGTCTCCAGAAGGTGCCCGACGCGTCCGATAAATACGAAAGAATCAATCGTGGACATGGACCTGTCGTTTCTGATGGGCCACAGACGATCCGTATGTATATCGATCACCGACTGGAGCGCGAGGCACAGATTGTAGTGCTACTTCGCATGACCCCGCCGACGGCGCATGGACGGCTTCCCAAAGGATTTGTTAGAGGGGGCGGCGAAAGGGATCCGGTTGCATCTGAAAAGGTTGGAAAAGGTGGGGAGGATAAACTCTCATGATCAATCGAAGGATGAACGGTGGGTGCTCGTTCAACAAGCAATTTCTGTGTATTTGGAACGCCCCCGTGAGTTATGGCGACGGCCAGATCTACTGTCCCGCGTTCTCGGATTGGCTGAGCACCACATATTCAGCGATTGGGGACACTTTTGCAATGTGTTAGAATGCATTGTATTTGGAATGAATGCATCAAATGAGTACTACGTTACACAGTCAAGTAACCCAGTCCCACGGCAGGGAAGGAACTTCCTAGGACGTTCATTCAACTGGCATCCGATTCGCGACTTATTGCTACCATTATTCGACAAAATCTTGTGCGGTAGTGTATTGACGGGTTGCGAGCATGCAAGGGTGTGTCGTACTAATGAGAACGGAAAATGATGGACAAACGATGAAAGAACATTAACAGAAAGGTGTAAATAAAATAGGCAAGTCCGAGTCCAGACCCATGTCTTGTCGATACAGCGGTACAGAACGGGACAAATAAAATTAAAAAAGATAAACTTGAAGAACAACCATATGACAGAAGGTCTTTCATTTATCCCTGTCCAAAGGCGACAATTTCTCTGAACACTGGTCAGCGGTAGGGACCCCCTCTTAAGGACATGTCAAAGAGAGATGCTCTCGACTGCAAGGGTCAGCTTGTGCTCCAACGTTGCATAATCCTTGTACGGCGGTAGGTCGATGCGATTAAGAGATGTATGACTCTTCGGCAATTCGTCTGGATCGCCTGCCTTCTCAATCGTGAAGCGTTTTCGCCCATCTGAGCCCTGTAGATACTTGAAGCCATTCACAGGAATCCGTGTTGTACCCGTCGCAAACTGCAGTAGACGTGATTTCCGCTCCGGCGACCATGAACGTACACATTTCCAAAACCATTCGATCACTTCGTCGTTGGCCTCGTACCCACGGTAATTCGTGAAATTCACCCAGTCATCCCTTTCATTAAATCTCAGCACGCGGATCAGTATCGAAAAAGGGGACAGAAAGCATACACGTTTATCTCCAAAACGCCACTTATGAGCAACTCGAGCTCACGCACATCAAACACGGTGATCAAGGCCTGACGTATTAGCTCGTTGAAGCCACTCATAAAAGCATCAAACTGATCCTTGACACGCTTTGAGATGTAATATTCGACCATGAGATCAACGTATTCCTTCTTGTTTCCTTCCGTGACAACGATGTTGGCACCACCCGGCTTAAGATCAATGGTGACCGTCTCGCCGAAGCGCTTCTCCACCGCCTTGAAAGTTTCGCTTATCACGTCTGTAATATCGTTCTCTCTGCAGTAGTCGCACGAGTTCTGTGAGACAGTGCGGGTTGCGACCTTACATGAAGGCGCGGAATATAACAAAGGCACTTACAGGATCCCTGTCATCCTGTGATGCAAGTCAGCATCCACGCTCTCGAGATCGGCCAGTGTAAGTTTCTTCTTCAGAATCATTTTATGGAAAGGGACGATAAAAGAAGTGCCAAGCAATTGTCGGTGGAAGATGACCAGGCCCAGAACACGTCCGATGAACTTGAAATGGTTGAGATGCTCGGGGTTGCCACCGGAGGCAGGATTGATCTGCAACGCACATTTGTCATGTGCGGAATATTCGAAAAGACAGTAAAAGGGGTTGAACATCTCATATGAGAGCAGGACAAAGAATTCCCTGTAGGGGAGTGAGGGCCGTCAGGTACGAGCGCTTGTTCGGCACAAACCTTGCACCTCCAGAATCCAATTCACCTTCGAACTTGATCATGAGTCGCTTTTTGAGATCGTCGGGAGTCTGGCGCATAATTTCGGTATAGCTGTCCTCAAATAAGTGGTTGCGCCGAACTTTGATTTCGCAGTTTCCGGGCTGTAAACGCACTGTCGGTTGAGAGCGGAAGTAGATCATCTTTTGGCGGAAATCGCGGTTGTACTCCGGCACATTTGCCTCGATGGGTGATGGCAACCGTGGGTCATCCCACGCTGTCGTCCTGGTGTTGTGATCAGTGAAATACACACGCCCGGTAGGCGTAAGTCGCATTTCCCACCCAGACGGCAATGGACCAAGCTCCGAAATTGTCCGCGGCTGTAGAGAAGTACTTTGACCGTTCGGGCCCATGACACGGATAGTAGTTTGTCGTCTTGGATCCACCCAGGTGGTCGTACGCGTATTATGATCCACATAGTACGGCCGACCTTTCGGCGTGTGCCGTTCCTCCCATCCGGCAGGCAAACGACCTAAGTCACCCGTAGGGGTACCACCATCAGCACCGACCACTGCGACGTTCCCAGATTGTGCACCGGCATCTGTCTCGCCTTCCTGGGTGGGATGATTGACAGCTTGGTTCGGAGAAGGACGATTCCATGTAGTGCTGCGTGTATTGTGATCAATATAATACGTCCGACCAAGAGGATCAATTCTACGTCCCCATCCATCAGGAAGCGGACCATACTGATCCTCGTTGTCATTCAGGTAATGTTGGTCATTGGTGATTGGCTGTCCAGGGCAGACAATACCAGGTGCGGAAGGCCTCGGTGGGTTCAGCAGATGGTCAGCTGTTGAGGTGCCACCAGAACTAACAGGACGAGTAAGGATATTAGGTAGAGACTGCTGTCGTTCAAGGTGTGCTCCAGAGGTCAGGGTCAATGGGGAGTCAGCTGGACGGGAACTTAAAGCTGACGTGTTAAGGTTGGTGGACAGGTGACATATCAGTTTGCCTCGCGCGAGCGGATTGCCGTCCGTGCCCTTCAGGTCTAATAGAACCAACTCAGAGTCTGTGAGGAATGTATTGGTTGATAATTAGAGGGGAGAAGCAATCCTGATGCCGGAGAACATACCCTGCCCGCCAAATTGAGGCTCAAGACCCAGGTAGTCAGTTACTCGTATTTCGACGAAACCTAAGAAACCTCGTCGCTTGAACTTGCGCTTGTCGAATACATGAACTGCGACGACGGAAGAGCCCTTCACCATACTGGATGTTGGTCGTAGGAAATTAGAACCGAGGACAGGAAGGATCTGAAAACAAAACCACGGACACATCAAAATGCTCATTCCAATAAGGATTGAGAGTCTTTTTGATTACGCTCGTTGTTCGTGTTTGTTCCGAGTCGACGATGATGACCGCGAATGGGTCGGGAGGGCTTTGGACATCGAGTTTGGCCAAGCCAGAGGCAGCAACGACTAGGAAGAGTTTGTCCGTTGTTCGATGCATTTCAATCCAATGGGGTAAAGGAAGATAACTGACCCACAATTCTGATCGCCGTCCTGCGTGAACAAGAGTACAATATCAGTAAGGCATGACAGGGTAGAATACCACGGAGAGGCTCACAATCCCAGGACCCCCAGATCTACAGACATGACTGGCGAGATTGGGTCGTTCGGTTCTGTGGCGGTGTCCCATGTGTCTAATCTTTACCAATCTCGCTCAGCGCTCAGCGCTCATCGGTCATCGGTCACGCGAAGAAGACGAGTCCGTATTTGGCACGAGAAACGAAAATGCGGGGTGGACCAGGGCGTGCGCCCATTTGCTGTTCGAAGACGGAGAATTCGAAAGTCCGTTGAAGACATACTAGTAGTGAGATGGTCCCAGGGAGATGCTGATGGGGGTTGAAACTTTGACGGTCAAACCGGTCAAGGTGAATAATCAGATACTTACAACTTGAATACTCTACCCGGGCTCCTTGACGCGCTTTGGGATGCGATATTCGACTTGGACAATGAGATCAACACACTATATTCCTTACTTTTTCTCCCGTAATAGCGGTACCGGCACCACCCGGCCGCTTTACGTCAATGGTAACCATCTCGCCAGAGCTCTCTCGCACGCCTGTACTGTGATGCCATGCGGAGTTAAGAATGCACCTAGTAGTTGAAAATGATTTGTTTTGATCTGAATCACAGCATTTCTGCTCTGGAGTTCTACAGGATATATTCTAATAGGTCTCTAGTATGTACATGTCAGTTTGCTAAGGTATGGTGTGTCAAGAATACATTGCGCGATGGTTACCGAGAACGAGAGTCACCGAATTCTGTCGAAAATGGACTCTGTAGGTCTAAAACTGTACCAAATCTCTCCGAAAAAATTCTGTAGAGTTCTTAATACACATGCTATTGTGTTACAATGCTACGTTCATTGCTATGAGGTGTTGTGCTCATGGAGTGGACAAGATACCTACTGTATGAGCGTGACAGAGACACCTAAAAAGTGCCGCTCGGCCCACTCAAACAATACGAGGCTTTGAATGGCAACGCTTATTGCCGTTGTCGGAGTTTTAAAATCTTAGTGACATTCCGACAGAACGCATTCCTTCGTATATTGCATGACCACGACACCTCAAATCAACGAATGTAGCATTTGAACACAATAGCACATGTATTATTAACTCTACAGAATTTTTTCGGAGAGATTTGGTGCAGTTTCAGACCTACAGAGTCCATTTTCGACAGAAATCGGTGACTCGTTCGATCTCGGCAACCATCGCGCAATGTATTCCCGACACACCACACCTTAGCCATTTACTAGGTGCATTCTTACTAACTCTGCGGGGCATAATAGTATATCATTCGAAATAGATACATGAGTTCTGCGCGTGACGACGCTTAGAGTACCCTTATCAGCCTACCATGTAACTACTAAGCTCAGCGTCCACACTCGCGAGATCAACCAGCGTGACTTGGAAAGAAACGATAAAGTAAGCGGTCAAGGGAGTGCCGGTGGAAGATTCCTACTAGACCCAGAACGCCTCCGATGAACTTCAAGTTGAAATAGTTTGAGATGCTCGGGCTGACGCGCTGACGCCGGAGGCAGGATCGATCTGGAGCGTGCAGTTCTCATGTGCTGGATATTCGAAAAGACGGCGATCGGGGTTGAACGTCTCGTGTGAGAGCAGGTTCTCTATAGTGGGGGGTTGTGAAAGCCATCAGGTACGAGCGCACAATAACCTAGCCCTGCAACACCTCCACCCAATCCGTCCTCCCCTTCAAACTCGATTACGAGTCGCTTTTTGATCGTTGGGCCTCTACCGCATAAGTTCCGCATATCTGTCCTCAAATTTGCGACGCTCGCGCCGAACTTTGATCTGGCGATGTCCAAGCTATGCCCGCATTACAGTACTACTGGCTGAGAACGGAAGTATATCAACTTCAGCAGAAATCGCTCTTTGTCCTGAGATACATTTGCGGTTGATAAGCGATGACGGCAATCGTGGATCGTCCCATGTTGTCGTTTTGGTATTGTGATCGACGAAGCACGTACATGCTGTGGACGTAAGTCGCTTTACCCAGCCAGACGGTAACTGTCCGAGCTGCGAGATAGTCTGAGGCTGCAGAGAAGCGGCCCACCCGGTCTGTCGTCATGGATCTACCCAGGTGGTAGTACATCTTACGATTCACATAGTAGGTCCGACCTTCCGGCGTGTGTCGTTCCTCCCATCCCGCAGGCGAAGAGTAATCAAACAAGGAGACATCGCGATCTTTATACTGTATACACAGTAACGATGATCATGAGTTCAAGAAGATTCACGATGAGTCATAAAGTCATCCTGCGGCGGCGTGTGCGCTGTCGCCTACCTTCTCAATCAATACGCCTGTCTCGATCCAGGACTTTTGATATAGTACAGTACCAGGGCGCAGTATAGGAAGATGTACTGACTAAGCAGACCACTACTTTGTCCGCTTCACCAGCTTCACCACTTCACCAGTTTCAATGCCCAGCCGTGGTCGCCTCAGTTTTTTTCCTCGCCAAAAAACAAATAAACCCATGACCCCCCACGCGCCGAGGGAATTCCCCATAGCCTCTCCTTTATGTTCTGCTCCCGAGTGCGAGCCTGAGTGTGGTGGGGCGAGTGTGGAGGAGCGAGTGTAACAGACATCAGCAAGATGAAATGCTACTAGGAGGACCAGGACTAGTACCACTAGTCACTCTAGTTACCTAGTTCTCGACCTGGAGCCAGTAAGACTTGCCAAGCTCTACAAGCACGCGCCTTGACCTAGTCGTCTAGGTTTGTACCTAGCACCAGACATTGAACCTAATCTAGACAACAAATATAGCCCTAGACAACAAATATAGCCCTAGACGACAAATATAACCCTAGACGACAAACGTAGTGCTAGATACTGGTGCTAGCACCAGATAGTGACACCGGTCACCCGGCCCAGGGCTTTCATTAGCATTACACAATTTGCGGTCGCAAAAACATATGAATTTTTTCTCCGAATTTACATTCCCGCGCGCATGTAACTACTAACAAGATGGTAGGAAGGCCGCCATTTATCCTTCGCATTTTGTCACGGACTCGGCGATTCTCCGAGGTTGATCGATATAGTCTCCGAGGCGCCAGTGCTTTCCGGTGCCATGAAGAATATATCGATCGACCGGGTCAATTGGCCATTGGGCTTTCGTGCATACGCAGGGTGTAACGCGGGAAGCTCGCGGTGTTTTTGGTGGTTCCAGTCGATCACGCCATCGCCGGCGTTGCTGCTGCCGTCGTCGACTCCCTTAGCTGCCACCGTTATCCGCACGTGCGACTCGCGATTCCCTGTCAAAGCAAGTCCCTACATGGCACGCAGTTTGCCGATAAGTTCCGAGATAATAATAAAAAGTGACTTACCGCCCTCTCCAACACATCGATCTCTAGACGAAGGGCGATGACCTTCCAAGTCCTACATGTAGAACAAAACGTCCTGCGACGTACTTCAACTGAACTCGGGATGTCGCAGCGGTTGATAGCGACGCAGAAGTCGCTTGTGAGGTCCACAAGCCTCACACATGTACTATAGTAGAGAGAATCAGCAACGCCAAAAAGAAAATTCAACTCACCTAGCGGCCCAGTCAGCCACGATCAGCTCACTGAGCCCACTCCAGCAGCTCCGAGTCATTCCCCACTTCAATGAGGATAGATAGTCTGCACCCGGGTGCGTCCGTGAAGGGTGGTCGAAGCGGTGGGGTCGGCATAATAAAAGCGCGTGACAATGAACGGGTTAGAGGGCTGCGAGCGTTTGGTGTGTGACGATGGCGCACGGTGGACCAAATGATGCACGATGCACCACCGCAGCCAAACACTGTGCGACTCTCAGAGGATAGAGGTGCCACCTACAGGAAGAAATGTTTCTGAGTTCCAGAGGAGAGAAGGGAGAGACGGACTTTAAGGAGGTGTCCTGTACTCAGTGCGAGCATGCTCAAAAATTCGAACGTCAAGCAGAACATGGGTAGGTCAGCCAAGTTTGTACGCATTGAGAAGGTGGAGCCATGCCGGGTAGTGCCAGATGCCAGGTTCATACACTGACGCGGACCCACAGAGCAGAATGGGAGCGTCGGAGTTGTGTAGCGGAGGTGTTTGAGCCATGCCTGGGTGTTTTCGCATGGCACCAGGTCTACGATACAATAACATGGTCAAATACCGATGTGACCGTTAGATGAAGATGAAGAGGAGAAAGAATGGGGTTACGCACCGATTTTGTTGAGTAACAAAACGAGACGCTTTGCCCTCCACTTCGTGTCTGCATGTCTGCGCACCTCTTCCTCTACCAGTCGGCTATGGTACACTACTGGGTCACGCACATCGATAACGAGGGGGATGACGTCGGCCTCGTCGACGACTTTGTGCAGCATGCGGATGTAGTATCTTCGCTGCGGCTGCAGACGTCGAGTCGGGCTGTGTAGACAAGATATTGTTAACCAGTGGTTGGCTACCGCAGGGAGTCCGGTAGAGCCTAAGGGCAAGGTTTCGTCAGTATTTCGAGTTGTGGGTCAATAGGCAGGATAGAGAGTAGTTGGTGCAGCGGCTCTTCAAGTTGAGGGCGGCTCGGCCATTCTAGCAGCCCGGGTTACCAGCGGATCCGTCTTGGACGGATCCGCCGGTAACTCGGACTATTTTGGCCGCCTGCCGGTGCCAGTGGAACTTTCGGATGAGGGAGACTTGTACCCGGTGTACCAGAGCTGGCAACCATACGTACTAAGAACCGGAAAGCATATTGCGTGTTGAGTCCAGTTGAGCCTCGGTAGTACGTTGACTGGTACACGGACTCGGAGATATATCACTGGTGGTCGTGCATATTGTCAAAGTCGTCTGAAGAATAATAGTTCAGTTTTGTCTGGTCACACTGGAAAACATATGATCGCTTCATTCATGTCCAAGAAACCACCATTACAGTAGTCAAGAAGGTTATTGTATCTCTGCCAGTGGCACAATCAGATAATACCGAACTGCAGCGCTCGTGTTCACATCATATTCCCTAGCCTAGCCCAATCTTAGACGTGAAGGACGATGTCTGAGAATATAGATTCGAATTTTCTGATTGAGGAACTCACCAATCTATTTGAACGCGAGCTCGAGGGCGATTTTCCTCGCTCCTCTTACGGTCCACACTGAACTGAGTTTCATAATCCGTAATTTGGTCAGATCTTCCCATAAAATCAGCGGTGTGAGTGTAAATATCCCCCAGTGAGATTTTTCCAACTTCTTGATGGACTCCATAAACTCGCGTGCAGCGGCTCCCCATGGAATTTCGGAAAATGCAAGGTCACGGCTGCGGACGTTCCGGCTTCCGCCGCGCTCTTTGCCGCAGTGAGAATCCTTGTCTTCTTTGAGCTCAAGTGCGTCTTCCCCCGTCTTGAAAAGTACGAGCCCGCGTTCTACCTAGAAAGCTGTTTGAATGTGCAGTACTGCCAGCAAGATTAGGATTCATACCGCAGCCGCCGCAAGGGCAAGTCCTCCCATCTGATGGTTCGAATATAAGGTAACCTTCTGAAGATGTGCGGCGAATACTTTCGAAATAGCCGTGGAGCAGAATGGCCCACGGTTAACCTACACAACCCGCATGCAGTTTAGTATTACATTACATGAGGTGAACATATATACTGACTTCGTCATCTGGTTTCTCGTATAAGAAACGAAGGCCATAAAGTGCATCTGAAATGATTCTCTTGCATGCTGACTTGTCGTGTGGATACTTGTCACTTGCGTGCAACATGCTAAGAGCAGCCTGGTGGCCAACCTTTCCGATATCACTCCGCCAATTATTGAGAGAGTTTCCGCACTTGAAAAGTCTTTACTACTGTGACATACACCGGAGTCCCGAAATGAGACGTACCACAACCAATGCACGCTTTCTACCTTGTGCGTCAAGCGTGCTGCCCGGGAATGCACTTTCCCAGAGCGTGTCGATGTCTTCGTCGAGTTTGCCATTTGTGCCGAATGGGTCTTCTTGAGCTCCGGCCCAGCTAAGTACCATACCATTGAGGAGTTTCCAATTCTCCGAATTCTTGCCACCTGGAGGATATGGTAGGTCCAACGTGGTATACTTTTGCTTGCGACCATTCTTGTGGCTGGCCGCCATCGCATCTGAGTCGCCGCCTTTTGTAGTAGAGTCGACTCTGATTATTTGGACCCCCATCTTTGAATTCAGTTCGTCAGTTAGCGATCATGTACTAGCCTGAATAACTCAATGCAAACCTGTTCGGTCTTTCGTGCAACCAGAGGACCACCACCCCGCTGGCTTATTGCCGACGCTCGAACTTGACGGGTTGAGCTCTTGCTGGCCTTCACCTTCCCAAGTAATTCTTCGGGCTCGTCTTGGTCAAACTCGCCAGGCTCATGAGGGACTCCACTGTCTTCGCCATCTTCTATGTCGGTACCAGGATTAGATTGAGTCATGGTCAAGCGCTTCTTTTCATTCGAGAGGGTTTGGGAACTTCAATTGAAGCCATGTCAGCGGCGCCAGTTTCGATTCCAGCCCAAAATTCAATCTACTTACGCTTGTGTAAACTCCTTCTCCAATCCTGAAGGAGCCCTTCATGAAACGCGTAGGATCGTTTGAGGCGTTTGGGTTTGGGAGCTACACTGAGAAAAGGCAAGAGTATTATTTTCACAGCCGCAAGTGACTCCGAGTCTGAGTCCGGACTCGGAGTCAGAGCTATAATAAGAGAGATACGCACATAGTCTGGGATGATGATCTACCACTGGACGTGCGTTTCAGGCCCAAGTCCCGGGCACTGGCAGGGCCGGCGGCGGGTGCCTCTGAGACACTACCGTGACGTGCAGCACCTACTTCCTTTCTAAAATCACCTCTCTTCACCTCCGCCTTTTTCTGCGGACAATGATCAGTACCTATGGCCATGCTGATATGATCTGAGCATTATACCTGTGATTTTGCCTTTCTCCTCATGGTGCTTGCTCGTATTGTACTGCCAGAGCTCGAGTCCGCCTGCTCCAAGTCTTCGACTTCACTGTCGCAACTGGAGTAGATATATTGGTCACTGGCAGTGCTTTTCCTCGCATTTGTCGATCCCGGTGGAGTGGTTTCACCTTCCGAGTCACCCGACTCCGAGTCCTCTAATTCAAGTTCATCCTCCACATCTGAGTCATGCCTGTCGTCCAGTTAATGACCGTGGATATGATGATGCCAATGCTTGCCGATACTCACTCTAAATCTGTGATCTCCTTGGCCGCCACCGGGCACTTTGAGGATTTGCGAAGGTCAGGCCTCTTTGAGTAGGCTCGTATCTCCTCTTCATCTCGCTCCATGGAATCCTCGATATCTGCGACACGGGTTATAAGGGATTTATGCATGGCGTCTGCGTTCTGTTTTGCTGCAATGGTCGCTGCCTTTATACGTGCTTCGTCCTCTTCTATCTGCGCTCTTGTCCGTCTCTGTTGTTTGCTGGCTGTTATGACTTCGCCGGATGCTTAGTCGCGTTTGATTTGCGTGTGCCAACCGCCATATAATGAGAAGGAAAGTGGACTCAGAGGTGGAGTGGGGGTATATTGCCAGTGTCCGCCTGCCCTCGATGTTCAATTTCTTTTTCATTGCCTGCCATCGCATTTCCCTGCCGCCCCAGGCCCGATGATTGCGATGGCTATTGTCTCATAATCGGAACCTTAGCATTCAATTGCTGTATTCCGGTGCCGCCGTCACGGTACACCCATCCGTCAATTCAACACCTTGAACGCAACAATAACTTCCATATTCTTTGACTTCCGCGTTCTCTGGTGCTTCATGGAGTGTCAACTTGAATGTGTTGGTATTCAGTCGTGTTGTATATATTCAGGTTCATGTTGCGAACTAGAACTTCTAGAAGGCTATTTCATTCGCATTGTGATCTATGTACTTGTTTACGTAATACGCCCCGAAAGCATTTAGCGAATATGTATAATGAAAGTCCAATGGCAGCTTCTGATTGCCACTGTACACGGGAATTAGGTGAGCAGCGCGCAGTAGGGAATCTAAATGTAGGACAGATTTGTCGCGTCTGCCACGGGTGAAACTAGGGCGCACAATCCACATGCTAGTTGAGTGGTCATATTCCACCCTATCAAACCACTCAACAAGTGCACAAGGGAATTGCGCACCATTATACTGGAATGAGAAAAGTAATTTTATCCTTACTACGACCATCCCCTCATTCCAGGTTTTGTATCATTCTCCACAACAAATGCGCAGTCACGTCGTTCCCAGCTCCTCTCCATGAAGGAGTCGACCGGATGCGTTCACGTCGCATGCCATGGGTGTTGCTTTGATCACTCGGGAGAAGAAAGTTGCCACCGCTGAGTGGAATACTGATATGTTGGTATCAAAGGGGCCTATATCGTCCAGGTCGACACCAAGCTGATTGGCAACGCATTCCAATATCATGACAGGCAGATCTGGTTCCTCAATCTTATCTGACAGTCCATGTATATCTCGAGGATATTTGCGTGCTTAATAGTCTCAGTTAGAGGTTTCTGAATCAGAGTGATGAAAGCGAACGGCATACCACGAGTCTGGGCCAAGACCACATTACCAAGGACGTTCTCTGAGTCTTCCTCCGCAGGCCATGCGTCATCCTCTTCACCACGACTTGAATATTTCGGCTTGAATACATGCGTGGTCATATCTTTTCCCGATTTGTAGCCACCTGGTAACATCCCGCGTGCAACAAAATCGCTTCGCATGGCAGCAAGTTTTTCCAATCTTTGATTGGTAAGAAGCATTTGCCCTATTGCATTGTATCTGTTCGATCGGCGCCAGGGTTTCTTGACAGCGGTAATATGGCGGGACTCCATAATCGAAGAACACACTCCACCTGGAGCACCGAAATCTTCAACCAGGCGGCGATAATGAAAGATTGCATGTTGCCGGGGAGTGTGAATCCATTCGGACGCACTCCAGAGGATCGAAACACTTCGCGTAGCTCCCTGAACTTGTGCAGTGCTTCGTCGAGCGCATCCAACGCATCACTGTCGATGTCCTGGCGACGAGCAATGTAACACACGTCCAGGAATGCAGAAATACACCTCATGATTTCCTCTGACACGTATCCTCGGATGGCGGGAACATAAACCTGATACTCAGATACAAATCATCAGTACTACTAGTATTTCCTAGACTTGGTGCAGACCTCACTCAGGCTCACCTTCATCAGAGCCTTAGAGTCGTCCCCTGTCCATTGCTTGAAACGGCGACCATGCGGAAATCGACGCAGGCCTGGGAACGGAGGTACGGCGGCAATTCTATAGATGTGTTAAAATAATGTAGTATCCAGTTGCTCGTGGCTGTGTGTGTGACATACCGCCGATCTATGTCATCAAGGATAATATTGGCTTGACTCTTACCGTGCACCAAAACTAGATATCTGCCAATCCAGTCCACAAGATGGTCCTTAAACGTGCCTTTAATGAGCTGGTGTAACAGATCTGGGGATATCATCTCATAGATATCGGCGCGTGGAAAGTCCGATGTGAATGGCTATAAATGTAATGTCGTAATTTGAGAGCAAATAAAATCAGAAAGCAGATAACTCCAAGTCAGGCTAGTACTAGTAACGTACAATGATATCATCGTCGATCCCGTAATCGGTCCAAAGAGTTTTGGGATCAAGAAGGTCGATGAGAGATTCAGTGTAGTGTTGTGTGCGAGGCATTGAATCTGCATCGAGTTTTCCTGGAAGTGCTGTACATCTAATAGCACTGGTTAGCGTCTTTCATACAAGAGATTACAACTATCCGTACTCACCTGGGGCACCAACCCTGAACAATACCCGTGAGCATTACTTGTTCTGGGTAATCCGCAACGAATGCCATCAAGTCATAGACCACACGCCTGAAGTGTCCATCTGGACATCTTCGGACAACTGGTTTTTTCATCCCCACACGTAGTGGGCGTAGGACTGCCGCTATCGATGCGTGATACAGCTGACGCTTGAATGCTCGGTATTTTGGGTGCTTGTCATAGCGACGGTCACCTATATGGCGCGTATCATTTGCCTACCAGTCAAGCACACTTACAATGGCAGAACTATATAGAATCACGTACTCGTTGGATAGCAAGGAAAGCAATTGGAATAATCGCATTCCGATGAGCACGCCGAACTGAATTGTGGGGATTACCAATAGACAGATACAGTGGGTGATATTCGACGTGTCCAGTGCCTACTGATACTCTTGTCTTGTCGCTTCCAAGTATGATAGGGCAGTACATCGCGCCTTCGGAATCCGGGACTGATGCGTATATATCATCCTAAAAAATATGCCGAAGCGTCAATAAATGTTGCCTCAGGAAATCGTGAGTCCTGCTCACAGAGTGTCGCCAAGCAATATTCCCAGACATAACATTGCTCCAGCGTCGCTTTTGGTGCTCATCAAGATCAATGTAAGGGCAAACATCAAATTGCCCATCAAAATCCGGGTTGGCTAGCATGTTGGATACAACGATCTCGGGTCGCGATACCAGATTTCATAGGCCGTCTGTCTCCAAGGCGATGCATCTTCACTATCTTTGTCGAACGTGGACACCATACATTGCCATGGAACGTTACCGAGGTCAGATGAGTCGATAAGTGCATGTAGCTCCTTATGATCCATCATTGGGCCAGGGAATCGAACTCAGACAGAGATTGACTCCATATGCTGAGGAGGGTATCGATCTTTGACGCCGAAAGTTCCGCATCACGGAAGACAAAGTCAGCAAGCCTGAATTGCACCTCGTTATCGAAAGGAGCCCAGTCCCCTCGTGCTATGGTTTCTCGACGAGGTGGAGGTGTACCAGGCGGCAGAAAGTTTCCTTCCGAGTCACATGGAAGTGCTAATTATGACTGTACAATGACTGCATGTTCAAGGAAATCGACGAGAGACTTACCGGTCAAGTAGGGATGTAGTATCCTCTCGCCGCGGACTGTGCTGTTGTCCAATGGCACGGTGTCCCAACTGTCTTCGAATTCATTATCAGTAGGTATGTGGATATCACCCTGCTCGTGGCGTCCTTGATCATGTTCCCTATTGACTGAGAGATGGTTGAAGTTGGTATGGACTGCGCGTTTGTGGTATGTTCGCCCATGTTGGCTCTTGAATGTCGTTGGGCAATCGGGGTGACTACAGGGAAGTCTGTGCATGAATCACACTGAGAGAAGACAATGTAGGCCCGCTCTTAAATTATGAAGTCGTTATCGCTACAATGTGTGCAGGGCGCAGGTACTGTACGTGGCGAGTCAATCCATATGCGGTGATAATTTGTGCACGTGACTTTTGCCGCATTGGAGCTCAAAATGACTCAGCAACTGAGCAAATCATAACTTATCAACGTTTACAATGATTTGCCGAGCATGCGTGCATGCGGAGCCATGAGGTTGGCTTCTGACATCCATACCAGCTAAATGGGGCTTTAACCTTAACGCGTGCTACATTGTCAAATTCGACGGAAGTCGGCAGAAGTGAGATAGGATCATGAGGCATGCATGAGGCCCTGTCCCTGTTCGGCCCGTGCATTGACTCGCGGGTTTTCGAGAAAGTTTTTTTTTTCGAACGCTCCATCAAATTCTTCCTTTTTTTTCAGCGGGGTTGACTTGTCTTTCTTCTGTTGCCGTTACAACAGAGAACGGACTCTACAGACTCTCAAGATCTCAAGGTCGGCAGTTGATAGCTTGAAGTTTACCTTTTGCAATGCCGATGCTCCGATCAGGTAAGCGCGCCAAGCGTGATGCGCTGTCTGCACCCGCCCCTCCCGCGTTGCCACCTGGGCAGCCTTTCCCGCCCGCTCCCCTCGTTTCCACCCCAACGGGATTCCGTTTCCCTCCCTCTCCCGCGGGCTTCCCTGGCCCATTCCCACCCCGGCCCTCTTCCCGCGTCCCCTCCCCGGCTGTGCCTCGCCTGCCCGCCCTCCCGCGTTCCCCTTCCTTCCCTCCTGCGCGCGCATGTCCCGCGCCTCACTTGTTCCCCGCTCCCATGCACTCCCCCTTTCCGACGCTCGTGGACCTTCTTCCGTCCCTTTCTCCCTTCCTGTTCCCGCGGACCCTTCGCTTCCGTCCCTTCCCCTTTCCCGCGCCCGGCACTCGGTCCCTTCCCGGTCACATGTCTTAGAGACTTAGGTAGGCTCGCTCAGACTCAGAGCTTAGAGGCTCAGAGGGTTAGATTAGAATAACTTGTATGTACATAAAAACACATAAATAAGTAATCTAATGACGTTTATTCACGCTCGGAAAGATAAGTTCAGACCGTTCCCCTTTTGTACGCGTTGTCCAAAAGAACAGCTGCAGTTGATGAGGGAACCGTCACCATTTTCTCCCTGGAACGGACATCATGCAGCGTGGATGACTAGACGCCCACGGAGCAAAAGCTACACCCATTCTGCCTCCGCCACGACGACCTTTGCTGCTGCCTTCACCCCTTCCACCGACAGTGACCGCGGCTCCCTCGCCTCTCCGGGCCACCTCCTAGGCCTGCTCGCTCGGCTCTCAAGATCTCAGGGCTTACTCACCTTAGGGCCTCCGTGCTGGACTGTATCACGTCGCGCGCGATGTCCAGACCATAACCGACTGTAATATTACCTCAACTACACATACATACAACTCGCCTCTCCATTTCAACAAGCTACTAGCCTTTCTTGGATATCGATCGCAATAGATCGCACTCACAGATCTCGGTAGGCATGATAAGCGCTAAGCACTTGATCATGTTGTCTCGTTTGCACCACCTCTAATTGAAAACCAGCTGAATGTAACTTTTTTAGTAAACTCTTTACTTCAGCTACACCTAATACACACGACACCTTGATCATGTTGCCTCGCTCACTACAGCGCATGTCTTCATAATTTCACATAGCCCGGGTCCGGCGCCCGTTCTCATTCATTCCGATTGTTAATCAAACAATTCATCTCTTAGTTATAAAACCTTTGCTCTATCGGCGTGTTCAAGTTATTGCTAACGCACAACAGTCCCCTTCCTACAAGTACAATGGTTGCGTGGCTCCATGGGCTCTTGATGCTTGAGAATGCCCGCGATCTCGATACATCGCAGTTCCATGTAGAATTTGATACAGCCATTTGGGTGAACCCGTCCAGGCCCTCGATGAAGGCTAAAGTTCGGCTCGATAATGTTCATCGTTATCGCTTTTTACCTGGTATCACTTACCGGGTAGTTGTTACCATTCTTGTGAGTGCACTGGCACCGGCAGTTCTCATGCGCTCACCTTCTAATGAACCTTCAGATTGCGCGATTAATAAAAGATTTCTCTGACCGACGCCTAGTCAAACGAACCGGTTTAACCAGTGAGCGGGAAAATTACTGTTTATTCGGAGATATTGTCTCGGTGCGTCACATACGTTATATACAATCTATCCTGGACGCTGAGTAAAGCGTCTATAGTTATATCACCTACCAACGGCACCTCTGCCCCTGTCTCATCAGACACCGTTCGTGGAGTTATCTGGAACAATTTCGTTGTCCAATAACCTAACGAAGTCGTTTATATTCGATGCGTACGAACAGATTACGAATTTCGTGGACTGGGACTATGCCGCGAAAGCTGACCAAACAAAGATCACGGTCTGCGCTGCTATCGACGTCAAAAGATTCAAGGGGGACCCTAATGTCCCCCCTGAGGGTTCCTATGTCACCGTCCGAGGAACTTTTGACGACTATGACCTTGATACAAGCAATCACCTTCTGCTCATTACGATTATTGCCGTGTCGTTTCAAGTTCCCACTGCCAGTGGGATACAAGGTGGACTTTGTGCCTGCGGGCGGGAGCCCCTCTACCACAACGCTCCCGTGCCATCTACACCTTCATCACCATCGTCCGAGGACGACTGGTGGGACGGTCAAGGTTGGGATGATATAGTGGATACACATCCTCTAGAGTATGTTACTCGGTATTTTTTTGACTCGCTTTGCTGATGGCGCATCGGAGTCAGTCGTCCACCTCGTCCAAGCTCATCCCACTCTACCATTGTACTTTCGTCAAGTTCCTCAAATCCAGCTGAATCCACCGGCGATGGATCTTCACCCCCAAAGCCTTCAAAGCGAACACGCACAGAGTGATAGCCGGGAGTTGCGGGATTGTAATACACGTATTTCCATTAGCTACGACGGAAGGACTGTATCGGTATATCGTTTGCAATATACTACATTTTGTGATGCGAGCTTCGCGCGTGTTTCCCCTGCCCTAGCAAGGCAAACGGATTTTCACTCCACACAACTGCTTCCATTCCCTTTGCTCGCCATGTGCCCATGCTTCGCGCGTGTTTACCGGCATGCCCCTGCCCTAGTGTATATATCACGGATCTTATTTTGAGAAATCTTACTTCTAAAAGGAGTCACTGCATTCCTTCTATTCCGTTAGTTATCTCACGCTGTCGGCGGGTTGTCCTTACTCTTCTACCGTTCATTATTGCATTATCCCGCGTGTTCAATGGCCTCTATAGGCGGATCCCAGCTTTAATTCGGGCTTGCCTACTGTAGCTTGCCTGCTCATAACTCCTCACTCTCTACAGCCGCTGAACGCCCTTCATGTCCTCCCTCGTATCGAACAGTACCGTTTCCCTTCACCACTTCTTGGCAGTTATTCTTATAGTTGCTCCTCTCGGTGCAATCCTCCTCCTCATTATCACTGTCCTTCTTCTTTTTGCTCCCCCTGAATTAAGAAAACGCCCCGTGTTTATCCTCAACATACTCGCATGTATCCTTGGAATATGCCAGGCCATCTACTTTGCCTGTCTCAATTCTTACGTTATCCTCCATCCTGATGAACCGGTATCCCATACAACAGCCCTTAGTACCATCGCAATCCTCCTTGGCCCACCCATCTTCATTGATGGCATTTCGCTGGTCAGATTGCTGGCATTTTATCCGATTCGATTAACGCCACCCTCAATCTTATTCGCAATTTTTACTCCAACATTCCTCTGGAAAGCCGCGCGTGTGGGTTGCCTCACAGCCTTTCTGGCTACGTACCCTATCACACGTTTCAACGGTCCTAGCTATGCCACTATTCCGGGACTGGTGTGGGGTCGTGGTCCCTGGATCGTTGCACTCTTGGCCCTGCAGGTTGCCGATAACTCGTACGTTTCTCATCTGATGCGCGTAATACATGGACTCAATATTTGAATTTTGGCAGTTTTATGTCGGCAATTTTTCTCTACAAGCTCTATCAATATGGCTATCACAAACATGAACCGCATGGCGGTAAGTATTCCATATCAACCAAGCCACGTACTGTCGGTACTGACTGAGATTTCTGTTCCCTTGTTCAAGAGGGCATTGCCTCTGCCATTTTTACCATCGCGCTCGGGAATTACATAATCCCGTGCGTAACCCATCCCTGTTGCAGGGCTCTTTGCTGACATTTGCTTTATCAGATTTACAATAGATGTCATATTGATCGCACTCGCTTTACTCCTTCCAGGATGGTTCAGAGGGTCATACATCATTTTTATCGCGAATTTCATCAACATCATCAGTATCGTATTTGCTACCGCCTGGGCAATCAGCCAGCGGATGAAAATGCGTCGGATGGTCCAATTCAATGCGGGTGCTCATACACGCACCACGCTCACTACGGTACAATCACCAGTTGCTTCTATTGCAGACGCGTTATCGGTGGATTTCTCATACGCGGTGGATGATCGGTGATCTCATACTAGCTATCATCTTCGGTATTACCTACTTCGGTATTTTCGCGACTCGGAGGCTGCCTGTTTAGCAAACCGAATAAATTGAAATATCTTATGTTCTCAGGATGTAATTGCTGGAGTGTCGAGTGTGATACCGCACGCATCATGACATAGACTCACGTGCGCTGTCCGATACAGTGCACATTGCCCAGGCCAACCCAACCAAAGGTGTTGGAATAGACCGTTCGTATCGGAGCGCCCGTTAGCCACATGTTCGGTAACCAATTTCAATTTCAAACATCATACCTGTATGGCCATACGATATACATATGCCATTACTTTATGTGTGCATACTAGCGGAGCCCAGGGCCGAGCAACCCGAGCAACCCGAGCAAGCACCGAAGAGCCGAGACCAGCACGGAGTGCGACAGCCGCGAGCGCGTCGCTTATCTGTGTTCTGTAGTTCCGATGTCCCACTTACAAACCGGTAAGATCCATCCAGCAAAAGCAGATCTATCAGACGCCACAGGACCCCAAAATCAAACCCGGCCAAGGAGTGCACCGAGTCGCCAACTCCTTGCAAATGACTTTACGGGTTGCCTTAGCATAGTCATGTGTATCACGGATGGGGTTGTGTGGAAATGGGGTCTATTAGGTGCAGCCCAGTGACTGCGTCAGTGTGAACAGCAGAGTGAATGGTGGACCGTGGGAATATCAACTTCCACCACTGCGGCAGCTGCCGCCAGTGCGTGCTCGACTTCGTACACTCCATTCGGTCAGTCTCATATCAGGTGTGTACAAGGTATCTTTGAGAGTGATGGGGTTGATGATGCACCATTAGGGACGTCGATCTTCAGATCCCAGTACCGATGGCATAGAAGACTCGACTATTGGCAGCAGTGATAGGGCGGGGTGGTATGGAGCGAAGATTGGTGAAACGATGGAGGAATGGGGACATGTGTTGGGATGCGCCCGAGTCATACAACTCGACTTCGGGCCTGACTGAGGTAAGTGCTGTACTGTCTGTCAGTGCTGACAATATATCATAGGACTTGCCCTCATCGGGGGCATCAGTCGCATCTACAATAGTGGCCCACGACTCATCTTCGGCTGCGGTGTTTGCACTTTCCTTTGTGCTTTTGGACTTGTCTTTGTCCTTGTCCCTGGAGTCTTTATCCTCCCTGGGCCTCCTTGGCCATTGCCCTTCCTTCCCGCCACCCTTTGCCCAACACTCCGACTTGAAGTGGCCCATCTTGTGGCAGTAGTAACATTCAACATTCTTGCGCTTGTACTTGCGCTCTTCGGCAGTGAAGGCTTCATCTTGTGTCTTGTCTTTGCCTTTGCGGAGGCGACGCTTCTCTTTTTCATTGAGGCCATTCGGATAACAGTAGTTGGTGCGAGGTCCTTGTCGCTGGCCTCATATGAGTTGGTAAGGGAGTCGACGGCAGTGTCGTAGCTAGGAGGTAGGGAGCCGAGAATGACTGAGATGTACTTGGCATCACCAATCGTCCTCCCAAGCGAGGAAAGCCTTTCGCGTAAGTCAGCGAGCTTCTCAAGGCGAGCGCGTACTTCATCATTTTCCCCACAACGCGTGTTCTGAAACTTCTTCCCCAGGTCCATCAACAAACTCCTCGACTTCCCCTCAAACAATTCCTTCAACTTCTCCTTCTCCCATATACCCTTCGGTTCATACGCGGATTTGATCTGGCTGAAGACCAGGTCAGGGATCGTCGCGCCGAAGATCTGGTTGACCACGACCTTATCTGCGGTCCAACGTTGCTCAGGCTTGAGCCCACTGATATTGTGAGGTGGTCAGCGAGACCCCTCATCGTGATCGTCCAATTGATGCGATCGCGATACGTGATCTAGTTGGATCCGTCAGCGGCTAACTTGGGAAGGTGTAACGTGAAATCGCCGGTCATGATGGTGAGCTGGGTGTGCGATACTCGGGGAAAAAAGGAAGGACAGGTAAGCTTTGTGTAAATGGCGCACGTCAAAGAGAAACTCGACGCGACGACCTTATGTCACTGTCGCCTCGTCTAGCCTTCCAACTTCAAGCCTCTCACTCGTCGACCTCCTTGCCCCTCACCGTCGACCTCCTTGCCCCTCACTCGTCGACCTGTCCTTCACTCGTCGACTTCTTGCCCTCACTCGCTGAGCCTCTAAGCATCCCAAGTCAGAGAGACCTGGTTGTTTCAAGATTCCTTCTTGAAAAGTACAGATCTCCATCGCGGGAAAGGTCGCTTTGCAGTATATGGGATGAGAAGGACTTCAGTTGAAGACGCCTCTGAGATGTAGTACCGCGAGGTGCGTTACTCCAGGTCGTGACGACGTACGATACCTGATGCTGATGCTGATGCTCACTTCACAGCGCCAGGAACAAGATGTGGCTGACCGTGAGCGTGAGGTGCGTTGCTCCAGGCGGTGATGATGTACGATATCTGATGCTGACGCTCACCTTACAGTACCAGGTACAGAAGGCGAGCGACCGTGAGCACGAGAAGGCAGTAGACGACATACTATGCTGATGCTCATCTTGCAGCGCCAGGAGGTGGCCGACCGTGAGTGCGAGGTGCATTACTCCAGGTGGTGACAACTGATGCTGACGCTCACCTTACAGCGCCAGGCAGGGGTGGCCGACCGTGAGCGTGAGGTACGTTACTCCAAGTCGTGACGACATACAAATGCCGATGCTCACTTTACAGCACCAGAACAGGAGACGGCCAACCGTGATTCCGTGAGCGTGGTGCGTCAATCATGCTCAGAGGTATTCGCCACTCGATGTGTGGTTTTCCTAATATCAGCGATTCACCCGATGAAGACACAGGGTTTTGAGAGAGAGATGTGAGGCGATGCTTCACATCTCAGGGACTTCATATGTGTCTACACGATCCCGCGAAGCTGTCACTCGCTTACCCTGTCCGGGGTCGAGATGATTTACATACTTTCATAAGAAGCCCCTACAGACCGTGACGGCTTAGTTTACCTGGATTCCGCTTCAAAGTACTTTAGACGTGCGTCCAGTTCATCCATCCGGTTTAACCATTGTCATAACTAATAGCCACCGTATAGGATTTCATTCCTCCCATATGTATCGTATTCCAGTGGGTGAGACCACCGAATTCTAAAATGCACTAAGTTCACCTGGCAGCGATTGCAATGAATGCGAAAAACTCGAAAAAAAACTCGAAACGATTCTTCAAGAATGCGAATACTTATCTGGGTCTCACTTCACTCTGTCTCTCTGGCGGGGGCACTTTTCGAAAATGACATTAAAAAACGAAACATCTGGTATTTGGTGGAAAACAATCAGTCCTCGCTTGTAACTCGCTCGCGATTACTCCCGACTCCCAACCGTCCTCCGAATCGCCTTCAAGGTGGATATCTCCAGGCGAATGCTTCTCTTGTTGGGGCCGTCGGTGTGAGTTGTCTCAAACTGGAGACTCACCGTTACGACGCGGGTTAGCTTGATTATGATCAGTGATAAACCCACTGATTGAAGCAAATACGACGCACCAGGCAAAGCCACATATACCCGAATATCCAAGCGGCGATCAGCAAGGTTGTGAACCTCATTGTATTGTTTTTATCCGTCACGGTGGTTGTGGGTGGTTAAGTGAGATATGTGAGGTGAAGGTGCGAGTGGCCGAACGAGAAGACGCGACTCGGATACCGCCGCGTCACGGTCAGAACAAACAAGTGTACGCACATACATAACTGAACCTCGCCGCTGCCTCTGATCTATCCTTCTGGGTCTCAACGCGGATTCTTTCCCTGAGGGTCACCACGACATTGTGCACACTTTCCACCACAAATCGCTGTAACGACCAAGTCTTTGTCCTTTCATATTTCGTCGACCATGTCCAGACTTAACACTGCCAGTGGCAGCCATCCAATCGACCTACTTCTGTCGCAGGTGATGTCGATCATCACAGGATTGTCGTCCATTGTGCTAATTTATTAATCTTATCCAATAGCTGCTGCTTGCTCTGGGTTCGCGTGAGTCCGAGTCTTTTATTTTGTTTCGAGGACTAGTACCACGCGTATAAAAGAGCGTCCGTCACTCCGAGTCCACTGGCATGCGGTGTTTCATACATTATTTCTCCACTCAGCTGGCATTCAGACACGTCCGGCGCATGTTACTAGTACTCACTACTGTTATTTTCGCACTGGCAGATTGGCGGCACAAATTGTTCGCCGCGGCATGATGTCGCAGCATCTCTACCAATGTCTCGTCGTCGCAGTGCCCGACCCGACGTCGGATCCGGAACACGCCTGGCCCATGTACCAGTGGCGTCCTAGAAGGCCTAGAGTGACTAGATATTTTTGTGGTACTAGTGTAGTTCTAGATACAGTACCGTAACTAGAAGACATGGTGTGACTTGAACACTGCCTGGCGTGACTAGAGTGACTAGTACTTGTCACTCTAGTAATTCTAGTCACCTAGATGCATGTCATCTTGCTGATGGAACATCAACGTCGCTAATATGACGGACGCCGGGACTTTTATTTCAAGGTTCAAATCAAATTTCATACATTATCTTGTTCTTAAATCGGTGATTGGAACGACGTGGACAATATAAAAGAACGCTCCCTGAACGCTCCCTGCTAACAGTTCCATCGAGCATACTACTATGTCAGCTACCCAGGATACCACTGTTCCTGCTCAAGAAACCACTGGCCGTGACGGCAGAGGCCAGGGAAGAGTCCGTGCAACGGGGCCAGGCAGGTGCACTATAGCCGGATGCATCTGTACCGCGTTCTTGGGAGGGACCTGTACACGTGCCGCTTGCGGTCATAGATATAGTGGGGAGCATTTTCCGACGGCTCCTGGAAGGTGAGTTCAGAATGTACCTCATTGCGCAGTGCCGTGCTAACTTGAGGGGGAAGATGTGTTGTACTTGGTTGCTCTTGTCCAGGCTTCCTTGGAAACTGTCTCCGAGCTGGGTGCGGGCATGCATACAGTAATCACGCGTAGGCAGTTGGTGAATCTTAAGTTTGAATGTACTCGTATGCAAATGGAACTGATTCAGTATTCAGTGTAGGCATCTCCAACCATCGCTGTCAGTGCCTTGGCTGTCAATCTGAACGTAGAAATGGCTGAATAGTAGGAGGATCGGGATAGGTGTTTTATGTACGCTACAGATAGTGTTTGGTGACCCCCTTGAGTTGTGGTGACGGCTAGATCCGCTGCCAGTGTACCGCGTTCTCGGATTGGCTGAGCACCACATTCAGGGATTGTGGACATTTTCTTGATTATGATTGTGGATACTCTTCCGTTGTGATTGTGGACACTTTCAATGTGTTAGGATGCAGAGATTTTCGAATGAATGCATCAATGAACGAGTACTACGTTACACGGTCACCGGCAAGTAACAGATTCCCATGGCAGGAGACTCTCTGTTCTCAATCTCTGCCGCGAACTGTGGGTCAAGCGCAGCCCCGAAAACCAATCTTCCCTCCACGTATACACAAACTCCCAATCCCTGCATCTCATCATGATGCCGTCCTTGAAAAGGTTGCGTTTAAGATGCGCGATGGCGACTACACTCCCGCACTGGGAGGCGGCCCCTCCATGATCTCGCAAATACAGACACTCATCCCATCCGTCCTGCCGCCGGGTTCAAATACCTGCGACTGGGATCTGCAAGTCCTGCAATGTCCCGGGTACACCATTGATTCTCTCTCTCGTCTTTCCTGCTGACCACTCCTTGTTCACGGGAGACACTGTCTCCGACAAATACGATACGGTCAGTCCTTGACATGGACCTGTCGTCTCCGATGGGCTACAAACGATCCGTATGTATATGGATCACCGACTAGAGCGCTAGGCACAGATTGTAGCGCTGCTTCGCACGACCGCGCCTGATGGCGCATGGACGACATGGGTGATCACGTTGAAAGTAGAGGCAGCGGTGAAAGTAATCCAGTTGTACATGAAGAAGTTGGAAAAGGACTCTAGAGGGGAGGGTAAAGTCTTTTGGTGGCGAATCGAAGGACGAAAGGTGGGTGCTCGTTCAGCCAGGCGGCAACGGTTTGAGTGGCCAGACAGTCTGTGGCTGCAGAGAAACGCCCCACCTGGTCTGTCGTCTTGGACCTACCCAGGTGGTAGTACGCGCCTCTGATTCATATAGTAGGTCCGACCTTCCGGCGTGTGTTGTTCCTCCCATTCCGCAGGCAAACTATGAGAGCCAGACGTAGTTGTATCGTCTTCCTGAGCTTGATGATCAACAACTTAGTTCAGGGACGGAAATTTCCATTTAGTACTTGTATTGCGATCAACATAGTACATCCGACCAAGAGGATCGATTCTACGTTCCCATCCGTCAGGTAGCGGACCACTGCATGCTGAGGCTGATTCTTGTTGGCATTAAGTTCTGCGAATGTCGACTGGTTGAGGGTCACCAGAACTAACTGGATGGGTTGCGATATTTGACTGGGGCTGCTGATCCTATTAGGATTAGGTTCTGAGTGACAGGGACAAGAACGAATAGAATTGGCACAGGTGCTGACTAAGCAGTCCACTGCTATCGTAGTCACATGCTTCACAGCCAAGCCTCAGATTTTGTCCTCCGCCAAAGAAAAAACAAACCCATGACCGCGCTGAAGGGATTCCCCATAGCCTTTCCCTTATCCTCTGCTTCTTATCTATGTCTTATCGTTCCACGCAATCTCATTCTATGGCTAATTTCAATCCAATCTTTGATCAGAAGTAAACAAACCTGCAACCGACGTTACCGACAAACATGACGATCCGAAACGTGAGTATGGCCTACTCGCGCTCGTTCTCGAGGGTGAGTTATGAAGCTTCAGTTTGTGAGTGTGATAGTGAGTGAGGTGTCCAGGGACGAGTGACAGAACTTCGATGTCGCTAAGATAAACATATTCGGATGCCAGCAAACCACTTTGTGAATGAATGATTTGGGGTCCAGGACGTGTTCTTAAATCGGAGGTTGAAATGACGTGGACGATGAACGTTCCCTGAACTCTCCCTGCTAACTGGCTCCATCGAACGTACTACTATGTCAGCTGCCCAGGATACCACTGTTCCTGCTAAAGAAGCCACTGGCCGTGACGAAGACGGTATCGAGGGCCACAGCGAGGGAAACGTCTATGTAACGGGGCCATGTAAGTGCACTCAATATAACTGTGCAAGATTCGCGGGAGGGAACTGTACACGTCTCCGTTGCGGGCATACAGTAGATACCATGCCAGTGGGGAGCATTTTCCGTCGGCTCCTGGACGGTGATCGCTGTCAGCGGAGTGTTTGAAGAGAATCAAGGTTCCATCCACTCTGGAGTCTGGACCGTCAGAAGGAGTCGTAGGATTCTAACAAGGGACATGTGGAGATGGTGACCGTACCTGTGCTCGGTGCTGAGTGAGGAAAGGATGAGTTGAAGCCCTTATTAGTTCCCCAGTGAGGAAATCCCAAGTCGTGTCGGCGTAGCGAGATTCTAGATACATTTACTTAGACATAACGCCGGCTGTCTAGGGCTCTATGCTGATTGCATGTAAGACTCACCAGACCCACACTACCCGGATCATACGAAAATGGTGTCGCACTTCGCCTTTGGGGTGTTGTTTCCTCTCGAGGGATGGAAGTGCAATGCTATGCCGCTTCAAAAGGTGTGTGTTGCGGACCAGAGCATCATACCTATCCAAATGCAGGGTGTGCGTCGGGTTTGGTGGCTGGTCCCGCCCTTTTTGGCATTTAGCACCCTCGGCTTGGGGGATTTCCCGGGGCCTTTCCCTTATCTTCTGTTCCTATAGCGTGCTAAGTCTTCCTTCCGCGCGAAGGCGGTGTGATCTCACTCTATGACTCTAATTTCAATTCAATCTTTGATCAGAAGTAAACCTGCAACCGACAAACATGACAATCCGAAACGTGAGTGTGGTCCTGTAGTAGTGCATAGGCGAGCGTGAAGCTTCAGTGTTGATGATGACGTGATGATCGTACCGTACTGTAGTCACCCAGGCTCTGGTTATTCGGGCGAGTGGGAGTGTGGCGTCCAGGAATGAGTGTGACAGAACTTCGCGTGTGACAGAGCTTCGAGTGTGCCAGAACTTCGACGTTGCTGATAGGAACATATTCGGACGCCGGGACCTTTATATCAAGAATCACTTTTCATACGTTCACGAGTCGTGTTCTTAAATCGGAGGTTGAATTGACGTGGACGATGATACAAAAGAACACTCCCTGAACGCTCCCTGCTAACTTGCTCCATCCTACTATGTCAGCTGCCCAGCATACCAGTACTTCAGCCCAAGAGGCCGCTATTCGTGACAACGACGAAGAAGTTTTTGAGGAAGGCATCGAGGGTAGCGAGGGAGTTGAAGCTTTCGGTGCAAAGGGGCCAGGCAAATGCACTCTTTGCACCAGCTGTACAAAGTTCTTGGGAGGGAAATGTAGACGTGCCGCTTGCGGGCATAAATATCGTGGCGAGCATTTTCCGACGGCTCCTGGAAAGTGAGTTCAGAATGTACCTCATTGCGCAGTGCAGTGCTAATTTGAGGGGGGAAGATGTATTGTAAAAGGTTGCACTTGTCCAGGCTTCCTTGGAGACTGTGGTCGAAAAGGGTGCAGGCATCCATACAAAAATCACTCGTAGGCAGCTGGTGAATAAGTTTGAATGTACTCGTATGCGAAGTGTGGGGCTGATCCAGTATATGCAGTGTAGGCACCTCCAACCATCGCTGTCGGCGGCTTAACTGCTGTCAATCTGAACGTCGTAGAAATCGGAAATGGCTGAATAGTAGGACCCGGATAGGTGTTTTTATGTGAACTACACTGTGGTTGAATGTACAAATGAATAAAAAACAACGATTATGCAAGGGTTTCAAATGTTAAACTGCACGTGCCCGGCCCGGAGACAAACAGTTACCGCACAACGACTACTGTACTTCAAACTTGATCCGAAGCTTAAACAATGGAAAACTAGAGGTGTTGAAATCCGTAACCAGGGTACCTGCATTAAAAGCTCTTCTCGCCCAGAGATTCATCGAATTGTCCTTGTGACAAAATGATCAGAATATTGGGCCAGGTGTGTCTCTCTAGTATCGGCGACTTTAATGACTATGATTTATCTGCCTAAGAACCCATCGAAATCCACACTGCAAGGTCTGTTCCCCCATATAATCATCGATGGCGTGCTCTAATGAAGCCTTTCAGGAACTAACACATACGTCGTCGGCACGTCTAATCCATTCATCCTCATGGACAGGTGAGGGGAAGCTAGAATATCCTCTGTTCTTATGCTACGGTGCTCAGAGTCCGCACCACCCATCACTTCCCGATGATATCTTGGATATAATCTCGGCATCAGCATCAGTAAATGGTCGAAAGCCTACTTTTAGCAAAAAAAAGCATGTTAGATTGGCACTTTGGTCTTTTTCACTTATACAAGCTCAAAAACATTTTGCACAGTGCAATTTTAGGCCCTATTCGGCACCTTGGTTTATGTCGGGTTAGATCCGGTTTAGACTCGGTTTCTCTGCCAAAAATAATTCTAACCCGAATTTAGCTGATCAAAGTAAACCTGCTACCGACAAAACATGCCGATCCGAAACGTGAGTATGGTCATGTAGCAGTGCATAGGTGAGCATGGCCTACTCGAGTGTGAGTGTGAAGCTTCCGAGTGTGAGTGTGGTGGTGAGTGTGGTGTCCAGGGACGAGTGTGACAGAATTTTGACGCCGCTAACGTATATAATATACAGCATTCGGACGTCAGGACTTGTAAAATCGGGGTCCATCATGCACGAGTCGTGTTCATAAATCGGAGGCTGAAATGACGTGGATGATGATACTAAAGAACGCACCTGAACGCACCCTGCCAACTTGCTCCATCCTACTATGTCAGCTGCCCAGCATACCACTATTTCAGCCAAGAGGACATCTATTCATGACAATGACGAGGAAGTACTCGAGTGTGAGTGTGGTGGTTAGTGTAGTGTCCAGGAACGAGTGTGACAGAAATTTGACGTCGCTAACGTATATAACATACAGTATTCGGACGTCAGGCCGCGTCAGGACTTGTAAAATTGGGGTCCATCATGCACGTCCATCATGCACGGGTCGTGTTCTTGAATCGGAGATTCAAATGACGATGGAGGATACTAGTAAAGAACGCTCCTTGAACGCTCTCGGCTAACTTGCTCCGTCGAGCGTACTACCATGTCAGCCCGAAAGTCCACAGTTCCTGCTCAAGAAACCACCGTCCATGACGAGGACGTTATCGAGGGCAGCCACGAGGAAAGCCCCGAGCCAATGGGGAAAGGCAGGTGCACCAATTGCCCCTGTCCTCATTTCATAAGCGGCGGTCCGTGTAAACGTGCCGATTGCGGGCATAAAATTAGCGATCATAGTTGGAAGGAACCTGGACGGTGCCAGTGAGCTCAGAATCCACCTCATTGCGCAGTGCCATGCTAACTTGAGGGGGAAGATCTGATGAATGTGGTTGTCGAGGCTTCGTTGGACAATGTCGTCTACCGTGCGGGCATCCATTCGAAAAACATAGGTAAGCAGCTAGTAAATCTTAAGTTTGACTGTACTCAGTATTCGCTGTAGGTACTGACATTTTTCGACAATGGCTAAACTGCCTTGGCCGTCAATCTGAGCGTGGAAATGGCTGAATAGTAAGACTCGGATGGGCGTTCTTATATTCGATGTAGTCAATGATTACGAAACGTATGTGGCACGTGCCTAGTGCCAGACTTGTCAGTTCAGTGCTGCACTGCACAACGATACTGTACTACATTGAACTCATTCCAAAGCCTAGCGAGAACAATTTAATGGAAAAACTAGAGGTGTTAAAATCCGTAACCAGGGTACCTGCATCAAAAGCTTTTCTCGCCCAGAGATTCATGGAATCGTCCTTATAGATCAGTGATAGAGTGATCAGGATATTGGGCCAGGTGTGTCTCTAGCGTGGCTCAGCGACTCGAATGACTATAATCTCTCGGCCTAAGAACCCAGGGAAATTCACCCTGCAAGGTTGGTTCCCCCAGACAATCATCGGCGCGCTCAAATGAAGCCCTTCAGGAACTAACACATACGTCGTTGGCACGTCTAATCCATACATCCTCGTGGACACAGGCGAGGGGAAGCTAGAATATCCTCCGTTCTTACGCACCGTGCTCGAGAGTCCCCAACACCCATCACTGCCCGATATCTCGGATATAATTCTAACTCATCGACACCACGACCATGTCAGTGGTGTACCGTCTGTTCTCAGCCTCTGCCGCGAACTGTGGGTCAAGCGCAATCCCGAAAAACCATTCTTGCCTCCACGCATACACAAATTCCCCCTCCCTGCATCTCAGCACGATGCCATCCTTGAGGAGGTCGCATCTAAATTGCATGACGGCGACTACACTCCCGCACCGGGAGGCGGCCCCTTCCATGATCTCGCAGATAGACAGACACTCATCCCATCCGTCCTGCCGACGGGTTCAGATACACGCGACTGGGAGCTGCAGGTTCTGGAATGTCCCGGACACACCGTCGACTCTATCTCTCTCGTCTTTCCTGCTGACCGCTCCTTGTTCACGGGAGACACAGTCCTTGGGCAGGGCACTGCCGTTTTTGAAGATTTGAGAGACTACCTCGCAAGTCTCCAGAAGGTGCTCGATGCATCCGACAAATACGATACACTCAATCCTGGACACGGACCTGTCGTTCCCGATGGGCCACAGACGATCCGGATGTATATCGATCACCGACTAGAGCGCGAGGCACAGATTGTGGCGCTGCTTCGCACGACCCCGCCGAGCGGTTCATGGACGACGTGGACAATCACGTTGAGGGTGTATGAGGGATACCCGGCGGAGTTATTGGAGGCGGCGGCGAGAGGAATCCAGTTGCACCTGAAGAAATTGGAGAAAGAAGGTCGGGTAAGATCACTAGGCGGTGATTCGAAGGACGAGCGGTGGGAGCTCGTCCAATAGGGGGGTTTGAAGATTGTAGCAACACGCACGTGCGATGTAGTGAAGGCCAGATTGCTGTGCCGCGCTCATGTGTCAAATGATTGTGGTGGTAGAATACTATGTAGGGCGTATAATTCGGGACACGAGCCATGAGAGTGGCATCTGCCGAGTCATCGCTACTTTACAGTGTCTTGCATATTGATCCGGACAAGTAGTTTCGCGCCCGTGGGCTTGTACATATTTGTTCCTACCAAACAGTGACGTTCTGTCACGCTCGCAAATCTCAACATGCTTCGTTTCCTCACAGGAGCTTTCACCAGGAGTACACCTATGGTTCTACCCAAGAACAACTTGCCTGCTGCTGCGAACCGCTACAAAAAATAGAACATGCTCATTCAAAAGCCCACTCTACACTGTCGCACGCCATAGGCACCTCACTGCCAATGGCCAACCCCGAACACCAACTCTCCGAACTTAAAGCGCGTCCAAGAAGCACCTCAATTTTCGGAGGAGACAGGAACCTGCGCAAAAACCACAGGTGAGATGGGAGCCGGGATAGGCACAATGAAATGCATTAGATTAAAACACGACCACCCCCACCCTACAATCGCACGCTGCCCACAACCAGACTCTGTTAATTCTTTCCCAAATGCTACCTGCCTAAACATAATACCTAGTGCACCGTGTACACATCCACTTCTGTGCCTAGTTGTATATGCGGGGAATTGAATTCGAATTTAAAAAATGTCCAGTGACCCACCGTTACCTGTCCAAATGTATCATACAGATGTAAAATCTGAGACGGTAGTCCAACTACGGCCGGACAAAAGCACAATCTTGTTAACAGGAATGTTAAGTCGATCGTAGAACCCACGAAGTTGCTGCTGCAGGCGTTATCAAGCGGCGTGACGGAGTGTCACTGTTTGGGAGGAACAAATATGTAACTTACAGGCTCACGGGCGTGAAACTCTTTGTCCGAATCAATATGCAAGACACTGTAAAACTGTTACAAACACCTCGCTAATTCTCCTGTCGCTTCGGATCGGGCTCTGAATGGACCGGCTGCGAATTGTAAGATGCAAAAAAGACACCCCTCGATCTCTTGGACGTAGATAATGCACCTATTTGTATGTTGAAGGGAAGACATATCTCTTGCAGCTGAGCAGAATCATCATCAGGCCACTCCTTCTGAAGCGCGTCGTCCAACCTATCGATAACTTGAGGATACAAATACTCCACACTTTGGAACTTCTCCCGGAAGTTCTTAACAGCTTCGTTCGTAATATTCGCCGTTCCCAATTGACCCAAAAATATCTTAATGATCTTGGCATTGCAATGTCGAAGCGCGAGCAAGTCCTTGAGCGACGAAAGCAAACTGGTCAGAGGAGCATTTCCTGTGACTATGAAGCAATCTACATCCTCTGAGTTTGCCATCCAGGTAACTTTGCTGTCGTTATCGGGAATGTGAGGTGAATCGGGATTGGTGGAGTCCACCCAACTCAACAGCGAATCCACGGGGTTCGGATTGAATACACCAGAGAGTACCGAACCACGCTTTGAAGGTCCATAAGAGTTGGGTAGGTACTTCAAGCTGAGCCAGAACATGACGTAGAATGCAGACTCCAGGTCATGAACGAAGGTTTGAGATATTTCGGGGTTTGCGATGAGATCAGCAGCCATGAACTGCCAAGTACCCTGATTCCAGTTCACTAATACTGCACTGCATATTAAGAGGCGTTCAATTCTCACCGTACGTGCAGCACGACGTGCTTTATGCTCAGTTGCATTGACATTCTTACATAAATCCCAATCAATGAGGAGACCACCGCCATCAGTTCCTTCTGAAATTAGAATATTTGAAGGACTGATATCACGATGGAGGATACCGCATTCACGGTACGCAGCTCGGTGCGCTATAGTAGTGACGTCATCCATAAGGGTAAAGCCTACGTTCCAACAACCAAAGAACTTACCAATTAAACTGTCACGAATGGCGCGCACCATATCCCGACTGCACTTGAAGCGTTCGAGGGGAGTGCCTATAGTGTCCAGTACAATACGGTAGTGCCTGTGAGGCGTGAATTCAACTGCGGTTTTGGGGGAGGGTGCCCAACCCACACCGACAAAGGTGTGGGTTTGCGTCCTATGGTATGTATCGTCACCAATATCCCCCGAACTCAAGCAACGTGCGATATTAGGCACTTCCTCGGCTTGGAGTATCGCGTAACTATCGCCCTCTTTCGGCATTCCGGGTACATCAATCCTCCAAGAGTCCTTGATGAAAACACGCTTATCTCTGCGAATGTCATAAGCGATGAATGTTCGAGTCGCACGTCCAGTTGGGGGAGAAACTGTTGCAAAGGGTGCTTCAACGACGTAGTGGTCGGATTCGTTGACTGATCCACACCTCGGGACAGAGACGACCAGAAACTTCTTTGCCTTTCCTTTGTCTGAACTGGATTTGCGAAATTCATCGATAAGGCGGGTGGCAGCACGAAGCTCTTTGGTTTCGGGTGCTCGGACACTGGAGTCAGAACCTCGTACGCTGGGTTCTGCGTAATTAAAACGAATAAAGAAGTCGAAAAGGTGACGTTCCTCATTGAAATATATTGGCGCAGTAACGACAGCACCGCCACGGTCCCATCGGATAATTCTCGCGTAATCTTGGACGATGAGAACGAAGAACGCGTGGGTCCGAAACTGTGAGCCCAGGTGCGAGGCCACATAAGACGTCATCTGGCCAAGAGTCGAGATTCCTTCCGTTGAATCTTTCACGAACGAATTGACGCTTAGTGCGCATGATTTGCTGTCGGGGATAAGGAAAGGATCCATACTAGACTGAGATTTGTGCTCGATGAGAAACTCGACGAGGGAAGAATTGGTGCGCTCGGGTGAGATTTCCTTGGCGTATACGGAACAATCAGGTCGTATTTTGAAGGGGAAACGGGAATTTTCTGCTTGCTCGTCCGACCAGGCAGTGATACAGATATCAAGGGCTGGCAGGTAGGTTTGGAGACTATCTTTCTAAATAAAGATAAAGGTTAAGATAATACCCATAAGATCATTTAGGCCATGAGGGACATACCAACGCCTTATACGGAGTAGGTTTAGTCGCACCGCTCGCGCCAATGGCATCAGTGGCACTTGCGGCACCTGTCATGCCAGCAGCACTTGTCGCACTTGTCGCTTTGGTAGGCGATACCAAACTTGTGAACATTCCTGTCTGGAAGCTTGGTGTGCCTTCAGGTATGGATATGGATTGCGAGGGAGAAATTGATCCAGGAAAGTATCAGGAGGTACGGGCCAAGAATATAAGGTGCAATATTGGCTGCTAGCACTCTACGAATATGCTCTCTGCTGAAGTCGTTGATTCCATATCGCTCAGTAGTATTATAGCGGGAATGAATTGGAGTGCATGCAGGGGTCAATTGGTTGGGGGATGGGTCGCCAGCGGGCGGGTGACCAATGGGGAGATCGCAGGTGAGCGAGTCATCGGCGGGTGATATTTGGGGCTTTGAAACGGAACTCATTTGAATGAATGTTAGCAGGTTGTCTGTAGGGACGATTGTGAGGGTTGTTTTTGAGCGTGTGAGGTGGGAATGGGAATGATGCGGTGGCGGTGATACTGTAATCAGTTGGGGCTGCGCCGCCATCATGTCTTTGTCTCTGTGCGCTTAACGCCTTCACTTTCACCACCTCATATCCGAGTACCGTGGTCCTCGTATTCTCCGTCCCGCACCACCGGTCTTTCATGTCGACACCTGTCATATCCCGGAAACGGGCTCGGCGTAGCACGACAATACTGGTCTCGGCCACAACTGCGTCCGATGACGCGCCCGACGAGTCGCGAACAGCCCAGAACACGACGTTGTTACTGCCACCGAGCTGATCTACACTATCCTGGCAATCTCCATCGGGAGTACATCGCCGACATGATACTCCTTCCAAGCAAAATCCTGAAATGGGACGCCTTAATGACGTTCCTGCACGTTTCGCGTGCCTTCCGGGGGTGCACCATCAAGTTGCTGTACCACCTGTGGGGCGAGACATTCATCCGCGAGAGAACGAGGTAAACTTTCTTTCCCCCCCCCACCCTCTATCTGCTCCTCCATCGCACGCAGTCCGCTGACTGACGGGGAAAACACACAGCGTCATCGAAAATTATAAGCCGACGCTGTACATTTTTCGCCAGCTAGCCCGACAAGCACGTAGCGCGCCCCTCAGCTTCACATCCCAAGACCCTCCGCCAAGGCTCCTCTCCGCGCGCGTCGTGCGCCACCCGATTACTCCCCTCGCCCGCATCTGGTCCACGCTGATCCGCAACACGGCCGCTTCCAATGCCCTGCTTGAGGACGCCGAGCCAGATTGGACATGCAGCGATTTCGAAGAGGTCTACACCGACGAGGACCTCCAAGTCATCAAGAACAGTTACGCCGAGGTCCCGGCCGGGATTCGTCCGTTGTTACTAGGACACGTTATGCACCGGGTGATGACGCAGGCTGCGTTCTGGACAAAACGTAAGGAGCTCGATCCCTTGTGCGGCTTTACCGTAGCTGAGCTCCACTCATAACAACCCCTTCTTTTTTTTGCATTTTACATTTTACAGTGAAAGAGCTCAGAGCGGCCGTCTGCAGCGTCTCCCGTATCTTGCTCCAACTCGAACGCATGGATGAGATCGAGGTCCGTCTATACAGATATACGTCATAGTTCCTCTGTTAGTGCTCACGTCACCCATCTACCAACCTAGATTCACGTCGAACTTCCGAAGATCTCAGAGGACTCGGTGACGCAAACATCGCGGGAGATGCACGCTAATTATGCGGACACGTTCTCACTCGCTGTTGAGGACATCCCGCCACTGCTCCGGAAGGACATCACTGCCCTTGGCCTGGACACGGTACTATCACTGCTCAAATTCGTTGAGAGGAAGGGTGGTGGATATGCGGATCTCTGTCAGATCATGAGGAGCCATATCGCCTGCAACCTCACGGACAGTGAGAGAGTGCAGTTCTTGAAGTAGCAGCCTTCCGAAGGCTGGGTGTGTTTGTGACTGGGTGGAATTATCTTATCCGTAGCTGTATCTGTTTTCTTGGGTAGTGTATATGTGTGCTACAGTGATTGTCACGGTACGGCTAATATTCTTACTTTACCCTTTCTCACTTCGGCCTGGTGAAATTCCTTGCAATTGGATGGCAAACCGAATACCCATTCACGTATCCAATCAGACAGCTTTCGTCTGGACGTTGACCGTGCGCAATAATATCAATTGGTCCTATAATCCTGTATTCTGACCCATCCGTCCGCCCAACAACAACAACATACCCTTGACCGTTGTTAATACCATGCAGACATCGCTACTCTCCGCTCCGAACACAAGATCTGCGGCGTGCTCACAGGAACGCTCCCCATCTCTCACAACAGAATGTATTTCTCGGTCTACCTCTAGTCCTAATGCCCGAAGAGCTCGTCCTCCTCGTCGAAAAACGTGAGTTGGTCGTTCCGTTATCCGTTATCCTACCCCCACTTTTCATCTCTCTCTCTGACCGTACCACACATACCCACTTCCCAACACACGAACACGCAAACACGAACACGAACACACGAACATCATTACACGAAGAGCAGAGCTTGCGATAATCGTGCACGACCCCGAAGCGCACCATACCCCTACATCCTCGCAGCTCGAAACATGGGACGCATCTCGCAGACAGGACATAACAAGCCAGATTGCGCTACTCGAACATCGCAAGGCAGAGGACAGAGCAACGGCAACGGCAACGACATCGACAAGTACACCCACTACAATACAACAGAAACGCGCAGAACGCGAAGCCCGGCGCCGTCAACGTCAGCTCGCAGAAACTGCGCTGGCGGCGGCAGAAGCGGGTGTTGACGACGCCGACGCCGACGCTGATACGGAGGAAACGGGGGCGATAGCGATAGGAGGAGGCAGCAAAGTACGAGTACGACACGGGGACGCGCCTGCGACTCCTGCGACTACGAGCAACGCAACCTACACAATCTCAGTACCGACGACATCCGACACGTTCGCATGGTACGACTCCCACTCCGAGAAGAACCGTGATGATGACTCGGTTGGCGATGGAGATGATAACCCGGAACGACACACATACACATACGACACGTTATATGCCGCGCGTGCAGCTCACGTATGGATTTATCCTTCGAATGCTGAGGAACGCGCGCGATGTGAGGTTTTTCGCGATCTTTGGGAGAAGGGATATTACATGGGTGGGGGCAGCAAGTTCGGTGGGGATTGGCTCGTTTATCCCGGTGCGTGCTCACTTTTACCCTTTCTATCTCTTCACTGTTTCTTCTCACATGCGTGTGTATACGCGTCACCCCGACCATAGGTGACCCACTGCGTTATCATTCACACTTTGTTGCCACTGTGCAAACCTCCCTATCTGCCCCGTTGCGCCCGATGGAAGTGGTGGCGCATGGTCGACTTGGTACAGCAACGAAAAAGGCGCATCTTTTGTGTGGTTGGGACCCTGAGAGTCGAGAAGTCACGTATATCAGCATCGAGTGGGCAGGATTCGGTTAGTGTGAGAAATACATCATGAAATTGCTGTGTGGTATATTATCGAGAGTTGACGATATAGTATCATGGTCGTGAAAAAAAGAGACTAGTCAAACTTGCGTCGCGCAGCTGTTGTCTGGCGCAGCGTAGGTGCCCGGGGAAGAGGTCGTAACTCAACCACCTCACCGTCACTGTCGCCTTCCTCCATTCTCCCAGTAGCTCCACCACTTTGGTCTAGGGAGAGTGTTGCTGCATGCATCCTCGGGCGCCGCCTCGTACAGAAACTGAGCACTCCCACGATGCAATCATTGAGAAAGATCACGGGGGCGAAGACACGGAGACGAATAGGCACGTATGGGGATGGATGCATAATTGGTGAGCCTGAGGACGCCGTGGTAGGAGAAGACGGATTGTATGGATCGTGTGGTACGGGGCGGGCGTGCATCGCCATGATGATGTACTAGAGACGCTCGGCAAACGCAGTGGAGCAGTGTAGAAATCGGATACTCACGGATGGGAAGATGAGTGCAAAGAGCGCTGCGTTCGCGAGGGTGCTACCCCACATACAAAGAACTGCCGACGGTAAGCCTACAAAAGGACGTTTAGCGAGATGCTACTCCATGGGGAATAATATGCTTGGCCGTACCAAAAGCCAGGTAGTATATCCATCGCTCCTCGAGATATCGAATCCGCCGAGAAAGCGACAGCCCACGAGCTATCCATAGGAACCTTTAAAAAAAAATTTGGGTTTGTGATCATGTAAGATTAGAACTAGATCACGTCAGACTCACTCGAAGTAATAATATCTAGATGTTTAAGCAGTGGGATGAAAAGGCTATTAGAAATGTCAAATGAATTGAGCCTCTCTCACTCACGCATAAACCCAACAAAAAAATATGGTTTCTACTGCACCGCCGACAACGGGATATAGCCCAGCGCAAAGGAGACAAAGACGCATGTCGCGATCATGACAGCACGGTACGCAGACGTGGCCAGCGAGTTGAGGAACGCGATGTATGCGTTCGGCGACGTGGTAGATGTCATTCCAACATAAGGAAACGCGAGACCATGTCGCAGGGTAAAAGTGCGCTTGGCGATAAGAGAGCACCACGAGGCCTGCAAAACGAACGGAAAGAAACGTAAGTAACGCCGCCTACCTGATGCTCCCTTGGCACCTCAGTGTGTGTAAGGGGGGGTAGAGAGAACAAGGCAGGGCAAACACAAAGAAAAAAAGAATATATATATTACGCACATTGAGATAGAGCGACACGCCAACGACTGGTAAGAGCCACAAGATACGATAGAGCCACCCGATGCTCCGATGAAGACGTGCGCCCTCCTCCCTACTCTCTTCACCTCGCGATAAAGACAAAGGGTGCAGAAGAAGGTCAAAGACATATATCGAGAGCAGGGAGATGCCATTAAGCAAGAATGACTTTAGCGAGTTTGCGCGAACCTCCGGATCGCTACAATAACAGTCAACAAACCAGGACAGACAGACAGACAGAAACCAAAAAAGAAAAAGGAGAAAACAGACATTCCTAGTCATAAGGCCGATGACGACGTCCCACCGGAAAGCGTCTACGAAGCCACCCCATGCCCAACTGATCTGCAACTTGAGGGTGTCATGTAAGGAGAGAAAGAGTGGGTACGAAGCCCGCGCGGACGCAAATCTGGGTGCTGGCGTTGGCTGTGCTGCATGTGGAGAGTGGTCACGAGTACGGTTGGCCTGTTCTTGGGAGTTTCTCAGGATGGACTTTTGCATCGCAATCGCAGTGGAGGACACGCGAGCGCACTCACACACTCACGAGACCAGGAATTGGCTCGCTTCAGCCACACCCACAATGCTTAATTCGGTAAATCTTGCCAAACAAGTCAACTCAACAAAATATGCCATTGAAAAGAATGCAGAATATTTAGCATACTAAGGATGTGCCGTACTGATGAGAACGCAAAATCATAGACAAACGTTGAAAGAATATTAACAGAATAGTAGAAGTGAAATGGGCGAGTCCAGACCCATGCCGGGTCGACATAACGGTACAGAACTGCACGAGTCAGAGAGAGGGATGAGATACAGAACAACCATGCAACAAAAGGTCTTTTATCTATTCTTGTCCGAAGCCAACAGTCTCTCTATGGGCATGCTGATCAGTGGATATCCCCTAGGAGCATGTGAAAGTGAGACGCACTCGACAGCAAGAGTCAGCTTGTGTTCCAAGCTTGCATAATCCTTATACGGCGGTAGGTCAATACGATTAAAGCATGTATGACTCTTCGGTAATTGGTTCGGGTCACCAGCCTTCTCAATCGTGAAGCGTCGCGGTCCGTCTGAGCCTTGTAAATCCTTGAAGCCATTGACAGGAATCCGCGATGTACCCGTTGCGAACTGTAGTAATCGTGACTTTCGCTCCGCCGGCCATGAACGTACACATTTCCAAAACCATTGAATCACATCGTCATTGACCTCGTACCCACGATAATCCGTGAACTTGGTCCAGTCATCCCTTTGATAAAATCTCAGCACACGGATCGGATAAGAAGAAAAAGGAGAACATACACATCGATCTCCGACATGCCCCCAATAAGCAACTCGAGCTCACGCTCATCAAACACATTGATCAAGTCCTGCGGTATCAGTTCACTGAAGCCGCTCATAAAAGCATCAAACTGATCCTTGACACGCTTTGAGATGCGATATTCGATCACGAAATCAACATATTCCTTCTTGTTTTCCTCCGTGACAGCAATATCGGCACCACCCGGCTTGAGGTCAATTGTGACCATCTCGCCAAAGCGTTCTTCCATTGTCGTGAAAGTTTCATAGATCACGTCCGTAATGTCGTTCTCTCTGTGGGAGTCACATGAGCTCTGCGCGTGACGATCTTTACGTCAAAGGGCTAGAGATAACGATGAGGCTTACAGCATCCATGTCAACCCACGATGCAACTCAGCGTCCACGCTCTCGAGATCCGCTAGCGTGACTTTCTTCTTCAGAATCATTTTATGGAAAGAAACGATAAAATAAGCGTCAAGGAAGCGTCGGTGGAAGATGCCTAGGCCCAGCACGCGTCCGATGAACTTGAAATAGTTGAGATGCTCGGGTTGACGCCGGAGGCGGGATTGATCTGCAACGTGTAGTTGTCATGTGCCGAATATTCGAAAAGACAGTAAAAGGGGTTGAACATCTCATGTGAGAGCAGGAAAAAGAACTCTCTATAGGGGTGTGAGTGCTGTCAGGTACGAGCGCTTGTTCAGGCACAAACCTCGCAAGCCCGCCATAATCCAATCCATCCTCCCCTTCAAACTTGATCATGAGTCGCTTTTTGAGATCGTTGGGCGTCTGCCGCATAATTTCCGCATAGCTGTCCTCAAATATGTGGTTTCGTCGAACTTTGATTTGGCAATTTCCGGGCTGTGCACGCATGCCAGGTTGAGAACGGAAGTAGATCAGCTTTCGGCGGAAATCCCGCTTGTATTGCGGTACATTTGCATCGAGCGATGACGGCAACCGTGGGTCATCCCATGTTGTCGTCTTGGTGTTGTGGTCAACGAAATACACACGGGCCGTAGACGTAAGTCGCATTTCCCACCCAGATGGCAATGGACCAAGTTGTGAAATAGTCTGCGGCTGAAGAGAAGTACTCTGACCGTTCGGGCCCATGACACGGATAATAGTTTGTCGTCTTGGGTCCACCCAGGTGGTCGTACGCGTATTATGATCCACATAGTATGGCCGACCTTCCGGCGTGTACCGTTCCTCCCATCCGGCCGGCAAACTACCCGAGCCAGCCGTAGTGGCACCACTACCGGCACCAACCACGGCGGCGTTCCCAGATTGTGCACCAGCAATTCCAGAGCGCTGCGTATTGGGGCCGGCACTTGAAGCCTCTAACAGGTCGTCCACAAGGATCCGGCGGCTGTGTTGATCTCGTGCAGCATTTGTCTCCCCTTCCTGGGTGTGATGATTGACAGCTTGGTTCGGAGACGGACGATTCCACGTAGTGCTGCGTGTATTGTGATCAACATAATACGTCCGACCAAGAGGATCAATTCTACGTTCCCATCCCTCAGGTAGCGGGCCATACTGATCCTCACTGGCATTGAAGTTATGCTGCGTACTGGTGCTCGACGCCATAGTCTGTCCGGGGAGACAATGCCAGGCGCGGAAGGTCTCGTCGGGTTCTGCGGATGAAGAGCTGCTGAGGCCCCACCCGAACTAACAGGGCGAGTTGCGATATTAGGTTGGGGTTGTCTTTGTTCAAGATCCTGGTTTCCGGGTATGACGGGAGTGGGCATGGTCATAACCGGTGTGCTTGTTTCTGAAGCAGTGGCGTGAGAACTCGGCGGGCGAGAAAGGTCGGTAGATGTGCCGGCAGTTAAGGCATTATTGACCGAAAGGCTGGAGTCATTTGATGGCTGGGCGGACAGGGCCGACGAGGAGCCGGGCGGGCGGGAACTTGTACCTGTCGTGCTAAGGTTGGTAGAGAGGTAAATCATCAGTTTGCCTTGCACAACCAGATTGTCGTTGGACCTCTTCAGGTCTAAATTCACCACCTCTGAGGAGTGCATCAGTGAGTCGTGAAAGGGGACGGGGGAAGCAACTCCAAGGCTGAAGAACGTACCGTGGCCGCCAAGCTCAAGATCCAGGTAATTAGCTACCTGTATATTAATGACACCCAAGAAGCCTTGATCTCGTCGCTTGAACTTGCGTTGATCGAATATCTGAACTGCGACGACGGAAGAGTCCTTCACCGTGCTGAACGTTGGTAATAGAAAATTAGATGCAAAGATACGCATTCAAGAACAAAGCGACGAACACATCAAAGTGCTCATTCCAATAGGGATTGACAGTCTTCTTGATTACGCTCGTTGTGTGTGTTTGTTCCGAGTCGACGGTGACGACTGCGAATGGGTCGGGATTACGGAAGACATCACGTTTGACCAAGCCATCTGCAGAAACGACTGAAAAAAGTCCGTGAGATTCGATCGTTTGAACGGGGTGAATGAAGGCGACAGACCTGTAATTCTGATTTTCCTCCTGTACAAACAAAGACAATAACTACATCAACAAGGGACATTACAGGTAGGATATCATGAAAAGACTCACGATCCCCCCAAATTGACGGGCATGACTAGTGAGGGGCTGGTGTAACGAGCAGAAAAAACGAAAATGAGGGGGAGAACTGGCGTGAGTTGTGTGCTGTGGAATTCGCTGTGGCCCGAGAATGCCGAGCATGCCGACCCCGACGCTGGCAACCCCATCACGTGACGTGAACTACAACACTTGCAACCACCTGCTATCTATTACTGTAACTGTAACTGAATACTGTAACTGAATAGTCGTTTATCTGCGTGCGAGATACTGCACCCTCTGCCCTTCGTCATCTCAACGAATCATCTCGACCGCTTCCATTTTCATCGATGCCTTAATCTCTTTTCATCCCGTCTTATCATTCCCTACTATTGGCTTGTCACATTTGTCCACGTACACACAGCGTGCACACACCCGAACTTAGTTTATCTCTATCAACCAATCGCCATTGGAGAAGCCTTTAGATCGTTCGTCATACTCTTGCTATTGGCTCTGCCCTGCTTAAACTCCTTGACTCGTGCGTCATCACCTCCCCATCTGGCTTAACAACCCACGTCAACAAGGCCTGGAGGTGTTCGTAAATCTATCACAACCGCGCCTTAGCCCGCAAGCTGCCGCAATTTTGACTTCTTCCGGATTTTTTCTCCCCTACAGGTTTCATAAGTGGTGATATGAACTACATGAGGTCATAGAGTTTCCAACTCATCTTGGGAATCCAGTATCAAAAATTTGGTCACTATTCACTCTTATAGCTATCATTGCGTATGTCGCGCGCTCACTCTCGCCCTTATCCCCACACGTCTCGTAACAATCACGTATGGTGATGGTGATCAGTCTTTTTCGGCCTCCAAGCCGATTATCGCTCTCCGTGATGGTGCTTCCCTGTAGTCGTCATCCTCGGTGCCAGTGAAGTTTTCGCCGATGCATCGATGGCCACAGTCGATTTATTTTCCTCTGAGCCGCGGAGCAGAAGATCTCATCAAGTTTTGTGCGAGAATTCTCCGACGGGTGAAAACGTGCAGTGCACATTGCACCATGACCTTTTTGATATTAAATCCCTCATCAAACCCGTCGGATTTGTGGGATCCAGGGGTGCCTTGTGTGAATGGCGTGGTTTGAAATAATAAGTCACGTAAGAAAAGATTGAGTAAAGTACTGTGAAAAGCGCTCTGTCCTCCTGAGTCACTCAAGATGATTTGTGGCCGTCCTGTCGGGTCGTAACTAACAAACTGGAAGTGGCCGTGTGAGGGATAGGGGGACGTTGAAGGCTCCGACCGAACCCATGTGACATCTACCCCGCATGTTCTCTGTGGGGCGCTTCGGACGGGAAGTCGAAAAAACGCATGTGACGATCTTGCCACTGTCAGCTAAACCGGCGCAAGGGTTGCCTTTCAGCGGCCCTCCTCTCTTCAACCGCGCCAGGCAAACGGCATTATCCTCGGAGTTGCCTGGACGGAACACTATATTAAGGGGCCATTCCATCCCTCCAACCACCCAGCAAACTCCTCTTGGCTTGCATATACCACACCAACCACACCACCGCAAGCACATATCCTCTCCAATACCATGTCCCCATCACCTCTCGACACCTTTAACCCCAACGGCAACTATCCGTTCATGAACCATACCAAGAACGCTTTGCCCATACCCCCGCCGCCTTCAAAGTACCCGCAAGGTGTACCCTCGAACTACGTATATTCGCAGAAGCCTCCATCGCCTCCGGGTACACAGCCTTCGAGCCCACTCACTGCTCCGATGCCACAGTATCCGCCACCACAGATGGTCTCCTCTTACTCCTCCACGTCATCCATATCATCCGCATCTTCATCATCCCCGGGATCCGGTTCCGGCGGCATCTTCACACTCTACAAGCCGGACGGGTGCAAAACCCCCGAGTTACCAGATATCTTATCGACGAAGAAGAAACCAACATGGAACCAAAAGTAGCCGCGGCTCATCCCGTCCTCCGGGCCGTGTCGGCTGCTGCTTGTGCTTGACTCACCTGTAGGGGCTGACCGTGCGATTTGATGCGCGCTTTCATTCTTGTATTCGTCTGTACATATACGTATGGGAGAGCGTGTCGGATTTTATACATTGAACTCTGTACTCTAATACTGTAGCAGACTACTGTAGCAGACCACTACGTAGTTGGCTCAAACGTGCGTTACCATTACATAATTCAATTCCTTTTTTGCAAACTAACAGTGGGTTTATCTGCGGAACTGACACTGCATTGGCTTTTGTGCGGCAGAACCAGGAGGAAAAACAGAACATTGAACTTGAGTATTTCCCCCAGTACGATGAAAAACTTCCCAAGGTTTGAAATCACGTTGTTGGCAGTAAATGGAACTGAGCCCATTGACATACCACCAATTCCCTACTGGCTACTGGCCAATATGATCCTTGGCGCTTGCCATGGCGCTCCAACTGGTCTGATCGAAGGTAGTGGCCCTACAGTTGTAGCATCAAGCAAGTATACCAGGTATTGTATTTGGATTCCAGATAAGGAATCAGCGAGTATATAGAGTCAAGCACAGGAGGTGTACGTTTCACTCTGGAAATGGGCACAACGTAAATTTTCTTTCTTAAATCCGCATTTGTAACGCGCAGCGTGTACAGTGCTATGTAAGTACAAGAGACGCGCGGGCGATGATGCGACCCGGTTGGCTTGATTGACTGTGGAATGTCTGCGTCTGGACGGCATGTGTGCTACTGGGCATCTTGGCCCTTAAGTCTATATATCTATGATCCTCTTCCGGAGTACTGGGGGTACTGTACAAGCCGATCTCCAGATAGTTATTAGCGAGGCGAAGTCACGTGGAGGTAGGGTAATTTCCGGTCTTTTGACTCAATCAATCTATCAACCTCTCCTGGTCGCGCGCACACACAGTTATCATTGCTATCCATCACGCCGCTTCTGGGTGGCCTGTTTTAAGTCATTTTCATGATCACGCTTCGCATGTGATCTTAATTTGTTCGTTTTTCTCCGACGTGGCGGCGGGTGTTCACCTATGCCGTGAGATGTCCTTATCATCGCACACCGGGCAACGGTTTTTTCCCAGTGCATTTTGCGGAGCTTTGACCTGGACCCGATTTCACAAGTATTCATCCATGCTTTCCGTCATCTATGACTCATCATCAATTTTTTTTTCTCTACTGTGACCACTGGTCTTTGGTGTAGTGAGCAACTCCCTTGCCCCTGGACTTTTTTAATGAGCCACCATAACCCTGGGCTGAACAATTTTGTGGCTCCGTCCACATTTTGGGACCCCGTCCCATTGTTTTTCTACTTTCTACTTATGGTCTACCTTGCCGCGTTCTTTCCATCACGTTCACCATGCCATCCCGCCGGCTTGAGATCGTTCCCTTCTGCTTCCCCTACCTCCTATGATTGGTCTCAACGATTCACAACACCCTAGCCACCGTCTCGTCTTTTGTGTATATCCCTGAGGCGAAATCCGGCAGTTGGGAGTTACTGGATGTATGCGCATTTTTCGCACCTAGTTACAGTCAAACCCGGCTGATACTTTCGCATTTTGTAGGGTTTTGACACCAGGTAGTGACTTGGCTACCCCTCCGTTATTCTGGGATCTCTCACACACCGTCATCCAGCGATGAGATCCCTCCACTGGTGGCTTTGCCCCATCAAGTCCTGAAAACTCACCGCATCCTCACCGGTGGCTGCCTGCTTGGGGGCATGCACTCCTCCTTATCCCTATGACGCATGCAGACGAACTATGAACATATGAATCCCGTCACCATCACCTCATGTCCTGTCTCCGTCAAGGCACCTCCCTGGTCTACGTGTCGGCATCTTCCGGATCGTCCCCCCCCCGTCCATCTTCAGTTCCTGCGCTCAACCCCTTCGAGGTGACGTCGTACACTGTCTCTACCTGGAGCACAGACTACCGGCCAAGCTAGATCGATCACTGTCCCGACCCTTCCTCACCCCAGCGGTATGACTCACCTCGCTGTCCCCTCCCCCGCGGATACCAACGGATGCGATACTCTACTCTCGATCTTCTCTCAGGGTTTCGTTTGACATTGTTCAACTCGCCGTGAGATCGACAGGTTCCCAGATCGGTACACTCGATGCATCCCGATTTCTTTCAATACATCGAAACTCGGAATTCAGCTCCATAAACATGCGCTTGCATGATGCACTGTCGCCGGGGAAGGCCATCATCCTTGTGTTTGATGGTGCAAGTGCTGGAAGAAGTCGGGGACCTGTTGGAAATATCCATGGGAGTCAACACAACATGAGTATGTGAAGTCAGTCGATTTCCCTCCCTTCCACGTACATCTAATCCCATGATTTTTCGATTCCTGTCTCCGTTTAGAGCGCGATTTTCGGCTCTACCCATTGGCCCTGGTCATCCCGGATCCTGATTTTCATTTGTTTTCACGCGTTTTTCCTTTCCTTCCATTGATCGCCCTTTTGGGGCCGTCAGCCTCAGGGTATGGGCATTTGTACTCACTTTAAAAGACTCCTGGCGGTAGAGGACCAGTAGGACCCAGTAGAATCAACCCCCTCCTTCGAGTTTCGCAGATTGCACCACATCCCGACGACAACAGCAGCTGCCATGGAACAACTCGTTACCGGCGATGCTCCCAGCTACGATGTCCATTTTTTGAACTCTGATGACCCCCGCCATTTCACTGTGATAAGCACGAACCCGCACACATACTATGAATTTCGAACGCCCACTGGTTACCGGGAAACCCATACAATAGTGCGTGTTGACCCCCCACCCTCTAACCCCTCCCGTCCCTTTCCTGTTTCCGCTCAAGCGCGACTGAAAAGCTAACTTTTTTTTCATGATTTGCGTACAACTAGGTGACAGGCGAGAATGGCGCGACTATAGTAACGTTCAACTGGTTTGGATCAAACGCTCTGGGAACAATGACGTGGCTTGGTCCCCCACCCCGGCAAGTCCACATGGGCGAGCTCGTTAGGCCTCATCCGTCTATGCCAGAGTAAGTAAGAATACAACCCAATTAAAAAATTAACGCCCTTCGCCCCCTTACTTCCCCTTCCCACCCCTGGACTCGTTCTTCTGCCGTTATGATAGACCTGTTTTGTTTTCTAACGCATTTGCATTTTTGTTTTTGGTCTTCGCCCTTTCCCGCACACCAACGCTCTTCAAATTCGTGTGATGCTTGGCACCCCCACCCGTTTTACGCCCCGGCAGCTCGCGCGCATTCGTCTGTGAGGGCCCAGATAATGTAGTGCGTCGTTTCTGGTGGCGCCGCCTCGAACGGGGCGATTACGCAGTAAGTCACTCAATATCTCCTTATGCTTGGTTACTTACGTGCCCCTTGTGTCCATCGCTTTGGGACTGTTGTTAATGTTATTGGGGTATTTTTTACAGTTATACGGCGCTTTTGAACCTGTTGTGTCCATCGGGCGATTTAGCAAGTGTCATCCACCAGAGCAGCTCACTGTCGGGGATGTCTACGCAACGTTCCACTTCACGTTCTTGCATAGGCCACTTTTTCTCAACGCACTACTCGCGTTATCTTTAAATCGTTGGCTTGATTCCCAGGACGCTCCGCAGTAGCTCACCAGAATGTGTGCTCCCATGACCCAGTCAACTCTAGATCATGCTCGTATCATCACCCAGGTATAAACATTCATATTATTCCGGAACCATGACATCTGACCACCGGATAGAATCGCCTTGGTATACACGGGTCGAAATAGTAGAGACATATATGCATCGCTTTTAGCCACGCCTCCATGTATATATTATAGTCTGCCCAATCGGAACCCCGAAGAAAACCGTTAGTGTGCAAAAAAATGAGAGTAGTGAGTAGTGAGGCTCCAAGAAAAACGAAGACAGTCTCCGGTTCGACAAAGGAATGATGGAGGCTATGGCGACGCGAGCGAGTTCAGCATGTGCTCTAGGCGCTCCTCAACGGTCCAATGGGGTGAATCATGCTGGATAGAGGAGGTTGCGTCATTAGGTGACGGAAGGATGTTGAACGAGCCAGAGTCGGCTCCATGCGAGAGGTTATCGATGAGCCGTCCTATCTGGGCCGACGAGCTGAAGAAGACCTGGCAAATAGTCGCGTAAGAAAGAAGCAACGGAACCCTATTCCATTTGAATTCCCAACTTTACCTTGGTCTCTGGGCGCTTCGACGACGCCTGCGTGGCCTTCTTGCGTGAAAGGAAGGACGATTGGCTGTCTTTGGACCCCGTCCTCCCGTGCTCCTTGAAGAACACCTGAACACTCTCGTCACGCAACGAGTATTCAGACACGAAACTGGCGCGGTTCCCGTAGAACGATTCCTCGTCGTCATCACGAAGACCATTGACGATGGACCTACAATATCGTAGGGGAGTTCGGTGCCATTTAATTTAATCTGAGTGTCTATCGGAGTTCTAACAAGTGGAACTCACCAGATAGTTTCACCGTTGGCCAATTCTAAGACTTCAACGGCGGCACCTGGTTCTAGATTGGGAGGCACGCTTGGATTGGGACCTGAGGGGTCAGGTAGCTGTGTGTCTGCATTGACTGAGGTAGCAGGTTTCACATCGCCGGTGTACATTTCATATCTAAAGAAAGGTTTTAGTTTTAGAAAGGTAAGCGCAGATGTGATAGCTGGAGATAGTCACAGAGAATCATAGGCGGAGTTGGACTTTTCTATAGGAACGGCAGGTGCAGATTGAGGCGCCTTAATAGTCTCTGTCTGGGCCAAGAGGGAGTTGGGTATATGAGGCATGGGTGGTGATTGGTCAGCTGAGAAGCGCCGACCGGGGGATTTTGGGGGTGGGGGAGTAGGAACACGTTCGTGAAGTGGCCGGTTAGAATTCTGCACCGACACTGCACTTGTCGATCGACGACGGCGTGTTGAGGAGCTTTTGCGGAGACTTGCACCAGGTTCTGGAGTTGGCTGCCTCGCCTCCGATGGGAAGATTAGTGTTCGCCGCACTATCGTTGAATTGGCGGACTCTGACGGTGTCCCGTTGCGGGCAAGTGGTCTCCGAATGGGCGCCTTTTCAACGACTTCATCGGATGGTCGCTGCGGTGTCTGCACAAGACTATGTTGCGCGATCGAACCGGGGGCAGATGCTGGCGCAGGTTCACTCGGAGGAGGGTCACTCTTGCCGTATCTTCTATCACCCGATGTGGTAGACAAATGTTTGGAGCTCTGAGCAGTCAGCCTTGAGCCAACGGTGTTAGAGCGGGATAGTAGCTCTGTTAGGGCGTCTTGATCAAGACCAAGATTATTGGCAGCGTCAATGAACTGCTTCAATGCGCTTTCATCTACGGCACGCGCGGCACTGGCATCAGGAACTGAAGAGGGCAAAGGAGGCGCAGAGGGAGGCTTGTGTACCGGAGAAGACTCAGGAGACACAGGGATATCTGGGCGGAAAGACTTATTGTCTGGAGGTGCGGATTGCGTAACTTGTTGAGAGACACCTATCTCAGGGTGTCGTTCTGATTGCTGCTGTGCAAAATATGATGAAATGGACACCGAAGTGGAAGAAGCCGGCCACTGTTTTCGGCGGTCAGGTTCTGGAGTTTCTCCTGAACGAGGCCTCAAGAAACGGGATACGAAGCCTTTCAACCCTGGGCCAGTCGGGACTACAGTGGCCTGAGGGGAGGCAACAGCGAGCTTGGGTCGAGAAAGTTCGGTCGCATTAAACGGCGGAGGTACATCAGGCGTAGCTGCCAATGAACGATCACCATTGCCCGAAGGTAAATCGGCAGGATGCTGTGATCCGTCATTCGCAGGCTTAGTAGCTCTAAGGGATCCGCGGAACTTTTTGAAGCGCGTTCCAAATTTGGACGAAGTCGGGGATTGGTTTTGTACCGCGGACAACTGTCCCGATGCCGCAGACCCGGAACGCACCGGGATTGTATCGACGCTGGTAGATGCAGAGACCAGCCTCGGCCCAGAAATCTGGCCTGGTTCAACGCGCCTTCGTTGGGAGGCATCATGGCCCTTAGGGTTGGAGGGCATCCTATTTAGGTCTGCCATGGCCGCCTCAGCCCTGCGCTGGACCTCTTTTGCGAGTTCATGCCGCTTATCGGGTGGCCCCGTTGCTGAGGAAGATGAGGTAAGACCACTGGCATTTACAGAAGGAGATGAAGGCGAAAGCGTCTCGCGCAGGGAGCGGGCGCTGGTGCTGGCAGAGCTCTCAATCAGAGGGGGCTGTTCTGCAGGCAAACCAGAGCCAGGATTCGGCTCGTCTGTCGGGAGAGGGGATGGAGAACTGAGAGATTGATCCGAGTCTGAGGCACCGAATAACGCCTGTGCAAGCGCATTCTTCCTACGCGTCGCACTGGACGGTTCGGGGTCAGTGGAAGAGTTGGCGACGACATCCGTGTCGCTCAGAGCACTGGAAGTCTTCAATCGCGGGGCTTGTATGCTATCCACCACGGAGTCTAGGAGAGCATTAGCTTTCGACACGTTTTGCGGGGACATTGCTCGCGATGGGGACCCTTGGTGAGTGGCATCGGTAACCTAGACATTACTCAGACAATTTGTAATGATCGATTACTGGAACCGGCTCACAGTTTGCGAAGCAGATGGCCGTCTTCTGCGGAGTGAGTTCCTGCGTTGGGGCTCGGATACCTCTGCTTTTAACTTGGCCGCAAATAGAAGTCGTTCTTGTATTGCAACAAAATCGTTCTTTTTCAACCCCGAGTGCTGCTGCACAATCACTTCTACGTCACCATCGGAACCTGAAGAAAGTCCGCCTGCCGTGTTGGAAAGGTCGTGCCATGCAGGTGGCTGGGACTCGAGCGCCGCGACGAGCGGTATTGTCCGATCCTGCTTGTCTGCTTCCCACGTGTGGTAGCTCGAACCTGCTGATTCCAGCGACGAGCGTGAAGAGTTCGCGAGTGGGGACAGAACGAGCTGCGACTGGTTCAGGGTAAATGGTGAGGTCACAGCCTGACGCGAGCCACGCTGCGAGCTACGACCAAGATCGGGCTCGGAGAAAGCCGGTGGGGTAGAGGAGCGTGACGGATACTGTGTTGGCGTTGGGGACCTCAACCCGGCACTCCCCGGCGGCGATGAGCCAATATCATCGCCCACTGATGATTGCTGGCCTCGTTTGGGTAATGTGAAAGCACCGGTACTCTGCGCCGCACTTTCAAATAGAGGGGAATCTGGTAGTGGCGGAGACCGTAGCGATCTACTGCCTAGCAGGGATCCAGAACGGCTTAGCTGCGCAACCTCATAAAGGTCACTTGAACTCATGTTGCTATCGTCCCTTGTGTGGGTGGAAGGTCTATCGAACCCGTTTCGAACCTGTAACGGTAGCCCGGATACGGCGAAGTCTATCTCGGAGAAATCCATGACACTTCCACTGCGGCTATGCCCACCACTACCTGGCGAAGCTGGTGCTTTCCATGTGACGTTACTTGGCGTCGAGGGGCGAGAAGACACCGTCATGCTCTGATACGTGCCTTGAGAGAAGGGCGAGACGGGTCGACGTCGACCCGGAACAGATGAGTCAAGAGGTCTGCCGAATTCAATAGATGGGCCATCTGGGCTTTGTGAGCGGTCTGGTGAAAAGCGCCCATTGACCCCAGATAACAGTGAAGAGATCGGAGCACCTGGATTCGTCAATAGAGGAGATGCGGCGCGGTGCGACTGCCGTACGGAAGTTGAGTCACGACGTAGGGGACTATTCGAGGCGAAGGACGGGGAAGTAGCTCTATCCGTACTAGGGATACGGGGAGACGTGGCGCGTGGTGTCGAGGAAGATGATGTAGGGACCTCATCGGGATCGAAATTCGCCTCACGGGGTGTCATGGGTCTTGGCATACCCGGAATGTAGCCTGGCAATCGAGGGGTGGGTGAGGTTTCTGCGCGAGGGTATGGAGATGGGGTGGAGCGGAACATTGCGGCGTCCGTTTGTGTTGGGGGATCTGGAGAGACAGCGGTCCCTGTTTCGAATACACTGGTTTCGGCTGATGGGACTGAACAGGGCTTGTCGACCTGCACGTGCGTTGAGACCATAAACGAAACAAGTCCCTATCAACACAGCCACTTACTGATACTCTCTTGAGACTAGAAGCACGTTCGGGCGCAGGAGACCGTGGAAGTAAGATTTTGTCATCCCCGTCGCCGTCGTCGTCGACCTTCTCCTCGAACTCGCGCATTACTTCATCCAACGCCATTGACGCCCGTCGTACGTGACCCGGCTGGAATGTTTTTACGATGCTCTGCTCCAGTTCAGTGGTAGATGCTTCCACGCCAGATGCAAGGGCAGTCGTATCGGAATCATGAACGGAGGATTCAGTGTCTGTATGCGCGGATTCTTCTGGTATAGGCGCATCTGACGTCTTATAGGTGCGACTGCTTGTTGAGGAATTAGCCGCGCTCCACTTGCCCGCGCTTCCTTTCGTAGCACGTTCTTTCGCCACGCTGCGAAGATAAGTGTGATCCCTGAATTTACCAGAGCCAAACATATTGTTGCTGTAACGTTTGGATGAGCTGGAGGTGGACGTGACGGAGCTAGTGCTCGTGTCGGTGGAGCGTAAAGACCCACGAGCTGGGCTGTGGGCGGAGTCGCTGCTAGTGGAACTAGCGGATGGCTTGGAGCGCATGCGACCGAGGGTTTGCAAAAACATGTCTGTTTCCTCTTCTGAGAGGTAGTTCTCCGCACCACGGGCACGCTGTTCTGCAAGCTTGCTCTTGAGATGGTCTAGGGTGACAGTGTCGCCAGATGCGGCGCGAAGGAGCGTGAAGCGGCGTGATAGACTAGGAAGAGTCGCATCACGCATTTAAGGAGGTGTTGGTAAGTGAGCAAAACGAGTTAAGGACGCACTCTGGGAGGATAAGCGATGTACGGAAGTCGCCGACTGGCAAGGCTGGGAGGGGCTCAGCTACCGACGATTGTGACCGTTGTGTAGGAGTGCGCGAGGCAGCGGCACTAGTGCGCAAAGGTTCAGGAACAGCACTTCGCCTAGGGTCTGACTTGGTACTGGGGAGTGATGATAGTGCGGGGAGAGACGGAAAAAAAAACAATAGATTGAGATTGTGAAGAACGCCGGCACGGGGGAACCGAGGGTGTGCGTACGTACCGAAACCGACGCATTGTTATTATTTCCACCTCGTTTTGCGCACGTTATGGAAAGCGCCTATTAGGGTAAGGACAAGGGAAAGTGGACCAGAGCTTGGGAAGGGGGGGAAATGAGGGGCGTGCAACGTGGTGAACACGAGGAGTTGGCGAAGAATGACGGCAAGGTTAGATTGGTCAAAGCGGCTGACTCGGGGTAGATGGCGTACAAGAAAGAAAAGATGTATGGTAGATGTATGCGTAGAAGAGAAGAAAGAAATGAGGAATAGGATCAGCCCTGGACTAACAGCGCCAACAGAGCAGATTTTGTTCCCATGCCTTCATGCGCTCTCCCCCGCACGACCTCCAACACAGTTCCAATCCCCGGCCGGTCCCCGCGCGTCTACTCGTGCTCCGTCCACTATTTCCTTTTACGTATCGGATCGCGACAGAATCTCTACGTGTACCTGTATTCCTCAGTCCGTAAACCATATCAGTGCCACAGGGGAAGCTTACTTCTTCGTCCATTCCCTTGCCGTACTCATGAATGCCCCCTTGTCGTTCTTTAATTGCTACATTGCATGGTCACTCTGTCTGAACTAGTCCAGGTCATCCCTCTCAGCTTTGGCCACTTACCGCTGCTATCTCAGGTTCAAACGGGTCATCCGCGCTTGGATTGTTTACCTTTTCCTGGATGACGGAAAGCACTGCAGCAATAATCATACCGGCATCCGATGTGGCAGTCTGCATTCCATTCCTCACCTGTGGCAAGAGTGATGGACGGCTTCCACTGAAAGTCTCCTATCCAGCCACGTGCTCGCATCGACAGGAGGTAGTAACGCACCTGATCTCGCAAAATAGGGACGCATATACCTCCCTCCTCATTGATCCCAGGATGGTAGATCTTAGTAGTGAACGTCACCTGGGGCGGATCACCAATATATGCCGTGATACAACCGTGGAATATGCTATACCGTTGGTGCTTTGAACGGAAAATCCTCTGGAAGCGTAAGCTTGAAATAAAACGTGCCACCCTTGTACGGGCTGTCCGACTGCACGGATCTCAAAATCCGAGGAGCAGGGGAAGCGGGCATAACGCACTGCTCCCTTTATGGAACACTTCCAGTTAAACAGATTACCCTCGGCCGGCTCATATGTGATACCCTTTGATAGTGTGCTCAGTGTGTGATGATTATCCGTGGCTCATTGACGGGCACGCACATCGATTGGATTATTATTCAGATCATTGAGTTCCTGTAACATGTCGTGAGAGGGTATGGACACGGGTGATTAATTAATTTGTTACCTTTTGGATGCGACTGATGCGAGATCAATGACGGCAAATTGATAGGAATCGAGGCGGAAGGACATACCGTATAGCACGAGACATGGTGGATGAGCGGTGGAAAGAACGAAGAACAGGTTAGGGTTTACGCTTTGTTGTTCTCTATGCTCCTTCAGCCAGACGAGCCTCGTGAGCATTCCCCCGCGATCACAACCACAACCTCCAACAATGCACCTCCCACCAAAAAGCGAAAGCACAATCCATCTTCACACAACAGTGCCGCCGACTCCCCCGCCCCATCCGACCCTTCATCCCTATCCAACAACCCCACAGCGACAGAGAACGTCGTCCTACCCGCGTACCTCTACGACCTCTCCACGCGACCACGACTCACCATCTCCCGCGCGCCCGCCTTTGTTCCCATCACCGATGATTCGCCCTACCATCACACCGACCAGCTTGCGCACAACCGCCTCGGCTTTCGTTACATGCCCGCGGGGCTCGCCTCCGAGGGCTCTACCATCCCCTTCCGCACGATCGAGAGCGCACCGCAGTCGTATCGCGTGAGCTGGGAGGATCGCAGTCCATTCGTCAAAGTCACACAGGATGGCCTTGGCCTTCTGGGCGAAAAGGGTTTCCGCAGCGCACGCTGCAATGCTCCTGTTCGCCAAGGCCAGTGGTACATGGAGGTGGCGATCGAGCACGGAGGTGGCGCGCGCGCATCTGACCTTCCTGGTCCGACAAAAGCCAAAGCCGAGGGCGCGCACGTTCGTCTTGGCTGGGCTCGTCGCGAGGCACCCCTAGGTGGGCCCTGCGGTCTCGACGGATACTCATATGGGATGCGCGACAAAACCGGGGAGAAGATCACGCTCTCTCGCCCGCGGCCATACGGTCATCCCTTTGGCTCCGGCGACGTCATCGGTCTATACATATCCCTTCCCCCACTGCGCCCTCCGTCAAAGCGTGATCCGCATGATCCGGCGAACATCAAACGCGAGCGCATCGCTATCGAGTTCAAAGGCCAGGAGTACTTCGAGTCGTTCGAATATGCCCAGTCTAAGGAGATGCTCGCTCTCGTGGACTTTTCACGCAAGCCCGTCGACGGCCCCTCAGTACCCCCCACGACCAAAAAATCAGCCACAGTCAAGAACGTGCCCGAACGCGGCACCCGTGGAGCATCCAGTGCTTCGGGGCCGACCCAAATGCGCGCCCTCCCCACACTACCAGACTCAAAAATCGCCTTCTTCATAAACGGGCAATGTCAAGGCGTTGCCTTTCGCGAGTTATACGACTACCGTCCGCTCCGCGCGCCCGCCGATGCACGCAAGGCACAGGCGAAGCGCCGCACGCGCGAGGGCGCGCGCGAGCACAAAGAAAACCACTTTGACGACGGTTCGCTAGGCTACTTCCCCCTAATCTCCCTCTTCAATGGCGCCCGTGTCCGCCTCAACCCCGGCCCAGACTTTGCTTTCCCCCCTCCTCCTGATATAGACGCCGTACTAGTTGGCGGCGACGACGCACGACTTCCCGACGCCAACCCCTCCAACAGGACCTGGCGCCCACTTTGCGAGCGCTATGCCGAGTTTATGGAGGAGCAATGGGAACTGGATGAAATTGAGGAGTCCCATGCCCGCGTTGAGGCGGCGCAACGCGCCGTGAATGTGAAGTCGGAAGCAGAAGCGAAGATTGAGCGAGAGCGAAAACGCGCGCAGGCCAGCGCAAAGAAGCGTGCCAAGCGCGAGGAGACAGCCGCCGTTTCCACTACTGCTGCTGGCCCTGCTACTGCCACTGCCACTGCAGCCGGTAGTACCAGTACTAGCTATTTGAACGTCACGGGGGCGCATGCCAGTGGGGGTGCAAACACTGCGTCGACCTGTACACCCCAACCTGAACAACGAGAACAGTCGGCGGACGTGTCGACGCGCCCTCTCATCGACCCTGCGGCAGCGGCACTACCTTCCTATTTGCTCAACGAATTGCATTCCCATCTTGAGACCGACCAGACGTCCACTGGCCCATCGACGCCTGGCCCTCTGAGTGCATACGGCTCAGAGTACGGAGATGGCGAGGCAGAGGAACAGGAGCAGGAGCAGGAGGAAGACGCTCCGCCAGATGATCTCATGGACATATACGGTGATCCTGCCAAGTTGCTGCAATACAGACGTGCTGCTGCGATACGGATGGAAGAGGAAGAGGAATAACTTGTAGCTGAAATGGGTCTTCTTTTTTTTCCCGATACATCTCAGGACGCAAGCAAGTAGGGACTGTAATACAGTAGAACTAGCAGACGAACATTGTACATGTACAATCGGATAAGGTGCACAAAACGGTGAAAAAGCCAAATAATATCACAACAAAGTAGTGTACGCCATTACAACCATAAGCAAGCTCATAAGAGCACATCAAGTCGTCCAGATGGAGTAAGCGCTCTCGCAATTCCACCCACCCTAACACTGACTGCAGGGGTGCTAGTATGGAATACCTACGAGGGGAAATAACTATAAACGTGGACCAAACAGAATCGAGGGGGAAATTGCCTTACCCGACTGTTTCTCCATGCCCTGTCTGCTTTTCCATGCGGATGCCGAATGATAACTCACCCGACCGCTGCTTCAGCATGATGCTGCACCAATTCCGTCGACCCATGATGCTTCGGTTTTGACCCATCAGTGTCCCTGTCGAATAGTGGGACCTAATCGCCAAGCGTGGGTTAATGAGGAGTCCCCCCGGGCCCACAGTGGCGCTGCTGGTTCTAGACTTCACCATTTCCTCATCGGTGTCGGCATAATGCATGCTTCGGTGTCGTTTTGTTGGCCGCGATTCCACCAGAGTAAGCACGCCATTCGGAGGTCTAGAATCGAAAATTTCAGAGTGCGTCATATTATAAACACGAACACGAGGTGGCTGGCTGGGTGGCTAGGCCCCGGGGCGCAAGACAACTTACGGGGTGTGTTGACAATCGCGCCTGAATGAACGTGAAGGGGTCATTACGACATATAAACGCTGAAGCACTGAAACGCGAAACACACTAATTCACAACGCTAAGGATGTATCAGTGATCCGATGCCGTCGCAGGCGCCGAGGACCTTCGGCTTTTGGTGGTCTCGAACACCCCAACCGCTGCGCAATGCACATCACCGCATAAGAAGGAAATGCGCTCTGTCTAGCGAAAACCTTTTTTTATAATTAGCTCAGAGCGCAGCCGGGCGAGAGAAGAAAATAAGGTAGTACCAGATCGTCCAACAGCTCAGCATCACCATTAAACCTGTTTAGGAACCCCCCACTACCCAACCTCCCTAATGCCACGAAAGGACTGTATTTTGACGACAACGCGTGCTCCAAAAACACCATGCGGGGATAAGCAATCGGAATCCCTGTGTCGGCGTTCAATCTTACTTGCAGTGACAATGGGAGATGGGGAGGAAGTGTCACCAAGTTGTATGATAAGACGCTCAACCTTCGACGGAAGTGAATTCAGCTGGTCGAAAGCCTTTGTGTACTGCTCCTCACTGTACATCTGCCAGTGCCCAAGCCCAAGCTTTCGTTCCGCTCTAGAGGCATGGATCAAGAAACCATCCTGCCTCGAGTCACGGTTGAAATTGACCCACCTGCAGTCCAGCATGAGAATCCAAGGACGGGAAGAGCACGTATGCCCCTGTGCCACCAGTGATGACCGACTTGAAAACGTGAGCTCGATCGTTTGTGCCATCAACAGTAACTTTTGCAGTACTATCGGCTATGTGGTTGGAATGACAATTCTGTTTACGAACCGTTGATGAAGCATTGAAATAGAAGGAAGAACTATCCCCTGGATTCGATTCTTTGCGAAGAGTAATTAGAAGACTTCCTCTATTCACAGTTTGAGTAAATGCCTCACGCACTGATAACAGGTGCCTTCTGCAAGTCATCGGGATATAGCAACAATCAGATAATCTATAGACAGACACTGCAGCACACATATTCACATACAACTTCGAAATCCATCAATCTTCCGCCTATGTCAATGAGCGGCCTAAAATATGCTAAACATACACTCACCAGATCTATTGGAAAATGGAGGCCTACAGGTTAGTCTGGAGAATCATCATAGACACGTTTCAAAGAACCATGATCGATGCATGATCGAGCATGATCATCTTTGACAGTAAACATAAGTCATTAACTGCCGCGTGTGGATGTAGCACATATACTTACTTAGCATGTTGAACATGGGGCTTGAAAGTTATCTTCATTATGAAACCCGCAAAACAGACCGAGAGCCGACATAGTACATACATCGAGCTATTAGCGCGGGCGAACGCTCCGCTTCGAAATATCCATCCCTGTAATTCGGGTTCCCGGGCGACTCTGGAACATAATTCTGACCTCAGATACATAGAGGCTAAGTCACGCAGAATTACGCACCCATCACACCACCGATCAGCAAATGGAAGGGCTGCTGGGCATGTTTTGCCAACAGGTCGACCCAAACAGGGTCGTGGCCAGTCTGGAACCCCTGTCCGCGAAAGCTATCTGGGTCTACGCCGGCGCTGAACCCATTAGACTGCGTGGATTTATGACATCAAGAAGCCATGGTGCAATGAGGACTTGGTTCACTCACAGAATATGCAGCCAGGCGCATCGTCTCACGAAGACCGGGGACAAAAAAAATCCCATTTTCAATACTACCTATCGTTTGATATCGGATGAATACTGTCATGTTCGGTAAGCTGAATCTGTATGAGAAATCTTCAAAAGGTTAAAGTGCTGACGGTACCCGAAATACACGTAAATATTCAGCCAAGTCGGGGTCGAGACATGCCAGCACGATGGATACGTACCCTCCACGTCCACTATGCACGTAAATATCCGCGCCGAGGGCCCTCCGCTCCGTCATATTCGGCCCCTCGAGGTGCTCGTCTTCTACTTCACTCCCATCATGCACAGCCATGGGGTCGGCCGGGTGCGGGCCCAAGTCGACGCCTTGTAAGCCTTGAACATTGTATTGCCTATCGTGCCGAACAGAACGTTTGGGGTCCCAGCGGTACTTAAGAGTTGGATAGGGTTCATATGTCGACCTAGCGTCCAAAGCTACGAATATCCTCCCCATGTGCCAGCGGAGGAGGGGTGTTAGCGCCCACCGAAGGATCAAGGAAAGCGATAAAATAACGCACTAATGATCAGTGCCGCGCCATGCCACACGCCATACGAGTCGACGATATCATACCACAGCAGAGTTCCGCATGTGAACTGCAAGTACGGATCCATGAACCTCTTCCTGCGTTTGAAAGCCTGTGAGCGCTCAGCGGCGCTGCGACCCGGGGGTATCATCCATTAATGGGTCAGGTTGACGAACGAACGGATACCCAGTTTTCTGAAATTGTGGACTCGGAAACCGGGGGATGTAATGTTAACACTCGCGTCTCCGTTGTTGGTACCGTCTGGGTAAATTGAGAGAGGAGAGGGATGTCTATGCGCAGGCATTACCCAGCCACCAATGAAGACGTCATCGACCATCGAGACCTCTGAACGGCGTCGAGGCAGCCTCCTGAAAGAGTCCGAACGAGCCATGAGTTAGCCAACCTTGCAAGGTTAGCCGGCGGCACAAAGTGGTTGAGCAATACTAACATCTTGGTGTGCAGCCCTTCTGCGCGCGTGCCATCCTGCACTACCCATGCTCAAAGTCGGGATGAAAGGTGTATAGACGTTGAACGAGAGTAGGAGGATGGTAGGTGGTGGGTGAACACGAGAGTGCCCTATTTGGTTACAGTAGATTTGACGAAATCGGAATGACATTCCGCTAGCCATTGCAATTTTACATTATCGCTGCCGACATGGTCATTCAATCACTTCTGATGTGATAAAAAGAATATTTTATCACTGGATTAACGTAAAAGGAATACACACTATTACGATAAATCAGCAAGCTGTAAAAAAGACCATGGCAGCGGCCAGCCACAGAAACTTGATTCACTATGCTCCTGGTTGTGTTAGATAATTGTAAAGAACAATTATGCATTGATACATTGAGTACGATGTCCAACACGAGGCGGCAAGGCAGCAAGGCAGCTATACAGCCAAATATGTCAGGTTGCCAGAGAACTTTGTGTCACAAGGAGAGTTACACCTGGTTAACTACGGTATTGGGAAATAAGTTGGTGGGACACACAACCTCCTTTATGGCCTGTTCATCACCCATAATGGTGGTAACCAATATAGAGTTTTTAAATATGAATAATATAACACTTCGAGGTTACCTTTGTTAATGGTTGTCGAAAATGTGCCAAGAACTGGTGAAGTACAGAATATTCTCATTATTCTGTACCTCACCAATTCTTTATGCATTCATCGACAACCATAAGCAAAGATGACAACAAAGTAAATGTGCTGTACATTATCTGTATTTGCTTCCATGGTAGGTGGCCATTCAGGATCATCCTGGCCCAGCTAGGTCCACCAATCAGCTTTCATGATTTCAGTATGTAGCTGAAAGGGCACCCAATTCGGTTCTGTTGGCAATAGTCTCAGGACAACTAGCACTGTAATAGAGCATAACTATCATAGCATACAAAAGGACACATTGGGCAGACAGAAGAGAGAAGGGTCAAAGAGATATGAAAGAGCCAAGTGTGTATTACCTCTAAGCTCACTTGACAGCCTGAGGCTTGGCTGTCCACCGCGGCGGAGGTGCCAGCACAGAATACCTACAAGGAGAAAATAAATAACTTTGGGTTTAGCTGGAACGGGGTATGCCTTACCCTATTGTTTCACCTTTTCCTTTTTCTTTTTCCACACGGATGTCGAATAATAAATCCTGCGATCGCTGCTTCGGCGTGATGCTGCACCAATTACGTCGACCCATGATGTATTGACTCTTCGGCTTTGACCCATCGGTGTCTTTTTCGAAGAGTGGAAGCTGATCGCAGAATTAATGATCCAGGTGTCTTCCCGAACAAACTGCCGAATCTGACTCACCATTTCCTCATCCGTGTCAAAATGATGTAAGGTTCGGTGTCGTTTTGCTGATAGTGAATCCACCAGAGAGAGCACGCCATTGGGAGGTCTAGAATTCAATAGATCATCATATGTATAAATACGAGGTGGCAAGCTGGCGCAAATAACTTACGGAGTGTTGACAATCGCACCTGAACGTGGGGGGTCATTATGACATAACAAACTGAAGTAAACACCGAAACGCACTGGACACAACGTTGAGCATATATCGGTGATCTGATGTCGGTGGAAGCGCCGACGATCTCTTGCCCTTTTTCAAAGTCTTAAACACACCAACCGCCGCACAATGTACGTCACCACTTAAGAAGGAAATGCGGATTCGTTGGCTCAGGGCGTATAGTTGGAATCGTTCGATTAACTGATTGCGCTCGGCCTAGCAAAGTCGAATAAGCTGAAAATCATCGTCAAATGAAATAAGGACCTTATGATGCTTGGACGTCCAATGGTCGTTCTGCAAACAACAATTAGCTCGGAACAGACGAGGAGAGAGCAAATAAGGACCAGATTGCCCAACAGCTCTGCATCACCATGGAACCTGTTCACAAACCCTTTCAATGTATCGAAAATTCCCGACCGGTCCAATGTAACAAGAGGATTGAATTTTGATGACACCGCGCTCTCCAAAAACGCCATGCGGGGATACGCAATCGGAATCCCTATGTAAACATTCAGTCTCACTCGGAGTGACTGTGACAGATAGATGGGGAGGCATCACCGAGCTGTACAACGAGATGCTCGACCCTCGGTGGCAGCGTATACAGCCGCTCGAAGATCTTATTGTACTCTTCCTCACTACACACTCGCCCAAGCTTTCGTTCCGCTCTAATGGCCATAGCGTCAAGATTATCACACACTCTCGAGTTGTAATCGACCCACCTGCAGTCCAACATGAGAATCCAAGAAGTCGGGCCAAAAGGGCATAAAAATGAATGTGATGGGAAAGGCACGAATGGCCCTTGGTTACCCAAGACGAGTGAATGAAAAACGTGGGATCGATCATTTGTGCCATCAACGTCAACTTTGCAGCACTGTCGGCTATGTGATCGAAATAATAACTGTGTTTACGAACCGTTGATGAAGCATTGGAATAAGAGGAAGAAGAAGTATCCCCTAGATCCAATTCTTGGCGAAAAACGATTGTAAGATTTCCTTTATTCGTAGTTTAGATAATACCTACGCCTTGAAAACTGGCCCGTTCTGCCAGTCTTCCGAATCTAGCATATTATAAGAAATCTCGAGGAGCCTGGAGAAGGTAATTTCACATACAGCTCCCAAAACCATTAATCTTCCGCCTGTGTCAATGAGCGGCCTGAAATACGTTATACGTACACTCACCAAATCTATTGGGAGGCAGAGAACCACGGGTTAGTCCGGAAAGTCCTCACAGGCATATTTTAACGAACCGCGATCATCTATAACGGGTGACTTAATGGACACCACGTCGTCGATAGTGCGCACCACTCACCTAACATGTTCAGCATAGGGCTAGAAAGTAGTCCTCGTCATCAAACCCATGTGACAGACCGTGATAGACATACATTGAGCTATTGGCACGGGCGAACGCTCCACTACGAAATGTCTGGCAATAGTGATTGAATAAAAAACGGTCAATTGCGGATACTATTTCGTCTGATAGAGGAAAGCGCCGCCTTTCTTCAGATTTTGGTTGATGTATCCATTCTTGCAATTCGGGTTCCCGGACGACACTTAAACACAATTCTGACCACCGGACATACAGAAAATAAGCAGAATTACGCACCCATCACAATAAAGTTGATTGCCACCACCAATCAGCAAGTGGAAGGGCTGCTGGGCATGTTTTGCCAACAGGTCGACCCAAACAGGGTCGTAGCCAGTCTGGAACCCCGGCCCGCGAAAGTCATCGGGATTCACACCGGCGCTGAACCCATTGCACTGCATAAATTGAGGCCACGGTTGCGATGCGATTACAATATTTATTCACTCACAGAATATGCAGCCAAACGCATCGTCTGATGATAACCTGGGATAAAGAAATCCAACTCGAGTCCATCGTTGATCGAATACTGGATCCTCATCTCATACTCGGTAAGCGGGATTTGAATGAGGAATCTCCAAAAAGTGTATGTGCTAAAGATAACCAAACGCGCGTGCCAAGAGTCAACCAAATAGGGGGTTGTACATGCATGAATGAATGGAATGAAACGCACCCGCCGCGCCCACTATACACGTAAATGTCCCTACCGAGGACCCTCTGTTCTTGTACATTTGGGCCTTCCAGGTGTCCGTCGTATGCTTCACTCCCAATATGGGCAGCCATGGGATCAGCTGGGTGCGGGCCCAGGTCAACGCTTTGGACACTGTATTGCCTGTTGTGTGGAGTAGAACGTTTCGGGTCCCAGCGGTACTTGAGAGTCGGATACGGTTCATACGTAGACCCAGCGTCCGTAGCTAAGGATGACGTTCCCAATGTCACGGTAGGAAAGGTGGGTCTTAGCGCCTGCCAAGAGAGCAACTAAGGGAAAGGAAGATTTAACAGCACTTACTGACAATCAGCGCCGCGCCACGCCACACAGCATGCACGTCGACAGTATCATACCGCAGAAGAGGGCCGCACATGAATTGCAAGTACGGTTGCATGATCCTTTCCATAAGATTGAGAGTCTGAGAAGGCTCGACGGGGCTGAGGGGATTCCCGTCCACCGACGGACGCACGCCACCCTGAAGGGCAGGCGAGACCGACCCGGAAGCGAATGGATAACCAGTTTGTTGGAGGTGTGTGCCCCGATAAGGGGGAGGTAGAGAAATGTTTATCTGAGCACTCTTTTCTCCGGTGGTGTAAGGTTGTTGAGGGCGCGGAGAGGGATGTCTCGGCGTAGGCATTGGCCAGCCTCCGATCAAGGTATCCTCTATCGGCTCGACCTGCGCGACGGGAGGAAAATGACCATCGGGACCTCTAGTTGCAGGCGGGGCAGCATCCTGAACGAATATGAATACGGACGCGTAAGGTGAATATGCGCAAAGGCTTGAGCCACACTAACCTCATGTGCAGCCCGTCTGCGAGCCCTCCATCCTGCGTTGTCCATGCTATTCTCAAAGTTGAGAGGATAGGATTAATGGAAGTAAAAGTAGGAGAGAAGGGGGATGGGAAGAATATGAACGCAAAATGAGTTGCTGCCACTCGATTTAATTGACTCGAGATCTGATCTGATAAAATTAGCTTTAGCTTCCCCTTCTACCGGGACTATTTGTGTCCATGCGCCCAATCAAAATACCCTACAACCGTTAATGCATTCCCTGTACTCCACTTTACAGGCTTACAATAAGTATGGTATGTCAAGGAATGGCGTCCATGAACACAAGCAAGTAGAGTTAGAGACAGAAAACACACGCATCCCAACGCTAACACAAGGTGGCCACGAAGAAGATATATATATTCACGCTGAGGCAGCGCGTATATACTCATTCATTAGCAACCTATAACAGATCAGCCAATTAAGTCAATAAGGGAAATAATGAAAGAACGTCGCACCCTCAACACGCGATTTCCAATATTATATAATCTTCGTCATCATCGAGGCCTGTGCGCGCGGCTTCTTCACGCCCATGTGAGAAGGGATTATGCTCACACTGCTCAGCCACGTCCTCATGTTCATCCTGAGCACGAGGTGCAGTAAGATCGGGGGAGTGCGGGTTATCTAGCGATGCAGACGGATGATCCTGATATCCGCTGTACACATCCCGTCTCCTGCAGGGGTATACAACCCTGAGCGGACCTTTGACCACGTCTGGAGGACGAACAACGATGCTCTCAGTTTCAAAGGCTTGTGCCCTCTCTTCCTTTTTCTGCCCTAATTAACGTCTTTCCAGACATCATCGGAAAACTCGAGAGCGAAACCACTGTCGAAGGGTGTATCCCTGCCCCTCCCCTCTTCTGGTTTCGCATGAATCCTCCAAATTTTTGAACCCGAGGAGGGTGGGGAAACAGGGAACTGGAGAGCCCCAATTCTTGAACTATGGGATTCTCCAGGTACCCATATACACATCATGAAATATCATCATTAAGGCGAGCAGCTTTGGTGAGGGATTATGGGGCCCTCAGTCGAACGTTTGTCCTAGACAGTTGACTCCGAGCCTCTGAAGTAATCTATGATTTCCACTTTCATGTTGCTTTTACTATTTAGAAGTTGTTTGATTTACCGTCACTTCGATGTCAGTTACGACCACCGTATGTGCCCTCACTGGCAGAACTGGGAACAGTACACAAGTGTTGAGCTATCTGCTGTGACTTTTGCAGGCTGATGCCTGCGCCGTTTCATCGATCCGTAATCTAACTGTTACATCATAATCAAGCGTGGTATAATGGAACACATGCATCGTTGACAATTCACACATATAAGGTATCCTTGACAATGAACATACCGACTCGGAGGGTAAGCAGGGTGATAAAGAGTAAATAGGATCCACATGATCCCCGACTCCGAGTCGTGCCAGTGGCATGCCCATTTATGACACAAGGAAGCAGGGTTAAGCATGGTTTACGGCCGAGGGTCTTCTAACACATGCGGGCAGGTGATTATCGATTATCTTGCGGTCCTCATCTTCGAGCGGATTTTTGGCGCTCTGGATGATACTCTTTTCAAAGCTACCCATAAAATACTGCTAATGTTTCTGGGCGGCCCTTCGTCAAGTGAACTGAAGTTAGTATGCGTAGTCGGCGCGATATTGAACAGCATCCATCAACTTGCTCCAAAACCAATGAATGCCACGTGCTACGACGGAGAGGAAGCGTGCAAGGGATACCACGATATCGGAATGCGATCATGATACAGGCACCTTGAAGTCAAGGAAAGGAAGGACGGTCATCACAGTGTATGGCAGACCAAAAACGCCGACGGCCGTCAGCGTCGACGGCGATGGCCACCTTCGTGTTGATCGTATGAAAGGTCTGGACGTTGGGCGTTCGATATACCATCAATCGTACCCTTTGTCCATCCCCTCAACAAGATAACTGTAATTCGTTGTCTTCAAGTTTATGTCATCGACCAGACAGTATCCTACTTCAAGCTCCGATCTAACGTCCGATTGGTCCTTAATGCCTTGGCCGTCTACTCTAAAATAACTGAAATATATTTCAAGAACGAGTGAACGCCTTCAAACTAGCCCTGCAGTGCAGTGAGGGTTCCATTCTAGATCTGGGGAGTTCTCGGCGAGGGAGTTGCCCCTTTCCACCAATACGAGCTTTATCTGCTGGGATTGATATTCTCCTTCATGTACGTCCTTGAATTCTTTTTATCCAAGTTCCCTGTGATGAATGAGTTGCCAGACTGCCAGTCAGCAAACGTCCAGCTACATGACCTTACCGAGCTCTTCGAGCGCTTGAGCAACTTCCTCGAGTGTCTGGAGATATATACTGTACGACGATTCTATCCCCTTTGCTGATGACGGAGCTCATTTTTAAAATGATGGTAGAAATACTTCAGTACTTGACCTTGGCGACAAAAAAATATAATGAGGGGCGGTTGGCCGAGTCACCACCTCTTTTCGCTCACTTTCCTTTGAATCCTTCCCTGTGTCAGTGCTCGCCACCGTCATCCGCTCAACTGCTCTTTGCTTTCTTCTCGACAGCTTTCCCATTGTCGATGGCGCGAATATGAGAGATTGGGCGTGAGCTGACTTTCCAGACCGGTTCCCTTCCCTCTCCCAATCTCACTAGTAGCCGCTCCGTTCCGCTCTACCCCACTCCTCCGCACATAGTGCACGGATACCTGAGATTTCGTTATCGATTCCGTTATCATAACCTAGCGCTGTAAATTATAGTAGATATTACCTTGCACTCTTGACCGGTGACAAGGAAATAAAGTAACGTCCGGGAATTCTTGATCTTAACTCCATGGGCCACTTAGTACTCTAATTACGCTTGCTGCTATGTGGGCGCCAACCCTTCAGGCCTAGCGCCCAATCCCATCAATCCTGTCCAACCTTTTCATGGAGACCCTACCTCTTCAGCTCCGCCGTAGGATTGCCCCCCAGATTCCTCTGAATAGCTGTTCACTACCAACCCACACAGGATCCTTGCCTCTGGCATACTGCCTATGACGGCTAACGAAAAAGAATGGCAGCGTTCCGTAGCCCCCACCTCTTCAGCACCGCCGTAGGATTGTCCAACACATTCCTCTGAATAACTGTTCACTGGCACTACCAACCCACACAGGATCTTTGCCTCTGGCATACTGCCTACGACGGCTAACGAAAAAGAATTGCAGCGTTCCGTAACCCCCACATTCGCTGTGCCCCAGCGTCATGGGACGGAGCCCACGGTGTCGAGGACTTCTCTGACCATGTATCCACTCCGACCTATTCAAAGCGCTCCGGCATCTCGTGATTCCCAGCGTTCCATCCAGTTTCTTGGTAGTCACCTCGCTAGCTCTGACTTACATCGATACCGGGATAGCAGTGCCGCAATGGGAAAGGCCCTGATTGAGAGCTTGGTTTACCCGGAGGGTGAAATTCCTGTAAGTGTGTGGAGTGTTGATTGCGCCAGGCTCACAAATAGATGTCCTTCCAGGTCTTCGATAAAGATGATGATGACTCCTGGACGATGATTCTTTCCGAACCAGTTGCGACCCAGAAGCGTAACCGCCGTATCCCTTGGTGGAAGATATGGAAGATATTCAGCAGTAGGATTTCGTGGACCGATGCCTACGGTGCCCTGTTAGACAGCCACTGTACGTAGCCGCGCCGCCATCCTTTCTATGGATTTGACTTGTACTAGTCTTGGTGATTGAGCAAGAAACAAGCCCAGCCGGGATGAACAAGTCCACTCATGTAATCAGGGTAAATCTGGCCGCACATTCTTTTTTCATTCCTTACCCGTGCAATCTCCGACTCTTTGATTAGCCAATCCCATTGGAGTACTTAAGCTTAGCGTCTTTTTATAACGAACCGGAAGTTCGAAAACCCCACCTGGGCTTCTTAAAGCGAATCGGGTCCTATGTCCATATATTGCCCGGCCCAACAAAGCAGCAAATGTATCCTTTAACAATATACCATGTCGCTGCCAAGATAACTCGTCGGCATACCATTTATACGAAGACGAAGACGGAACGTAATAAGTGGAGCATTGCTCTTGAGAAGACGATTGAGGCGCGGAAGTCGCAACAAGACGCGAAAATGGTATCACTATTACACTTTTGACTTCCTAACCGCCTCATAAAAGAATGTAGCTATACGCACCGCAAATTCTCAATGACGGCTTCTTCAAGATACCCCCACTCATCCGGTTCAACCGTGAAGCGTACTACACTGGTCGTATCGCCTGTGCTGCGTTGTTTTGTAAGATGCTATGACTTGTTGCCATCGATTAGTATTCACGCGTCCTCCAGCGTTTCAATGGGAGGCCCGGGAGTCCCAGTCGGTGAATTACATCGCCATTGGTTGTACCAATGGTATATACATTAGCAAGCGTGCCGCACGTGCTGAAGACTATTGTGAGTCATTGGGACTCCCCGTCTTAGTCACGAATATAATTGCCCGCAGCATTTCAGAGGATCCTGGAATCCAATGAGCCAACTTCGATAGTGGCCATTCCAGATTTCAACAAGTTCCTTGTCCATTGCGAATCGACACTGTCTTCATATCCTCTTGATAAGGTCATTCGCGCTTCTCGCGCTGTTCAAACAGATGCCGCAATCAAAGACCTTGGCGCCTCGGAGGAAAAGTTGTCTAAAGACGAAGAGGATGTTTTATTCCTTAAGGTAGGTCGCCTTAACGAAAGAACAGCCTATCCGAATCGAACCATCGATCGAATCGTGGGTAAGTGATTGGTTACACCCTCCTATTTTCTTACATTTCTCATACCCTGGAAGTTATTTATGCCGTGAAGAGTTCCGAGAAGGTTACATCGCATGTGCTAGAAGTAAAATCCCATGATGAGACTTCGCAGGCTCCGGCGAAGTACCTACCGTTGGGTCCCGTTTGTCCCCACATATCTTCTACAAGAGTTAGGCACTAATCATTCCTGCAACAGTCGACTCCTATTCCGGAAGAACCTCATGATGCGACATGTTTTGTGGACAAAGTAGCGATTTACACGTCCAAAGCCGTTTATTTCTTGGAGCCAATGAAGTGAGTTTGTCGTTTGCCCATCAAGGGTCGTAAACTGATCATGCATACACGAAGTGCGACACAACCCGCCCCTGAGATGGTGCCCAGAATTGCGAAAGAAGCCCACAGGAAATCAAAGCTGCCCGGGCCGCTTCAGAAAGGAAAGAACGATAAGCCGAAGATTGTTGAATTGGTGGGCAAGGCAAGCGTCCTCGGAATGGTGGCGAACGAGAGGGATCGCGATTTCCTCCTAGTCTACGATAGTCAGGAATTATTTCTCCGCTTTGAATGTTCGTCGTCTGATATTTTTCCAGACCTTGGCTGTTTCGTGGACCAAGCTGGCAAGCCCGCTAGCACGAATTATTACATCGAGTGGGAGCGCAAAGCTACGGCGTTTGTGCGTCACGGACCACATCTTTTGCTATTCTCTCGCGGATATATCGAAGTGCGCAGTATCGATACGGGCAAGCTGATCCGAATGGTGAAAGTGAACGAACTGCGACTCTTACGCTCCGGTTTGACGCAAGGACGATTACTTGTTGGTGTCATGACCGGCGGTGCTGAGGTCGACGGCAGCCGTACGGAGAAGCTCGTGGAGCTTGTTTATGGTGTTGGAAAAACGGCGACGCGTGCGGGAAACGAGTGGGATTTGGGGCAAACGCGCGAGGGGGCCCAGGTGTAAATACATGTCCTTTATAGTACCCAAATGTATGTAGCACGTCAGTAAGGTGAATGGAAGGACAATCAGCATGACATAAAAAATGGTACTAAACTAAGCGAGCTAGGGAGGAATGAGCCACGCGAGCTCGATTTCAACATATAGTTCATCAGGAAAACAGGAATTATCATAACCCTTCTTTAACTGTCTTAAACATGTTTAATACGGCATTAAAGACAATTTAAGCACATTAAGCAAATAGACCTTCTTATTTTTGTCTTACTGTAAGCAAGATAAGGAAATTTCTGTTTTCCTAATGTGCCTATACAAGTACCTTGAGACATCACTACATCACCAACTAGTCTTGGAATCATGATCGGAACCGGGGTCCAACTTTTTGTCGAATTCAATGATAAATGCACCAACAGTTGCGGAGAAAAGACCTGTCTTGGGGCCTGTCATTGAGATGAACACGGAAGGCACAGAGCAGACGAGACTAGAAATGGGGAAACTGAGATCGATTGCGAGAGTCCGTCCTCGCTTTCTTAAATACATGTTCGGGTATCTAAAGTCCAGAGAGAGAGAGAGAGAGATCGGGCTAATGTGAGAGCGAAGGATGATGAAACGTGAAACGTAACATATACCCGTAGGCCAACTACGCTACGTAAGACAGCTCAGGTAAGCATATATGTTACCTTGTTGGCTCTCATAAAAGTAAGTCTGTAAGTGGAAAACATAATTACAGTTGTAATAAATATTGGAGGGCAGGCTAAGAGATGACGTCCCTAGTAACTAGCTAGTAACTCCTGAAGAGGCAACGGGCGTGCTGTGTAAGCTGGACATAACGCGGACCCCGCTACACCGTGCCACGAGGACGCTTCCCCGAAGGTCACAGGAAGGAAGCTATGCTTGAATCTTTTCTCACAGCCACTTTCAGCCAATCTTTCCGTGTTCTTTGTCTTTGATAGGGCACTACCTTACCAAATACAAGCTATATCTCGTTAACGTTCATTGCAGCGGCAGACAACAAGCAGGGCATCAAGGCTCGTTCTCATATCTTATGGGTAAATAGGAAATCTAGGAACTCCCATGAACAACTAATTGAGTATTTCACCATAACACACTGATCGTGTACAGTAGCCTGTAGCCAATGAGTCTTCTGAGGTACACCCACAAAATCACGTTCGTTCCATAGGCTCACCATTTGAACGGGAACAGGACAACATTGTCACAAACTCGAAGACTGCCTTCATAATGGCAGTGCATCCAAAAGGTGTGCGAGATTGCGGAGTCACTCAGTCGGGAGTCTCAGGACGAAGATGGCATTAAATGCGGTGTTTTGTCCCGTGACGCAGTTTCGAGGAACTTGTTCGAGTCGCTGTTTCCTAAGATGCGTAGTCTACAAACGCAGGGTGGTACAGGAGGAGGTGTCTGTAATGCGTGGATGTCAACAACTGGGTGTATTCAACGTTGAAGGAAAGAGAAACCGTGACGGGATCCGAGTCGGCCTCGCGTCCGCCGCGTCCCGAGATCTCGCCCCTCTTTTAATTTTTTATAAACCCTGTCCGATGGTTTGTCTGTTTGGCATTTGACCGTTATAAGACCTCATATAGCCATACAGTATAATTTTTCAACCAATTTGTTGATGTGCCCTACCACAGGCACATGAAACGTTCCTGTGCAGGCTGTGCCTCGTGGGAGTCTCTGGCCGGCTTGAGCGCCACCTCTCAGTGGCACGGTGGACCCTTCGCAGGCTTCCTCGGATACCCTATCAATAACCCTTGTTACGCCTTCCCTTAGTCTACCCCCTGAACAAAACAACGTGAACAATCTGCCGTCTTCGAGTTTATGTCATCGACCGGACAAGCAGCATCCTCCACTTCGAGTTCCGGGTCTAACGTCCCATTGATCCTTGATGCCTTGGCCAACTACGCTGAAATAACTGGAATAGACCTCTCTAACAATCCCTTTGCTGCCGCGATCGAACAGGCTGATTCTCCTGAGGGTATCCTACATCTACTTCAAGAACGAGCGAACGCCTTCGGGGAGGTTCGTGACGGCAATCAGAGACTGACTAGCATCCTCGACCCTGCAGTGAGGGTTCTTCATGCATTCTCTGGTGTTCTCGGCGAGGCAGGCGGCACGGTGAGCCACATATGCCATCTGGTGAGCCGTTTAACATGACGCCGTCAGGTCCCCTTTCCACCAACAAATGCTTTATTTGTTGGGATCGATACTCTCCTAGCTGTACGTCCCTTGAATACGCTTTATCTAAGTTACTCTGTAATGAATGAGTTGCCAGGCTACAAGTGGGGAAACGTCGAGCTACTATGCCCTTATTGAGCTCTTCGAGTGCTTGGGGAACTTCCTCAAGCGTTTGGAGATATATACGACGATTCCACCCTCTTCACTGATGACAGGGCTTATTGTCAGAATAATGATCCAATTACTTTCAGTACTTGCCCTGGCGACAAAAAAAGTTAAGGAGGGGCGGTTCAGTGAGTGTGCTGTTATATATACGTTACCTGTGGCTTAATGTGCCACAGGGAAAGTCAGAAAGAAATTGTTGGGAGATAGAGAGATAGAGGACGCTCTCCAGAGATTGGATAGATTGACCCAGGACGAGGTTCGCCTGGCTGTTGCACAGACCTTGGGTGTAGTTCATGGTCTTGTGGATGATGTCAAGGGACTTGTGGAAGGTGAGAAATGCTTGCATGACTGACGGCATGTATATTTTTCTCTGGTATTCTATTAGATAGCAGGACATTAGATAACAGGGCTTCAATGGATTTTACTCGACAAGATCTGGGTGTGTATTTATCGCGATATAGGTGTTACCTTGCTCATAATGGGTTGTAGACATTCTTCTAGAGGAAATGAACAATATGAAACGTTTGTTGCTTCTTTAGTTTACGTTTTCGTACCAAAACTGATGGTACATTTCAGATGTTCAATTGCGAAGGGACACTCAGCATTGGCTCTCCCCGCCCAACCCATCAACGAACCACAACACTTTTTCGAGTGCACGCCGTCAAGGAACTGCAGCATGGCTTTTCGAAAACGAAGTGTTTATCAGATGGAAAAAGACAGGGGGTCTTTTGTGGGTCCATGGGAAACGTGTGTCTCCTTCAACTGCCGGGGTGCTTCTCTCCTTGATGACTCTATCCTATAGCGGGCTCAGGAAAAAGCACACTTCTGTATGTAGTACCCGGTATTCAATGTATGTGCATAAGGTCATTGATATATTCAACTAGTTCTGCGATCATTGAGGACATCCGGGGAATATGTGCAGCTGGATTGGCCTCAATGGCCTATTATTATTTCGACTTCCACGATGTCAAGAAACAAGACCGCTATGGCCTCCTATCCTCCCTTCTTTTCCAACTTTCTGCAGAATTGAATGCCTACTCTGGGATTCTCTCCCGATTATATGAAGACAATGCTGGCGGCACGACGATGCCTACTCAAAGCGCGCTTCTAAAATGTTTGAAGGACATGCTAAGTCTGCCCGGGCATGCCCCGATTTTTATCATTGTCGATGCTCTCGACGAGTGTCCCAACTTCTCTGGACGAGCACTATCTGCACGCGAGGAGGTCCTGGAACTCATGGAAGAACTTGTTTATTTGAGACTTCCAGGTCTACATCTATGTGTGGCTAGCCGGCCGGAGATAGATATCCGAATGGTGCTAGAGCCGCTGACCGATCTCCATATTTCTCTTCATGACGACAGTGGGCAAAAAGAGGACATAACTGCGTACATCAAATCTGTTGTCCATTCAGACAGGATGATGCTGAGAATGAAGAAGGAGGACCAGAATCTGGTTGTTGATAAGCTCTCCCAAAATGTGGATGGCTCGTAAGCCGAGATCATGCCCATGATACCTCACATTAGATACTCACGTTATCACGTAGGTTCCGATGGGTCGTCTGCCAGGTTGACACGTTGCGTCACAGTCTTCCGATCAGCATTCGGCGTGTCATAGGTGACCTTCCACCGTCGTTGGATGAAACATACGAGAAAGCGTTGTTGGGCATTAATAAGGCTAAACGAGAATACGCACTACGACTCTACCAATGTCTAATGGTGTCTTTCCGCCCTCTGCGCGTCGAAGAACTTGCAGAGACTCTTGCCATCCGGTTCGATAAGGCGGTCACCCCTATGTTTAACGCAGCCTGGCGCCCAGAAAACGCAGAAGAAGCGGTGATGTTCACATGTTCTAGTCTCATCGCCGTCGTTTATAGGGGAGGCCACCAAGTAGTTCAATTCTCGCATTTCTCCGTAAAGGAGTACTTAGCATCCGACCGACTCTCGACAGCTGAAGAACGTCTTTCATACTATCACATCCTCCCAGAACCTGCGCATACCATCCTCGCACATGCAAGCCTCAGCGTCCTCCTCCAACTCAATGACAAGATCGACAGAGATACCATCGATCAATTTCCTCTCGCCCTATATGCCGCTCGGCACTGGGCCGACCATGCCCAGTTCGGGGACGTGTCATCGCACGTCCAGGAGTTAATGGAGCGTCTGTTTGATTCTGCAATGCCACATTTTGCAGCTTGGGTCTGGCTATACAACGTCGACCGTCATTGGATAGAACCAATGTCCGAGACACACCCGACGCGGCCTGAGGCTGTGCCACTTTACTATGCATCTCTGTGCGGGTTCTATGGTCTCGTAGAGCACCTCCTTGTTGTCCATCCACAAGACGTCAACGCTAGGGGTGGTCATCACGTGACTTCGCTGAATGCAGCGTTGAACAAAGGGCATGTGAAGGTCGCGCAGCTGCTATTGCAGCACGGTGCCGACGTGAACGCTACGGATGGCCAGTATCGGACCCCGTTACACATAGCAGCGGAATACGGAGACACCAAGGTCATACAGTCACTTATTGATCACGGTGCAGATACAAACGCAAAGGACTTCGACCAGAGTATCCCACTGTCTCTGGCATCGAGAACAGGAAAACGCGGGGCGGCCCAACTGTTATTGGAGCATGGCGCAGATGTGGGTCACCAGGATTCCATTGGTCAGACTCCGATGCACGGGGCATTGGATAATGGTCACGTCGACATCGCCCGCTTGTTACTCGATCTCGGCGCGGATGCTAGCGCACAGGGGAGAAATCTTCGAACTCCATTGCATCTAGCAGCGGGCCTGGGAGAGCTCGTACTCTCACAGTTACTCCTTGAACGTGGTGCGGAGGTGGATGTCCGGGACAAGATGGACTGGACTCCATTACACTTCGCATCGGAACATGGGGACCCTGAGATCCTGCGCTTTCTGATCAGCCAAGGTGCGAACCCGGATGCGCGGAGCAAAGATCAGGAAACCCCACTTTTCCTAGCATCACGAAAGGGAAAACTGGAGGCTACAAGACTGTTATCCGAGCATAGCACAGACATTGATTCCCAGGATTCACTTGGACGTACTCCCCTGCACGTGACAGTGGAAAACGGACACCTCGACATCGTCCATTTGTTACTCAACCAAGGCGCTGATCCTGACGCACAGGAGAAGAAACGTCAGACTCCGTTACATCTAGCAGCTGACCAGCAAATGTTTAAGGTCGCAGAGCTACTCCTTGAATGTGGTGCGGAGGTAGATGCCCGGGACGAGATGGACTGGACCCCGTTGCACCACGCAGCGCAACAGGGACATCCGGACCTTGTACGGTTGTTACTTGAACACCACGCGGATGTCCTTGCGCTCAATCAAAAGGAACATACATTCCTAGACGTAGCGTGGGCGAGTGGACACAAAGAGATCGTCGACGTTAACGCGCGATACGAGGGCGGTCAGACTGCGTTACATATAGCAGCGCAACATGGAGACACCGAGCTCATGAGCTGGCTGATCCACCGCAAGATAGGTCCAATACATCCGAGCGTCGAGGATGAAGAGCAAGAGACACCCTTGTTTCCGGCGTCGAGAAACGGAAAACTGGACGCTTTGCGGCTGCTCTTGGATGAGAAAGCAGAAGTGAATCACCGGGATTGGCAGAAGATGACGCCACTACATGGGGCATCCGAAAATGGGCACGATGCCGTCGCGCAACTGTTACTCGAACGCAACGCAGAAGTCAACGCGAAACACAAGAATGCCTGGACCCCATTACATCTAGCGTCACGTGCGGGACAAGGCAATGTTGCAAAGGTCCTCCTCGACAAAGATGCGGTGGTGAATGCGCAAAACGATTCTAACTGGACGCCATTACACATGGCATCACAAGAGGGGCATTTGGACGTTGTGCGTTTGTTACTCGCCCACGGCGCTAACGTGAACATCCAAAACGAGGCTGACGAAACTGCGTTACACCTGGCGGCGTTTTACGCTCACCTTGACGTTGTGCAAGTCTTGCTTGATCATGCTGCGAATCCGCAGATCAAGAACAAGAAGGGAGAGATGCCAGGGACCTTGAAATCGAAGGGGGGCAAGACGCTATTGGAGTTGACCTTGGAGAGAGGTTATGGTGATGACAGCATGGCGCGAATTCTGAAGCTCGCGTCTCTGGGTGGAGATGAACTGCGTGAAATACTGGTCGGAGAACCGGTTGGGGAGCCTCAAGTTGAAGAACAGCATGGGGAAGAGCAGATCAGAGAACGCGTGATGATACCTGAGTAGTGAGCGTGGCATTCGAAAATGATCCGAGTCTATCATGATACTTTCTTGTGGTCAGTTGTACTGTACTCCGCATGGCACTTGGCTCCTGCCCATACTTTTTATTTACCTCAAATTTTCGTATTTCACTTTTTGTCCTCTTGCAGTGGTCGTATTCGAGGCGCACATGTCGTAGAGCTGCGCAATGTAGCGTGATACTACAGTGCCACGGCTTTGACAGATTGCAGCGTTACCCACTGGCAGTACTAGTGGCATCAGATACAGTAGGATGTGATGAATGGACGACGACGCGCATATCTCCAAGTCACCCCCTAAGTCAATCATGCCCTATAGTTAAACTTTCTCCTGGACCGCTCTCTTGTCCTTTTCTCATGACCTGAAGTCCGCAGAATAGTATTGTTCCTGACTCGGAAACGTGGTTTAGGTTATCAGCCAGCGTAGGGAGTCATTCAGCGGTAGTTGATCGGCAAGCTCCGAGCTGATCGAGATAAAAATCTCACATACCGAGTCACACTGCTTCATACATCGAGATGATTCAGAAATCTACTGTACTGTATTTTTAATTTTCCTGAATGGCCAACAAACATTTTCGAAAACTCCAAAAACATTGCCACTGTCACAGGTTATCTTTGTCGAAAACGTGCCAAGAACTGGTGAAGTACAGAATAATCTCGTTATTCTGTATCTCACCAATTCTTGACGCGTTCATTGACGTCCATAAGCTAAGATGACCACAAAATAAATGTGCTGTATATTATCTGTATTCATTTCTATAGTAGGTGGCCATTCAGGACCATCCTGGCCCAGCTAGATCCACCAATCAGCTTTCAAGATTTCAGTATGTGACGCACATAGCTGAAAGGGCACCCAATTCGGTTCTGTTGACAATAGTCTTAGGACAACTAGCACTGTAATAGAGCATAACTATCATAGCACACAAAAAGACACATCAGGCGGACAAAAGCGAGAAGAGGTCAAGAGATATGAAAGAGCCTAGCGTCTATTACCTCTAAGCTCACTTGACAGGTTTGGTGACAGGTTTGGCCGTCCACCGTGGCGGAGGTGCCAGTACAGAATACCTACAAGGAGAAAACAAATAAATTTGGGTTTAGCCCGAACAGGGGTTTGCCATACCCTAATGTATCTCCTTTTCCCTTTTCTTTTTCCACGCGGATGTCGAATAATAAATCACCCGATGGCTGCTTCATAGAGATACTGCACCAATTACGTCGGCCCATGATGTAGTGACTCTTCGGTTTTGAACCATCGGTGTCTTTATCGAAGAGTGGAAGCTGATCGCAGGATGAATGATGCAGGTGTCTCCCCACAAACAAACTGCCGAATCTGACTCACCATTTCCTCATCCGTATCAAAATGATGCAAGGTTTGGTGTCGCTTTGTTGACAGTGAATTTACCAGAGTGAGCACGCCATTGGAGGTCTAGATGAATGTCAATAGATCGTCATATGTGTAAACACGAGGTGGCAAGCTGCGTAATAACTTACGGAGTGTTGACAATCGCACCTGAACGTGGGGGTAATTATGACATAACACACTGAAGTAAGCACCGAAACGCACTGGACACAACGTTGAGCATATATCGGTGATCTGATGTCGGTGGAAGCGCCGACGATCTCTTGCCCTTTTTCAAAGTTTTCAACACACCAACCGCCGCACAATGCACGTCACCACTTAAGAAGGAAATGCGGATTCGTCGGCTCAGGGCGTATAGTTGGAATCGTCTGATCAACTCATTGCGCTCGGCCTAGCAAAGTCGAATAAGCTGAAAATCATCGTCAAATGAAAATAAAGATAGACCTTATGATGCTTGGACGTCCAATGGTCGTTCTGCAAACAACAATCAGCTCGGAACAGTCAAGGAGAGAGCAAATAAGGACCAGATCGTCCAACAGCTCTGCATCACCATTGAACCTGTTCACAAACCCTTTCAATGTACCGAAAATTCCCGAACGCCCCAATGTAACAAGAGGATTGAATTTTGATGACAACGCGCTCTCCAAAAACACCATGCGAGGATACGCGATCGGAATCCCTATGTAAACATTCAGTCTCACTCGAGTGACCGTACAGATAGATGGGGAGGCATCACCGAGCTGTACAACGAGATGCTCGACCCTCGGTGGCAGTGCATACAGCTGCTCGAAGATCTTATTGTACTCTTCCTCACTACACACTCGCCCGAGCTTTCGTTCCGCTCTAATGGCGCAATAGCATCAAAATCATCATTCTCTCGACTTGTAATCGACCCACCTGCAGTCCAACATGAGAATCCAAGAAGTCGGGCCAAAAGGGCATAAAAATGAATGTGATAGGAAAGGCACGAATGGCCCTTGATTACCCAAGACGAGCGACTTGAAAGTGTGGGATTGATCATTTGTACCATCAACGTCAACTTCGCAGCACTGTCGGCTAAGTGATCGAAATAATAACTGTGTTTACGAACCGTTGATGAAGCATTGGAATAAGAGGAAGAAGAAGTATCCCCTAGATCCAATTCTTGGCGAAAAACGATTGTGAGATTTCCTTTATTCGTAGTTTAGGTAATACCTACGCCTTGAAAACTGGCCCGTTCTGCCAGTCATCAGGATCTAGCAATAGTCAGCAAACCTCGAGGAACCTGGAAAAGGTAATTTCACATACAGCTCCCAAAACCATCAATCTTCCACCTGTGTCAATGAGCGGTCTGAAATACGTTATACGCACACGCACCAAATCTATTGTGAGGCAGAGAGCCACGGGTTAGTCCAGAAGGTTCTCGTAAGCATGCTTCAACGAACCGTGATCATCTATAACGGGTGACTTAATGGGCGCCACATCGTCGATATTGCGCAACACTCACCTAACATGTTCAGCATAGGGCTAGAAAGTAGTCCTCGTCATCAAACCCACGTGACAGACCGCGAGAGACATACATTGAGCTATTGGCACGGGCGAACGCTCCACTACGAAATGTCTGGCAATAGTGACTGAATAAAAAACGGTCAATTGCGGATAATATCTCGTCTGATAGAGGATAGAGTCGCCTCTCTTCGGATTTTGGTTGATTTATCCATTCTTGCAATTCGGGTTCCCGGACGACACTTAGACAATTCTAACCCCGAACATACTGAAAATAAGCAGAATTACGCACCCATCACAATATAGTTGATCGCCGCCACCAATCAGCAAGTGGAAGGGCTGCTGGGCATGTTTTGCCAATAGGTCGACCCAAACAGGGTCGTATCCGGTCTGGAACCCCGGCCCGCGAAAGTCATCTGGATTCACACCGGCGCTGAACCCATTGCACTGCATAAATTGAGGCCACGTTACGATGCGATGACAATATTTATTCACTCACAGAATATGCAGCCAAACGCATCGTCTGATGATAACCCGGAATAAAGAAATCCAACTCGAGCCCATCGTTGATCGAATACTGGATCTTCATCTCAGATTCGGTAAGCGGGATTTGAATGAGGAATCTCCAAAAAGTGTATGTGCTAAAGATAACCAAAGCCGCGTGCCAAGAGTCAACCAAATAGGGGTTGTACATGCATGAATGAGTGAAACGCACCTGCCGCGTCCGCTATACACGTAAATGTCCCTACCGAGGACCTTCTGTTCTCGTACATTTGGGCCCTCAAGGTGTCCGTCGTATGCTTCACTCCCAATATGCGCAGCCAAGGGATCAGCTGGGTGTGGGCCTAGTTCGACGTCTTGGACACTGCATTGCTTATTGTGTTGAGTAGAACGTTTCGGGTCCCAGCGGTACTTGAGAGTCGGATACGGTTCATACGTAGACCCAGCATCCGCAGCTACGGATGACGTTCCCAACGACACGGTAGGAAAGGTGGGTCTTAGCGCCGGCCAAGAGAGCAACGAAAGGGGAAACAAAAGATTCAAAAGCACTTACTGACGATCAGCGCCGCGCCGCGCCATACGCCATGCACGTCGACAGTGTCATACCGCAGCAGAGGGCCGCACATGAATTGCAAGTGCGGTTGCATGATCCTTTTCCTAAGATTGAGAGTCTGAGAACGTTCGACGGGGCTGAGCCGCGCGAGGGGATTGTCTTCTATCGACGGGCGTGCGCCACCCTGAGGGGCAGGCGAGACCGACTCGGAAGGGGCTGGAACGGATGGATAACCAGTTTGTTGGAGGGGCGTGCCCAGATAAGGGGTAGGCATAGGAATGTTCATCTGAGCACTACCGTCTCCGTTGGCGTAAGGTTGTTGAGTTGGGAGTGGAGAGGGATATCTCGGCTCAGGCATTGCCCAGCCTCCGATGAAGGGATTCTCTATCGGCTCGACCTGCAGGACGGGAGGAAAATGACCATCGGGACCTCTGGTTGCAGGTGGGGCAGCATCCTGAACGAATACGAATACGGACGCGTAAGGTGAATAGGCGCAGAGGCTTGAGCCACACTCACCTCATGTGCAGCCCGTCTGCGAGCCCGCCATCCTGCGTTGTCCATGTTATTCTCAAAGTTAAGAGGATAGGATTAATTGGAGTAAAAGTAGAAGAGAAGGGGGATGGGAAGAAGGTTCCGATGAGCTGACATTTTGCATACGGCAATAGCCACTGCATGCATCTCCGAGCGGCTACTGTACTCATACCTAGCCTGAGTAGACACACGACACTTTTTCACTCAATTCAATTGAGACTTTCGATCTGATCTGATAAAATTAGCTTCGCTTTCTCCGCGGGCTATTCGTGTCCATGCGCCCAATCAAAATACCCGTACAACCGTCAATGCATTCCCTGTACTCCACCTTACAGGCTTACAATAAGTATGGTATGTTAAGGAATGGCGTCCGTGAACACAAGCAAGTAGAGTTAGAAACGAAATTAGAACACACAAAACACACGCATCCCAGTGCCGATATAGACTAAAATGATAAATCAGAAACGAGCGGAAGACCGGCGGCAGGAAACAGAAACTTCATATGGCAGCTAACACAAGGTGACCACGAAGAAGATATATATATATTCACGCTGAAACAGCGCGTATATACTCATTCATTAGCAACCTATAACGGATCAGCCAACTCAATAAGGGGAATAATGAAAGAACGTCGCACCCTCAACACGCGGTTTCCAATGTTATATCCATAATCTTCGTCATCGGCAAGGCTCGCACGCGCGGGTTCTTCACGCCCGTGCGCGAAGGGACTAGCCTCATACTGCTCAGCCACGTCCTCGTGTTCGTCCTGAGCACGAGGTGCAGGAAGACCGGGCGAGTGCGGGTTATCCAGCGATACAGACGGTTGATCCTGATATCCGCTGTACACATCCCCGTCTCCTGCCGGGGTATACCCTGAATACCGTGCCTTTTCGGGAGGGTATGGCCTGTCTTGGCCACCCGGGTATGTTGGGGCAGCTGCCGGCATCGGGTAATTTTCCGCAGTTGTTGGCAGCGTGGATGTCCCTTGGCTTTGGCTACGCATGAGCCCACTCACCCCAGATTGCATCGGGAGATTAGCCAAGCGGGTTGACGGTGCACGCGTCACAGCATACGGATCACTGCCAGACATCCCAGCGGCTTGAAGCATATCATACGTCGTGACCTCTGGGCCTCCACCTCCGCGAACACTCCCTTGATTCCAGGAGCGTCTCGACTCGGTCATTTCGTATTGCTCAGGCGGATTGGTTAGTGCTCCAAACGGATCTTGCATTCCACTACGCAGGCTGCGTCCACGAGCTCCAATGCCAGCAGCACCGGACCCTGGGCCACCCGCATTATTGGGCATGTCGAATGAAGTAGATATGTCACCTAGGTTGTTGCGAGACCGCTCGTGGGAAAGAGGCGGTTGGTTATATGTCCCGTGACTAGTTTCCGAGTATTGAGCGTATCCGGTGCCCGTCCCTGAGGTATAATCAAAGTCATCAAAATCGGGGGCCTGAGCTGCGGCTGCGACTGCGGCAGCCTCATCAATCTCGCGATCAAATTTACGAGCACGACGTCGGCGGACGAAGCTGGTAAGGAGGACGAAGATAAGAACGAGGGCGATAATGCCAACAACAGAGAACACTCCAGCAACTGCGCCTGTGTTATGAAAGAAACTGAAACGATAGTTAGCAGAAGTCTCGAGAGTTTCGGAAAAGAGAGCTGGCTGCGGAACAGCATGCTTCCACGTATGTGTTCGACGAACACGGAAGATCCCGTGAGAAACACTCATCACCCGGAGTAGGTGCATGTGAAACACCCCAGGCGACCGCGCTTCGGAAAAAACCGCTTCTCGAAGCCTCACATTTCGCGGGCACAACTCATAATGATGGGATGATAGAAGATGTACTCACCTAGTGGAGGACGACCGTGTCAATTGGGACTCTGTGGGTGTAGAGGCTGGCACAGTAACAACCGAAGTTTGCGTGTAGACTTGACCATCCGACGTTTGGAGGACATAAGAAATGCTAGACGTCAAGGAAACCTTCGAAGAGGACTCGGAAGTGGCCTTTGCCGGGGTGGAGGATGACGATGTGGCACCCGCAGAACTGGATGCTACCTCTTTCGAAGACGAGCTGGAAGGCGCATTGGCAGCGGGGGTGGAGGAACTAGATGGTGCTGCCGTTGACTGTGGTGCCGTCGACTGCGCCGGCTGCGAGGTGGGTGTCGGAGTGGGACTCGCAACCGTGGGGGCAGCACTCGATTCAGCTGTAGTGGCTGCTGCTGTCGTCACCGGAGCCTGACTGTGGCGTAACGTGTCAACATTGGAATCGCACTATGCACAACATGACCTACGACGTGGGTGCGGCTAATATACCAATTAGACAGCATTCTGAGAAAATATGATAGAGCACGTACCAGCAGATGACATGGTATCAAGTTAAGGACGGTAAGGAATGTGGGGGTAACGCGAAGCGACGAAAATATCAGGGAGGCGTGATAGCGCGACAAGTAGGGTCTTTAGAAGGCAAGGTATTGAGAGGGGAGTATCATGGGGCTTGGGCTGAACTAGCCGGTGCTACCTTTGCCAACGTCACCACAAGGATGTCGTCGTCGTTGTTGGTGGAAGGTAAAAGTTTGTGTAGCGCTTACATAACCCAAAATTTCGCACCGGAGAAAAAAAGGGTCATTGGAAATTTTTGAGATGGTCTGATGTACTGTAGGGTACTGTACATGATCGCGGAAAGGGGACATTGCATTTCGTTAGCTTCAAGTGGGGGATCCGGAGTGAGTCGTCTCGTGTTAAGTAGTATAGACGGCGCCATACTAGGGCGCAATGGCCACTACTACATTTATCACTGCCACTGAGCGTCTGCAACGTGCAGGGCTAAGACTAACATGGTGATAAATAAAATACCCGATATGTAACAGGCAATCGGAATACTGTACGTGATACAGTACGAAGAACGATACAGTACGGGAAAATGAATGGGTGGATATGGCGCTCATGACGTCTTTTGCCGCTGGGCTGGTCTTGGGCCATCGTCTCCCTCTACCTCGCTCTCGTCTTCTCCTGGCGCGCTTTTGAGGCCCTTCATCTTTCGTGTTTGTAATTTTGTCAGGTCTTGTTTCGCAATATGCACACGACCGCGCAAGTCGCCCATCTCGTCCACCTCGAGGTTCTTGCGTTTTTTGCCGAGCCCTTTCTCCACGTCCTGCTTCTTTAGTTTTGGTCGGCGAAGCGCAGCCTTCCAGAGTTCTGGGTCTGCTGACTGATGTCGACGTAAGCTCAGGTCTAGGGAAGGCCCCATAGGGACCAGCTCAACTCGCGGTACGCGCTGGCCCGAGGCAAGTAACTTGGTAGTGTAGCCCCTGACATACACAGCGGGTAGGGGGCCTTCAGTTTGGGCATCGGGTACAGATGCAAGTTTTTCGGATGATGGAGCAACCGTGATACTGATGACATGCTCGAGTCCCGAGAGGTAGATACTCTCGATGACCTCTCCATTGAAGAGGTCCATTAGCAGTGATTTCAACTGGATGAATCGTGGGTGTGTGTCAAATAATTCCGAAGCGAAGTGTAACATGGGCTTGTGTCCTGGTTGTGGTTTGGGTGTCTACACGTGTCTTAGGCAACCAATAGTAAAAGATAATATGCCATGATATCGCACCTTGAACTCATCCATACTAACAAACTGGTCCACACCCAGTTCACACATGTCTAATAGTCTCCCGTTAAACATGCGAGCGATAGTTAGGCCATTCGGTCGCTTTTTGGTGCTTTGTCCAAGTAGGAACATGGACGCATCATTTTTATGTGCCCAGAATTCTAGCGATGTCGCATCCTCGAATGGACGCACGACATTTTTTTTTGAGAATGAAATTGCATGAGGTCGCTTAAGTGCCATCTTCATGTTCCCAGCAGAAAATAAGAATCATGTTATTCCGGGAATAAAACTGTTCAAAGCTGAATACGGACCAGATCTTTCATGGCACCGTTGACAACTTCACCGGTGTGGGTACCACGGACAAAGATAACTGTACGTGGATCCTCGACTTCCTTCGATTCACGAGCTTCCAGGGCCCGTTTGGATCGCGCATTCTTGGGCTTTCTGATTGTGGGTTGGCCGTCAACATTTTCAACAACGCCTAAATGGGAATTGTCACAAACACTACACGAAGCATATTTGGGAAGCCCAGTTGCAGTACGTCTTTAGCTTTCTTCGGTCGCGCAGTGGTGGCACAAACAAAGCAGAAAGAGGGCTAGATGACTGTCAGTACTATATCGTTCTTGATCATCCGCAAATTCGCTTAGTACCGGCAGCACGGCGGCCCGGTCTTACATGACTTGCAGCGATGAACAGAAATACGTTTGTATAAATGCGACTAATGTATCTGCTCCTTTAAAGCAGAGACTAACCAACATGCTCCACAACCGTAGTAACGAGTTTCCCATCCTGAATCTTGGTGAGCAGCATCTCAGGGACAGGCTTTTCGTCAAAAATGCCATCCTCTTCGCCCTCCACTGGTAAGCTGATGTTTATACTACTACACTTTGCCGTCGTGATCTCCGCGCTCAAGCAGTCTTTACTGAGGAAGATCTGCCCCGAGTCAGTCGAGTCCAGTTGGATTGTCGGTGCGGAGCCCGTGATTTGAAGTGTAAACGAAGGTGAATTGGTCACAGAAACTGACGCGATCACGGATTCCACAAGAACGGACGTTTTTGTGCAGTTAACTATAAAGCGATTGAGTGCCAGCTTCTCTGAAGCCGGCTTAGCAATACGCACTTATCGTCACAGCATTGACCTTTCCTTTTATAAGTATCGTCGAGTTCTTGCAACCGAACAGGTTCACGACTTGACTGAGTTCTGCCTTCTCCAAGGTTAACGCTGCCTCGTTTTCTTGGTACTCCTACAATCGACAATAGTCAGTGTCAATTCAATAGTGATGTATATCAAGACGCGTACAATCGCCCATTTGTTGCCTTCTAATGCGAATTTCGCGGGCTTCTTTCCCATGAGCGCATGGGGTTTTGCTGGTCTAACCGGCTTCTTTGGGGCTTACGACAAGACCAAGCATGTGAGCCATCACATGTAAGGGATAATACGAGCGATGCGCACCAGTAGACGATCCAGGCGATCCAGGCGATCCAGACGACCCAACCGTGCTCGGAACAGTAGAGGACGCACGCAATGCGGGATTTTTGTGCGTCATCTCACTTTTATCAACCTTACGTAGACTCTTTGTCACTTCTGAACCACGATTAAGCTCGGCGAACACTGCCGCAACACCGCCAGCAGGTGCGGCGGTGGGAGCTGTAGATAGTGCGGGCGGTGGCGGAGGCCCAGGAGGTGGAGGCGGAGGCGGGGAGGCGGAACACCACCGCGGCGGCGGAGGGTGGTGCGGCGGCCTTGTACTCGGAGATAGATATGCCCTATAATATAGTAGTTTATCAACCCATATGCGGCAAGGAGACGCGTGAATTTGCGTGCCTTTGCATTCCAGACAAGACCCGTAGTATGGTGTTCCATCACGTACTGCTTCATATCGTCAAAGATGGTAGTGAATGCTCTGACCCATTCGACGTGCGTCTTATCTCTGCCCAGGAAGAGTAAGTGCGGAAACAATAGGGCTCATGTCTACCCACTTTTCCTTGAACTCTTTGATAATACGATTCCCATAAAATTGCGTTGCATCCTTTATTTCCGTCACGTATGGTCCGGGCTTGTTTTCCTGTAACATCGTTATGAGCCACCGACAACTCAAGCACGGAAACCAGAAAGAAGTAATACCACTGTGATCCAAGCTACAGCAGGAGACCCTTCCGCAACTAAGCTCAAATGATTGAACCAGTCACGATCTTTCCGGTTGGAGTCCTTAATTGATGAGATTGCCTCGATGTCACCTTGAAGATCACTCAATAGCTCCGCAAATGCAGCCTGATCCGGCTTTTTGCAGATGGCAGCGATACGAATGATGCCTCCGAGGTTAGTGTAGAGCCGCTCAACAAGCTTCGCCTTCGACACGGGTTGAATTGCATGGTCAAATCATATAAGGAACGCTACGCACCTGCTCAACGACACTGGCGTTGGGGAAAACCTCCGTTAGCTTGACAAACGGCTGCACTCTCCCTTTCAGGATCTGCTCGTAGTAAGCTACGACACTTCGAGGGTTTTCGGTGACTTGGGTCTGTACGGGGGCAGGCGGTGGTACGGGGGCGGTGGTGGCGGCTGTAGTTGTGGTGCTTGCTGGAGTAGGTACGCTTGAGGATGGGGGCGCTCCTTTGCCCGAGTGTTCGTAGAGGTCCTCTAGCCGAGACGTGACGGCCTCCAGCCTTCACAACATAAGATGAGCAATCAGTAACGAATGATGTTTGTACGTAGGCTACCGTTTCAACACAGTCGATATATTGATGCTTGACATGATATAGACGTTCACTGGAGACCTAGAAAATAGAAAAAAAAATACTGTATGTGGAATAAGGACGAGGAAAGCTATTGCCTCAGCGCGTCGTCCCGCGCGCAGCAATCGAGCGCTTGTTTACTCCGACCCCGAAAGGCTAACTACTGATTCCTCCGTACGAAGCCTTTCTTTCTTCTTTGCCTTTTTCCGTCTCCTCCGTTCTCTTTCCAGATGTTTGGCCCTTTTCATCTCTTTCTTCGATAGACCGGGATTGTTGATGTCATCGAGCTACACGTACATCATCATTACCTCTGTCAATGTGTGTGAGAAAGAGTCTACCAGACCTTGTCTAGCAAGATTCGTCGCGCAATCTTTCTGTTCTGCTCCAGAGAGCGCGTTTCTTGACACGATACACGGATTCCCGTGGGTTTATGCAACAACTGGACGTTATTCTGTGTCTTGTTTATAGATTGCCCGCCAGGGCCGCCACCTGTACTGTATATTAGAATTTGAGCCAAAGTAATTTCTATGTGTGACACACACCTCGGACGAATGACTCATCTAGATCGCTCTCATTGAGCACCGGAACAAGTCTTTCTTTGTGTGCCTTTTTCATTTGAGAATAAAATCTCGGAACAGCTACACTTTGAACGTCCGAACTATCGAATCATCTGTATTGTAGCTCATCATCCAAGATCATTATAACGTGCACGACAAGCTCACTCCACAGTGACTACCTTGCCCTCCTTCCCTCGCCGTCTTCGGGGCATCTCTACCATATTTTCCGGGTTTTTTATGGTGTCGTTGTCACCAAGCTCCGTGTGTTCAGTAATGCGTATTTCTACACGCCCAAATGAAAACCTCGAGCGATGCGAAAACAAAAGCCTGCACGTACTGTATGTATCCGCGTTTTCCTCTCCGGGTTGCTTGTGCAAACGTTCTGCCTGGACGATATTTTTCCTCAAAAAATCTGCGATTTCCCGTCCGAGCTTCAAATTATTCTTGAAAGTCTCCTCATCCGTGACAGAATATTGTTCTAATGCATCTTTTCTAATCTTCTGTCGGAATGCTTTTACAAAGGCGTTAGAGGGTCAACACGACATTCCGCAAACACCTGGGCCATACCTAAAAGCACGGGTGGGTCGCCTTCCGTGTCAAGAAGTATAAATATGTGACAACGTTGTTCAAAAATGAAACCACCACACCTGCGAATGTTGTCGTTGAGGCACGCCAGAGGTCGCGATAGACTGAGCGAGCAGCTGCACGCAGCGGTGGGGAAAGGGAATGGGACATTGACGGAACAGTGTTGAGACTGAACCGTGGGAATCCGTTTCCCGAAAGCGGTGCCAGCGATGATCGTTGAGATATGCAGATCTGAGATCTATAGCAGGCGCAAGGCTCACACCTTTTTTGGACGCTTCCACTCGAGTGGTGTTGGCCTCCTTGTTCTCATCTTTTCTGACAATGATACGCTCAACCATGGCACTAATTTTCCAATTATATGATACTACATCCCCTCGCACACCTACCTCTAAAATATTAGAACTGCATCATTAATTTTGCGATCGAACGAGGTAAAGTTTATCTCGTCGAATCTCCGCTGAGCCGCGTCTCTCAAATCACCGAACAAGTTTGCTTCATCGCAGTCTGCATTCTTCGCCACTCCTGCACACCATTTAACTCATTACAAGAAGTAAATATGCTCCCTTGAGTGATTGTGCAAAGGGGCTTCAAGTCTCACGTGATCTAAGAGTAGAGTTTGTTGACTGCAACGCAAACGTGCCGGAGTTTCAACGTCTCTTTCCTGTAAACCACCACCATCGCTGCTACCCCTCATCCGCTCTGCTTATTCAGTTCCAGGTGTCTCAAGTAACATCCGCGCTTCATACCAGCATATAGTCCTGTATTTTCTGTGCCCTCAAAAGCGATGCCTCCTGCGAAGAAATCGTCTCCTTCCAAAGCTCCAAAGAAGGCAGCCACCAAGTCTGCCCCAACTCACCCTAGTTGGACCGATATGATCAAGGTGCTTACAACTTCCACAATTCACTCTATACCACCCTCGCTTGTTATTGGAGGGTCTCGGCCTTTCACCGAGCTCTGTGTCATCGTTGTCTAGATAGTTTTCCTAAAAAGGGGTAGATCTTACACCGGTCATTGCCGTGCCGGCGATATCTGTATCCTGTGTCTCCCACACCGTGCCATCTGCGCCAGTTGTCCTATCATCCCTTTTTTAGTTGTGAAATCGGGGTGTGGAGGAAGGCTGATTATCATATTGCTCTTATAGGAGTGCATTTCCAGTCATCCCGAGGATTCGCGACTTGGCGTTTCTCGCCCTCAAATCAAGAAGTTTGTTCTTATTCCATGTTGTGGCGACATCTGTTTGAGCTCAGATATGCTTCAGATTCGTGGAAGAGACGTATAAACTAGAGATGGGAAATGCTCAAAATACACAACTGAGCAAGGCGATCACTGTTGGTTCTGACAAAGGCGTCTTTTATCTTCCCAAAGGTTTCAAATTTTTCTGTCCCTTGGTGCCTTCGTCTCAGTATCCTTTTAGGGCCATCTGGACGTGTGAAGCTTGCCCCGAAAATCACCAAAGTCAACGATGACGCAAAAGAGGTGAGTTCGGGCCATGTAGAGCCTCGGGGCTGTCCTTGATTGAGCGCCTCAGAACAAGCCTACCTCGAAGTCGAAGCCCCCTACCACTAAGGCTGCTTCGAAGCCGACAACAAAGCCAGGATCAAAGTCAAAGACCTCAACAGGCAAGTCGACCACAACCACCAAGTCCTCCACTAGTCGCAAACCGAAGGCCCCGGCTACCAAACCGTCCTCAGCGAAGACAACTAAGAAATCTACCGCCACTACCAAGCCCGCGAAACCTGCGGTTAAGCCATCTACAACAAGGAAATCGGGGACAGCCCCAAAGAAGACATATGCTGGCAAGAAGGTTGCCCCTGAGAAGAAGGCCAAGTCCAGCAGTGGTCGGGGGAGTGCTAAGAAGGTAGGAGAGGTCGGAATGGCTAGGCTGTGGCGTAAATTAATTGGGAGTACAGGCCGTCACGGGGGGAACCACCACGAGCAAGGCATCCAAGGCCAAGACGGCGTCAACCAAGAAAGGGAGTTCCAAGACGAAGGTAAGCGCCCAAGCGGAAGAGAAGATGGTCTTCCTTGTATTTTGCTCACATTTGTCATCTAGGCTGCGAAAGGGGCCTAACCGAATCGCGTTGTTAGGTCATGGGATGGGTAAAACCTTGCCCTATTTCCCGTGGTGACAAGCTGCTTCTTACTCGTTTGATGCTGTGTTCTGTGCTTTTAAGTTGTTGAATTTCCCGAACGCTGTACGGGCTATCCGACCACTATGTCGTATGCGATCTACTATGTCGGTTTTATTTATGTATTTACGGGTGCGATGTCTTGTTTTGTCACGGTGTACTCTAAATTATCTTCGAATGTATTCGAGGATACGCCCAATCTATGGTCGAATTGAAATAACAATTCAGCGAGAGTTAGTGATGCTATGATAGTGGTGACGAGGAATTGACTTCTGTGGGTTGGATTCTGATTAGATCCGATTCTTCATGTACGTGTCACCGGTATCGAAGTTTCTTCGACATTTCCTTCGACCCTTCTTCGCCCCCCTCTCCCCAATTAATTCGTACGTTTCGTACCACTCCTACTATTACATCGATCGGTGATTGCCGAGTGTGTCGATACGTGTACTTGCCCCGCTTACCAGACTACGTGTGATATACACGGCCACTGACGCGTCTGATACGCCAACACGGCATACGCAACCACTCGATTCAATTGACGGTGCGGTGAGTGCACCGAAAGAGCAAGAGATAATTACTGTAAACTTGATGAGTCAACCGTCCGCCGATTTCCAGTTTTTGTGTTGTGCGCGGGAGAATCTGTCTTTTTTTTTCTTCAGATGGTGAATAATGGGAGATCGATCGGAAAGAAGCGACATACAGCAGTACGTGATTATGATCCTCTCTGTGGATCTGGATCCATGGTACTAGTGGTGGGTTGCCAGTGCCAGTGGGGGGCGCCGCGTCCGCGAGTGACATTGTTCGTCAGTAGTACTTAAAGTACGTGGCGCGCCACTGCATCCCATGAGCTCATGAATCCACCACGTTCTTGCGCTGGACGCGTGGTTCGTAACGTTCCCTTTCGCCCTCACGTCGTACATTATTTGCTTACTACTGAGTCTGTCTGTACAGTTCCTCCCACTGACATTGAATTTCACTGCCGGGCCGTCTTCTTTTCCCAATTCTTTTTCATCGCCTACGGATCGTACGCGTACGCGACGAACCCGGTCCCCTTGCATGAAGCGCGGGCCACCGATAGTACATATACAGGCCGCATCGATACCTCGAGGAATGACTTGATGACTCCCCGACTCCACTAAACTTTTGGGGCTGGAGGCCCAGAGCCTAAGGTCCCTGGTCCCTCACACCCCTGTAGAATAAAAGTAGCGTGATCTGACTACCCTCGCTCGATGCGTTTCTAACCTCCCCACCCTGGCAGCTCAGCTACCAAAGTCTCCACGCATAGATCAGCATCACCATGCGTGCATCTGATGTTCTGTGGTGTCTGGAGTGGAGTGGAGTATCTCGCCAGCCGTGCGACCCATTCTTCCGACTGACATACATGTTTGCCAGCTGGTTCGGTTTTTCCAAGGTTTTTTTTTCAATTCGACCAGATGAACTACTGGGTCAGATCACGGTAAAGACATCTTTCACGCTCCAAAGGTATTAATGGTCAACATGTCCATCGATATTCAACAAATGCCAGACATAGAGTCAGAATCAACTGTAAGCTGAGTCCAACAATGGGCTAGCATAACTTGAAAGTGAAATGTAAATCATGCAAATGGCATTTCGAGTCGTACGGGGTGTTCATTGACATAATATAGAACAAAACGTAGACGAGTCCGTGTGATAATAAATGGCTAGTGAAAATTAAATATTAAATATCGAAGCGTCAATGGTGTGAACACCATTCACAACGAAAGAAAACGCTAGGGATAGAAGAATGACCAGAAAAGTCATCGGGCCTAACAAAGGATAAATAGGAAAAAGTCCAAAATATTCATGGCGCGAGTGTCATTCGCACGGGGGCGTCCAGCGCAGACTCCCTTCAAACAAAGTCTAGATAAACCTAGGTTAATAACGGCAATGTAGCAGTAATTAATCCATGGACACCTACAGTAATTGCTAGTAAACTTGACGTTATTAGAACTCCCAGGGGTGCACTGCTAGAAAGACGTCAACTAAACAGGACAGACACAAGCCGAGAGAGAAGCTTACACCAGATGGCGGCTGGCCGCCCACTGTGTTAACACCGTAGATGATCCCACTGTTTGCCCAACCACTCGGCGACGTCTTGTACTCCACCCAATTGACGTTAGAAATCCCATTGGACGAAGGAACACTCTGAACCTGCTGTCCGTACATGATGGCATTCTCGTTGTTCTCATACAAGTTGAGGTTCCAGATAGGGGTAACGACACCATTCTGTAGAGTGGAATAGAGTACACCGTATACCTTGATCTGGACTCGGATGGCGGTGTCCACAACTATCATTTCTCGGGAGATCCCTGACGAGTCGTAAGAAGGGTTCCAAGAGTTGTAAGCATCACTCGGAATGGCGGAGAGCGGCGTTTGCTTGTCATATAAGCAAGAGATGTCATACATTTGAGCATAGGCTCCAACATATCTAGTACCGGATCAACATCCCGTCAGTTGGCTTTCAAAATACAGTCAGGTGGGACTCACTCATAAATGCCTTTCGAGTTGCAAGTATAGTTTTGCGACCCCACACCCAGCATGACCATGCTAGGAGAGGATGAGATGGGATTGAATGACTGAGGTAGAGTCACGGCCGATGCAGGAACAGCGCAAGCGCCTATGGGATTGTCTCTACGGGTGGGTAAGGCCAGAGCAGCAGTGGCTAAGAGAAGTGATAAAAGTGACAGAGCAATCATTATGATGAATGTGAACTGGGAATAAGATGAGAGTGACAGAATTGGGAATTAGAAGGAACATTGGAGGTAGTAGGATGTCTGAAGCATGGGGTGTTCCGCATGGGTCGTTTTATAGGATTTTAGTTCGGCCACACAGCCCTCAACGGGGCCTGGTAAAGTGGAAGTTGAACGCTTCAAGGAGTCAGGGTAGAGGCTAAGATGGCCAACGAAAGGCGGAACAGTAATTTTCACAACTTCACCCAAGTTGACCACCGCATAAGCATTCGAAGGCGGTGAAACATCATGATCCCCCAATTCAGTTAGTCTCGTCGCTCACTTAGTCTCGTCGCTATAGATGTGTCATCGCGTAGTTCATGACTGAATGTAGAGACTCGGCCACCTGCCAGTGTGCGGCCTGCCGAGGGTCAAAACGAGCGCGCTGACCGGGTTGCTCTAGCTGGCTCGGCGCATAACGGGAGAAAACGTACATATACTGTGGCTGGCTGAGCCTTGGCACACGGCGGCCCAGAGCCTGTGTCGGGCGGGCAGCCAAAAATGAACGTAAATGAACGTACGCAACGCGCATACTGTGTAGTAGTACCTACGCGACCGCCTCTGTACCCCGTTGTACGCGCTGCGGAATACAAATTCGGATTTAAAAAAAAAACGCGTTACACTGGTCCGCGGAGAAGTCTGTCCCAGAGAATGAACGTGATCTGTGAGAAGGGCTCTAAAGACAAAGAGGCAAAACAACATCGTGCACTATACCATCGATACTATTCCAACAATCATGCGTCTCTGTCCTCGCTCTCTTTATTGCGCTTCCTGCAGCAGTATATACAGTAATAACCACCCAACAGCGCTCCGCTCGAAGATGAGTTCTGCTATAGTAACAGTGATTGCTGACGCATCTGCTCTTACTCGTAGGTTAACGAGCAGAAGACAGACGCACCGTCTCTGATGAGCAAGAAGTGAGAGCTGCAAATCATTTCGAGATGACCGAAATGTTAGTTGAGTGTCTATTGAACGCGCTGAGCATGTCAACAGTGATCCACAGTAGAAAACGCGGAGTCCCAGGTTCTGTGTGGAACGTAAGCCGCGTGAGTCACTGTACAGTAGCATAGTGGGTGCAGAAGACGGTAAAATGGCAGATCTATCATAGCAGACCCCAATGAAATCCAATTCAGTCGGCTATTTTATCTGATTGATCAGTTTTCTCCAACTGAATTGGATTTCATTGAGGTCTGCCTGCAGATGATCATGAGGGCGTCATGGGCGTCATGGCAGTGACAAAATCGCGCAAAGTACACCGCATCATACTGTATGGGGGATTTCAACTGTAATTTACAGCTTTGGAGTGCGTTTGGCAACCGCATCTTGTAAAAGCATCCCTGCCAATCAAAAACAGACTGCTTTTGATCTGGCATGATTTGGCATGAGCGCTTTTGGGAGGCGTGTTTGCCGAACGCGCTCTTAGCAGTTTTCAGTTACAACCGATTTCCGAACGATAGGCCCTTTCGCGACGGCCTTGTTTATACCTTTGTTTGGTCCGATCATGACATGCCGATGTGCCGAACTATGGATCAGAGATCCACAAGGTAGTGGTTTTTTTGGCACGGTGACTATATCGCATGATTGAAAGGTGATTAAACTGGTTGTAAGTACTGTATTTCTGGGATGTATAAAGATTGTGTATGTACAAGAAGGACTAGAAGAGCGGGACGGTCGGATGTCTGATGACACAGGTTCATAATCTCCAAGGGCACTGAAGCCCTTCAAGGTGGACGCGCGCGGGGAATATCCTCCTGGTTGGAGTGCCAATCTTCACCAAACATGAGCCCTGCAATGACTGCAATTCTACTCCTAGGATCATAGCCAAAAGTGTTATAGTCGCAAGGCAATCGCAAGGTCGTTCCCGAATCGAGAACCTGTGTCGAGAAACGATGCCCTATAAAGCGCCATCAGGTGTGCACGGACCATGTAGAATTGTATACCCGGCCATCAACATCAATTGAGAGGTTGAGAGGGCATTCCAACAGGTGTTGTCGTTGTGGATGACGGTGAGCAAGTGTGATGAAGATCTTCGATCCATGGTTCGGCACATCGGCATGTCATGATCGGACCAAACAAAGGTATAAACAAGGCCGTCGCGAAGGGTATCGTTCTGAAATCGGCTGCAAGTTAATAGCACTTTATCCCGTTACGCTCCGAGTCAGAGAAACCAGGACAGTGCGCTCGTTTTGACCCTCGGCAGGCCACACTGGTGGCCGAATCTCTGCATCCAGTCATGAATTACGTCTATAGATCGACGAGAAGACGGTCATGATGTTGCGCTGCCTTCGGATGCTTATGAGGCGGTCAACTCGGGTGAATCACTGTTCCGCCCTTCGTTGGCCATCTTAGCATCTACCCTGACTCCTTGAGGCGTTCAACATCCTCTTTACCAGGCCCCGTTGAGGGCTGTGTGGCCGAACTAAAATCCTATAAAACGACCCATGCGGAACACCCCATGCTTCAGACATCCTACTACCTCCAATGTTCCTTCTAATTCCCAATTCTGTCACTCTCATCTTATTCCCAGTTCACATTCATCATAATGATTGCTCTGTCACTTTTATCACTTCTCTTAGCCACTGCTGCTCTGGCCTTACCCACCCGTAGAGACAATCCCATAGGCGCTTGCGCTGTTCCTGCATCGGCCGTGACTCTACCTCAGTCATTCAATCCCATCTCATCCTCTCCTAGCATGGTCATGCTGGGTGTGGGGTCGCAAAACTATACTTGCAACTCGAAAGGCATTTATGAGTGAGTCCCACCTGACTGTATTTTGAAAGCCAACTGACGGGATGTTGATCCGGTACTAGATATGTTGGAGCCTATGCTCAAATGTATGACATCTCTTGCTTATATGACAAGCAAACGCCGCTCTCCGCCATTCCGAGTGATGCTTACAACTCTTGGAACCCTTCCTACGACTCGTCAGGGATCTCCCGAGAAATGATAGTTGTGGACTCGGACATCGCCATCCGAGTCCAGATCAAGGTATACGGCGTACTCTATTCCACTCTACACAATGGTGTCGTTACCCCTATCTGGAGCCTCAACTCGTATGAGAACAACGAGAATGCCATCATGTACGGACAGCAGGTTCAGAGTGTTCCTTCGTCCAATGGTATTTCTAACGTCAATTGGGTGGAGTACAAGACGTCGCCGAATGGTTGGGCAAACAGTGGGATCATCTACGGTGTTAACACAGTGGGCGGCCAGCCGCCATCTGGTGTAAGCTTCTCTCTCGACTTGTATGTCCTGTTTAGTTGACGTCTTTTTAGCAGTGCACCCCTGGGAGTTCTAATAACGTCAAGTTTACTAGCAATTACTGTAGGTGTCCATGGATTAATTACTGCTACATTGCCGTTATTAACCTGGGTTTATTCTAGACTTTGTTTGAAGGGAGTCTGCGCTGGACGCCCCCGTGCGAATGACACTCGCGCCATGAATATTTTGGACTTTTTCTTATTTATCCTTTGTTAGGCCCGACGACTTTTCTGGTCATTCTTCTATCCCTAGCGTTTTCTTTCGTTGTGAATGGTGTTCACACCATTGACGCTTCGATATTTAATATTTAATTTTCACTAGCCATTTATTATCACACGGACTCGTCTACGTTTTATTCTGCCCAGTATTATGGTCACTGAACACCCGTACGACTCGAAATGCCATTTGCATGACCTTCATTTCACTTTCAAGTTATGCTAGCCCATTGTTGGACTCAGCTTACAGTTGATTCTGATTCTATCCCTTGCGTTTGCAGAATATCGATGGACATGTTGACCATTAATACCCCCTGGGAAGCGTGAGAGACGTCTTTACCGTGAATAGTTCATCTAGTTGAATTGAAACAAAAAGCCTTGGAGAAAAACCGAACCAGCCGGCAAACATGTATGTCAGTCGAAAGAAAGGGTCGCACGGCCGACGAGATACTCCACTCCACTCTATACACCGCAGAACATCAGCATGCACGCATGGTGATGCTGGTCTATGCGTGGGGAATTTGGTAGCTCAGCTGCCAGGGTGAGAAGGTTAGGAACCTATTTGTATCGAGCGAGGGTAGTCAGATCAAGCTGCTCTGGGGCCCCAGGGGCCGACCTGGAGTTCTTGCCCGGGGCTGCGCTCCCCTCCAGACAGAAAAAGAGGCTGACTGTTAGCGAAGGATAAAATAATATTGACGTAGTGAAGACAGGAACTACAGCGTTGCCTACTAGTATGTGCCACCGCGACTGGTTGCCTACGGTGGTTCAAGTCAAGCTGAACGGTTCAGGCTGTCCGTCGAGTACAAGTCGCAACGCCGTCGTCCTGACTTCGACTCGCGTCCGTGTCCGTACGATGAGACTGCCAGTGGGGTTTCCGCGTCGACGTGGGCAACTGCAAATTACAAAGTCAACTCCGCTCAGACATTTGTTCTAGCGATGGCCTGTTAGAGTCGGACGGAACACATGCGGCATAGCCTACTCGGAGTCACAGGCCATAGTACAGTGACCTCGAGTTACGCGTGCCAGTGTATGTCATTCGATCTCCCTGACTCGACTCTTAGGACCCTTGATCCGCGAGAACCATAATGCCACCATTCGCGTCATTGCCGCCGCGGTGGGGGCCATGATGATGCACGATGGGTGGGGGGGTGCTGTACAACCAAGCATTCTCGTTCCCCATTCTTGTTCCCAGACATCTTGCGTGGTCCTTTGCGAGTCTGGGACTGAACTTATAGGTTGTCTAAGTTCGACCGTGTGCGGCTGTACTATCCGAGGTCATGTCCAGATTTCCGGCAATCCCGGGCCCGTATCGATCTCGGTGTAGAGCCAGCCAGTTTTGACGCCTTCAACGTCGCATTTTGCATCCAAAGATCATTCATTTTGTACCTGAGATAGGACATTATCTGTACATTCAGTTATGCTTACTGTGCCTATCATGATGAGCGCCAGGTTTAACCGCTTGCGGATCATCAGGTCATGCCCCAGTGGACTTGCACCACCGCAGCCAAACACCATGCAACTCTGAAAGAGAATGAGTTCACGCAAAGCTCAGTTGCTCGATCATATCACCGCCAACTGGTCCGCCTCATCAAATACCGCATGTGCCAGCGGGCCACTCCGGTCAACCAACCCCCATTCCCCCCGGCTGACAACGCATTGGATGGATTTGATGTCAGTGACGTCCAAGGCCCCACTTTGAGAGCAGAATGGAATCGGCAGCATCCCATGAGGGTTGGGTAAAATGGCACGAACTTGCCGAATGACCGCAAGACAAATATTTTGAGGCTTCTTTGTTTTAAGTATCTTGCTTTTGGGAATGGGGATGACAACGATGTACCGAAGTTGCCCGAAGAACGTTTGAGACTTGAGCTTGTCGGGAAGGTTTTGATGGCGCTGGTTTTGATCAACAAGTTGTTCATACTATCGGGGAAAGATATAGATTAGTTTCGAAAAAATATTTGACAGTAGTTCACGCACACAGACAAAAGATGCATCTCGACCGTCCATGCGTTTGGGAACAATATCATGTGTGTACATGGTGTCCCCACCTTCAAGGCAACGCAATTTGCCCCACTGCTCAACAGCCTCCGGAAGAATTTTCCTGGCGACCGTTGGCTCGACACCCAACCGGGTCGCCAAGCCATTCTCGAGGACATCGCGAGCGGTGTCACCAAGGCAATCCACTAGCTTCAGAGCCTCAAGTTCATGTTGTGGGTCTGTAATGAATTGTCTTTAGATTTAGGGTAAAGGTACCAAGATGCGACTTACAATCTTCAAGCCTTTTTGTTCGTGAAGAGACGTACTCGGGAGCCTTTCCGAGCTGCTCATCGGTAAGGTTGTATAAAACTTTGATTTGCCGGAGCTGCGACAAATCTACAAGGTGTTGGTCCATGCTCGCATATGGGTCTTGTCGACGGATGATCTGTTGAAATAACCCGCATTGTCTCTCGATGGGGAGAGCCCATGCTGTCCAACATGGTCCCATCCATCTGATTTGGTCAGGAATGTGGAGGAGGGCATGTATCATGAGTGGGCACGCTGGGAGTCGTTCAGGCTTGTGCGGGTAGTAGAGGCTGGATGCATGGATTGAGCCAACCTTTGTTTTTTCGGAAACGAAAGAGGCGAACACACCGCTCATAATCTACAACCCATTTATGGATTCCTGACTCGATCTCGTCGATATCGTCCTCACTGATCTTGAATTGCAGACAGAGATGGAGGATTCTGACAAGGGAACAGAAATGTTCGTAATAGCGATCTTCGAGAAAGCAATCTCGAAGGACAGTGGGAGCGATAAAGAGCGACCACACAGACCACATCGAAGATGTGAAAGTCGAACGATTTTTTGCTGGGTTGGGAATAGATGTCGCAAACGAAGAAGGTATCGTTCTTGTAGCTGTCGCAGGTGGACTTGGGACGTGTGACTGACCTTCATTCATTCCCTTGTAGTGGCCAGACCAGAAGAGGACCAGGTTCGGAATAAGATTTTCCCAGACCAAATGCATGAAGTCGTACGGAAAAGACTGGGGAAACCTTAGGGACCCGAGAGCGCTGAGAAGAGGGATCCCTTTGATGCCATACGCCTCTGCAAGCTCTTCTTTCTGTATTTCTGTAGGCACGGACTCCACTGCTTTGGCCTGCGTCATAAAGTGATCATGCGAGCGCAGCGGTAACTCCTCTGGATGATACTCGACAACATTGGTTGGCACGGGATGGTTGCAGCGGGACAGTGGCACGTGGGGCGTCTTGTCTTGTGAGTCTGGGATGCGAATACCAAGGATCCTGCACATTCGACAGGGACACATGGCATTGTGTCCTTTACTAATAATGTGCATGAGCATGGAAACAGCGGTAAGGTCACCAAAGCCAGTTATAACGTGGGCATGGAGCGTGAAAAGGCTTCTCGAGAGGGCATCATATGCAGGTACGCCAACTGCGAGCCCAAGCAGTTCACGCATGAGCGGATAGATGAAGGAGTTTGCGTCCCATGGCTTTTCTGGACCAGGTATGATCCCGACACAAAGAATGTTGTCCCTTTGGAAGCGTTGCTCTGGAGGGAGATTGTGGTTGAAAATGAGGAGGATCCACGCAGTATGCTTCCGCTTTTTAAAAGGAGCAAGGCCGTTGATGGCGAAGCCGAGTGCGATATCACGATGATCTGAGAAATAATTGTGAGGGTACGTCTGGTCTCCAACAACAACACGCTCTCCAAGAAGCGAGCGATAATGGAGCCCATCGAAAATATCCGTTATCATTCCGGGCCCGGGGATCTTTGTGTGGTGATTGGCACGGTACTGAAGATGTGTGGCGTAGGTGTGATTCAACATTAATGCACGGAGACGAGGGATAAGGGGCATATATGAGAACATTCGCCTTGCTTGACGAGACTCGTCCAGACGCGATGTTTTGCACTTCGGGCATTCATCGAGGTCAGCATATGGCCCAGTATAGCATATACACGAATTGATGCAGCATGCGAATTTCACAGGCTCAAAGCGGGAGAGAGTCTGAGCATGGGATCGTGTCTTAGCAAGACTCTCCACACCTGACCTGGAAAAGTTATACGACATTGCATGAAAGATTGTGTCGGTTAGACTGTGTCTGATCTTCATCCCAAACGGAGACAGGATATCCAGATCGTGATCCGAGATAGAAAACTCGCCTGAGCACAAAAAAGCCAGTGAGTCACAGGGTATGCAATAAAGAATGCTCAAACTTACCGAGTTCCTCGGCCTCCACAACAAATTCCTCCGCCAAGATATCCCAATCCGAAACAATGCCCTCACGCGGATCCACATCACCTTCAACATCCTCTCCATCCCAATTGTAATCAGTTTCGTGATCAATGTAGTCAGCAGCCTCAACGGCATCCCCTTCGAGAGCATCTTCAGAATCCTCGTCATCAGTTTCGCGATCAATGCAGTCGGCAGCCTCGACAGCATCCCCTTCGACAGCATCTTCAGAATCCTCGTCATCACTTTGATTGGTAGGTCGATGTGTCCGAGCATAAAAATTCAGAAGAACGTTGTCGATGAAGAGACCAGATGCTTCAGTACGTAATTGGGGATGATCACGAGAGGAAGAGCTGGCATCTGCATGGGAGGCGGAGGCGGAGGAATTGTTGTCCATGCGTGACTGCTTCTGCTTTCCGGGTCTGACGACGAAAGACTCCTGGCTCGCCTCAAAATGAGCGATGCAACGCCGCTTGGGAGGTGGAGAGGATTCAGGCCGCTCCGTCGATCGGGTAACTTCACAATTACTTCCACAACTGCATACACGGAGGTGGTGCTTTCCTGACTCTGGCACAGACATGACAATCTGAAAAGGTAATTCAGCAAGAAAACAACTCAAAGTATGCTGAGACGAACTCAGAGTGCGTGAGTGTCCAGTACGTGCAGAATGCACAAAACTTGCATATAAAAAACCCGCGACGGAGCTACGAAGGGCTTGGAATTGGCGAAGATGACCGTCAGGAGAGGTGTAGTGTGTGAGAGAGAGAGGGCGGCGGCGAGAGTGAGGGGCACAAATCCTACCACCATCCTTTCGATTTAAACGGCTCATCACCCATGATCCGAAGTCACCAGGAACCCGCGATGACGTCGAATCAACAGAAGTAATTCAGTGCTGGTAACAATTACAGTATACAAAGCGGGGATCATGGGCGTTGGAGTATCGATTCAACGTGTGTTTGCCAATATTATTACGTTTCAGAACTGAATGTCGAAAGTCGACAGGGAACACGATCACATAACTTATAGCGTGTTTCTTGACGTCGCCAAAGCAAAGTTCAACTTGATCCTTCGCCAATTGACTCGGTTGTGGGTGGCTCCATTCAATCTTTATTCAATGTAACAGTATATAGTACTACTGTACACATGGCGGTAGCCCGGAAATCTATTTATACCCATCTGGCAGCGGTTATGGGCGAATGCCAGTGCGCGCACGCGCAACAGTCGCGGGTTTTAAATAAATGTTGTCGACTTCTACGCTGGGATCATTCTCTTCGAAAATCAATGTACATTACCGTAATGGGAATATCATAGTGGACATGTCCATGTGGGTAGAACTTCGGCAGTACAGTATTATGGTCTATCTATCATATGTCGGTCAGTTGTCAAAGTTGGCGCCGTCACTGGACGGCATTATCCTGTTTCATATTGCGTCAGTCACGGCAATCATAACTAGTGCGGTCGATACTGATAAAGATGACGCATCCTTCTACAAAGAAATCATAGAATAGAATATGGGTATTGACTATCAGAACGCTTCAAAGCGGGTCAAAAACGTAGTACCATTGCACCCGTAAAATACACACAAATAGACAAGCACTAATAGTTAGGAAAATATAAGCAGAAAAGTCAAAGTCCGTTATCCAGTGCAACAGGATCATAATATGTAGTGCACCATCTGCGATTTACAATACCATACATGTCTGTCAGTGCCGGGTCCCGCCTGGTGTGATTCATCGCTTTTCCATTGCAAAGGCGATGTAAATATCTGCCTGCATGTTAGCAAAGGACACATAATGCTGGAAAGGACGCACTGGCAGCTTCCCACTGGTCCTCGTCCATCTCGGTTTCGCCGTTCGCATCCACGACGTTCATCCGTTGCAAAAGTGGTCTGAAATCAGAGTGTTCGTGGAACTCCTCAAATACGTCATGAAACTCTTTCCTGTAACGCGGATATAGGTCATATTTTTCTGCTAATCTGTAAATAGATCAGTGTGTGGTTGAGACGTTGAGGAACGGTATATGAACGCACTGGACGAAATGATCCCAGCGAACGACATACTCCGGCACATCCTCCACTGCGTCTTGGAGGAAGAATGAATACCGGTGGCCGAAGAGAGGACTTGATTCACGTGACTCAAACTCAATTGAGTATACCGAGTTCCCAAAGGAGAGCGATGATGCGTCCGCAGGTACCTGATCCAACCTTGCAAGCAGCTGCTCTGCGTTGGGAATCGTCCCAACAAATATCCCACCAGGGCGAAGCCAACGCGCGACATTCTCTAGCATACAGTGGGCTTTGGCTTCGCTCTCGAACGCATAGTGCATGCAGAACTGCATGGAAACGACATCGAAGGGTTCGGCCAGCCTAGCCTGTGGGACGCCATGCGTTAAGGGCTCCGAATAGCAGTCCAGCACCGTAAACGTGGCATCGAAACGTGAGGCACGGGGAAGTGAATTCCAGCGTGCCTGTGCTTGGTCAATCGAGACCGCAGCAACGTCTAGTGGCAGGTAGCTCGTAAGTAAGTGGATGAGGCGAGAAAAAGAACAGAACAATACCAAAAGCGACGTATTCCTTTATTCGGGCTTTGATCCACTTATTCAGGTCCCCTCCCTTGCCGCAGCCCAAATCCAGCACCTTGCCCCGTCGGCCACCACGACCGCCGCCACCGTCCGCAACGGTGCTCTCGGCGAGAGCGGGGTGCGCAAAACGTGTGATCAAGACGGACTTTATCCAGTTGTTGAAGTTGCGCATTCCGATAATCCGTGAGACACGCCTCTGGTCGATACCAACGTCAGGTCGCGCATTATCTAACCAACTTGCAAAATTAGGGATCGTTCAGACTCGGAGGACGACAACGTACAGTGATTCATGACAAGCCCAGCATCGCGGGATTTTTTGGCAGCGGGTAGATCATCAGGTGGTTCATATGATGGGCTACGTCTACGTTTGGCAAGGCGCCGCGTGCCCTGCCCAAGTTGAGTACGATATAAACGCATCTCCTCCGACGTGAGCGGCTCTAGGACAGAGCCGGCAGGCGTCCTTCGGCGGGGCTGGTACGGTAGTGGCTTGGGTTTTGGTGGGGGGGGAGGCGGACGTTGAGGAGTTGGCGAGCGTGCACGGGGTACTGGGGGCCGGGGCATGACAGGTGACGGAGGGGGACGGTGCGAGGTTGACGAGGAGGTAGAGGGGCGAGATAGAGTGAGTCGAGAGCTAGTGGGTGAAGTGGGGACGGTGGAAGAGAAAATATGTCCCCGTTGCTCGACGGTAGGAGTAAAGAGGCCACTTGCACGCTCGATGGTGGGGGTAAAGACCTCCGGCTGTGACGGTGACAAGGGACTAGCGGCTGGACGGATGAAACCCGAAGGCAGTGAAGAGGCCCTAAAAAAGTCTGGACTGGATGTTTCGCTGGATCGGCGACCTAGGGATGATACACGAGAGAGTTTCTCCTCAGGAGAGGGGAAACGGGGCGGATCGTCTGGTGGATTAGGGTGAAGGATATGTGCTAACGAAGAGGCCCTGACTGGGAGGGATGGTGGATGGAAGGAAGAAGAGGGAGAGGGAGAGATGTCATTGAGCAACGCAGCGACGGTAGCGCGACGGGGAGCTTGGGCGGTGGGTGCGGATGCATTATTGGGAGATGTCGCTGCGGAGGTCGAGGGCGGTAGGTGATGTCGAGGGATGGTTGGGGAACGTGCTACTGGGGAATTGAGGACAGCATCCCTTACGGGGTCGAAACCGGGCATTTGGGTCGCCTGCTGGAGTGGTTCAAGCCCGTCGTCGTTGGCAGCGAGCGAGCCAGTAATGAGACGACTAGGACTAGTTGCCACAAGGCTCTCTCCCCCGCCGTCAATATCCTTTTTCGGGCTCAGCGCTCCTTTCATGCTCCAGCTTCAAAGACAAGGCTAATCGTCCCACTTTTACTCTCAAGCAGGACTGGACTGACATATGCCTGTGGATCACACCCAATCCGGCTCCGTACAATTTCGTCCCTCTCGTCATAATCTCCCACAGCCGCCTGCTGCGGTCCGGTTGCCTCATTTATTATCCCTCTTCTGTCCTTCTCCCTGCCTTTTCTGCCCACTTTGTCCCTAATTATCCTCGATCCGCATCTCATCGTCTTCTCTCGCAACATCCTGCTGCGCCGCTAACTCTTTCTGGCAATACGAGGACCCTTCTCGTCAAAATTCTGGCTAATACACGTGTTCATCTAGTATTCTTCCCACAAGTATTCACCACGATCCTCGGATCTACCAATCGCTATAGATCACACTGATCACATAGGGTCTAGTTTCTCCAATATTTATGGGCACGCGGTTCCATTAGCCATGAGAACGTAACGCGATAAACATCTGGCTCGTAATTATATTATACTGTAGGCTAGTCAAGCAGCGTCCAAAGCGCAGAGAATGGGGCAGAACAGGTTCGTCGAATAAAAAGAGGAAGTGGCAAACATTGTTGTCGAGTCCGATTGATATGGGCCAGTCGAAAAGAGTGTGTGGGAAATTGCACAGTTACTGGATCGAGACAGCAAAGCATGAGAAACGCAAAGTGGAATCATCTCGCCAGGTGAGAACGACCAACGTCGATAGCACGGGAGAGCAGAAAAAAATGAGTATAAAAAATAAAAAACAAGTGGGTGAAAAAAGCCAGTATTTGTTGTCATAGCCAGCGTCGAACCGCCCCAGGTAGCGGGTCGACAGAGAAAGTGTGCTGCGCGTGCGCGTGCATCACGCGGTCATGTATCTGAATCTGAGCGCGGAGACGTGATAGACTCTGAGTGTTGTCATTCCGGGCTTGGGTGAAGGCTGCAATTCGTCGCCTAGAGAAGGCGCCGTACTTAGCCTCTAGACTCACAAGCTCGTTAAATGCTGCGATACTACTTTTGATCAGACTTGAGTATTATCATGGGCGGCGTACTCACTATTCATCGAGTAATGCAGTCAGATCGGCCTGGGTTTGCCTTAAAATGTGTCTACGCAGTTCAACTACGTTGCTGTTGAGTCTCTCAAAACGAGTCTTAATGTTGTTCTTGATAATATCATGGATCTCATCTAGCACCTGGGAAGACACATGATAGGCACGATAAGTTGTTACACGCAACGAACCCACCTCCATGATAGGGATAAGATGGCTTCCGCTCCCAATAGATTCGGTTCTGGCCGGGGGAGATAGCGATATGTCACGTGCACGGGGTTTCTGCTTTGCGCGAGCGGCCGTGGACGGGGTTGCTCCAGTGAGGTACGGATGACTCTGGGACAGAGCAAGAGGGGAAGAGAGCAATGATAGTGATTCGGCGGTCGGGGAAGCAGGGGGTGACGAGAGATGAATATGCCGGGGTTCGATGGTAAGACGTTTACTTAGACCATGGAAACCATCAACTCGAGATGATCCGTTGCCTCGCGCAAGTTTAGGTGCCACTTCCAGATATTCGAGCTCATCGAATTCATCTGTAATTGTGGGTGCTGAAGTCGCGGCCTCTGCCAGAGTCCCTAGTCGTTCCTCTACAACTTTCTCGAGGGGGGCAGCGAAGGTGACGCTTTTACGCTTCGTACGAGGTGGCGGCGGGGGCGGCGTTGGTGTGCGCTTTATGCTGAAAGTTCTGTTGTTGGACGGTAGGCAAAGCGAAGAGTCCAGAGATACATCGAAGTCTTGATACTTTGTATCCGTGAGATCAAGCAGGCTCGAATTTGTATTGTCTTCACTAACTCTGCCCTTTGATGAGACAGGGGGACTGCTGCCAGTGGGGCTGGGGACGCCGTGTAGGGAAGTAACTTTCTCCTCTGCGCACTTAGATACCGGTAAGCGTATTGGAGACGGGGTGCTGCCTGTAAGGTCTACTATAGGCTGTATATGCCATCAGAATACACTGATACTGCAGTGGCGGTGAGCATCCGCTTACTCTAGGCGTCGCCCTGTTGTTCTCTGTCTCGTGTGGCTTGGACGGCTGCCGCAACCCAATGAGCATGACGCACGCGTGTGAAAGGACAAACATACTTCAGCTATGACAGTAGGCCCATCAAGGTAGTCGAGATCAGTAAAAGCTCTTGGGCTTCCCTGGGCCTTGTCATTGGTGGCAGCTGGGATCGAAGTGGACTGGATCTCAGTACTGGCATTGGCTTCTTCATCATTCGAGTCTTGCAGCATATTATCATACGCAGTCGGCTGCGACGCCATATCGGACTCGGTTTTCGTTATCACGCTCTTCATGCTATGGATCTAAGCATGATAATGAGCCTGCGGAATATTTATGTACGAGCTGACCGTTCTCACCGGCATGATTTCAGCAGTGGATGTTACGTCAAAGGATTTTTCGGGAGAGCCAGTTTGGGAGAGACAATCAGATCGAACACCTGCATCGCAGGGAAGAGAGACTTCGGGTTTAGGCTGTACAAGTTGGAACGTGAGATCCCAATCGAACGGAGATTATTGGACATCTTCACCGCATCAACCGCAAGGGATAACAGCCCGCTTGGCGAGGACGAGAAGGATTGGATGGGATCGTCGTCATCACTGACGACCTCTGTAGGTGGGACCTGAACGAGACAAGCGTCCGATTGACTAGGTTTTCCGAACCCTTGTTTCTTGTCATCAGGTATCTCGTCCGCAGGCCGGGGTCCTACCGAAGGCGAGCGTTGCAGATTTGTCTTCCCATCGGTGCTTTTCACCTGCAATGGTCTTGACGTGGGGATATCGTCACAACTCTTCTTCGGGGCCAAAGAGCGTGCCTTGGCTATTGGTGAGTTCAGCACCGCAGTCGAGGGGGGGATCTCGTCGTAATCTACGTCAGGATTTACGCAGTGACCTAGAGAAGACTGCCCTATTTTCTGACGGTTGCGGTATGTCTTCCGGACTCGCGAAGGTGCGGCTTTACGGGGTTTGCTCACGATGGTATCCTTCTTGCTTCTATGCGGCCTGTTACGCGGCGGAGAGATGTTCTCCGGCTCTACGCGTGCTCTTTTGCGTGGCCGGCCGCGCTTAGAAGTAAGCGGGACATCTCCCTCTGTGACAAGGTCTTTGCTTTGCGACTTGACCGTTTGGACAGGCTCTTGTTCCTTGGCAACGTTCTCGCCTGGTGTTCTCTTCCGGGGCCTATCTGATGGTACACTTTAGATGTTAGAATGATGAAAAGGATACCGTATTACTATTTGGTATACTGCCTTTGTCCCTGTCTACTCTAGGTTTGGACCGGCTCAATGAGAACATGTTCAAGGCGTACCTTCTACGAGCTCATTCTCGGATCCAGCCTTGTTGGGATCGGATTGATCCACTACTATGGGAGTATGATGTTTCATCTGGACACTGGTCCCCACATTTGAGGAGTTTGTCGCCACACAGGCTCGTCTAGGCCGTTCTGAAGCGGAGACAAATTCTTGGGCCGTTGTAGCACTATTCTGCCTCTTCTTTCCGGTATCTTTCTCTTCCTGGCTTGGGTCCGAAGTAGGTTCAGAAGGCAACTCCTTCACGATGGACGGAACGCAAGTTGACTGTTCAATCTCATCTTCCGAGTCGATTAGAATCTTCATTCTCTTTGCCGCTGCAGCACCTCGGTCCGATGGTTTGTCACGCGTAGAATCTTGGGAGTCTATTACCCGCAACCTTTTCACCATCGGAACCAACTTTTGCTTCGGCGCAGGGTCCTGGGATGGGCTGAGGTCGGAAAGGGAGGAGGTATGCTTGGCAGACAAGTGGGGGTGATGACGACGCTGGGAACGGGTGTGACGTTTGGAGCTGTCTGAGGCACGAATGATTCGCCGCGATTGAGCAAGCCCTGATGAAGGCTGAGCAGTGCAGAAAATAGATTCTGAATCGGAGAGGGCAGACAACTCCTCGTCAATTGTGCCAAAAATTGCGTCGCCAAGTTCCTTATCGGAAGGACGATCGTGGTGAGAATGCCCGGAGGGAGAAGAATTAACAGAAGCAACATTATTCCCGTCGTAACAATGGTAAGGAGCACCAGAAGCACGAGGAGAATGCAGAGGAGGAGGATCAGCGCTGCGAGGAGAAGGACCAGGACCAGGAGTAACAGACGGGGTGGTCGAACACTTTTGGGGATCTTCATGTACGCTTGATAGCTGCTGACCGGAAGCCGAAGAAACGTGATGACAACCCCCATCATGACGGACCTTTGTCCCATGGGTGGTGACGGGGGCGGGGGCAGATGGTAACTCTGGGGAGGAGGTACAGTCTTTGACCAGCAAAGGTTGCTCATCCTGAAACTTGCCGATGCAAACTTCAAGATCTGGAACAATATCATCTCCGGGATCGCTCGCTTGGAGGACTTGAAGAGAATAATCGGGACGGAAATGTGTAAAGAAACGATGGAAAGACGACGTCAAGTCGCAATAAGTGGAGGGAGTCAGCCAAACGTACCGCCTTCTTCAACGACCTTGACTTTGTCCTGTGGGATAGATTTGGCGTCAGGTAAGCCGGTCAACACCAAAAGTAGCCCGACGGACCTGATAAGAAGCGGCGCTCTGGGCGCTACCGTCAAATTCCAATCGAGTCGGCGATACGTTAACCGATGTCCGCACAGTCGCTCGTTGAATTGACATCCCGTTCAATTTGATCCGGCTCGTCTGCGACATTTTACAAAGAAGAAAGAAGCCGGGTCAGAGGGCGCGGCGCCTTACCATCCCTCTGATTCTCAAGGTCCTAACAAAATGCTCCACATCTTCTGAGGCTATTATAACCGTCATCGTAATGGCCACGTCATTGGAGATCATTTGAAGAGTCTCATGTAACTGTGGAGGGGACATAAGTCGGGCTACGACGGTGCCAGAGTTCGATATGTCAACATGGGGTATGCTGTCATAAGGCACGTGCATTCCTTCGATTTTACCATCCTGATGATTAAATGTAATTAGCAATGACGCTGGCGGTAGAAAGTAAATTCGTGCCTCGTCTTCGCAGTTGAAGAGGAATGAAGTCCTGTCAAGATAAAACCTATTTACTGGGTTTAGCGGCGGGTTTGATGACCCATTCAACACGAAGCTTTTCATTATGAATGGTTGGGCACTTTATGTGGTAAGGGTGAGCCGTACGTCCACCCGGTTCATGTGAACACGTACACAGATATATCTCGAGCCAGAATGTCGACGATTTTGTCCGCGGTTACTTCCCAATCCGGTGAGGCTACATACTTCAGGAGTTCAATTAAATCTTTTCCTCGTTGGGTGCTATCTTGGAAACAATCACGAAGGAACCCGAGGCGTTCCGCACGGCCAGCAGCTTTGCCTTCAGTAAGAGGTAGCAAGTATGCCAGCAATATGAGAAGCTGCTCCAGGACCAAGTAATCTGCCATGGAATGGTATTCAGCTACGTATTGGAAACTGCAGAAATTTACGCACCCTTTGTCGAGATGATGACACGCCCCAGCTTTGCTCTATCAGGGACACACATAATCAAACTCGTATTATTTTACATAGAATGGGCTTACCCTCCGAGAAGTTTGCTATCCCTGAGCTTGTTTTCGTTCTCGACACAACCATCAGTTGTCATTGAGAGTAAGGAATATGCCTTACAATTAACAAAAAAGTGCGGTACTGAGTGAGCTTTCTTGGACATATCACTGCTGGCGTACTGTACTCACGGACACTCGGAGCGACACAGAATATGTCGATAGCAGAATTGAGGGTGATACGGAAAAAAACGCATTACAAATAATTGCATAGTACGCTTGCGCAACGATTAGTTTCACTCTTTCTGGTGGGAATGAGCTATGAACTATAATCTCGATGTCGAAGAAATCTCCAACCATTGGTGTGAGCTTCCACGTGGTCCTAGCAGTAAACAGTAAGCAACGCTGAGGGTCCGAAAAATATCGAGCGCAACCTGCACACCGGCCAGCAAGATCACTGCGATTTGTTCCCAGTTGCTTCTGCTCTGAGAGTCTCTAGCCTTCCAGGATTGGGAAATTCTATCGTGGACTATTGTGGTAAAGATGGCTGCTGAAAGTCGGAGAGCCGCTCCCGGGTAAGTCAGGTACAGTTCTGCGAATGGACGGCGGAGTAATCCAGATAGCATATTCAGTATGTCTTGACTGAGAGAAGGTGCGTCCGTCTACACACGAGAAAATCAATCAAAATCATTCGTTATACGTTCGGAGGACTGCGGGTCAGATAATCACCACCAAAATGGCAGCAGAGACAATGCGTTCTGCGGTTTCCCGACCCTCCTTGTTCCAGGGATCTGCAGCCTTTTTGAGTGCTATTGCGGCATTTTTCACGGCCTGTACGGTGCTGGACATCAGTTTAGGCGCATATATCTTGTTGTTAATGATGAAGACGCAGTGGATGGCGAGAGAACATGAAGCCCCGATATGTCGGCATTGTCGGATCGAATCGTGACGCGATCACGTGCTCAGTGCCAAATCGTAACTTGAAGTTTTGAGTATGGTCTCACTTTCTCGCCATTAGCAGGATATTGTGCTTGTGCAGTCTTTCTTTGATAATGGAACAAACAACGAGACGTTTGCGATTTATACGATCCGTAGCGCTCTAAACAGCCATAACACGACAGACTATTCATGTCATGTGACCTACCACGGTGGTATTTACATGCTTCGATTCCGAACGGTTCGGGCAACTTCCCACTCAATCTGGGACACCGACACTCAAAACAAAGAGGTCACGAAGGATACTGCTGTCAAATGCCACGCTCTTTACCCGCAGGGACACCCCAAAAGACAAGAGGTAAAACCAAGGGCAATCGTTCCATTCGTTGCATTCCAGGAGGAAACGAAGCTATATGGGACGAGGAACTACACGCCGCCCTCATAGAAGGTATATGCTTTTGGCCGCCAACTATATAATGACTAATTTCAACCAGCACTCAACATCTATCCACCAATGGGGAGACAACGCATACGGTCCATCCATGATGGCGGGGAAGGCCGAGGCCGAGCAAGCTTGGGTCGATGTCAACTCATTCAGCAGTACTTGTTGCAAAGGACAGGAAAGAATCGTACGCGAAAGCAAATCTCAAGTAGAATTCAAAGGTTGAGACGGATGTATCAGGACGATCCTGAGAGTACGTTGGACAACGAAATATTTTCACCATCGAATTGATCAGTCGCATTCCTAGTGGCAAATGTTCTGCGTGTTCTGCCAGACGTTCAACACCCTGTCGCCCCTGAAATGCTAATCGACCTTAATGATGATAGCCAAGCCACAACCGTCGTTTCTCCCCCTGTCCCAGCGACACCTCCCTTGCTAGGTTTGTTAGGTCTAAGTCAATCCACCTCAGGGCGATAATTTATTATGAACACAGGTTCCGTAGAGTCGAGTGCAAGCTCGAGTCCATCTACTAATCCGCTCGAAGATCCTTGCCACTCTAGTGCTTCGAGCTCATCTATCCAGTTAAATCAGCTGAGCCTTAGACTTTTCGAAACCGCGGACTTGCATGTCTCCAACTCGGGCGATGCAGCGATTGGCATTTCAACTCCAGGCAGTGAACAAGAAAATATGTGGCCTGACCCAGAACTTAATTACTCCGATCAACCTGTTCAATCTTTATCCCGCCGGCGGATGGCGTCCAATACTCCTGGTTTACGTTTTCAACCTGATCTTCCTCCTGGCCCGCAGTTTTCGCTTACGGACTCAGGCTATGACTTTGAAGCACCGACCGTGTCTGCTGAAACGGGGTCACTATCTCTTGCAGGAAACCAGTTTCCCTATCTTAGCTGTCATGGACATTCGGCCGAACCCATCACTCCTATCGACCAGATTATCCACACCCCAGACATGCCTCCTCAGGAACCTCGATGCGACAAGCGCTCAGCGTACCAGTTGCGGTGGGCGGAAAAAGATGATTTCTATTCCCAATCAATGACTTGCGTCCCTTCATTGAACCTGTACGACTCTTACCCTAGTTCTCACTTGTTTTCTGCTGCGGAGTACAGCTCTAATAGGCCTAGCCCTTTCCATGCGTCTCGAGCACAGAATTACTCTTTCCCGCCTTCGCCACTCGCACCATTCCATGCTGGTGTCCGAAACGCCTCTTCCTGTTTAGTACCACTTGGACCCGAAGGCCGCCAGGACGCGACTCGAACACAAGATATCACTCACCTGGCACAGTTGCCTCGTCGCTTGTATTATCCTGATGATGCGCGATCGCTTGACTCGGGGTTGTCTCTTCGAATGACTTCTGCGGCTTACCCATTCGCCTCCAAGGAAAATAACGTGACCAGCACGTTTGGTAGCTTAGAGCTTGCATCTCCGGCTGTGATCAGACCTTTCTATACCTCTGGCTTTCCATGTCCTGGTTCGGGCAATCCACCTCATGCCCCTCTCGACGACCTAGCGATCGCGTCTGTCCACGATGACCGTGTTCCTCACTGAAAAGCTTGTTGCATCCCCGCGATACCCTCACCATACCCTTCACACCCTTATTGAGTTGTTCGGAAGTAAACTGTAGTCCTACGTTAGAACTGCAACCGTCGTGTTCCTGTATTTCCTATATTTCGTGTAACGTACATTGTACTGTAATTTCGGTTTGTAGCCAGGTCTGTAATTCAAATTGTCTATTTCTTACGTAATGAGCACGCGCCAATACCTGTCTCGAGGGACCGATCCGATCGAGGGGCGTTGCCTTGGGAGTCGACGTGTTTGCCAAACTTCGTTGAATCCGCACCGCTTCATTTACGATGTCAAGTGAAGTTGGTCCCTCTGGCGGAGTATTTACGGTAATGCCTTTTTGTCTCTCAATCGCGTTCTCAAATTCATTCTGATTGATGCCATCGTCCTCTTAGCCCCGCAAGCTCCTCACCAGGAAGCATCTGCGCAAGGTATCCGTTACTAAACTACCATTCTCATCCGCTTATACCCGTCTCTGCATCATCAGTATAGCTGGCTTCCCGACGTCCTGCGTCTCAAGAATAGTGTAACGTATCTCAGTACACTAGCCTGGACGCAAAACTCAACAAGCAATCCTAGATCGTGGGTCACATTATCGGCCCCGTGTTGACTGTCACCATCTTTTCCGCGGCTGTTGTATATGCCCACGACAAAGGGAAAACGGTCACATTTGCGAACTCCGTGACGCCGTTGCTCGCCGTTGTTGTAAGCCACCCGATCATCCAAAGACGTAGTCTACGATACTTACAGGGTGTGTTGGTGTTAGGTTGGACTTATACTAGTGTTTAGGTGAGCCATACGCACGGAACGTTTTTTGAAACCCTCTAGACAGCGTCTACCGTATATCTAGGAATGGGTGAGTCGCGCGTCTATCTTTTGCGCGCTATGTCATCTGAATAGCCGACGCCAAGAACTTCTTACGATCGCTATTATGAGGGTCGGAAAGCATTCGGGTCAATGTCATCTCAGGTGCGCATGCTCTTATGGAAGCATTTAGCAACGATTTAACGTGGCATTCAGGCTCGCAATCTTGCGCGTTTAATCTGGGTTCAAGTTGCCTTACCCCCCCAAGACGACACGAGCGGCAAGACCCCGGCGACCGACATAACGCCCTTGCAGCTACGCCGCCGCAAAATCGATGCGCTAAAGTTGACTCTCTCCTACGTATACTCCGTCAAGCACTACTTGCGTGAAGAGGACGGACTGGAATGGGATGATTACGTCGGTGTCATCCCCGAATCGTTCTTGCGAACATACTCTCGTCGTCAGTCACGCCGGAGTTCGATTTCGACAGGCTACAACGCTGTTTCTGAACATGGTTCCAGCGTCGGCAACTCAAGACCGGAAAGCCCTGGACAGTCCAGAAGTACGAGTGCTGACGGCGCTGACGGCACTTCATCGCCCGTTGCAACCAAACGTGTGAGGGTCAAACGAAGCACGGACAGGGTCGTAACTTCCAAAACGCCACTCATAGAGGGACACAGCGCCATCGACTTCCATGCATACGACGTCTCTATTCCTTTTCCGCTTATGTTCGTTGAGTGATCACTTCTTACTCGTTCCGGTTTCTGATGCAACAAGAACCCCCCCAGTATTGCCCATGAACTCACGAGGATGCTGTTTGCTTTCAGGAGAGATGGTTTGTTAGAGACTGTCGGACCCGCTGGTACGTCTTCTGAATTTTGCTACATTCTTGTTGTGAATGATTTGCGTATCTGCTGATAGGTGTAAACACTATGAACACAAGGTGAGGAATCGAAGGAAACTCTGCTATTTATACACTCATGCAACTTCTGTCAGCGTTTCGGGTCTGGTAGACCAATTGACCAATGTTGAACGGATCGCCAACACGCCAATACCCAAATCTTGTACGTTTTTCTTCGCGATATTCCGACCTCGTACTTGACTTGGCCGGGTTTATTTAGACGGTATTCACCTCAAACAATGCGTGACACTGTACCTGTTTTCCCTCCCTTTCACTTTGGTCAAAGAGTTAGGCTGGGGGACAGTACCCATAATCACGGTCGTCGCATTCACATTCATGGGCATCGAAGGGATCGCCGAGGTAATTGAGATGCCCTTTGGTAAGCATGTCTGCTATCGATACATGGTTTATAAGCTCATGGACTCTGTATAGGCCTTGATGAGGGTGACCTCCCGTTGGGTGGGTCTAGCATCAAGTTGGCTGACTCCGTGCTAATCTAATGTATGGTCCACAGATCGTTATTGCTCGGACTTGAAGGAAGAGATCCAGTGAGCAACGACCTTTTTTTCCCTTCAGTCCGAACGCTTTTTTAAATTTATAACAGGTATGTCATTGAAAAGCTCCCTGAGGGTGGGGTAGGTGGCTATGGCTGGGACGATGGTGAAGGAGACGATTGATTTCTGGAAGCTGGAAGAATCCTGGAATGGCTACAGTATCCCATAGCAACCTTTCTCATAGTCATATTAGCGGTATACTATATGTCAAGCCAACATAAACTTGGATAATAATTGGATTTGGATTCACAATTCACCTTTACAGTAAGATACATCCTATATATACAGTACACCGTAGTTTCACTTCCGTTGTTCGGGGATCTTTGGCATGCCATCGTTATCAAAGCTAAAGCAGGCCACGGACTTCACTCGCGTCGTTTGAAGTGGTGATCTCACCGCGCTATGCTCAAGATCACGCCGCGGTCCGTCAGAGAGGTGTTGTAAATATTGCTGTAGTTTCCCAGTCTTATTTGCACATTTCTATAGGCAAAGTGTCCAAATAGAACGAATACGAGGGTGCCATACTGTAGGTCGGATTTATCAACACCCTGAACTGTGAAAGGAACATGGTTTGTATGCGCTCAAGTAAATACTCCACAACCCCATAATATCACGCCTGAGGTGTGTCTGTATATGCGCCATGATCCCAACGAGTGGCATTACACAACCGATGATAGTGCGGTCCATTCTATTCTATGCGACGTATTATTGAAATTCTGGCGCGCAGTGCTCTCCAGGACCATATGGCTGCACAGTGCCAAAGTTAATGACGAGGAAGGACAACCTCCGAAGGGCAGAGAGTGGTGAACTTGCCTTTGATGTTAGTGACGTCAATCCAGCCGAGTTCTCCGAAGTGTACCGTCCGGACTGAGGACCAGGTTTTGGTTTCTTGCCTTTAGAGAAGGCATCTAGGACAGCCTTCGTCGACGCTGCTGTAAGATCCTCCTGTGCATTTATTATACGAGATATTAGCATTGTCAAAAACACCGAGCCGAGCTAAGGGACTCACATAGAAATCGTCGTTGATGACCATCATGGGCGCATTACTGCAAGCGCCTTGACACTCGACCTCAATCACGGTGAACTTTCCATCCTTCGTCGTCTCTCCGGGCTTAATTCCGCCAAGGTGGCCGCACGCCGTTTCCAAGATTTCGGTGGAGCCGCGGAGCATGCATGGCGTCGTAGTGCACACTTGCACAAAGTTCTCGCCAATCGGGTCACTAAAACATCGGACGCCCCCGCACGTCAGGACGATAATGCAGCCAAAAGGAGGAAATTTTAAGAGTACGGTACGGACCGGTTGAACATGGTGTAGAACGTCGCGACTTCGTACACTCGCATGGGTGGCATTTCGAGCAGCTTCGCCACGTAGTTCATAACGCTGATGCTCGTCCATCCCTTGTTCTGTCGCTGGCCGAGGTCGAGGAGGGGAATGGTGGCTGCCTTCTTGTACTGTGGTGGATAATGTGAGATGATTTCATTGGCGCGCTTAAGGTTCTCAGGTGTAAACTTGAATGCAATCTTGGTGGAGGGGTAAGATAAGCGGAAAATAAAGACGAGATGTACGCAAATACCCCAGGATTGTTATGTGGTTTGTCCCTGTGCTGCAAATGTTGACAATGTGGTGAGACCATAGGCTTTATGGATGGCGCAGGGGACAAACCACAAAGAGAGCGTCGGAGCGCCGAGATAAAGACGTGGAAATGTGGCGCGTTGGAGCAGCTAGACGAGCTACTGAGAAAGGTCTTGCGAGCTTAGCAGCTGCAAGCATGGTGAACAATGTCCGATTGCTGGCGTTTGGGCGCTTTGAGCCTTCGCGACTTGAGTGGGCCAATTAGACCGGTCATTGCCGAGCCAATCATGTTCTCGGTTTATACAAAATCAATCATTGACCTTCTCCACCGCTCAGAAACCTCATCTACCTTGATAACTACCCCGGCGGCCGCTTTCTTAAGTCTAACTTCACCAGCTCCACCACCGCCTCTGACGAGAATCCCCTTCTCCAACCGTGCGAAGAGCCCTTGTGCCCATTCTCCTACTGCAAGCAATAACGCCGTATGCTCCAAGCTCAGGGTCCGCCCACCATCGAGCCCCATGCACGCATCAAGCACAACGAGTGCAAGTTCCAGGGCATTCGTGAGGACACGCGCGTCCTTGTCGTCTCCGCTCCCCGACGCTCCGCCGGATTCCTCCTCGTCCTCGACACCTCGTGAGATAGACCGCGTTCCCAGCGTGACAGCGAGCTCCAGCGCATCAGGCGCCACAACAGCCAGCCAGGCCGGAGCGTTCTGCGACGCGTGCACGAGGACGCCAAGCGTGGCAAGTAAGTGGGAGAGAACGAGGGCACTGAGGATCAGGCCCGTCCCGCCTCCGCGGTACTGATGTAAAATGTCACGGTGCGCAGTGCGTTCTTCGCGCGTCTGTTCGTCCCGCAAGAATAGCCAGAAACGATTCATAAGCGGGTAAAGGAAGCACTCGACTGCAACATCTGTGAACTTGGTCATTGCGGACTGCGTCTGTGACATGCGTATTTGCTCAAGGAGCTGCGCGGTGCTCTGCTGTTTGACCTCGCTGACTTTTGCAGGCTGCCGAATACGCAGCTGGCGTTCCCGGACAAGATTGGTCATACGATCTGCATTCGCCTCGCGAGTGTTCTCAATTGTCAATCGGGAAATATCCTGGAGTAGCCCTTGTACTTGTCTTGTGGACGAGGCTAGAAGATAGCGTTGGTGCTGTGCGCCTGGTAACCGCTTGCTGGGAAAAGACACCCGATCCCCAGTGAGAGGCTGGACCGCGGCCGTATCGGGTAGTGAGAGACCAGCTAATTCGTGAGCACCGAGCGCCATAGCGTTCAGCATAACATAGCGCTGATCGGTCGAATATTGGTTCTTGAAAAATTCCTCGATAATAGCTCTACAATTTCTGGTTAGTGGTAACGCCACGACAACAAATAGTAGCTTACGGCGCAGCCTTCCGAGGACAGCATGCAACGAGAGCATTTAACGCAGCTTGACGCTTAACGTCGAACCCATCCAACTCATAGTTATTCTGTAGGCCAACCAGAGCGTAGACAAGGTTCGCCGCATTCTCCTCTTTTAGAGGACGTGATGAGTATGATGGCGTAGCTATATGGCCAACGACCTACCTAGCTCTGTTCCGTAACCTCGTTTTCGCCGAATAAGTTCTTCTGCAACATCCAACGCGATCTCTATCCTGTCCGCTTCTTGGTCCTCCTTGTCAGTCTTCAGGCCACTTGGACCTCGAATCATCTCGCCTAATTGCGCAAGATATACAGGGCGTGAAATCTTGGTGCGGCTTACGCGTAACGTGGGGTCTTTCTCGATCTCCGCAAGCTCCGAGGGCGTAGGACTAGGTGACCGAGACGACGGTGGCGAGGCATACCCTGTCAGCGAGTCGTCCGAGTCGGGGTCATCGGTAGGAGCGCAAAACGGCCGAGAAGTTTGTACAGGTTTACTTGTGGGTTCAAATGCATCCTCCTCCAAGATCTCTTCAACTGCAAGTTTGCGCCCCTCGTCGTCATCCAGTTTTTCGGCGTCTGTATCCTTCCCGCCGAGTAGCTGGCGCACACTTCTAGCCCACGGTTTCCCTCCATCGTCACCATCCCAATCCTTGAAATCGAGTTCTTTCCCTGTCCGACGCGCAACTTCTTCTGCGACTAACATGCCACAACGTCGAACCGAGGGGTCCAGGTGTCCAATATAAGTTGATATACTGCGGATAAACGGAACAGAGACCGCTAATTCTCGCAGATTTGACGAGGAAGCCGGCAGGTATGAGATGGTCGTCAAGAACAGTAGCGCCAAATCTATCAATATCAGCATGACAAAAGTGATACCGAAAGGGCCTCAAAGTCCTTACAGTGATGTCGCCCTAGTAAGGAATGTTTTATGTGCTCAGGGGATGCCCACAGGTCCAGTGTTGGGGTTAAAAGGGCTGAGATGGCTGCGGTTCCACTTAAGATTACAATCACTTCACGGTGATAACATGCTCACCTTCAACGTCTCCTACGCCCGTTCTAACTCCTGCGACCCAACAGGCGTACACTCGGGCATGTCCTTCACCCCAGTCTCGCGCAAGAAGGACGGCCGAGGTATTATCCCGAATATACGGCTTGTCTTCTCGCAAACTCCCTACGATTCCAAGGAGCAGGCCAGCTTCGCGTTTCACGAGTCCCCGCGAGGACGGTGAGACATCAAGAGGGATGTCCGGCACTGATATATGCGCGAATAGTGAAGCTAGGATGCTCTGAAGCGTAAACGAGGATGGCAGAGATTCGAGAAGGGCGCCCCAAAACGAAGAATATGAAGCTGTGGCGCTACCTTCTTGTGACAGGCGTCTCTTTATGGTAGGCAGGGTAGACATAAAGAACGATGGTTGCGATGGAGAGGTGGGTTTGGATGCAGGGAATGCACCGACATTTGCGAGTTTCGTGAACAGGTAAGTCATAGATGACATACTTTCTGAAGGTTATCAGGGATGAGGTTGTTGCACCAAGGTATGACGCACCTTCCGTACGTTCCTGTGAGAGCTTCCACACCAAGGCTTCGCACCTGACGCATAAATTGGCAAAGTATGGACCCTGTTCCAAGTCCTTCGAAAGTTCTCCTTCCCCCTCGACAAAATTGGCTACCTTTGCAGGTACTGATAAGATACTCTTCACCACATCCTCCCATGCAAGAGTGGTCTGTCGAGAGGATGAATTTTTACTTGTACGGGAAAAGACACTCGTATGCAGGCGATCGAGAGGGTAAGCTTTCGTTAAACGGGCCAATAGGTTCATTGAATAGGGAGTGAAGGAAAAGACAAGATAGACTTGTAAGCGTGGACTGTAACTTCGCCAGTTGCAGGACTCGTGTACGAAAAGGCATCAGGGATGAACCATTGTTCCACCAGGGGCATCAGTTTTTCTCGCGATAAGTCAGGCTCCCAAGTAGGAATTACATGCTCCAATAAGGCTCTCTGAAGTGGAGGAAGGTGTCGTTGGGAATTGAAGGGTGCTGAATGAAGGGGTGCCGTATTGTAACGCCTATAATGAGGAGGAAGAAGGCCAATGCAGTCTAGAAGGCTTGAGACGAGCGCAAGAAGTGTTGGAAGGTTAAGGACGGGGGATTGCAGCTTGTGTAACACATCTCTGATTTGATTTCCAGTATCATCATGGTGCTCTGCCACCATCCTGAGAAGATTAATATTTTCACTGGAGAAGAGGAGTGGGGAAGTGTACTTGTCGACCCTAACCTTAAGTTGTGGGTCAAACCTCAAATGGCCTCAAACCTCAAGCCCTCAGCGGGACACATACAGTAACGTATATCATGTTCACAACATCTCCGGTGTCTAGCAAAGTCTATTGGTATTTCGAGCGGACAGATAGTCACCGTCAAGAGCGATGCATGTTTCCGATACAACGGTATTGATGGACTGAGTGGCGCAAGGAGTGGCGCAATAAAGTTGTGGGGTAATAATTATAACATGGGTGACCGTGATACTAGTACTGTATGGGGTGCTTCGAGCGACCTACTTGTGAGCATGTGAGCGTTCGTTGATCATACGATATTATTTTCGCGTTGGTTTCGTGTTATTCGGCACCCCAAAAGTGCCACGCAATAGGAGCAGTCTGCCAAGTAATCGGAGCGCTAGTGGCTTCCCAAGTTGCTCTCATCGGTCACATTCCATTCCCTCGCTGCAACTCGCACACAACTTGTAATTTTAGTCTGCTTTGCTCTCTTGCTGATTTATCTTTGACTGTAACAACGTTGCTGTCATGGGTTTATCGGAGTACCTCGCGACCGATGACCTGACTATCCTCCTTGGTCTCACGACCGCCTCTATTTTCTTGCTCTATAACCTGTACAAGCCCCAGCCATTGGTACACCCGATTCTCCTGGGTAGACAAAGCGATGTCGCAAGGGTCAGGATGCCGGGGGAGAGTGCAGTCCATAGGAACTACTCCACTGGACTGATGGGAAGAGTACGTGTCCATTCATTCATGGCCAGTTGCATGTTGAGTAATCGCTCACACTTCATATAGTTCACAATCCGACCCGCTCGGGATGTTTTGACCCTCCTAGATCTCATCAAGCCCGCATCGGATGCGCCTCGTTCTTTGTGGTCCTCCAAGGTACGCTCTTGATGCTCCTATAGTTACGGACTCTGGAACCTCTCCTCCAGATATCAAACTCTCAACTCGCGGAGCGTGTAAAGGCCCTCGGCACGGGCTTGCGTCTCGCTGGTCTGACAACCGAGTCCAGCGTGCTACTGCTCCTGAATGATGGCCTTGGTGAGCAATGTCGTTGTCTATCTGTTCCCTGCGCTTACCATCCTTCTGCGGTCGATTCCAGAATTCCTCATCACCGAACTTGCACTCGCGTCACACTCCATCCCGTCCTTGACTCTTTCGTCCTCTTCGCTTCTCTCACCAGTGTTTAAATCGCACCTTCCGTCGACCGTCATCGTCCACGGCAGCTTGCTCCTGCACACTCTTGAGCTCATTTACGAGCTGAACGAATATGGGCATCATTATGTTATTGTAGTTGGTGATGTGGATGAGAACGTAGTATCCAAAGCGTCCCAGCGTGTCAAACTTGCGCGGTGGGCCGATTTAGAGGCACAAGGAAAGGGAGCTCCGTTGATTACAAGCCCCACCCCAGGTGAGTGCCACGCACTTCAACGGGATCAGTTTCACTCACCCGTCCTTACTTCAGGACCGGACGATGTATTCACCACTTCGTTCTATCGGGACACCAACAACGAGGTGCAAGCTGCACACTTCACTCACCAAAACGTAACTTCTGGGGTCACTGCTATCCGCACCCTCCTTCCACCGACTACTCCTCTTTCTGCTCTGGACACCATCGTCTCTGCACATTCGCTGAGTACGGCCTTCGGTCGCTCGGTCGCATACACAGCCTTGTACGAGGGATCCAGTTTCGCCACCTTGGAAAGCTCAAAGCTCTTCCAATTAGACCCAGGTATAAACCTATCATCTTGGCAGTTATTCACGTCTCGTACTTACCTCAGTCCTTACAGTAAGCTCGTCCCCCATTGATGATGCCCTGTCAACACATCACCTCGGACTACCCCCGACGACTGTCCTCTTTCTCAAACCCAATCATCTGCACGGTGTTGTCGATGCGATCATAGCAAACGCGAAAAAGTCCTTCCTTTTCTCCCTCGCTTGGCGGCATAAACTCGCAGGGATTTTTGAAGGCTTTTTCACCAAAGAAAGTCTTTGGGACAGGCTTGTGTTTGACAATGCTCGCAGCGCCGTCTTTGGGGATGATGCGGCATCTATTAGGGGGGTAGTCGTCAGCGACGGGAACGTTCCTGCAAGCCTGCTCACCCCGGCGCGTATCGCACTCTCCGTGCCGCTCGTCATTACACACACGCACCCACTCGTTGCTGCACCCATTTTGGCTACACACCCGCAAGATGTACAGACATTCCCTGTTACCTCTGACCAAGCTATTGCCCACGTCGGACCACCGACGGTTAACATTGAGGTTAAACTCATTGATGTGGACGATGGGGCCGTGGAAAGGGGGGACGATCCGGAAGGCGTGCTCTATATGCGCGGGCCAATCGTTGGTCGTGTGCTTTCCCTCGCAGGTGCCACAGATGCAGAAGAGTCAAACATTGAAGAGCCGTGGGTATCGACTGGAATTCGGGCACGTGTGCAGACCAATGGTGCGTTCAAGGCGTGGACTACAGCCAAAGTCTGATGGGGCTAGTCCGAGACATGAGGCTGCCGTGTGTGCATGGGGAGTTTCGTTGCAATTATGGGAATATCTTTGCTGTCCTCAATATACTGTGTCATTTGTTAAACACCAAAATAGATGTTTACAAGAATGTTAAAAAATATTTATTGTGTCGTTGTGTAACTACGTCCGCGGTCTCCGAATTCTAGAAACGGATCTCGTAGTGTACCGAGGTAGGTCGCGTGGTCAGCTGGGGAGCTGGGTATTTGTAGGGCGGGGAAAGCCGGGTGGCTGTGCGTGGAGATAAAGTTTGCAATCAACAAACCACAATGGCCTCACACGTGATGCGACGCGCTCGGTTCCGTGTCGACGGATATAAAGTCGTGCGGCGTTGGGCTGCCTGACGCTCTTTTCAACTTTCCCCGCATCCGCTACCGTCATCCCCAAGCACAAGCGCTAATATCACTCGACCAATGTCTTCCCCTCTTCCATCCCCTCTTGCCTCCCCTAAACCCGTCGCCTCTGCCGTCGGAAAGAAGTCCCCGGCCCGTTCTAAATCTTCCCGAGCAACCAAGCCCAGTACCGCCAAGAAATCCGCCGCTGCTAAGAAATCGACTACCGTCAAGAAGCCCACAATGAAGAAGACTGCTTCCAAATCCTCGCCTCCTGAGCATCCTTCATGGAAGGATATTATCAAGGTATATCGTCTCGATACCATTCGCCCCTCTTTGCTGATTGTGCCACAGGAGGCTATTACTCAGCATCGTGAAGATGCCCGCAGCGGCGTCTCGCGCAGCGCGATCAAGAAGGTGAGTTGCGCTGGTTGTGGCGTATTTTCATCTTATTGATATAAGGTTTCAGTATGCCGAGGAGAAGTACAAACTGGATATGGCTTCCAATTCAAACCTTCATCAACTTAACCTGGCACTCACTCGTGGAGCTGAGAAAGAGACATTTGTCTTCCCTAAGGGTCCATCGGGCAAGGTCAAGCTCGCCCCTAAGCGCCCCAAGGTTGCTGCCGATGCCAAAGAGGTATGGTGATCCTACCCTTTTCCTGGGGTGTGTTATTTAATCTATGACAGAACGCCCAGCCGCCTTCCAGGAAGAAGACTACAGAGACCACCAAGGCTGCCCCTGCAAAGAAGGCAGCTCTCGGCAAGTCCAAGACAACTACAAATAAGACTGCCACCGCGAAGAAATCCGTTACCGCCCCGAAGAAGGCACCCGCAGCTGCTAAGAAAACTGCTGCGGCGAAGAAACCATCTACAAAGAAGACGACGAGCGCAAAGAATGATGCTAAGAAGGCTCGTCCTTTCCACATGACCTGATGGTTCCAGTACTCATTGCCTTCTACAGACCGCAGCGAAAGCAGCCGCAGCTAAGACCAAATCCAAGTCCACAGCGAAGACCACCAAGCCTGCCTCGAAGAAGACGAAACCTGCATCTAAAGGCACGACTAAGCCATCCTCCAAGAAGGTGAAGTCTTTTCACGCTCCTACATTATCCAGCGCTCATGGTTACCACTAGTCAACCACAGCATAGATTGGCTTGGATGGCCGTTGTTTGGATTCATTGTTCTCGTCCCATATCTTTATCTCGGTGTATTCAGGTTCGGGTGCTGTATGCTATAGGATTAGTAGTTGATGCATATTCTTGCCGCTGAATCGCTGCTGCCACAACTGCACTCGAATGATTGTTTCTGTAATTTATTGGAAGCTCGTGATAGGTAGAATAATCGGTTGACATCATTCGTCTGGAATAGAGCGGGCGCGTGGGTGTACATAAGTCTGGGGAGACGCGTGAATGTGATGACGTGTACATCTACCTCACCTGTTGGCGTTCAACGTTCAATACTGGGTACAATATGGCCTTCAGCCCTTCCTGGGTTGATTAAACCCTCGAGTTCGTCCACGCCCTTTGTAGGCACTATTGTTGGGCCAGACAAGGAGAGCATGGGGCCCTAGCGTCATCGCATTGTATGTCCAAAAGCCGCCGTCACAGCGGATGCGGCAAGGGGTGTCGTGATTCGTGAAGCAGGAACAGAACTTGAACGAGCGTAGTGCTATGCATGTATATATGCAGACGGTTGTGCAGCGGCTCCAGGCCTGCATGGAATGCCAGAGACGCATCATTGGCATAGACTGGAGCAGAGTTCACTACTAGAGTCGCGATAGATAGTCTGTCGCGTAGTCTAGGCAAGCGAGTGAGGTGATCTATGATCAAATGAGACCACCTGCAAGTTTGTAAGACTCATTCATGGCGGCTAATTCGAATGCGAATAGATGGATCGCCGAGCATTCTTTAAGCGAATACATGAGCAGGGTGGTTGTAAGTTGCATGCAACACGCGAAGAGTCCATCGGCTCCGCTGTTGGCACTATCGGCCCGGAGAAGTGCTTCCGACGTGCCTTCAGAATCATGCGCATGCGTTGCTGGCGAGGACGCACGTTATTTCTGTCTCGTCTTTCGCATCCAATTCGTGTGCGACCAGTTACCGACACCTTGAGAGGCGTAGCATTCATGTCGACTGTTCCGCCCGCACCGCATTCAAACCATTCAACCTAGCTCTTATCCAGCTTGGCCAGATTGGCGCTGACAAGAGGACCAACCTGATCATGCGAGGGATATGATACGTAGGGCCGCTAGCGGCGAAGGTGTGGGTGGTGCACAGGGAAAGCCCGATCTAATCGTCCTTCCGGTGAGCCACACAGCCCATCTCCATGTGGTTGTCCACACCAAACGGAACAATTCCCTGAAGATTGTCTTTCTTTTATATATAGGAATGCTTCAACTCGCCTTATGGGCATGTGCACTTCCCGGTCTACGCCGATCCTATCGAGTTTAAACAAGGCGAGAAATATAATGTTGAGGCTAGCAAGAGCGAAAGCGTGAAGGTACTCTCGGAAACGGCCAAAACGGAGGGCGTCTGGCTCTTGGGCGGTCCGCATGATGCCCGTTTGTTTGCGGCACCTCCATAAACTCCCTTTCTAGGTTCGATTCCGGAGAAGGATCCTTCTGATGGCAAAGTTTACAATACGTCGACTGTATACTCACCCCAAGGTACGATTTAGCGTTGATTGTCTGGATTGAATTCTGACGTTCAGCTCTAGGAGAACTTGTAGCCATTCATAGAAAAGTACATCTCTTTGACATCGACATCCCAGGGAAAATCACGTTTAAAGTAGCGTGCATTTATAGTTTTCATATGATTCTATATCTCATCCGGAGTCAGGAAAGCGAGACGCTGACCGGTGGCTCGACCGTCAACTATTTCGATACAGGCAAAAACATCTCCTCACGTTACCGTTCTAATTTCCAGTTAATATGTGCATCTAGAGTTTGCCCGTGTCGGGCTGGGCATCTGTTACGATGTGCGTTTCCCAGAGCTTGCGATGATCTCGGCGCGCCAAGGTAAATGAATCCAACTCCCAGGTTCATATTGCCTTGTTGACGCGCACGAAGGCTGCCATGTGTTGATTTATCCGGGTGCTTTTAACCTGACGACCGGTCCGCTTCACTGGGAACTGCTGGGGCGTGCAAGGTGCGTGGCACTTTCATCTTTACCTTGGCGTTGCCGTCTCAACCTCCCGACGGACAGGGCCGTGGACAACCAAGTTTACTTCTCGATGTGTAGTCCTGCACGAGATCTTACAGCAGGATACCACGCGGTGAGTTTTCATAACACTGTCCCACGCAGACCCCCAAATCATCCCTCACCCCTTTGCAACTTAGTGGGGCCACTCATTGGTCATCGATCCCATGTAAGTTCCTTCGGGTTAGGGTGCGAGGCACCACTCATGGACTGAACACCGCATAGGGGATCAAAACTAGTTGAGGCGGAGGACGGGGAAGCGATATTGCACACACGAATCGGTAAGTAGTGCCCTGCCGAGTTCTGCCGCGTGTATTGAGCGTGTGGTGTATCGTAGATCCAAAAACCTTTAATGATGCCCGAGCGGGGATACCGGTTACGGTTCAGCGGCGCTTTGACGTGTACCCAGATGTCAGTAAAGGGCTATAAAGGTGGGTTTCGGAAATTTGTGTACCTCATTAATAGATCATTTGTTTCTTTGCACCACGTTGTGACCCCCACGTTGCCTTTCATCAATATCCCAGCCCAGCATGCCGAACACACGAGGAAAACATGCTCGCTGGGAGGTGCCTTCCTATCAATACAATTGATTGATAGTATGATCCTCCATTGGGTGAGAAGGGGGCATCGTGGCTTCATCTGCTGCAAACCTGCCCCAATTTCTCCTGGCTGCCCTGCCCTGCCTAGATGTCCCTAATGAATGTCGTTCCCAGACGGCTTCGAGGGCTCATACGCTCATACGTGTGGAATGGATTATGCATTCCGTCCAACAACTTTCATGCTTGACCTGCACACCCCAAGATTTCTTTTAGAGAAACGTCTGCGATCAGCAGCCGAAAGGTAGAAACGCCTCAGATTGGATGGTTGGTTACTGGTGGCCGTGCTATCAGTGTCCCTATCATAGGAACACCAAACGCAAAACCTCGTTAATCCGTCCATTTACTTGTACGCCTCAGGGCCCTTTGTTCTCTAAATGAGTGGCCGGAAACACTGACATGCAGCAACCATAAAATTTTCTTTCCTTACTCGCCTGAGTTGCCTAAAGTGATATCATTTGTCCTACGCTCCTACTATTTGTTTCGACACTCGTGACCATTCGGTTTGTCTAACGTGCCGTTTAAGTTACGGAGTCGTCAAAGTCGCCTTCCATCTCTAACGACCCCAGAGGTTCCTCCATGACTCCACTTTACCAAGCTCCCTCGCCCTCTCTCCAACAAAGTCAAGTGCGTAACTGGCCGCGACCTGGACAGGAGTGTCGTCCTCGAGGACCCAACCGAGGATCAAGTTTGTGTTATATATCTGGTACTGTTCGCGCTCGGGCATTGGACCACATTTGTCTTTAATCAAGTGTTTCTTGAGTTCTTCTTTACGAGCACCCCGCCAGGAACAAGATGGGTAGGGGCAGCAAATCCAGCACGGGAGGTGGTTTGACAACAAGTGCCGTCTCAACTCCTGTTGTCGGTACCCGACCCGCTCCTTGCACTCGGGACAAAGCACGGGTGACTGGTTAGCGGTACCATCTAATCGACGAACAGCCGGAGCCGAGTCCAATGAAACCTGAAGATATATGCATTAGTCAGGTACAGGCAGGACCGTAAAAATCTTGATACCCGAGTCTGGTGGCTGCTGGCCTCAGCGGTAAGCTTAGTCGCGCTGTTGCCGTCCATTAGGATGCACACAAGTAAAAATTTCGCAGCCTAGATAAAGTACACAATCCATAGGGCTGTAGGTGTGTGTATGTGGATCATGACTGTAGGCACTGGTGTAGGGAGAGGAGGGATAGTTGGATACCCTGAAGCCCGGGCCGAGGGCGAGGACGTTTGTCAGCGAAGGGGCGGGAAAATTCTGGCGTGTTCTATCACTTTCTTTATCGGACAAGCAGTCTACACAGCCGGTCCTTTTCTTCATCGCCTTCGTCACCTTTCCCTCTAACCACTAGCATTACCCCCCCATCATCACCATGGTCAAAGAAACGTATGTCCTCTCTCCTCCGCCCCTTACACAACGCTCATATTTTGCTGGCAGAAAATACTACGATCTCCTTGAAGTACAACCAGATGCCTCGGAAAGCGACCTCAAGAAGGCGTACCGAAAAAAGTAAACTAGGGTTTCTGTCCTTGGAATAGCTGACAGAGCGTTCTACAGAGCACTGCGGTTGCATCCCGACAAAGGTGGTGACCCAGAATTGTTCAAGGAGGTAACACATGCGTAAGCGGCACAAGATCCTAAAACCCAAGTCTCGGATCCTTTGTTGATGTGTCTACAGATACGAAGTCCTATCCGACTCACAAAAACGTAGTATCTATGATACGCGAGGAGAGGCGGGACTATCAGAGTCCGGTGGTATGGGTGGCATGGACCCGCAGGTGCGCAGCCTTGATGCACGTGCTGTGACCGCAAGCCTCAAACCCCGCTTCCCATTCAGGACCTATTCAGCCAGTTATTCGGTGGTGGTGGTGGTTTCTTTGGTGGTCCTGGTGGCTCGCGAAGTCAAGGGCCGCGCAAGAGCAAGGACCTCATCCACCGGGTAAATGTGTCTTTGGAGGATCTTTATAAAGGCAAGACGACCAAGCTAGCCCTGACACGCAACGTTATCTGCCCGAAGTGCGATGGAAAAGGCGGGAAGGAGGGTGCTGTTCGGCCATGCGGTTCCTGCCAGGGTCGTGGTGTCCGCGTCACCCTGCGCCAGATGGGTCCCATGATCCAGCAATTACAACAACCATGCGATGAGTGCTCGGGCAGTGGCGAGATCATCAATCACCGTGACAAGTGCAAAACTTGCAACGCGCGTAAGACCGTTTCGGAGAAGAAGATGCTCGAAGTGCACATCGACAAGGGCATGAAGGGTGGCCAAACGATCACTTTCTCTGGTGAAAGCGATCAGGCCCCCGGAGTCATTCCAGGCGATGTTATTATTGTTATCGAAGAGAAGGCTCACGAACGCTTCAAGCGCACCGATAACAACCTCATGATCGACGTTGAGGTTGACCTCCTAACAGCACTTGGAGGTGGTAAATTTACAATCAAGCACTTGGATGATAGAGCATTGGTAGTGACACTAGTACCTGGTGAGATTGTGAAGCAGGGTATGTGTCAAGTCGACTGCTCGCGTATGATAGGTTTTGACTTCGCCGACGTCATAGATGAAATGAAGGTTATTCATGGGCAGGGAATGCCATCCCAACGACATCATGATCTGGGTGACCTTTATGTCAAGTTCTCCATTAAATGGCCAGAGCATATCGATCCCAACAAGATCCATCTTTTGGAAGAGGTTCTTCCTCCACGCAGGCCATTGCCCAAGTACCCGAGGGGTATTCTTGTTGAGGAGGCGGAGATGTCCGTTGTGGATCCGCGGCAAGAACGGGCAATGCAGGAGGAAGCAATGGATGAGGACGAGGGAGAACCCCGCGTGCAGTGTGCGAACCAGTGATGTATGTTTTCAGTCTGGGGACTTCCGAGCGCTGTCATTCAATATGTATTGTCTGCCTGTCATTCCCGCCTCATATTACCCTACGCCGTTATCGAAACTGACTGGCCGTAGTACTCTTATATAGATCCATTTCTTGCGCTCTTGGACGTGCTATACTGTATTATACACTGACCTGCCAGTCGATATGGTAGGGTATAATATCCTCCCAAAAGGTAGCATGAAATTCAACATTCCCATCGAGTCTGAGTAGAGATATGAAAACACGCATAAGATGGTGAGAGAACAACGAGGTACCTGGGGGTTTAACTTGAAATTTTCGTACAAGTCTCTGTTAAAGAAGCTAACTTCGGTTTCGTTCTCTGTGATAGAGAACACAGCTTGTCTCAGCAAAATAGATGGCCTCAATGCTAACTGACGTACCTAGGCCGCACTCTGACAATGATTTACCGTCGTCAGACAGGATCCACTCGTCGTGGTCGAGATTAATGATAAGATTAGTTGTCTAGACATAGGTCAGTGCACGTTTGGTTCTCTGGCCCACTACCGGGCCAGACCTTGGCCCCATGTGCTTTCGTGTATAGCTTCAAGGTATCTACAAGAGAAACGAGGCAGGAAGCAGTGTCAGTGTACCAGAGTACCTGTGACAGAGGGGAATTGACTAACCAAAGTGCGCAGAGCGGTAGGGTTTCCATCCCGGTTGAGTCTGGATCGCTATTGAGACCAAATAATTGGGGTGAGGGGAAGGGTGGTACAGTTCGTTGAGACGCACGGAGGACTGACCATTGCGAGTTGTCTCTTTGAGATCTCCCACTGTGGTCGTGTCGAGGTCAATGTCGCGCAGGACAAGGCTGCGCTCTGTACGAAATTCGAAGGACTTTATTACGCGTACGGTGAGGGTGGCAGATGTCCTTGGCCGTGCAAGATTTGTGGGCGTATCGTCGAAACCGGACATGATATGATAGACTACAAGTACATTCTGCAACTCGAATCTCTTTAGCGGTGCCACCGGCCCGGGAAAGACAAGTTGGCATCGGAGGTCGATGTCGTCGTTGTCGTCGTCTCGTTAACGTCAACGCGTCAACAGCGACCGTCTATAGTGTAAATTCGTCATTTTATGTTCGGGGATACGTGTCTTATGTACGACAGGCCACAGGTACATAACCGCCGCTGCGATCTTCGCCTCAACGAGGCTCGAAGCAGCATACCATCGCGGTACAAATGCAAATGAATGGCACCGCGGAATTACTACCCCCTACTCAACAACAACAACAACAACGACCACGTCCGTCCCCTTCAACACTAACAACGCTCCCCCAAGTCCTTTCCGCGCTCTCCTCGCTCGAATCCGAAGAAGCCGAACTATCCAACTCACTCTCCACCCTCCTAAGCGACCAAGAACCGATCCAGAATGCACTCTCACGTCTCCAGTCTCTCCTCCCGAGCATCGATGGACTACACACAGAAGCGTCCGCGCTCTCACGTAAAGTCTCCGTTACGGCACGCACGGCCGAACGCGTGGGTGGACGTGTGCGTACACTAGACGAGGAAATGCGCAGAGTGCGTGAGGCGAGCGATCGCGTCCAACAGGTCATGGAGCTCAAGGTTCGTAGTTTAACCCGCTTCTTTTTTTTTTTTTAGCTAAACATGTTTTCATACGATTTCCACATGTGCTAGTCGTCATTGTCCTCTCTTCAGTCGTCAATCGACACGCAAGATTGGGAGTCGGCAACACGACATTGTGCACGGGCCATGGCCCTCCCCGAGAGCGTGATCAACGGCGCTTTTGCAGAGACCGCTGTCGTATGTCTATTTTTTTCGTTCATCCTACCACTTCCTTTCCTTAGTCTTCCTCCCCTTGCACTGACATTTCTGAATGATAGCCTTCTTCGGAGAATCCATTACCTCCCGCGCAAACACTTCAGGATGCGCGTACGCATCTCCTTCAGGTTTTCATGCGTCAGTTCACCGAGGCGACCAAGGCTCGGGACGCGGTGGCCACAACGCGGTTTTTCAAGCTCTTCCCGGTAATTGGTTGGGAAACCGAAGGATTAGAGGCGTATGCATCCTTCATCGTGGACTTGGTCAAGGTACGACCCCCCGCGTCTGCGCAAAGTACGTTCTCCCCAGACTTTTTCGCGTCTCAACGACTAATCGTTACAGCCTCTTCCCCATTGTATTACATTACCGCTTTGACTGCGCTTTTTGAGAGCATCGCCGTAATCGTTGATCAGCACCAGCCCGTAGTGGAGAGCTATTACGGCACCGGGAAGATGGCCAGTGTAATCGCGCGCCTTTTACGGGAGTGCGACCGCGTCTGTAAAGGCCTCATCGAGGGGTGGGAGGAAGAACGGGCAATGAAGCGTAAGGTATGGTCAGCGCGGATGCCCTAATTGTGTCGGGTTGAACAGCTGTATAGCTTGCAGATGTAGCAAACGCAAATTTTCCATCAGCCGTACCTTCACCAACGGTTGTACGGCGGCCTACGCAGCCGCCTCTTTCCGAAGAGGACGTGAACCCACGGGACATCGACAAGGTCATTTCTGAAACTGCGGGAATGGCAGGCCGATGGAACCTTTTCAAGCGTTTCTTGGTTGATCGTTTAAAGGCAAGTAAACCCCTTCCTTTGAGTGGTGAATGGATCTCTTATCGTACCGGTAGAATGAGAGTGGCGATGATGACGAAAATAGTCACCCGCCTGTATCGAATGATGGGCCGTCCAGACCGGTGACCCCCAAACCCAAGCAAATGCCGGACAGTACCTTACACACACTGTCTCCGGAGCTAAAAGCTGTAGAGTCGTCCGCATCCAATAAGCTCTTCGATGACCTCTTAAGCACGTACTATACTCCCCTGGAGGTCTGGTACACGCGGAGCGCCGTCGACAAGGTCCTGTCTTTCTTTTTTTTTCTTATTGCATTGGATGATGCTGAAGCCATTCTGTAGGCACACCGCCTTTCGACCCCAGATACGACTACATCACCGACGACAACGACAACGCCCGATGACGCATTCTATATTTTCAAGGTTGTCCTCTCGCGACTTCTTTCTACGGGTGCGCCTAGAGTTGTCGAGCGGACGGCCGCGGCGCTGCGTAGCGTAATCGAGAGTGACTATGCGGGTACAATTCGACGCAAGATGGACGACGTATATCGCAACGCGGGCGTTGGACGAGGAGAAAAGGTCGAACGTGAGAGTCGTGCCGCTTTCATCGTAAGTAGTTACTCTTATTCTCGTCTTTCTCTCAGTCGCATAGACCAGGACATAGATACTGCTGAATGATCTGGACGTTTCCGCATCGCACATGGAACGCCTCGTAAAAGACTTGCATTCCTCGCCCGTAATACCCCAAACATTCCCGGCAGAGGAGGTCGAGGCTGCACGCATGAGCATGTCGTCGTTGTCGAGCATCGTGCCAAAATTCCAATCGACCCTGCGTGTGGGCGTCGAGCAGCTGTTTAACCAGCTTTTGCGACCCAAGCTCCGCACGTTACTGGCTGACGTGTACAAGGACGTATCCTACGTCCTTGATGACGACGCCTATGCCACCGCTGAGTATCAAGACGTTGTGCGGAAACGATTCATCAAGGCATGGGAGGGTCTGGCGGAAGGTTACAAGGTACGGTTGATTGAAACTGATAAAAACGTTGTAGATCTCATACTAATGATGCTCAGGATACTCTTACGGAGAATAACTATCGCTTGTTTTTCGGGCTTGCACTGGACGTGCTAATCCGACCATGGGAAAAGCTGGTTCTTGGTCAGAAGTACAACGAGGTATTGCCTACGTTCCTTTCATTCTTCGTGCAAGGCCTTAAAATGGTATCTTCGCAGCTTGGTGCCGTCCGTTTCGATCGCGATCTACGAGCGATCACGACGTATCTTTCATCGCAAACCGCCTTTGGCGACGTACGTGATAAGTTTGTGCGACTTCAGCAGATCGCTACGCTGCTTAACCTGGATCAGGTGCGTTTGTGTTTCGGATATCTTTATCTTCGTTGTATTTACAAGTTCTGATGGCGTGCTAGGAAGAAGACGTGGACGAATTTTACAATGGTTCTGGGATCACGTGGAAGTTAAGTGAGCAGGAGGCGCGGGCAGTCGCTGGACTCAGGCTATAAGGGTTACCTCTTTACCCTTTCCTTTTGCCCTCGAGCGCTGAGTGCTTAAGTTCTCATGACTCAGTTAAAAAAAACCTCTTAGATTGATGCTATATTTTCCTGTTGGTGGCAGGCATTCATCAAAGGGCATCACTGCGGTAGGCCATTTGGCCTTAGGGCTTGATTATTGACTAGCGGCCATCCAAATTACAGTATTGTCATGAGCCCATTAATATGCATTAATGGTCGAGGGGGGAAGGTCCCCACACAAGTGGCTACCTTTTATTTAAAAGCTGCAGACTCATTTATTGGACATCAATTACCCGCTCTTGCACACCATGTGAGGATTGGTATCCTGGGCCCTCCTCATTCACCTGCAACAACGATCAAATCATTGTCTCTTACCTGCGCTCACGCCCACGGCCAAAGAACTGTTCGACTTTTTGACATAAGTATCTGCCCTCACTGTGTTGGTACTATTCATCCTTCGCTGCAGTCAGGCACTTTCCTCTGTCGCGTGAGTCACACAGACGTGCTGGAGTCAAGCTTTAAGCTTCAAGTCTTGACCACCAATTGGATGTCCCTCCCGTTGGATCGCTGTTTCATCCTTTGTCCTTGTGTCATACGCTTATCAGGGCCGCGAAGAGGTAGTTAAGGGATTGGCAGGTATTTATCTTTCTCAACGGATCCGCAATTCATTTGATATGAAGGAGACGGTGCGAACATACGACACCACGACCCATTTTTGGGGGGATGAGTACAATGAACGCGACACCTAAAAAACCCGGCACATCCTCGTATTCCACTTTTCCACTCTGATCGAGTTCTCCGTGTTACCCAGGTATGCATCTCTACATAAACGTTCAGTAACCCAACGTGAATCCGGGCAATTGGGACCATAAGACATACCATACCAAGGAAAGAAATGTAAGTGCACCGCAAGGAAGCACAGCAACCACGATCCGCGCAGGACTGGGCGAACTGCGCGCAATCGCCGTTGTTGAACTCTAGCGAGCTCTGTTCAAGCTGGGGGCATACTGCCCCATATGTTGCTGCAGGAAGCGCAATGAAGAGAGCGAGGACAGTGAGACGCATGACTGTTGGAAAAAGTATATATGAAATGCCACTGAAATATGATGTGGGTGCAGGACGTTGTTTCGTCTCATCATCCTCTTTTTATCGTTCTCTACAGGGATTACGTTCATTTTATGTGACAAACTTCCCTGCTGGGCAGCGTAATGCGTGGGTCCATTTTGGATGTCGGTGGTATTCTCCTGGGTCGGTGCCAGTGCGTTCATTAAACATATCCGACGTTCGCATGGAATGGAATGTTCAATGTCGGGCCGGATCTTGATACTTGCCGTTTGTCGTAAGTTAGGCATGATTGCTAACGTTGCTTGTCTTCTCGACATATGCATAGGACCAATCAGCTGCTTGTACGAAGTAATGGACCACAGATGTTCCTACTTTTCTCCGACTTAGCGGTAACGGCCGTGTTACGCGTCTCAGTCTGAGTCCCAAGAGTTGCACCTTGAGCGCTGAGCACCTCGGTTATCACGCAGTTTCCTGCTGATGCGCTGATGATCAATGGGCATGCCGATGTTATCCCGATGGATTCAATCATCCAAAGGCCAAAAATGGTCCAAAAATGCCAGCCAAACGAGCACACGATGAATCAGAGTCTCCTTGTTGCGGCGATAGTTAGGTGAGCTAATCGGCCAATAAGCATTGGTCTGGCGAGTGAGGTTTGCTCGCTCACTTGAAGGTCAATACACTGGCATGCATTACCCAGGACACGTGAGTGGAACGTTTTCAGCTCGGCGCCCATCGACCAATCAAGCAATGGAAGGAACGACTCGGAAAAGAGCAGTGACAAAGCAAGGCGCTGGTAACCAATGCAAGGGAAGATAACCAACCGATGCACTTCGAAGAGGGAACCAGCTCAGGTGTGAATACGGGGAGGCCTGCAAGTTAGGCCCGAGAACATTTTTTGGCTACTTATGGGCGTGGCGCGGAGATTCAGAGACAAATGTTCACATGGCGTCTGGTTGTTCTTGAGTGCATTGGCTGCCGCAAACGCACCACGATGTACTAGTAGGTAAGGGGACTGCTCAGAGGATCTTGGGACGATAAATACAGCGATCCTGGGTCGTCATCGGCCAGGTAGGCCAGAAAACCCTCACTGAGCCACCTACTGATTCGCCGTAGCACTGGCACGAACGGCATGTTCGGGTGATCCGATAGGTTCTCGACGACGTCAATCACGATGATCTTGGTGATAAAAAGGTCTCGATTCTCGACTTTCACAGAACGTTTGTGAGGTGTCTACCAGCACAAGCGTGAGGATCGATAGTGGACATGGGGAACGGCGAAGCCGTTAAGGAGCAGAAAAGTCGAAACGTCGAGGGAGCGATGCATAAAGCCCTCTATTGTGGGTGCTTACTACTTAATACTTGCGTCGAGTGATTAAGTGATTCCCAGCTCAACTAGATTCGAACATGGTGGAATCGGGCCGCCCGAGTTGTGGTTTCCAACCTTCACGGCTTCACAGCTTCACACTGTACATGGGCAGCCATTCTTCTGGCACTTTCGAGGCAAGTGTAATGAAATTTTAGGTGGATCGATCAAACAAACTCCTTTAAAGTTAAGTCGCCTACAAGTCCTTCAGAGGCAGTCCCTTGCAGTGGACTGTCACTCTTCTGATCCAGATTCACACAGACCCAACACAACAAGATAGAGATCGGAAGTGAACCGGGAGAAGTCGCAGAGCCTGAGAGTACCCGAATCGGCAACTCGTGTTCTAATTCGATTGTCGTATTGCAGGATGATGTCGGCCCCTTCACTCGCGAGAAAGAGTTCCTGTATGTGTTTCTTGTACTGTTCGAGCTCGAGTTCCCTGTGGGGGAAGGCAAACAGGACCGCTTCTTCGTATCTGTCCCACGTGTAAGCCCAATCGCCAGATCCCTTAATCTTGCGGTCAACAGGATGCGTGAGCTGGCTGAAGGGCTGGTTGAAGTCAACGAATGTGTTGGAGAGGACATTTTCCCAAAGGTTGGATGGGAATTCGGGGCGCGATGGGTCCCTGAGGAGAAGGGCCTTGGCGCACGCGAGGTCCCGTTTGTAGTTGTCCTGAAGTTCATGAGTGAGCCGCAAGTCGTCGGAGAGCTGAACGGAGTCCGATCTCCCAAATGGGATGAGCTCGAGGTTGATTGGGTGTTTAGCAGCGTGATCGGGTTTCTCTTCGTCCTCTCCGCCCCTTTTTTCTGTTGTTGGGACTTGTCCCTTAGCAACTTCGACTTTGCCGGCCCGATCCTCTCTAGCAACAATGGCTTCTGCCGAGCTCTCGCTCCTTCTTTGTCGAAGACACTAAGAATTTCGAGGTAGGCACTGAGCAGAGATGAAACCTCTTTAATATTATCCGCGGCCCGAGAGGCGCGTTCGAGTTCATCAATGACCAGCCTGGTGAGCCGCTTGATCGTATCTGACTTGGAGCGTTTTCCCTCGTGGTAGGTCTGGAAAAGAGTGAAGCATGATCGGGAGAAATCTCTCAGGAAAGTCTTGGAGATTTCCTCTTCAATAGGAACAGCCCGCTCCTGGGGAGTGTCTGTGCGTGCATGTGGACATTATAGTGGTTCTATATATGATACAGTTTAAATTAGTGGCAAGCTGGAAGAGAAGAGTTGGGGCTAAAATGCAGAGCACAGCAAGGAGAAACGGACCTGTAGATAGTAGGAGTAAGGGTTGGGGGATAGCCCCTGAGCTGAGCTCATCAACTTTGAGCAGCCGGAGGATCTGATGAACTCCGACACCGTGGCCGGCAGGATATCCAATAGCGGGGGTACCCGAAGTCGCACCTCCGGTAGAGAATGGGGGCCACGCAACGCAAGCGACGGGCTGTCCGCAGTGCGAAAGGGCCCAGTGAGAGGTACGAGGGCACTGACAGTATGTAGAAGAGCGAAGGGTAGGCCGGTCGATGTAAAGGTTAAATGGTGCAGTGTCAGGCTAGTACTCTTGTGTGGTAAAAATACGAGGCATATGTCGTTCAGAATCACCACTTCGTCGAGAATCTGTGATATCTCTGAGTCTGTTTGGCACCATCAAACCGACCGGTCGGGGCAATGTGGTGGGTAAGCCACGAGAGCGAGTCGATGATGAATGGTCTGCTTCAAAGTTCGTGCCCAGGGAAACACAGTCAAAATCAAGGAACTGATCATCCCGGGCGGAATGCTTGCCGCCACCTCGAGGTGTGCACAAGCTGCCCGTAAAATATACTCAGCGGGTCGGTCGAAAACTGTCGAACGACGCAGGCGCCATGCCCGCCTCTTTCAACATGTTGGACTGGGGATTCGATGGGCATGACAGAAGAAGTCATGATAACGTTGTCCTCGAAAGTGCGACATAAATTTCCATCCACGCATTGTAGATACGAAACCCGTCGTCAGTTTTTGCGAAGAGTTGTATGTCATGACGTAGTTTGTTGATGAACCACAAGTATGTTGAAAACATTAAGAAAAGGTCGCATACGGGGAGAATGGCAAAGCGCCAAACCTCATGGTCATGGATAACTGCCGAGGTCGAAGAGTCAGGCATCGCGGGGTGAGTGAAATTTATAGAACACGAAGTCACCCAAAAACTTCTGCGTAAGCTGGGACTATTGTAGTTGCGCCGGTACAGACGACGGTGTGCGTTGTGGTAAACTGGGACGTCGGCGTACACAAAGATTATGATATGCGGTGATGTGAGAGTGTTATTGTGAAGAGGAAAGAAGCAGTCACGTACCAGGAGAAGTTGGTCCGCCCGCTCAAAGCTCAGCTCAGTCTCAGCAGCAGCGGTCGTTAGACTCTTTTGACGTAAGTATATCTACCCTCGCTGTGTTGATAATATTTATCTTTCGCTAGCAGTCACTGCAGCACTTTCCTCTGTCTTTGCGTCATACGCTTATCGGGGCTGCGAAGAGGTTGTTGAGTGATTGACAGATATTTATCTTTCTCAACGGATGCGCAATTCATTTGATATGATATGAAGGAGACAGTGCGAACATATGACACCACTCGACCAATTGTCCGGGGGATGAGTACGACGGCTAAAAAGAAGACCCGGCACATCTCCCACTTTCCCACGCAGTTCGAGATCTGCGTGTTACCAAAGTAAGCACCTCTACGTAAAAAAAGCTCAGTAACCCAACGTGAATCCGAGAAAATGGGACCATAAGACATACCATACCAAGGAAATAACCGCACCGCAAGGAATCACAGCAACCACGATCCGCGCACGACTCAGTGAGCTTAGCGCAATTGCCGTTGATCTCTAGCGGGCTCTGTTCAGGTTGGGACCATACTGCTCCATATCCCAGTGCTGCTGCAGGAAGCGCAATGAAGGGAGCGAGGACAGTGAGACGCATGACTGTTATAGAACAAGTATCGAAAATGCCCAGTGAAATATGATGTGAGTGCAGGATGTTGTTGTTGTTGTTTGTCGAATGGATGAAGATGCGCGAGAAGTCAAAGATGGGAGGAGGAAAACGAAGAGGCACAACTATGCACACACGATCGAAAGAGGAAGAGGACGAGAGAACCGATGATCGATGATCATTCCGTCGGGGGCACTGCAGGACGGCCTTAAATACATGTACTGTAGGACCCTTTAACCTAGCCATCTGAGGTATGGCCGGGTATGATCAGAGTGAATCGAAGCATGTCGCAAAAGGGAAACAATAAAATGAAACACGGTACGACGCGACGTAAGCGAGGGCACGCGCTCGTAGAGCGAGCCATGTTTGATGCACGACGCTCTTTCACAGTGCAGAATCACCGCTCGTTTTGTGCAATGAACTTCCCTGCTGGGCAGTGTGATGCGTGGATCCATTTTGGATGTCCGTCGTATCCCCCTGGGTCGGTGGAAGTACAGTGGGTTCATTATCATATCCGACGTTCGCATACTTGGAATGGAATGTCGGGGCGGATCTTGCCGTTTCAGTTGTCGTAAGACCTGGTTGCTATCGTCGCTGGTCTTCCCGACATAAGTCCACTGGCAATCAGCTACTTGTACGAAGCAATGGACCACAGATGTTCCTACGTAGCTTTCTCCACTAACTCCGTAATGTTTCCATTCAAATAGTTCCAACCGCTCTTCAACGATTCGGAAGTAGATACATATATATACATACTTATTACAGCGGTAGCAAAGTCGCCATGGCCATGGCCCTTCCCCATGGAGCTCCCTGGTGTGCTACGGAGTAATATTGTACCATCAGATGTCATGCTCCATTTGTCCCAAGCAATAAAGTTCCGAGGGATGCAATTATCAACCTCAGCATGCAGTGTAATGACTCAACTGAGGGAACCCGGTAACTACATGGGCTGTAATATATCTAAGATGTGGGCCTAATGCCCCGAAACTTCAGTACGTGCTAACAAATGTATGTATATTAACTACTGAATGTAATAGAGTGCGCACTGTCACTGGCATTGGCCATATGCACCAGCGCTCCAACGCTCTGTTCTGCGCTCAATTCTGACACGACTGGCATACCTGGTAATGGCCATGTTACCATTGTTACGTAGCGAGATATCCGACTTAGGCGAGGTTTACCTCATTGTCAGAGAGCCGGTTACGAGGCTAATTGTTACGCGTCCCAGCCTGAGCGCCCGAGCGCTGAACAGGTTATCGCACGGTTTCCTGCTGATAATCAACGTACATGCCGATATAATGCCGATGGATTCAAGGCCAAAAACGGTCCAGAATGCCAGCCAAACGAGCACACGGTGAATTAGAATCTCCTGGTGCGGCGATAGTCAGGTGGAGCTAATCGGCCAATAAGCATTGGTCTGGCGAGTGAGGTCTGCTCGCTCACTCACTTGCCGTTCATGATCACGACAGTACACACATGCATGACACAGGACACGTAAGTGGAACGTTTCAGCTCGGCGCGAGCGCCCATCAACCAATCAAACAAGGGAAGGAACGACTCAGAGAAAGAGCACTGATCAGCAAAAAATCTCAGTGCTACCAGTGCCACTGAATGCTACTCTGAGCTATGCAGCGTGTGGTAGCACTAGTAGCATCGAGATTTTTTGCTGATGGAGTGGGCGGTGGCGGCGGCGGCAGTGACAAAAGCAAGGCGCTGGTAACCAATGCAAGGGAAGATAACCAACCAATGCACTTCGAAGAGGGAACCAGCTCAGGTGTGAATACGGGGAGGCCTCGAGGCCTGTAGGCCCAAGAACATTTTTGGCTACTTATGGGTGTGGCGCGGAGACTCAGAGACAACGTTCACATGGCGTCTGGGTTTGTTCTTGTTCTTGAGTGTATTGGCTGCCTCAAACGCACCACGATGTACTGGTGGGTAAGGGGACTGCTCAGAGGAATCTTGCGATGATAATACAGCAACCCTGGGTCGTCATCGGCCGGGTAGGCCAGCCAGAAAACCTCACCGAGCCACCTACTGATTCGCCGTAGCACTGGCACGAACGGTATGTTCGGGTCATCCGATAGGTTCTCGACGACGTCAATCAGCGTGAGGATCGATGGGGGAGATGGCGAATGGCGATGCCGTTGAGGAACAGAAAAGTCGAGAGAGCGATGCATAAAGCCCTCTATTGTGGGTACTTATTCTCACCTGCGTTGAGTGATTCCCCAGCTCAACTGGATTATAGACGTCGAACACGGTGGAATCGGGCGGCGCGAGTTGCACCGTGGTTTCCAATCTTTGCATCTTCACGCTGTGCGTGGGCAGCCATTCTTCTGGCAAGTATGATGGAATTTTAGGTGGATTGATCAAAACAAAATCCGTTAAAGTCAAGTCACCTACAAGTCTGTCAGAGGCAGTCCCTTGCAGTGGGCTGTCAGTATCCTGATCCAGATTCACGCGTCTATCCCAACAAGTATGAGATCGGAAGTGAACTGGAGGAAGTCGCAGAGCCTGAGACTACCCGAATCGGCAACTCGTGTTCTGACCCGATTGTCGTATTGCAGGATCTTTTCGAGCTCTTCGGGCAGCTCACAAAAGAGTTCTTGGATCTGCTCCTTGTACTGCCGGAGCTCGAGTTCCCTGTGGGGGAAGGCGAACAGGACCGCTTTTTCGTATTTGTCCCACGTGTAAGCCCAATCGCCGGGTCCGCTAAACTTGCGGTCAACAGGGTATATAAGCTGGCTGAAGAGCTGGTTGAAGTCGACGAATGTGTTGGAGAGGACACTTTCCCAAAGGTTGGATGGGAATTCAGGGCGCGATGAGTCCCTGAGGAGAAGGGCCTTGGCGCACGCGAGGTCCCGTTCGTAGTTGTCTTGAAGATCATGAGTGAGCCGCAAGTCGTCGGGGAGCTTAGCGTAGTCTGGTCTTCCAAATGGAATGAGCTCGAGGTCGATTGGCTGTTTAGCAGCGTGATCGGGTTTCCCTTCGTCCTCTATACCCCTTTTTTGTGTTGCTGAGACTTGTCCCACTTTGCCGACCCAATCCTCTCTAGCAACGATGTCTTCTTGCCGAGCTCCCGCTCCTTCTTTGTCGAATACGTTAAGAATTTCGAGGTAGGCACTGAGCAGAGATGAAACCTCTTTGATATTATCCCCAGCCCGAGAGGCGCGTTCGAGTTCATCAATGACCAGCCTGGTGAGCCGCTTGATCGTATCAGACTTGGAGCGTTTTCCATCGTGGTAGGTCTGGACAAGAGTGACAAATGATGGGGAGGATTCTCTCGGGAAGATTTTCTCGTCAATAGGGGCAGCCCCACTTCTGGGGAGTGCCTGCGAGTGGTAGCTCGCAGAAGCACTGTGGGACATTATAGTGGCTCAATAGATAAAGTGATACAGTTTGAATCAGTGGCAAGCTGAAAGAGAAGAGTTGGGGGTGAAATGCAGAGCACAGCAGGAAGGAGAAACTGACCTGTACTGTAGGAGTAAAGGTTGGGGGATAGCCCTGAGCTGAGAACTCATCACTTTGAGCAGCCGGAAACTCCGACACTGCTGCCGAAGGATGACTGCCGTGGCCAGCAGAGGTCAAGCAGTACGGAGAGTCAGCTGCCTAGGGTGCCCGAAGCGCACCTTCGGTAGAGAATGCCGTAGGAACCACGAAACCGACGGGGTGTCCGCAGTGTGAAAGGGCCCAGTGGGAGACACGAGGGCACTGGCGGTATGTAGGAGAGCGGGGGGTTGGCTGGTCAATGTGAAAGTTAAATCGTGCCGATAGACTTTGGTACACGTGTCTGACAGTCCATAGGTCACATAAATTAATGATACTAGTAGCTGGGTCAGGCTAGTCTCTTGTGCGGGGAAAATACGAGGCATATGTCGTTCAGAATCACCACTTCGGCTCGGCGAGAATCAAAGAGTCTGTTTGGCACCACCGAACCAACCGTAAACGTGTGTATATTTGGCCAACTACGCTGAGACAGCTTAGGTAAGCATATCACTCGTTGGCTCTATAGAAGAAAGTAAAAAGTAAAAGCATATTTAAAGGTGTAACAAATATTGGAGGTGTGGAGGCAGACTAAGGAGATGAGTTACGAGGTAGAGCGGTCCGAGAAACTTTCCTGTTTGATACCCGGCTTCACAGTGGTCGAAGAATGTTCCCGAATGATGAACCCCCAAATGCGAGCAGATAGTCGAATGGCATGAGTGTGGCAACAAAGGACGCGGTGGGAGTCAGTTAGTAGGGGGTGATAAGGAATAAGGTTAGGTGAAAGGGGTGGCAATACTGGCCAGGAGGAATCGTCATGGAAGAGGTGACGTGTACCGCAATCTAAGTGGGATAGAACAGAGGTGGGTAAGGTCGGGGGGTAAATCACGAGAGCAAGTCGATAATGAACCCGATCATGGTCTGGTTCAAAGTTCGTGCCCGGGGAAACAGTCAAAAATATACTCAGCGGGTCGGTTGAAAACTGTCGAATGATGCACGCGCCATGCCCGCCTCTTTCAACATGTTGGATTGGGGATCCGATGGCTATGACAAAAGCCATGATAACGTTGTCCTCGAAAGCGCGACAAAACTTTCCATCCGCATTGTAGATACGAAACCCGTCGTCAGTTGTTGCGAAGAATTGTATGTCATGACGTAGTTTGTTGATGAACCACAAGTATGTTGAAAACATCGAGAAAAGGTCGCATACGGGAGAAGGAATGGCCAAACCTCACCTCATGGTTATGGTTAACTGCCGAGGCGAAGAGTCAGGCTAGCCAGGCATCGCGGGGTGAGTGAAATTTAAAGAACACGAAGCCACCCAAAGACTTCTGTGAAAGCTTGGGCTATTGTAGTTGCGCTGGTACAGACGACGGCGTTGCGGTAAACTGGGACGTCGGCGTAGACGAAGATTATGACATGTGGTCACGGAGGAGGGCGTTTGGTCGCGTCAGAGCCTCCCCGTAGCGAGGGCCGGGGTGAGCAGATGGTCAGAAAGGTGATAAATGCGCGTCAATTGAATTGTTCCTCTAAACTACGATGGACGACGCGGAATCTCGCGAAGACATACCTCGGATATCCATCGACACTCTCCGAGACTGGCACAGGATCAAGGCCAATTTTTCAAAGGCTGTTCTTGAACAGTTTGACCAGACTATCCGCCAGAGCGGGCTGGAATCAGAGAGGGCCTCTCTCCTCCCACATGTTCAACAGGTGCCAATTGACTGTTTTCCTTTCAAGTCTGCACCTCCTCCTCACGCATCATCTCAGTTTATCGAGACAACATTCGAAAAAGCAAAACTCAATGTTCGAATCAATGGAAAGAAATTCGAGGACCTGAAGGATGAAGACGATGGTACGTTGTTACAAGGATCTTTTGTTGGCCCTAGATTTCTCACTATCGAAATCTAGACAGGGAAGTCGAACCGTTTGACGAGGCTCTCGATCGCGAGACGTGGTCCCTGTATAATCAACGTTTGCAATGGGATCTCGAGCTGGCTACCAAACGTCGAAACCGACCGCGAGAGGTCGTAGACCTTTTGGAGAACCTCTTCAAGGTCCAGGACGCTGCGCTAGCAGAACTTGACAAATCAGTCGGAGAGGATGAGGATCGTCCCGATACTAGTCTGCCCGACGGTCAGTTGGTTCTTCCATTCGCTAGCTAGTTGCTGACGGTTGCGTGCAGAAGGTATACTCGTCGAGACAAGCGAGACATTCTCGAAGGTGGCCGCCCTATCCGAGGGTTTACACCAGGTACGCTTCTCTCCATATGCCATCGACGGGTTCTGACTCTCAACCCTCCTTACAGACCGTAAAGACCCAACACGAGCGAATACGACGACTTCGAGACGTCGAAGAGGAGGTCAATGCAATCAAATCGTGACCCATATTCACATGACCGTTCCGAGTCCTTTCTCCACTTCCCACCCCTCACGCGCTTTCAAAGCTCCCAGGAAGAGTAATCTCGTGTCTCAAATGCAATGTCGTAGCCCTTTGAAGCCACCACAACTCCCCTGAAACCTCCGCCACCGCGACCACCGTCACGGGCGAATCTGATCCTGAACCACGGAGACCGCCAAAGGCTTTTCGGCCACCACTACGACCTCGGAGGCGCGGTGACCTTGTCCACTACCCAGTCCCTCCTCTCTCCTGATTTGTATCGAAACCGATTTATGTAGTAGTGAACCCTGCTCATCGTAAGCTTAGTGTAATCTCGCCATTGGAAACGAAAAGGAATCATATACTGTACGAGTCCCTATTTTCGGTTTCGGTGAAACCGTTCTCTGGGAAGTAGTTTGTTACCTGCGATGTCCATACTTTATTAATGACAGATTTCGTTTTGAGGACATATGGGTGCATTGAAGTATCATACATCTGCTATATATTACAACCACTCCTCCATCAAAAAGCAAATACCTCTGGTCCACACATGAACACATCGTCTAAAACAAATTGTCCGCCGGAATAGCGTCTACAGCATGAAGGACGCGTGGTGCTCAGGAACTGCTGGTTGATCATCACCCAAATCCTCCAGATATTTATCAACCACCTCCGCGGCTCCTGAAGCTGCAAAGACGCGGCAAATAGCAAGATGGAGGTTGCAAGCCCGGGGGTCTGGCAAGGGAATCGTACGCCCACCACTTCCCCTTCCAAATTGCATTTCGTCTCCATCGTTGAGTCGCATGGTCGCGTAAATATATTTTGGCTTAACGACACGGAAATAGTATTTCCACTGTGTTGAACTTATAGCAGTATCGACAATACATAGCCTCGAGACCCTCACCTCATTATTGACTGATCTAGCCTCAATGCCCCAGGCTAGTTGCTCAACCATTGATTCACGGGCGTCGTGATGCAGATATATGATATTGGCGGGATGGTTAATAAGGTGCTGGATGTTCTCTGTCCTCAATTGACGGCCAGTAAACATTTCGATCGCATAGTGCAGGATCGGCTGAATAACTTATCAATGGGCGGGAGCCTGTCAGGCAGGAGGTCTCTACCTTATCGTGGATAGAGAAGGGGATGATGTGTGCGCAAAAGCATGGCACTCTCCTGCTCCCAACAAATGAGAACCCCGAGACAAGGCAGCGAGGGCCATCCCGGCGAAAGATCTAAACAACATTCTAGTGGGATGGCCAGCAATAGATTGATACATACAGGGTCCTGTAAAGGCTGTAAAGCTGTTTGACGACGACGAAAAGACCTCAATTCCATTAACGAATCGCGTAATTCCAGTATACAATCGGGATTACAAGGCAAGCTATCTTGGGGAACTTCATAAATAACGCTGCGTTTTCTGACTAGAAAAGTAGAAATTTGGTTACTACAGTCAATGGAGATTCCACTGCACCCTACATCCGATGAGACATGTCAAGGAGAAACTTGCAAGGTCTGTGAGAGGCGTGATGTTTCCACCGGTTTGTCGCATTTCTGCTTGCACTGCCATTGCCCAGTCACCCGGACTGACGGAGCGATCACTGCTGTTCAAAGTGTTGACTTACATATATAATATTTAACATGAAATGCATCACGTAGAGTAGAAAGGGCCAATACTACCTAAGTTTATCACGGTGGGGATTTCGCACCTTGCGAGCGCCGCAACGAATAGCCTAGCTATCGTTTCCGGAGATGGAGAATGCTCAATCAGATAACGCAGCAGATCGTGAGCGGGCATATTGAAGGAAGACGTGTCCGTATTGCGCCGGATGGCAATTCCGAAGGGTGGATTATCGCTGACATCCACTTGACTTCTGACCAACGTCAGGAGTGCCAGGGCATAGGATTGAAAAGAGTTCGCCATGGGCCAACTTGAAGAGCACGAGGTCAAGACGCCCAGTGGAGTGTCGTTTTATAACATACGCCACAACCCAACATACCAAAAAGGAATGGGGCACGAGAACCCTAGGCGCATTACGGTACGCTATACGGTACAGTAGTTGACAAATTAATCGCCCCGGCGCCCATACTAATTGTTTCGTTTGTATTTATCTGTATGTAAAATCAACAACTAAGTCATCTTTGTAACGACGCCTGCCTAATCACGTACCATGCAATATTCATTTTTTAAGGGGAGGATGGAAAAGAGGTAGAACGATGAGCGTTCGCCGATTGACAAGAAAATGATCAACTTGAAAGTGTCGGCGTGTTAGCACTTCGGTGTAAGTCGGCGAGACTCCACGTTACCGTGACAGTACTTTTCGTACAGGCTCATATCTTGACTTGACTAGCAATCATGCAATCATGCGTGCTTCGCATGGGTAATGGCTATTCTTGTTGGGATAATTATAGTGTGACTTCATAGAGGAGCTGGCACGTTGTTGTCTGCTATTTGATATGCGGGCTTCGAAAATGGACCTCAGTGGTTTTTGATACAAAAACCCTTGACTTTCTATAAAAACGTCTACTCCTCGCACACAAGCGCATTGTCCATCCAGAACAAATGGTTCCCCCAAGTAGATTGGAACTTCAGTTACTATAATGCATCGTTCCGGGTAGAAGACCAACAACGGCACAGCACCTATAGCCTCTCATTTGCAAGTACTTGAGCACGCGATCCATTGTCACCACGTTCACCAATTCCGCCATTGGTCTCTCCATACCCACCTTACCCACGATACGAAGCCTTGTATTTGGTACAACCACCTCGCTCCCCGTGACGCTCGAAGTTTTCAGCACCAGCGCATAAGCAGCACGTAAAATACACAAATCGATCGAAAACACCCACACGACGCAAGCATGCCAGTGATCCTCATCTTCTTGAATTTGATGACCACAACAGGAGCCATGATAGCGCTGTCTTGGAAACGCGTATCGTAAATTTCCGTCCGAATTGTAAATACGAAACGCGTCGTCAATATTTGCGAAAGGTGGTGTGTTATTACTACAGTAGTTACAGTAGATTGGGCGGCATGTGGTTGAGGCATTGACAGACAGCAAGCACGTTGAAAAAGAACAGCATTGAGAAGTCCCTGTACATCAACGTTTGCAATGGGACCTTGAGCTGCTACTTAGAGTCGAAAATGATCGCGGGAAATCGCTGATCTTTTGGAGAATTGGACGCTTTCCCAGCAAAACTTGATAAAACAGTTGAAGAGGATGAGAACTTGAATACACTTGATACTATTACTTCATAGTCGGTTCAATCAGCTCGAGGAAACATTGACAGCCGCTGGTCATGCATCCGAGTCGCCTTCTTTTTTATCAAACAGCGGCCCAATACCAACCCGGTCAAGAGAATGTAAAGGTACAGCTCTGCCCCCGTCAAAGTTTCTCTTTCCGCCTAAAGGAAATAGGTATCATTCTCGTTAGACAAGATTCACAAAAGATTCAGTGGCTCCTGAGGCTGCGAAGATCCGGGCAATAGCAAGATGGAGGTTGCAAGCCCAAGGGTCCGGCAAGGCAATCGTACTCCCACCACTTCCGCTTCCAAACTGTATTTCGTCCCCATCTTCGAGGGCAACGAATCCTGGTATACCGGCTCGCTTAACGGCGCGGAAATAGTATTTCCACTGTTGAAGTTGTATCAGTGTAAGTACTACATAGCCTCGTGACCCTCACCTCATTATTGACTGATCTAGCTTCAATTCCCCATGCTAGTCTCCGGTCCATTGATGCATGGGCATAGTATTCAATATTTATGACATTGGCAGGATGGTCAATAAGGTGCCGGATTTTCTCTGCCCTCAACCGATGGCCAGTAAACAGTTCAATCGCATAGTGCAGGATCGGCTGAATAACGTATTAATGGGCGGGAACCTGTCAAGGAGAAGGACTCTACCTTATCATACATAGAGAATGGTATGATGTACGTGCAATGGGGTGTCATGCTCTCATCCCCAACAAATGGGGCACCCGTAAAGAGGCAACGAGGGCCATCCCGGCGGAAGATCTAAACAACATTATAGTGGGATAGTTAGCGATAGATTGATACATACAAGCTCCTGCAAAGCTGCTTGACGACGGCGAACAGCCGCCAACTCCAGTAAGGAATCGTGTAATGAACGATTGGGAGTTTGATCTAAGGGAGCTTTTTTAACGCTGCGTTTTCTGACTAGAAAGGTAGAAATTTAGTTACTACAGTCAATAGAGATTCCACTACACCCTACATCCGAGAACGAGACAAGCCAAGGAGAAACTTGCAGGATCTGTGAGATGTTTCGTGATTCCACCGGTTTGTCGTATTTCTGACCGCACTGCTATTGCCCAGTCACTGACAACCGGACTGACGGAGCGATCACTGCTGTTCAAAGTGTTGACTTGCATATAATATTTAACATGGATTGTATCACGTAGAATGGAAGGGTCACCTAAGTCTTTCACGGCGGGGATTTCGCACCTCGCAAGCTCTGCAATGAATAGCCTAGCTATCGTCTCCGGAGATGGGGAATGCTCAATCAGAAATCGCAGGACATTATAAGCGGGTATATTGAAGGAGGAGGTGCCTGTCCCATCGCGCCGGATGGCGATTCCGAGGGGTGGGTTATCATTGACGTCCTCTTGACTTCTCACCAACGTCAGGAGTGACAGGGCATAGGATTGAAAAAAGTTCGCCATGGATCAAGTGCGCGAGGTGATGCAAGGTCAAGTCATCCAGTGGCGTGTCATTTTATACGGGTCTCGAGATACGCCACAACCTAACATACCAGAAAGAAGTGAGGTGTGACTCGGAGACGAGGACTAGGGCGCTGTAACTGTACTAGTAAGTACAGGACCGCATCGGCCTGCACATCAGCAAATTACGTCACCATGACTTGAACCCAACTCGTCTTACTTACCCGCCACTCCAACCTCGCCACGGTGGCAGCACAGGGGGAAACTGCAATCATAGCCACCAACCAGCAAAATTGCGGGCCTCGTGTGCCAATTCAGACCGGGCATCATTCTTGTACTTGGTGCTCAGCATCTACCTCTCCAACGAGCGCCTTTACACTTTAACCAGTTTGTCACACAATTTGGACAACACGATGACACATTTCGGCCTCTGGGGATGCTCTGCCTTTGCGACGCTGGCCAACTTCCTTCGTGTCTGCTATGCAGCCCCTATTTTCCACGCAAGCGGTTTGTTGGGAATTGTAATCTGATTTCAGAACTTGACGAGGGATGCTTGTTCAGTCGATAGTAGCCCGGCTCGAGTCCCCTACGATGTTTTCTCAAGCTCTGCGAATGTTTCTCGCGCTCGGTGAATGCATGTGATACAGATGCGCGGTGTGTTACAGTCAGTCCATCCCTTTAGGCTCATATCTCAACTAGCACTGGCATGTAATGAACATGCGTCTGTTCTGGTTTTCGGTGATATCTTCGAAGGTGTTCGAGTGGTTCTGACACAACTCCCTGCAGATCGTAAAGAGCACGGGCGATTGCGTCAACATTGATCCGTTCTATGTACTAGTGAACCCCTGCTCGGATCACAGGCATAGTTTAATTGTCAATGGAAACGGAAGGGAACCGCATACCCCCTACTCTTGGCTTCAGGATCGTCGTTCTATGTGCAGTATAGTAGTTTGTCACTTGCAATGTCCCACCTTGTCACTCCTTTGAAACGGCTCGCTACCCTCTCCAATTTTCACAGGAAAATACACTTCACTTATCGGGCCTCGACTTTACCGATGACAGATTTCGTTTGTAAGGTAGATGGACGCATTTGAAGTACAGTACTTTGTCTGGCACGTGTGAACAGTAGTACGATCTCTTCCACCGCGGGACAAAAGCATTTACATGCCAATTGAGGCCTCTTTTCAGGAGGTTTTGCAAGAACAAGCGTCATTTTCGTTCGGCGTTTGATCAGCGATTCAGCATTAAATTTGATGTTGTATTACTAGTAGCCGTGAACCAATCACTCCTCTACTAGAGTTTCAGGTAACTAGCACCTCTAACTTAACACTGACACCTCTAGTAGTTTATGCGAGAGTTCTTCCGCAAATCCGATTGATGCGTTACCCTCATTATCCTTGTATATTTGATCAACTACCTCTGCAAATCCTGAGGCTGCGAAGACCCGGGCAACAGCAAGATGGAGGTTGCAAAGTCGAGGGTCTGGCCACGCAATCGTTTCCCCCTCTGGTCCGCCTCCAAAAAAGATTTCGCCCCCATCATCGACGAAGCCTTTGATATAAAGCGGTATAGCTTTCTTGACAGCACGGAAATAGTATTTCCACTGTTCAAGTTTTATTCAGGGTCAGCGATGCCACATACTCTCATGACCCTCACCTTATTATCGACCAATCTAGCCTCAATGCCCCATGCTAGTCTCTTATCCATTGCATGATGGGCATCGAATTGGACGTTTATGGCATTGGCAGGATTGTTTATGAGGCCCCGGATGACGTTTGCGGTCACTTTGTAGCCCGTAAACATTTCTATCGCAAGGTGCGCGGACGTCTGAATAACGTATCAAATAGGTGGAGACTCATAGTGAGGGAGAATGTCTTTCGACCTTATTATGAATAGAGAATGGAATGATGTGTGAACATTGGGGCATTACGGCGTAATCCTCAATAAACGGGGCACCCGTAACAGGACAGGAAGGGCCATCCCTGCGACGGACCTAACAACATTTCAGCGGGATAGTTAGCGGTAGACCGATACATACCAGCTCCTTCAAAGCCGCTTGATCGCGACCAACATCCGCTGACTCCAGTAACACCTTAATCTGCTCTGTGCGAATAGGATTGGGGGAGGGAGGGTCGCTTTCTTGGGGGGTATTTCCACCAGGGTTTCTGACTAGAAAAGAAGAGATTCAGTCACCACGGCCAACAGATATTGCATTGCGCCTTACATGGGATAACGAGATCATTCAAGTAGAAAACTGCAAGATTTGTGAGAGGCGATAAATTTTCGCTCTGACTTAGTCCTTCGTATACCGCTGCCGCCCAATTAGCCGGACTAACGGGGCGATCGTTGTTTAGAGAGTCGACTTGCACATAATATTCAACATAAAATGTATCACAAAAAGCAGAAAGGGGATTCACCGAGATCTATCACAACGGAGTTCTCGCACTGTGCAAGCTCCGTCATAAATTGCTGAGCTATCGCTTCTGGAGATGGCGAATGCTCAATCAGAGTTTGCAGGAGTCTGTGAGCGGCCAAATTGTAGACGGACGATCGTGTCTCCAGGTGCAAGGCCCATCCGAGGGGCGGATTACCCCCACCAGCGCCTTCTTGATTTCCCATCAACTTCAGGAGAGCTAGGGCATGACTTGAAGATTGCGGAGTGTTTTCCATGACACTGGGGTGTGCGAGGTATTGAGAAGTAGAAATTGCAGGTTCTAAGGTCAGATCCAGGTCCGACCCGCCTGTGGTGCCTCCTCTTTAAGGGTCCGAGTCTCTACATTACATCCGCCACAAACCAAACCAAAATGCGAGAGAGGGAGACACTCCTAACCAACTTGTGGCATTGGCATAGATATCGATGGTCCAAAGTTCAGATCTTCAGAACCCGGACTCGGAGCGCTCCGGAATCACAGAGGCAAAATGTCTCGTAATTTCGATCCGCATTTAGCCAATGGTTCACAGGACGTCGTCCAGAACCAACTTGTATTGCGGCCTCAGGTGTGAATCCAACTCGAACGCGATAGTTGGAACAGATGATATAGTACAAGCAACTCGACGTTTACAACATTGTTATTAAAATGACTGCATTCCTGCCGATGACATTGTCGGTGCGCTTTGACTTCCTCACCACATCTTCTCTCGCATATTCTCCATCGCGAGCAGCTCTGGAAAAACGTCGTCGAGGGAGCCGAGTAATATGGTTTCGGGATCGCCATCCAATATGCCCGCTGGTATCAACCCGCCTCCCAGTCGGAGTCCCAGATTCAACTCGTACCCGCCAAAGAAAAAGTCTTCACCACCGTCTTGCTCAGGCAATGCAACGGTGGAGATTCGAGGTACATCTTCGTATGACCTGCAAATTTCAGGTATGTGCGAGCATTCTCGTGAGGAGGTCTGTTTAGCTCTTGGGGCATCTGAAACGTTGTCAGGTTTTTTATCAACAACTGGAACGACTTCTCTATTGTATTTGCTCACGTTGAAACTGGAATTGCCGCTTGTCAAACGGATATCCTGAGTGTCTTGAGTGCACCTTCACGCCGACATGTTGTATTGATTGGTTAGTCGTTGTATGTAGAAGTGAGATGGTGAGAGACGGGATAAGACAAGGATGTCCGGCTAGGAGTGTGACTTGAAAGATGTTTCTTCGAGAACAAAGGAAGATACATCAGGAAGGAAAAAACTAAGGAAGAAACATAGAAACGTATATTTGGCGAACTACGCTACGTAGGAAGAACGCAAGTGGTGCACCCCGTTGAAAATCAAGGTGACAGGGGTCAGAGTTTTTTTTAACTGATGTAGGTTGGTGAAATGTGGCACTTTTGAGCTGCGGGACCAGTCGTCAGCGCGTCAGCTGCGGATGTCCAATCTGGTAGCTAGGTGATGTACCGCAGGGCACTGCCAAGGGGTGTCGAGGGCGTCTATCACAGAGGCGCGATCGAGCTGCGCGGTAGTCTGGCTCGTGCACGCTTGTCCTCGAAGATGGCAAATACATTCTACTCTAAATGGTCAACCCGACTCGGAGCGCAGCCCACAGTCATCATCAGTCTCAGGCTGGATGAAGTACAAAGAGGAACACGTCGGACGCGATCAGACGGCCCAAGCACCCTTGCTACGCGTGATGGCGATAAACATTCATAGAACCGCGGGGCGACATTTAGGTGGGTATGTAAAGGCACACCTCCATCCCAATTGAAGCCTCTTTTCGCGAGATTTCGCAAGAACAAGCGTCGTTTTCGTTCGACGTTTGACCAGCGATTCAGCATTAAATTTGACGTTGTATTACTGGTAGCCATGAACCAATCACTCCTCTACTAGAGTGTCAGGTAACCAGCACCTCTGGCCTGACATCAATGACACCCGTAGTAGTCTACGCAAGCGCATATCCCCAAATCCGGTTGGTACGTCACCCTCAGCATCCCTGTAAATTTTTTCAACCACCTCCGCGAATCCTGAGGCTGCGAAGACCCGGGTAACAGCAAGATGGAGGTTGCAAAGTCGAGGGTCTGGCATCGCAATCCCAGTCCCATGATCTCCCTTTCCAAATTCTATCTCTTTCCCATCATGGATGAGATGTCTAACAATCGTCGGTACACCGGCCAGCTTAACGATACGAAAATAGTATTTCCACTGTTTCAGTTATATAAGGGGTCAGCGACGCCATATGGTTTCATAACCCTCACCTCATTATTAACCAACCTAGCCTCAATCCCCCAAGCTAGTCTCTTATCCATCGAGTCATGGGCCGTGGATTCGAGGTTTATGGCATTGGCAGGATTGTTTATGAAGCGCTGGATGATGTCTGCGGTCACTTGGTTTCCCGTAAACATTTCAATCGCAGCGAGTACGGGCGGCTGAATAACATATTAATGGGTGGAAACTTCTCAGGGAGAAGGTCTCTACCTTATTATGGAAAGAGACTGGGATGATGTGTGTACAATAGGGTATTACGCTCCCATCCCCATCAAATGACATGCCCGTAACGGGGCACTTACGGCCATCCCGGCGAAGGACCTAAACAACATTTTAGTGGGAATAGCTAGTAGTAGACCGATGATACATACAAGCGCCTTCAAAGTAGATTGATCGCGACAAATGATCACCGAATCCAGTAATGACTCAATCTGATCTGCGCGATCAAGATCGGGGGTGGGAGGCGGGGCATCTAGGGGGTTTTTTTCATGAGGGTTTCTGACTAAAAAGTCGAATTTCAGTCACTACAGCCAACGGATATAGCACTGCACCCTACGTGGGATAACGAGATTATTCAAGTAAAAAACCGCAAGATTTGTGAGAGGCGATAAATTTTCGCTCTGACTTAGTCCTTCGTATACCGCTGCCGCCCAGTTAGCCGGACTAACGGAGCGATCTCTGTTTAGAGAGTCGACTTCGCACATAATATTCAACATAAAATGGATCACAAAAAGCAGAATGAAAGGGGATTCACCGAGATCTATCACAACGGAGTTCTCGCACTGTGCAAGCTCCGTCATGAATTGCTCAGCTACCGCTTCTGGAGATGGCGAATGCTCAATCAGAGATTGCAGGAGTCTGTGAGCGGCCAACTTGTAGACGGACGATCTTGTCTCCAGGTGCAAGGCCCATCCGAGGGGCGGATTATCACCACCGGCGCCTTCTTGATTTCCCATCAACTTCAGGAGAGCTAGGGCATACGATTGCAGAGCGTTTTCCATGACGGACTGGAGTGTGCGAGGTGTCGAGAAGAAAAAAATATTGAGGTAGTACAAATTGCAGGTCCTAAAGTCAGATCTGAGTCTCTACATCCGCCCACAACCCAAACCAAAATGCGAGAGAGGGCTAGGCTCCTAACTAACTTGTGGCATAGATGGTCCAAAGTTCAGACATTCAGAGCCGGAGCACTCCGGATCACAGAGGATGTCTCATAAGCTAATTTCGAGATCCGCATTTAGCCAATGCCAATGATCCACAAGACGTCGTCCCGAACCAACTTGTATCGTGGCCTCGTTACAACACCTCATTGCACGATACTTCCAGGAGTTGTGAATCCAACTTGAACGCGATAGATCGAACAGATGGTATAATACAAGCAACCCGACGTTTACAACATTATTATTACAGTAAAACGACTGCACTCCTGCCAATGACATTGTCGGTGCGCCTCGATTTCGGTTTCTTTCCCCTCACTCTCGCATAGCTAGTCGAATCCACAGAACATCAATTCTCCATCCGAGTCCATCCCGAGCAGCTCTGGCAAAACGTCGTCGAGGCAGCCGAGTAATATGGTTTCGGGATCGCCGTCCAATGTCTCCGCCGGTATCAACCCGCCTCCCAGTTGGAGTCCCAGATTCGACTCGTACCCGCCAATGAAAAAATCTTCACCGCCTTCTTGCTTCGGCAATGCAACAGTGGAGATTTGAGGTGCATCCTCGTATGGCCTGCGACTTTCAGGGTATGTGCGAGCTTTCTCGCAAGGAGGTCTGTTTAGCCCTTGGGACATCTGAAAACGTTGTCAGGTTTTTTTATCAACTGGAACGAGTTCTCTATTGTATTTGCTCACGTTGAAATCGGAGTTGTCGCATGTGTCGGCTGTCAGACTGATATCTTGAGTGCAACTTCGCGCCGACATTTTGTATTGATTGGTTAGTCGAAAAGTTCGGAGGTGAGAGATGAGATAAGGCAAGGATGTCCAACTAGGAGTGGGACTTGAAAGAAGTACTACTTGTTTTTTCAAGAACAAGGAGGATAGTGGTGAGACATCATTCCTTGGTAGCAAGTTCTTATATACATTATTAAACAATAATGGATATTTGTGGTTGGTGAAATGTGGCACTTTTGAGCTGCGGGACCCGTGGGCTGCGGATGTCGAATTTGGTAGTGTGATGTAACCCCGCAGCACAATGGGTGTCCAGGGCGTCTATCGCAGCGGTGTGCGATCGAGCTGCGCTGTAGTCTGTCTGGCTTGAAGATGACAAATACGTTCTACTCTAAATCTAAATGGTCATCCCCGACTCGGAGCGCAGCCCACAGTCAGTCTCAGGCTGGACGAAGTAGAAAGACGAACACGTCGGACGCGATCAGACGGCCCAAGCACCCTTGCTGCGCGTGATGTTCCACGCAGCCTGAGCTGCTGGCTGCGCTCGACCTAGCAGTGACGAGGGACCCACTCAACTCGAAGGGCCCACAGTGCAAACAAGGTTTTTCTCTATTAAGGTCCGTCGAAGTACACTGGTTCTTGTATCAGGCCGGCTCAGGTCATCTTCATACAGTAATAGCGACGCTACGACGACCCGGGGCCCCAGGCGATAGCAACATGGGGAGGTTGCAAACCCGAGGGTCCAGCAAGTCAATCGCATCCCCACTATCTCCTTTTCGAAATTTCATTCCGTCTGCCATCCTTGAGGGGAACGGTGACTGATCTGCGCTTGGGCGATGTACGGATGGCTTTGATAAAACATCTATGAGTGGAAACTCTATGAGATACTATTTATACTGTACCTTATCATAGACAGAGAATAGGATGATGCGTGAACAGCGAGGGTTTACCAATCCCTTATCTATTAGTACGAACGGCCAATCCGAAACAGGGCGACGAGTCCCATCTCGACGACCTAAGTAACATTTACGTGGAATGGTCAAGCAGGTCAGCGTAGGTGGATAGAAAACGTACAAGTTCCGTCACGGTCAAAAATGACAGACTCCCATGAACCGCAGATTCTGCCAACACACTCATCTTGCCTACGTGGCTGAGATTGGGAGAAGGAGGAGGTACCGAGGTAGGTAGGCTATCTTGAGAGGTCCTCAAGGGGTCACTCTAGTCAGAAATCCCAGTAGCAAGAAGAGACAAGAGTCTTCATGCCACCTGGATTTCTGACTAGAGAGAAAAGGAAGGAAAAGAAGAAGGCATTTGATGTAAAGTTGACGGAAATTGCGGGCGATCCCATTGCCAGTTGCAAGCTATATACGTGCGTCGTCATGTAAACGTGGTCGAGTCTCCTATTTCGAGATCCGTGTTGTTCGTTCTTCAGCGCACCATAATGAGGACATAGAGTGAGTTGAGACTCGGTGAGGGTGTACAGTTATAAGGAATCCTTGCCTTGTTTCTTGAAGTTGGGGATGAACTGCTTGCCAGTGCACGTAAGACGATAGTTGAATACAAGCAGTTCCTTTGTATTTATCCGAGTTCGGCTCGGAGTCGAGTCGTGGTGGCTTTGTGCTCGAGTTGTGACAGCGCGTGAGCGCTGCGTTGGACACCGTCAATCGTTGTACTTAAATTTGTTACCTTGTTCCTGTTGCTATTACAGATAAAACGATATTTCCGAGCGTCAAGAATTCAGCAAGATATAAGAGAGAACTATACGAGCCAATTCATCATCATCAATCCAAATTACTCCACTTCCACAACCGACACTACTGTACCATTTCGATCAATTCGGCACACCTCTGTGACTGTGACACGTTTGATCGTTTCGACAATCCGACACACTTGCCTTTGAGCTGTGACGGGTCAATAAATTTCGACACAGTGAGAAAATTTTTTGATTTTTCTACCTAAAAAACCCTAATTTCCAAACTTTTTTGGACTGACAAATTCGACACCGCTTTCTGTGACCTGTGACAGGGCTCAAATTTCGACATGGCAGGTCGCTGTGACGCGTGACTGCCGAATTGATCGAAATGGTACAGTACAAGACATCGACGCTATCAACAGACGACACGACACACTATCCCTGACTACTCCAAGTTCGGCGGCTTCGCCTTCCTTTCTTACACCACCGTATTCTCACTCACATACGAGACCACATTCACCGCACCTCAGACCTCCATCGCGAACGGCATGGGCAAACCGATGTCGAGGCAACTGAGCCCGGACAACATAGCCTTGGGAACACCGTCCAAGGTCCCCGTCAGCCAGCCTCCCAGGTCCGGCCCGCTGTAGAGGAGGTCGTCGTCATATTCCTGCTCCTCGGGCAACGCAATGGATTTCATCCGGGGTGCCCGGAGGTTACACTCATATGGATCCGGCTGGTCAGATATACCCTTTCTATCAGCTGGAATGGCTTCTCTATTGCGCTTGCTCACCTTGGGGCCGGTGTCGTCGCTTACGTCTTCCCACAGCCCGATGTCTTGTGGGAACCTACATGCCAGCGTTTTATCGGTTGGACCGTCGAACTGGAATGCTACGTACCCTTGCTGTGCGTGGTACTTCTGGTTCGAGCGGCCGCAGCTGCGATCGCCCTGGTGGCTTTGAGGGGCCCGCAAGCCTTTGGCTTGCTGGGCTAACGTGGCAACTGCTTCGGTTGCAAAGAGGTCTTCTTTGGTCATAAATACTAGACCCAGTGCATTGCTTTCCAATATGTCGAGAGTCTTAAGGCCCTCCGAGAAGAGAGAATCATCTTTGGAGGAGGGAGCCTCGAGGATCGTTGAAGACGGGTCCGGAGACCCCAAAGACATGGCATCATCCGGGTCGTCGCAGTCCGAAGAAGAGTCCGAGTCGGAGGACTCGAACGGACTTCCCGCGAGAGACCTGTAGCGTTGCCAATACTCGGGGCTCTGAATAGCTTCGAACGGAGAGGAGTCCGATTTCAAGTTCTGTGATTTGATAACAGGCGAAAGCCAAGTAGTGGGGAAGTCGGCGGCTTCCTGCTGTGTCATTATAAGCACAAGGGACAACAATATTGTCTATTTTTTTAAATCTTTACTTACCTCCATGAAAATGTCACGCATTATGAGCAGAAGCTGAAAAGTTCTGGTTCTGAATATATCAAGACTGGAAGAGTTGGAGGATATGAGGCGTTACCCCCAATGTGTTTCGAGTTGAGTTGAAGACCCGGACTTTCATTCGAGGCCTTATATCTCGAAGCTCAGGTGAACACTCTGCCCGGCGTGCCACGGCCAGTGTTCGCCGAGAGGCGCCGAGAAGCAGAGGACCGAAGTGCAAAGATAATACAGTGGGCCACAGCTCCAGGTGTTTGGCCTTCTTGTCGTCTTGGGTATCGCTTCCTTCAGGGTGTCGGTTGAACCGAGTCAAAGCACGCATGGTGCATTGTTTCTCGTATAATGATAACGTAGCGGCTCCATGGCGACCGAGTCGAGTTTGGCCACAATGGTATACAGTGTCGATATCGATATCGGTGAGGTCGGAGTTTGTTGTAGTTGTGTTTTTGGTTGTTGTCACGAGTAGTTGTTGTATTAGCAGTTCGTGGCGGCACACGCGGCAAGTGCCATTTGTTCAACCTTGGCCCACGCCACTCCTACGAATACTATCGTGCATCGTTAATTTATCGTATCTACGCGCATAATACTATAGGCAAAATTCGGCACACGATAGTCCTCACACAGTCGAGTGTCCACAACAATCAATCTGGTAATGTGCCAAATAATAATACAGGAACGAGGGGAATACCCCCATTGAGATCAGAAGAAACGTAGTGGCAGTCAATGGTGGTGGGGTGTGATTTTCCAGCAACGTGTATCTATCCTCGGCGAAGGGCATCCAGGCGGGCTTGTAAGGCGTCTTCGTCCGTCTGATTTCCGCCACCGCCGCCGCCCGTACCGCCACTATTGATGTTCCCCGGTGAAGGAGCCGGGCCATCAGCAAGCGCAACAGGTTGACGCTCAGTCAGTGTGGAGGTAGTAGCCATGCCGGTCGGTGCGTCAGCAAGCTGTGTGGGGCAATCGAGTCAGGAACAGTGGTGATGGTGGACAAGCCAACGTCAAGTGTCACACGGGCCAGAGACACTTGACGCGGACGACGCACCTGTTGCGATAATCCGACGCCGATCTCGTCGAGGACCTGTTTGAGGATCTTGTCGCTTTCGTCCTCCTCGTCCTCGAGCTCATCGTCCATGACATCATCCACCGCGTCGTTCATCATCTCCTCCTTCATATCCATCGTCGCACTCTCACGTTCAAATTCATTCATGATTCTTTGAATCTGTGGGAGGTTGAGGCCCCGGTTCATACTTTTCATCGCCTGTTCAACATAAAGAGGTCACATTCCAGTCATCGGCTTGGCAGAGGTAGGAGCAAGGATAAGATGCGAGAGTGAGAGAAGGAGGGTTAAAGGAGGTTGAGAAGAAGAAGAGAGAGAAAGGGCGAACACGAGTGGCACCGCGCATGGCGTCGGCCATTTGCTGATTACTACGTAACGTCTGAATGCGTAATCCGACGGCCTGTAGTTGCGTGCGCATCTGGTAGAACTTTTGAACATATCGGCGTGTGCGAACTAAATCCTTTGCCATGACCTTGCAAGCGTTCTGCGCGCAGAAAAAAATCGCACATCCTTTAGCAAAAACGACCCAGAAGACGAAATGGAGGGGGGGGGGAGTAAATGGCTGAGGAGCATACAAGTTGTCCCGCCTTGGCACTCTTCTTGATGTCCATAATGAGCTTCTTCTCACTCTGCTCGAGCTTCGTGCGCTCGCGGTCGAGTTCGCGCTGCGCTTTTGCCAGCGAGCGCTGATGTTGGCGCAGACGCTCCGCTGGCGTTACGGTGCGACCGAAGAGCGATTCCTAAACGTTTTTCCGTACACAGACACAGACGATTGTGGGAAATTGCAGTACTGATTTCGGGAGAGAACGTACGACGATGTTCATGATATGAATCGCTGGAAAGAGAGAGATTCAGACTGAGCTGCAGCGCTGTGCAGTGTGCACAGCGATTTCAAGATCCTTTCCTTGGCTTTGGCTTGGCCGGACCGGTGATGACTGACTCGAAGAGACGAGAGCGTGTGATGGACTTGCCTCCCATCGGCGCGCACTGTTCCCTCTCTTCTTGCCGCAAGCTCGACCTCCTACCGATCCGATGTCGCTGTGACAACCAATTCTGTAAAGATCATATCTTTCCAGACGCCCATCAATGCCCCGTCGATCCTTCTCAGGCGCTGAAAGATACCTCATCTGCACCTCAGAAACTCCAGCGCTGCGCTCTCACCTCCTGCAACAAGCCCAGCCTCGATGCATATGTCGGAGACTCTGCCGGAGAAAAAGACAGGACGTCTGCGCTCTGTCCGCGGTGTACACTTGCCTACTGTGCCTCGTGAGTCACGTTTTCACACCACCCTGATCAACAATCTAAAGGTCCCTTTCCTAAATACCTATACCGTATAGGCACCGTGATGCATCACAGCATGCATGTCCCGTACCGGAGCCTGTCGCGCCACCCAAGAACGAAGCTGCTCACGCTCTGCTCGCCAAACACTTCTCCAGTGTCTCTGCAACCTCCTCGACATCCAGCTCCAATAAAACCGTGTCCGCGTCCGCACCTACTAAGCGCAAAGTCCCCACCGACCCCAAAAAGCTAGCTCAATTCCAAAAGGTCGAGTTCATGAAGATGCGCCATCGCGCTGTGCCAGCCGATCCAAGTGACAAACCAGGTTCCATCGGAATTGATCAGCGATTGCACGTCAAGGTCAGTTGTGAAGGTGACCCCCAAGCTGCTCAAAAGATCTTCTGGTTCCGCAAGGTTAGTCTCGGACTCTTGGACATCTCCTCGTTTTTCTATTTCCCTTATGTTTCTCTGATTTAAGACCGTGGGCACTGGGAGAGCGCTTGATATGCTTGCTCGCCATTTTAACTTTCCGACCACTATGGTAAGTAGACAATCCGTTGTTTCGATATCTTTCCTCACGGCTCACGCCTTTTAAAGCCACCACGTCTGGCTCGACGCAAAACGGCTATCCAGGAAGAGTTGATGGTGTTAGAGACTGATCGACTTCTCCGTGAACAGATTGAAGATGGTTGCGAGCTTTTCCTGACCTCGAACCATATTTGAAACGGCCGAATATACTATTTATGTTGTATGATTCGTCCGCGGCTTGTTGGCGCATAGTGGGTTGGGGTAACACATGGGCGTAATGTTACTGAATGGGGTATTTGAGTGCAACCATTGAGAGAGTATATTGTATATAATATTACGAAACAAAAACACCAGATAAGTATGCGATGACCGTGATATCCCGTACTTTATGCGACCAGCGCAGCGAGTCGACGAAGATGGGAGACATTAAGGTATGCGGGAACATAGGTCTCGAGCCCGTTCACTTCCCGAGGAAGGGGTAGCTCGTATGGACCAACTTCTTCCGCCTCTGGTAATAGAAGATGGTCATTTCGGTCATTCGCAATGACACGCGATGCGACAATGCGTAAGATCTCGGGCGAAATGGGATTCTGGGATTTCTGTCAATTCAAGCACCACAATCTATCTTATGTGCGACACATACCTCATAGTCGGCCACGTAATAATTCGTGCACATGCGTTGAATTTGCATGGGGCTCAACATCCAGCAGACGTCGTAGATAATCTCGATGTCTTCAGCCGTTGCCTGTAAAGATTTCAGTGAGCTAACGCAACCGACGACTTTGAGAAGGTGACCGACCTTCTTGAGTTGGAGCAATTTCGTTGCTTGCATCAAGTGTTCCAATTGCAGCGTGCCCTCTGGCATATCATGAGACTTGCACCACTCTTCTATCCGCGTGATATTGTATTGAATCTGCATAGCTATAACCGACACGGTTGAAAAAACTTGTGGGAGACGCGAAACCTAGGAAGAAAACCTACCGCGTTTCCACGACGAAAAATTCCTTCGCATGAGAAGGTCATTGAAGCTAGTCACCCCAATCAATTTGAGGAGTTCCGTCACCACCTGCTGTACGACGCTCTCCTCCATGTAGTAGCTCTTCAAACTCTTCCACACCTTGTTCAGCAGGTTGAGAATGTCATCCATGCCGAACGCTGGCTGGCTATTGGAGTTGAAGACGCGATTGAACAAACGTCCTCCGCCGTCACTTGCGATGAAGCCTGGTAAGGACTGGCTCTCGACGAGGGCGGGGATGACCATCTTCGTGAGCTTCTTTTTCGTCTCTGTCATCCACGTGTGGTATATGTTGTATTCCAAACTGTCCAAATCGTGCTTCACGACAGACACCAGGCGTTCATAGTCGGACCAGTCGAATGGGCGCACGGCGTTCTCCTCGCCAGGTCCAATACCCTGCAGCATGTCTGACTCCGCAACGCAGATAAAGGAGAGCATTTCATGGACGTTTGACAACCAGAAAATACCCGGAATGATGGCATCTTCACCATTGAAGGTCTGCGAAGGCGTCAGAAAGAAGCGCATAATTACTGAGCATGGGGATACTAGCCATAACATGAGCCTGTATCGTCTGCATAACGTTCGCCAGGAACCGTTCGCTCTCAGGTATAAGACCATACTTCCACATCTCATTTGTTACCAGGCTGATGAGATTTGCGGGGAACAAGATCTCTTTGACCGCTGACGGATTTGTTAAGCTTGGTAGGGGGATCTTGAGACCCTTGATGAGACCCTCCAAGACGTCCTCATCTAGGTCACGGACGTCTTGGAGAAGACGGATCTTCTCTTCTGCGGGATCGTCATAGATGTCCGATAGACCATTGGTACCACGGAAGCGTGGGATTCCTTCCTCTCCGTTGTATGCCACGGAAACTGCACGCGGGTTCGCAGTCTGTGTACGTTTTACGTATGACATCAGCTCGTCCACGGAGGTTCGGTTATCATTGCCGTTTAATGCATAAACGCCGGCAGAGCTGTGGCGTCGTTGATGCCGCACTGCAGCGGAATGACCACCATTTACACCTTGAGCTTCTTCGGGAGCTGCTCCATTGTCTAGGTGGCGTAGCGTGGGCGCAAAGGTGGGAGACACGGGTGGATCCCGTGGACCACGAGTGAGGGACTGAAGGGCATGTGCACGGTTGAGTTGCTCGCGTAGGTTGCTAACCTCGTTCTTAAGGGTGAGGATAACGGAACTGTCTTCTGCGTTGCGGATTGGCAAGCTGTCAACCTGCTTGGCACGGTGCTCGAGTTCCGAAGCCTGGCGCGTCAAGTCGTCCTCAAGTCTGCGAATTGCCTGTTCCCGCTCTTGGACCGTAGCAACCGCCTCCTCAAGACGCTTTTCAATAGCTTCCTTTTGGCGGAGAAGTTCATCGTGGCGAGTCAACTCTGTCTGTGATGCGGCAAGATCGGAAGTAAGCTGCTTGGCACGCGCATCGACTTCTTCGTGTCGAGAGATCCATGACTTGAGTTGGAGTTCGACAGCGGCCAGCTTAGCGACCACCTCATTCTTCTCCTCCGTTCGCCTTTGCAGCGTCTGCGTGAGCTCAACAACCTTATTCTCCAGACGGTAGGAAATCTCCTTGAACTTGGAGACTGAACGGGCTTCAGCCTTCAGGGCTTTAAGCTGCCTGCGAGCTAACCTCCTGCGAATGCAGGATTGCATATAGATGACGCGGCGAACATCCGAACGGAAAACTCTTCGAACAAGACCTAAGACATGCCATGAGTATAACAAATTAGGGTGTGCGCAGCGACGCACATTCCACGGAACAGGCTTTGCAAAAGTGTAATTGCCTGCCCCTGTCGTCGTTCCTTGTATGCGCGACGGGCCAGTACGCCCCGGATTCCTAAACAGGATTTCTGCACTCAGAACCGGGAGAAGTAAAAATGATGTACGTACGGCTCTGGAAGCGAACAACGGTCGTTCGGAGCTCCGTGAAGCGTTTCCGTTGTATATAGCGACGCGCTGCTTTCTGGAACCGGATAGCAGTGGTCTCCCGACGAACCTGGGCCACAAAGCGCCTCGCCAAGATCCCACGCCACCAGGTCTGGATCCTAACGGAAGCGGTCCGCATCTTGCGGTAGCGCTTCACACACATATGCCTCCGCATATTCTTTTGAACTACAGTGACCATAGCATTGAGGCGATCTGCACGTAGCGTTTCTAGAGCAGCGAGCATGCCCGCACGGAAGAATATCTTGGTCTTTCCGTTTTGATATTTATCAGGGTCGTTGATAGTCCTTTCCAGGATGAGCGAACAAAGGCCGTTCAACTCCATGCGCTGAATCATTGGACCCCACTGAGAAGACGGTATAAGCATGTAATACCTAATCATGGTGAGTCATATGCGAGACTAGAGGAGATAAGCAACAGACCGTTCCGCGAATTCCTCGTAGGTCCATCGCGTGGGGTAGCCAGCACAGCTAATTCGGATGGTCTCAAGTACACCGCAGGCGCGAAGTTGACCCAGAACTTGTTGAGGGACGAACTTCCAAGCCTCCTTTTGCTCGTTCGGTTTGATGCAGCGGATGTAATGGACATTCGTAATACTGAGCGTGTCCATTAAGCTAGATAACGAAGACTTGAAGATAGAAGCCTGAGTAGGCTTCCGTGCAGCAGCACCAGGTCGCTTCGGACCAGACGCTGCTGAATTCACCAAGGAAGTACGCCCTGGATCGGGGATGAACGAGTGCCGACGAGAAGCTCCACTTGTATCCGAGACGGCCGGAGAGTGGGGTAGGGGGCTTTCTGGACTCTTTGTCGAAGCCAGAGCGGCGTCGAGTACTTCCCGAAGAAAAGTGTTCTTCGTTGATGCCAGAAGTGTCATGTGTTCGTCGGGAACAGTGTCACGATTCTTCTCCAAAAACCCTTCAGCTTCATACGTAACATCGAGAGCGTAGTGAGCAATGGTGAAAGCGGTGTTTCCAAAACGAGGCTTTTTGAAGACATCCTTCGTCTGGGGCTTTGCAATCTGGGCGTAGAGCTTCTGGAGAAACGATGCATCCGTTCCGGCTGGGAGACGCGACTCCTCGTCTAAAAGCGCCAACACACCCAACTTGCCCTCAATGACATCGATGCATGGCTGATTGTCCGAAAATTCGATGAACTTCCAGTTAATTTGTTCCTTGACATATTCCTCTTGCTCGAGTTTGAAGACATGTGCGTTAAACTGCACTCTGTGTCAGATGACGAACGCGCAAAATATGAGTTCCACCGACCTCTTGTTGCAGTTTCTCATTCGCGTAGTTAATACTAAACTGTTCAAAGGAATTCTGTAGAGGGGATAGTCACAAAACTGCAGCCACACAAAACATTTGGCGATAATACCTTCTGGAAGTGTTCGAAACCGTAAATGTCGAGAACACCAATAAACATCTCAGCCCGTTTCTCCGCCTCGCCATTCTCTCCAGCCAAGCTTTCGTTGACGATGGCAACGAGCCATTCAAAAAGACAAACGTATACAAATTTCGCCACGGAATCGCGAACAACAGTAGCCTGTGTAGCATTGAGAGCTGTGATGATCTTCTCCGAACGTGTAGTAATTTGCTTTTTGACAGTCCATTTCTTGAACTCCGCCTTGTCAATACCTAGAAAGCGCGTAGCCAGAAGAAGTTCTGTGTCATTTTCATCAATGGCAGCGTCTGACCGTGTCTGCGAGATCTTGACATTGCCGAGGTGAAGCAGTGCAGCCAGAAGGCGGAAGACGGCCCATTGCTGTTCGACGGAGATACCGATGGTCGACAGAGCATGCTGGGTTGTTCGAAACTCTTCTGCGTCGTCGACACCGGGATGGGAGTAGAATGGGGGCCACCCTGCCTCAAATAGTGAAACTTGATGATATCAGCATCTAGGCCTAGATCCTTGCGCTCCTTGAGAGGTGCACCGGCGCAGAGTTGGTAAAAAATATGATAGTTGCGTTCCGTCAACGGCTGAAAAACGATACGGGAACGTTCCAGAAGATAAGTACGAATCCTTGCACCGACAATCTCTTGTTTTCCGTCAAAGAGAATCTATAAGGAAAAAATTATATGCAATGTAGAGGCCAATTCCACGCGACACACACCTGGATATACTTGCCAAACCGAGAGGAGTTATCATTACGTGTAGTCTTTGCATTACCGAACGCCTCCAGGACGGGATTAGTAGCCAGAATCTGGCGCTCTACTTCACTTGATTCGTCTAAGGAAAGCTTTGTTCTAGTCTTTGCGTTCGAATCGGGAGGATTAATAGACGCAAGATAGCGCATTATGTATTTCGCCTGCACAAGACTGAGTGCCCTGTTGTGAGAATATCATGCATGACACTCACAGATTCGGTCTTCCCTGCACCACTGAGATACTTTGGTCAACTTGATTTCCAGTCGAGATAATGCCTCGTACCTTTCTCCGGAAACGATAATTGTTTGACCAACTCCCTCTTTCCTCATAGCAGTATACGCATCCTCTGCAATAGCAAACAGATGTGGCTCGAGTTCTCCTCGCTTTCGCCCACTGTACGCCTGGATGATCTCCGGGCTATATTGGGTAACACGTTGAAAAGGGTTCATCGCGATCAAAACGATGCCACTGTAGGTGTAGATACTATGCTGTGCATAGCGATTACGAATGGTGTGAAGAACTGGGCAGAAATTGAAGAAAGGATGTGTTATCCGGATGGATAAAGCGCACCTGAAGGCTCATTAAGATGGGATAGCGTGGCGAGGTCATCAGCGGTCTCCAGTAAAGGAGGATTTCGTAATGGTGGTAGGTCATCTTGACCCTCTTTGATAGCTCTGACAGTAGTGTCGACGATGATTTCCTGGAACGAAGGTTCGAGTTCGAATGGGGGTAGGTTGCACCAGTGATAAAAAAGAGACGCGTAGACTAACCTTGCCCCGGTCGTCGACAAAGGTAAGCTTGATTTTCTCGTCAGAGCCCCTGAGAATATTTGTGACCTCAGCGGAAATCCATCCCTGTTCTTTATCTGTGAACCAGACCCTGGTTCCCTTGGAGTAAATGTTCTCTGCCATGGGCCAGGCGGAGTGGTCGTGATGATTGCGGGCCTTGTCTTCCTTTAATTACCGGCTTTTCACACGGCCACCTGATCGCTCTCATGCCAAAAACATCGAAAATAAAAAAATTTTGTTCTTGATGAGCGCTTAGAATGACCCACACTTTCAGCTGGGTCTCTAACTTCTTCACTCGACGTGTGCTTGCTCGTTTGCTTTCAACTCTTCTATGTTGCTCATTTGTTGTCGTCAAGCCATGGTCCAAATTCGGAGGGCCGTCCGCCTTCTTGCTTCTTACTCTTAAAGAACTCGTTTTCTCCGCCCAAGAGACGCTTGCCCAACATTTGGAGGCCACCATTCTCAACATAACTGGCGCATTTGTCGGCATCGGTCTCTCTACTTTAGCGAGGTACATCGCATCTTTACGACCGGATCTTTCTGCGTCCTCCAGGGCGATCCCTGCTGTTTTCCTCATATCGATAACCTTCCTTGGTGTGTAGTAGCCTACATCACCTGTTGCTCCGCCCACTTATTATTGCGCTCTAGCTGGCTGGGTTAAAAGTCGGTTACCTCGACTACAACTGTCCGCTCGTATATCATGTTTTATATCCATCTGGCTTCTTACCACTGATGTGGGTGTATCGAGCGTCAGTGTATTCCGATCCTGACCTCACACCTGTATACTGAACACAATGATGTGCAGGGCTCAGTACATGCCGCAACTTTCTTTATCTGGATAACGCTGTCAGCTGCAGTGATATGCCTCATCAGCAACATACTGCTCCTTCGCTGGTTTTCGACTCATTTTGCTAGAACTGTTGCCAATGCATTTTCTAATCTCCATGAATGCCTTTCCATAGAAATGGACGAGTCTTTTATTCTCGGCGGAGGAAATCAGTGTTTAAACATCGCCTCGCGACACAAGCGTCTTCTCGACGAACTGCTTGCAGAATCTGTTCAATTGGACTTAGCTTATTCAATCGCTGCTTTCGAGCTTCGGCTAGGTCGAATAAGTGGTGGGGTTTCTGTGTTTCAATCGCTATAGATCTTCTAAACATTTTCCTAGTCGAATCCATCAAGCCGCTCATTGCAGTAGTAGAAAATACTCGCAGGGAATTGTCGTGGGGTAGTCTACGTGTGAAAACACTTCGCGAAAAGAAGCTTTTCTATGCGACGATGACGCCAGCGGTGAACCTCGCGCAGGTAATTCTAGCATCGATGAAACATGTGGAAGCGACACTGTTATTTGTGTTCGAACATACTGCACGCACATCGGGGCCAAAACCTTCCGATAAGGAGACATCAACCCAAATATTGCATCGGCTTGATCAAGCACGGGATGCTGCGAGAGAGGTGTTTGCAGGCCTACATTTGTATATGAATGAGGATGTAAAGGGAATTGAAAACGTACCCCCAGATGCTTCGGACCAGTTTCTTTTCCTTGTCTCGCTCATAGAGGTATGTCTTCACCTTTCGAAAAACATACGCCAATGTAAATACCGGTTGTTTAGATGGCAAATGAAATGCGCAGGGCCTTGCGTGTCGCCGATGGGATTCTTGACCTCCACAATACCTCTCAAACTCGCGTATGGTACCCACGCCTTTCCTGGGCATGGTTAGGCATTGCTTCTCCCACCCTTATCGGCGATGACCGTGAGCATGTGATGTCCGACGATCACGACCCAGAACGCTTCGAGGATGACCACAGACTGAGTGTGTCCGAAGCCCGCGAAGGTCTCTCGGAGCTGGTTAGGTGGAGGGAAGCTAACCTATCCAAAACATCCACATCCCTTGGCTCCAAATTTACCAGTAGAGAATCCTTGCAGCTCCGTATCGTCTATGGGCCAAGAATAACCCGCCTCCGATTTCTATTTGCCGCGTGTATCCGGGCTATTAGGCACTCTAGCCACCTGCAACACGCGGTGAAGAACTCGATGGGCGTGATGCTACTGAGTCTGCCAGCTTTCCTGTCAAGAGGTAGCCCAGGTAGGATTTGAATATTCCACGAAACAACTGCGACTTAAGTGGTGTTTCAAGGTGAAAGATGGTTTGCCGAGGCACGCGGACAGTGGATGATCATCAGTTATGTCTGGGTGCTAGAAACGAATACAGGAGCAACTTGGCGGGTGTCATCCCTTCGTATCGTACGTCACGGTATAGACCCCATGGTTGTGTCTCTTTCACCCATGTTATTGCCTAGGTTGGAACATTATTGGGGGCCTTGTATGGGTACATCGTGAGTGATGTCAGTTGTTTTTGCCGGACTTTCCCACTCCAACTATCAATTGTGTTTTCCAGACCTGGTTGATATCCCACACGAACCCATATGGTCTCGTGGTGATGGTGACGGTTCGTGTGAATCTAGTAATTTTACAGGCACGTCTCAAATAGCTATAGCTCGCCGACCTTCCGATTAGCTGGTTGATCACGAGGACGGAGGTGTCTTCCTTGGGTGTTGTTGCGTTAGCATGCTCCCATGTACTGTAGCCCTCGGAACTCTAACCTTAGTATGATGTAGGTCTGTGACATTACCTCCGATAGTGTTTTCCCGTTATCTTGGCTCCACCGTCAATACCCCGACCATTGGTACGCACTAAATGACACCCTTCACGTTTGATGCTCAGTCTGATGTCGTGCGCAGTATTAGCGGGATGGAGGGCAGCCATGATTATTGCCGGCGTCTTAGCAGCTCTCGTGATGAATACACTTGTCTTCCCAAAACATTGCAGGGTAAACACCGAACAGATCGAAGTGATAGTGGCCTCTGACATATCAAGTACCTCTCAGATGTTATTCTTGCGAAACGCGAGCCGTACTCTCGGCTTGTTGAGTCAGCTGTACCTGACGCTCAGCAGGTATTCTTCGATTTCCCCACTTGATGGATTCTTTCTGATTGTGGCCACAGGGAACTATTCAAACGTGATCGGGCATTTACTCTAAGCGACAGGAGGCGGACGCAGAAACTCGAGCTCGAAACGCGCAACTCTCTGATCCGCCTTTCGCGTCTTATCGTCGCACTTCGCGATGAAATGAGTTTATTACCGGTACGTGGGACCTGACCTGCCAATCACAGCATCCAAATCCTCATGGAATTCTAATCCTCCCCCGGGCTTGGGCAGAAACCCATGATGCAGTATCGCAACGCTATAAGTTCCATGCAGGGTATGCTAGATATCTTGACGGGCCTTCGCAAAATAAGAGAACATATCCCTATGAGAGAAGCTGTATCTGGGGTCGTGAATGAGCGGCGCGAGTTTGTACGCGGATGTCCATCCCTTGGTCCAACATCGGTATGTCTGATGCATGAGACCACATATTGTCATAGGTTTCTTGTGTATGTGTCTCGCTGTACGCCTGTGAACATGCTTTCCGGGCACGCCAGCCGCTGCCGCAATTCCTCCCGTCTGCGCGGCACGCGCGTGCCACGCTCATCTCGCGCCTCGAACAGTCCATGCACATTTCACAGCGTGAGCTTGGGCTGTCGCACCTGTATGTGGCTGCGGAGGGCGAAGTACTGTCATACCTCGTCGATTCGCTTGAAAATTTGCTCAGTATCGGCCGATCACTGTTCGGCACCGCCGAGTGGCTGAAGGGACCTCTTTTAGTTCGTGCGGTGATTGACCCTGATGATGAGCTTGAGGGGCATCATGGGTGGCACGGCGTAGAGTGAAAAAAAAAGGTTTAATTGGGGTGGCCACGAGGGGAGGGGTTGGGTGTTTCAGCTTTGGGCTGTCATATGTCATATGTCATAACGCGCGCTTACGATTGTTTTGTTACATGCAAACGTTTTTGCTGCATAACATGTATAGATAGATTTTAGTCATTTCCACTTAGATTTACATGTGATGTTTCTGGTATAGTTGGGTTCGGGTGCAATACGAATACAATATAAATGACACCTCAATATTAGCCTCAGTATTGAGGCCCCCTCAGCACTCTTATGTGGGCGCTCTCAGGGTGAAAACTTTAAGAGGTCACCGGTCACCACGTACCGGACAGTACGAAGAGCATAAATTTTCTTAACCCCCTCACGTTACGATCACTGATCTTGCCAACACAGATTACTGTAATTTGGAATGGCGTTATGTTGTTGACATGTCTGTCACTTGATAACCGCCGTGGAAGCAAAAGTGATCTGGTTCGCACGCTGGAGTCGGAATAATTGCAAACCCACTTTCGTATAACGTTTACGTCTTCTGTACATGGAGCGCGAAGCTGATAATCTAGAGTTCAAACTAGAGACAATTGTGGCAGGTTTCATCATCTCTCGTTTTCACCGGTTATCATGGGAGGTAGATGGCGTGGGAGGGAGATCGCCTTAAACCGGATACCATATAGCCACCATTCCCGAGATGGGACGCACGAGAAATAAGATACTGTAATTACCAGAGGAGTGTGGGAGTACTGTACTGTCGTGTGGGATGCAATAACGAACCAAAGACCGGGGCTTGATTGATATCGGATGCGGAGGGCGATGAGGTCAGGACCCATCAGGTATTCAATCAACACTGGTCGCAATTAAGCCTGGGAGGGGATAAATGAATAAAAGCCGGTTGGGCCGAACTCTGACCGGCAGCAGCTTAGGCACCGGTATCTTATGCGATATTATGTGGCTGGAAAGTCGGACCGTAGGCTCACTATCCCTTTTGTAGACAATACATGAGGTAAGCTCCCATTGTATGTGGGATTAGATCGACATCGATGGAATCACGGGCGGCTGAATGAGTTAGTGTCGATAGGTTTTTTACCCCGGTGGGCGGAATGGTTTGTTCGGCACTAATGGACGGATCGAGAAAAAGCGCGTGGGTATAATGAGCCGGGATCTCATCTCACATGACTTTAACCGAGGCATGGCAAGTCGGGCCGCGGACTCGAGGTGGGACAGGGGGAGTCTGACTAAGAGGGCGCCAACCGGGAGAGGAAAGGAAGGAAGCTTTTGCAGGGCGCGGGGGGTGAAAAAGCAAACGTTGGAGGTTGGAAGGGAGGAGAGGGGGTTGTGCGGGGCAAGAGTGTGGAGCCGAAAGAGGGAGCCGGCCGGCAACTTGAAAGGGAAATTCGCCGGAATGGATAGCGCTTGTTGGTGTGCTCTCCGCTCGGTTCTCGCCTTCTCGCACACTGGCTGGCTTTCAACTGCCGCTCCCTCCAGACATCAATTAGCCAGCGCCATCTCTCTCCCCTTCCGTCCTTTTCTTACCGGCTGTCTTTCTCTCTCCCGGTTTCACTAAATGGATTCCCCCCAAGATACTCCTTCCACTGACCATCACGATGATCAGCAAGCAAAGTCATCGTATGTCCACCATATCTTTCCGTCTCCATTCCGTCTCTTCATTAGCCCTCTCTCTTCCATCCCCTAGCGGAAAGTCCCCCGTGGTCAGAGGTGCTCGCGCTTGCACCGTATGCCGCGCTGCTAAAGTCTGCATCTCTGCTAATCCGATACCGAAAATTCGTTTCTCATCTGCCACCGTTTAGATGAAATGTGTCGGTGCAGAAGACGGTTCTCAGCCCTGTCAACGGTGTAGGCGCACAGGTGTCGAGTATGTACTCATACAATATCCCCGCTATCTGTCACTCCTCTCACTCACGCCCTTAGGTGTGTTTTCGAGAGACACAGACGCGGCCGAAAGCCAGGCTCGAAGTTCGTTTGATTTTGTCTGACACCTCCGGGTTTTTTCAATTTGTTATATACAGATTATCCGAGGCCTCCAAAATGTTGAGGCGCCTTGAAAAGGGTCTCAACAATGCCAAATTGAAATCTCAATCCCTCGAAACACCCACCTCCACGTCCCCAACGGACTGGCGTATGCGTCGTGAAGAATCCCGTACGCGTTCTCCCGTACGCTATTCAAACGACCTTCCACGCCTTAACCTTCCCACATCCTTTGATGGAGATGACCGGACTGACCCCAAATTACGATCGGCCACGGATGACGAGGAGAACGACAGCGAAGGAAAGCAAGACGGCATGTTCCCCGCGGATCTCATACGCCGGGAGAATCAACGTCATTCCTTCTTCAAGACCATCCTCAATCCCTCCCACGAGAACCCTGCTACCACCCTGCGATCGGATCGGTCTAATTCAACAGCCTCCTCCCATACAACAACCTCTCCCACAGTTTATACCATCAAAGACCCCGTCTCTGCGGGCATCCTAGATGAATCTAATGCTAAGGTCTTGTTCGATCTAGTATTCTTGCGGCTCAACCCTTTTGTGAACCTCTTCGACCCTACTTTGCACACCCCCGATTATGTTCGCTCCAAATCCCCATTCCTCTTCACTGTCTTAATTATGGCTGGCTGCAAATTTTTCAAGCCCGAGTCGTTTAAACCATGTCAGAGGCTAGCTCATGAATTTGCTGTGCGTGCTTTCGCGGAAAACTGGAAATCTGTTGAGGTGGTCCAAGCCTTTGCTTGCCTTACCTACTGGAAAGAACCGGAGGATACAGTACGTTTTCCAGCGCGTGTAAATTGATCTTTGGCTTACATTGTTTACAGCGAACATGGATGTACATTGGCCTGGTGCGTGATCCCCGCGGTAATGCCTTACCGTCGTAATAATTTATGCAGGCTTGCCGTATGTCCGTTGAATTGGGGCTCAACCGATATGTATCGCCGCCACCTCCAAATGAGACCGAGTTACAACTCCGGGAGCGTCGCAATCGGGAGCGCACTTACCTCGTACTCTTTGTTCATGACCGGAGCCTGAGCATGCAAACCGGACGTCAATGGATGCTTCCGGAGGTGAGGTTCTGCGCACATCGGATCGGTATTCTCTCACGTTCCCGGTCAGGATGACTTGGTCCGGCATTCGGCTAATTGGCACGAAGAGGGAGGGACCCCACTTCGTCCGGAGGACGTGATTGTCGCTGCGTTTGTCCAATTGCGTCGAATTGCCGTGCGTAACAATAGCTGTCACTAGGCTCCATTCGATTCTGATTTCCCTTGCGACAGGCGGAGACGACTGACGTCTTCTATTTACACAAGGGCATTCCCGGTGCCGCCCACACGGATGTCAATAAAGAGGTCCTACTGCGGAATTGTAACGGCAAGTTAACTCAGTGGATGGACACATGGCACCATGAAATGCGGCGCGCCAACGGCGAATGCTTTCACATGTCATTCCTCAGCTTCTTCCGGTTGCATGTACGGTTGTTTTTGAACAGTTTCGGCATACAAGCTGCCATGTACCCTGTAAGTTTCCGATCCCCACTATCTTGTGATCCGAAATCTGACCGAGAACAGTCAAGCCGCACAACGCCCAGCGTTCAGGCATTGTCAGCGTGCTACACGAGTGCCAAGGAAAATTTACACATTGTCTCGCACGATTTTGCCTCGATGAGCATGCTTGTAAGCCATTTTCCGCACTTCTGTCGATTGTCAGGACTACATGTTCACACTGTACCAGCGTTACGGGCAGGATTCTATTACAGTCATGACGGCATATGCCGCCGTTTTCCTGCTGAAGGTGGGGTGATGATCCCGGGTCTGGTTTGTCGTCTGATTCAGCTTTTGTCAGCTCCTTCGTAGCTCAAAAACATTGGCGGAACTACACGAGGGGGCCACTGGCGAAATTCACGCATTCATATCCAAAACTGCCGATGCATACGAGGAGGCGTCGCATCTGTCACCAGCATGCACTTCCGCTGCTTATCATGCACGCTTCTTGCGGGAGCTGGTTGCGCAAGACATATTTAGATCTAAACAACAAAAATCATGGGAAGACGGACATTCCCGATGTAAGCTTCTTTCGGTACGCCATATGATGGATGGCGCCACTGATGAGATTTTCCCAACAGTAGTGCGTCGAGACTCGACTCAGTCTGCTGGCCAGCAGGCGACGCAGCCATCCGTGTATCCACAACAGATGCTCGATGATGCCCAGAATACCGCAAACATGCATCACTCTTACTCCTACCCTATTTCCCCCACGCAGTCTAACGTGGCTGCATCCTCCCAGGAGCCAATGCAGGTAGACGCAACGCGGAGCGCCTCGGTACAGGCCACAAGTGCCCAAACGTATGGCAACAGCGCTTACGTTCAGTCTCCGCCAGTGGCTCAAGCTTCTCAGCCCCAGCCAACACAGTCAGATGACTTGCGATATTGGAATAATATGTTCCGGGATCTTGGCTTTGGCGAGGCCGTTGATCAGAATTTCCCCGCACAGAACATGTCGAGTTCATCTGCGCCGTCCCCCCATCAGTCTCTTCCGATGACATCGTCGCACCACCAGAGCTATGCGAATGGACGCGGTGCTGGTCCTCCCCAGCAGCCGTACGCATACCACCACATGCACTCGAATGCTCCGGGGTACGGTTTATAGATGACATTTCACTTTGCTATTTCTCTCACTCGACGCATAATATATAATACTCATTACCTGCTCATCTCGCGATGCTTGCACACGTGAATGTAAAAGCACAGTATCTTACGCCTAGTCTCTGCAAAGATTCCCCGTAGCCCTAACTTTCCCTCCAGTGTGTTTTCGTGCTGTGTAAATTATCAATGTAGAACCGTATTTTACCCAACCATAGATCTGATAGCCAATAACCACCTCACTGCACCCCATCCCACAAACTGTGGTCATTTATAACTGTTGTAATACAGCTGACAGACGCTATAGTTCTTGACATAACAGCCTTTATCACGCAGCACATGAGAGTGTATATATCACAATCAGATTATACAAAGAGCACTAGATAGGGATAGGAAAAGGGGATCCGTGCCACCTTTTCTTTGGGTTTATTTTTATTTTTCATTCCAAGCCGATGTAGAATACGATGAGTTCGTGCCCTACCGCTGCTGCAATCCGCGGGATCCCCTTGAGCGACATAAAGTCAAAGTCGCGCACGCGTAATGGGCGCGGCGCGAGCGTGAATGTAGTCGGTTCGACGTGGCTATGGGCGTGCAGGGCGCTGTGTACGTGTATCGTCGCGCCGCGCGCACCGGGGTTGCGCGTCGAGATGGCAAAGTATTCTGGGTAGGTTGGACACCATCGGAAACGATGTGCACCTTCGGGGAAGGAGGCACCGCTTAGCGTTGGTTTACCACCGTGTAACTTGGAGAGGTCCCAGAGGGAAAAACGGGAACGATGTACGGCACCGATACTAGAAAGATATAACAGGCAGTGAAGTGTGAGTGTGACGTTCGGTCAGAGGGGATAACAAATACGCCCGGATTGGGGGGGAGGACGTACATGTCGGGATTGGCTTGCTGCCAGGCGGCAGAAGCTGGGAATGCGGCCGCGCCGCCTGCGATGGCGCGCGGAGCCGCTAACTCGATTACGCGTGGGTGGTGCCATGCGGCATCTGCTTGTGCATGGGAAGGGTCCGAACGCCAGTCGATGAGGGCGAGCGAGCCACGCACGTCGGCGACGAGGAGATCTTTTGTAGTCGTGGCGTGGGCGCAGACGGAGCTGAGCGCGTGAGGGAAGGATATCACGTAGGCGGTCGGTTGTGGGCGCGCGCCGTTGGACGATGAGGCATTGATAGAAGAGGGTGAAAGCGATCGGGAGCGGGAGAGGGAACGCGATTGGGGTATTGAGGGGATGTCCACGTTTGGGCGGAGGTCCCAGACCATGAGCATTTTGTCATCTTTTGGCGTTTGTTGTCGGGGTTGTTGGGGGTTGTTTTTTGGTTGATAGGTGTAGCGATATGGGTTTAGTGAGGGGAGAGAGGTAAATGAAGGGACAAGGACGACGCGCACCGGAAACTGTCGCGATGTAGCGCGCAATGTCGTCCGTAGGACCACCACAGAACGTCATATCGCTCACTAGACCATGGTGGCCGCTCAACCCGCCACCGAAAGGAAAGATATCCTCGTCAACGTCGGGTGTTTTCGTGAGTAAATGAAGACCAAAATTCGAGGATGCAGCGGTGAGCCTGCGAATGAGATTAGAACGTCGTTGCTCATAACTCTGACGGACATTTTTTACTCGATGAACCATTGATCTGATGAAGAAGGAGAAACGGCGCGTGGAGACCAAGCTAGGGCGGTGATACGGGAACCTAGAGGAAAGGAGGCGAGTAGGTCTGCAGACGTGTCGGTCTATAACACGCGTCGAGGGGTGAATATAGACATCGAGTGCATAGCAAAATAGCGGCACACACGATAAGCAAGACCGAAACAGAGTTCTCGCCACCAATAGCGACGAGGTCTGGCGCGTCTGCGTTGTCGCAGGCACGAACGACGTGGATGAGTGCGCCATGGTCATGTCGGAGGTCCATCAAGAACAGCGCGGCGGCCCATCCCCTCTTTGGTCATCCCCGTAACTGTATGCCAGTTGGCTCATCACCTCAGAGTCCAAGACGCGCCCCAAATCCAGTCCTCTTCCTCGCAGTCGCTCTCGCTTCCTTTACTGCATATTACACTCTCGTACACCATCGTGCAGCTACTGCACCCGCTTCCTCACGCCCGCGCTTAAACGACCACCCGCTCGTCTGGCCTGTTCACTCGCCTGATCAAGACCGTGACCACGATGGCACCCAACATCGTAGAGAAGATCGCTGATGCTCTCCACATCCCTGGTATCCACAAGGACGAGGATAAGGCGGCCTTTACTGCTGGAGGTGAAACTAAGAAGAAGCCCATATTCGAGAAAGAGAAAGTGACAGTGATATTCGTACTCGGCGGCCCAGGAGCTGGTGTGTCTCTGTCCAACCTCACACACTCCACGTCAACTCAAGCTCATCATCAATAACATACCTCTTCTAGGTAAAGGCACACAATGTGGTGTCCTTGTGCAGCAATTCAACTTCTCCCACCTCTCCGCGGGTGATCTCCTACGCGCCGAGCAGGACCGCCCAGACTCAGAGTACGGCAACCTTATCCGAACGTGCATCCGCGAAGGCGAAATCGTACCGATGGAGGTGACCATCAAGCTCCTCGAGAACGCGATGCATGCCGCGCTCCAGTCCAAGTCTGGCTTGGGCTGGGAGAACGGCAAAGGCCGCTTCCTCATTGACGGGTTCCCGCGTAAGATGGACCAGGCACTCAAGTTTGAGGAGGATGTACGTAGTCAACCGTCGCTGTTGTTACTTCGCATGCATTTTGTTGATGAACCACGCAATATTTGTTCCTAGGTGTGCCAGTCGTCCCTGGTACTGTTTTTCACGACGGACGAGGAGACTATGTTGAAGCGCCTGCTGACACGCGGCAAGACCAGCGGTAGGGATGATGATAACACGGAGACTATCAAGAAGCGGTTCGGTGTGTTTGGATATTCTATTAGAGCCTTACCGCCTTCTTAACCCATTCACGCATACAGCTACTTACAAGGAGACGACGATGCCAGTTATCGAGCATTATGAGAAACAGGGCAAGGTCGCCGAGGTAAGTTTGGAATGTTCCCTGTCATTGGCTTGTCTAATACTTCTAATACGTCAGATCGATAGCACCCCAACGGTGGAAGAAGTTCACACAGTAGCCGTCGCCGCTGTGGAGAAGGTCCTGGTTTAGTTTCTCAATACACTTTCCCTCTTACATTGATCCTGTCAATTGCATTCTGCGGAGCAAATATAATGGTGTCTAGACCTCTTGTGCGCGTGAATCCCTTCAATCAGGCGCTATCAAGCATATACAGAAATATCCAGTTCGCGGCCTGCCCACGTCAGCACATTCCTACCCTGAGTGTGGAATATGTTTCCGTCAGCGCATAGGAGCTGCGCTTTCTCATCGCCTTCTTCCTGAGGGGTCGTCAGCGTCAAACAGGTGGTGACGTGGTTCAAGACAGACTCACGGGGATCCATTGCCATCCCCCGACCCTAAAGTACTCCACCACAGGCAATCCTTTCGTTTTTCCGTCCGGCGAGTCATACTGTGCTTTAATGTGTGCACCATCCTGATATGCTGCGTTGAGCACAACCCAAACTTTCTCTTTGAACCTCTCGCGCGTTTCTTCATCGCATTTACCCTCTAATGATATGTCGCGTGATGGGCGTACAATTACAACGTCTATCGTGTGTGCATCGGGTGGCGGGGGGAAGGTGCGCTGCAGCGGCGCGATGCGGAAATGCGGTTCGAGCCTGTCGACATTGATGGTGGAAAGAAAGTACGAGAATGGGCCGACGAGCCCCATCAACTCGCCCACTTCATCTTCCCGGATGAGATCGACAAGTGCGCCAGTGTTGACGTCGTATTGTTGAACGGGGGGAAGGAGGTTTAACCTGCCGCGATACCACGTGGTCGCATTTTGCTCTGCGGCGAGCCTGTAACGCTCGACGCCTGGCACGGATGCGCGCAGTGCCTCTGAACCGTGGATTATGGCAGCGTGTAGGGCGGTCGAGGTGACTACGGCTGAGAGGACGTCGACGTCGACGTCGGAGGATGCGGATCTGGACGAAGGGTACTTATGGGGATTTCTGAGGGTTGATGACGCTGGCGGGGAGCTGGAAATGGTAGTGTGGGCGAACTTGAGAGGTATGAGTCGCGGAGTCGCGGATAGGAAGGAGAGTAGTGAGGCGAGGAGGGTCGGTTCTGTTGTGGATGATGACGGCGGGAAGAATGTGGAGTGCAGGGCATTGGCTGTGCCACCTGGGATGAGAGCGATGCGGAGGCTGGGGAATGCCACCTCTCGTTTGAAGCGTGCGCTATGCAGTGCGTTCACTATTTCATGAAGTGTCCCATCGCCAGAAACGAGTATGAGGGTGACCGGCTCTGTCAGGCTGTCCATGTATGAAAGGATAAGTTCGCCTGCATGTCCAACATATTCGGTAGCTGCGACTTTATCAGGAATAACGTTATGAGCAGCGAGCAGAGGAACAATCGTGTCTGTCGTCAATTTGGCCGCCGTACGGTCACCACTGACTGGATTGCAAATGACGATAAGAGGCATCTGTCCAAGATAAGATAAAATAAGATCGTGTTCGGAGGCTGATTTATATTAAATTAAAGCGGAGACTCAAAGTCGGGCTCAGTCGAGCCGTGGCACGGGACGCTCTCCGGACCGGTCAGTTCACGATGGTTCGCATTATTATCAAGGGTGGTGTTTGGAAAGTGAGTATTGCTCTTCTACGTGTTGTCTATAGCATTCTTACATAGTGCAGAACACGGAGGACGAGGTTCTTAAAGCTGCCATCGCAAAGTATGGCAAGAATCAATGGTCTGTCGCGTCCAACGGGACAGTCGCGTGAGTCGTACTTACGCATCCTTGGACACTAGGGCCCGGATTTCTTCGCTTCTCGTCCGAAAGACGCCAAAGCAATGTAAGGCCCGCTGGTACGAATGGTTGGATCCTTCCATCAAAAAGACCGAGTGGTCAAAGGTACGTCCTTTTCCTGACTCAATGGCTATTCTCGTCACCGAAGCCCGCTCGCAGGAGGAAGATGAAAAACTACTCCACCTCGCCAAACTTATGCCTACGCAGTGGCGTACAATTGCTCCCATAGTCGGTCGTACGGCCACCCAGTGTCTCGAACGGTATCAGAAATTGCTAGACGAAGCCGAGGCAAAGGAAAACGAGGAGCTTGGCCTGGCTGGTCCAGGGGATGGAGGTGCTGGCGTCGATGACGTGCGCCGTTTACGGCCTGGCGAGATTGATCCAGACCCGGAGACGAAGCCCGCCCGGCCTGACCCCATCGACATGGACGAGGACGGTGCGCCGTATCCGTATTTTTGCGGATTCGGTTACTGACGTGTCTGCTTTCAGAGAAGGAGATGCTTTCAGAAGCGCGAGCTCGACTTGCAAATACGCAAGGAAAGAAGGCAAAGCGGAAAGCTCGCGAACGGCAATTGGAGGAGGCGCGACGGCTCGCTGTTTTACAAAAGAAACGAGAACTCAAAGCCGCGGGAATCATCATGCGGCATAAGACGAAGAAGAAGGGCATGGACGTGTGTACTAGCTCCTTAATACCCTTCGACCGACCTAACTCACTTTACATAGTACAACGCTGATATCCCATTCGAGAAAAAACCAGCCCCCGGTTTCTACGATACCTCGGAGGAACAAGCTCGTGTCGAAGCGGCACCGGTCGGTCAGACCCTACGCCGGTTAGAAAACAAGCGCAGGCCTGAAGAGGAAGAGGCTGAGCGCAAGAAGCGGCAAAAGCGAGGCAAGGAGGGTGAGAACGGGCCTCACCAGACCAAGTTCGTTGCCGCCCGCGATGCGCAGATTCAGAAGCTCAAAGAGGCCGAGTCAATTGGCCGTCGAGGAAAGCTCGTACTTCCTGCTGCTCAAGTTGGCGATACCGAGCTCGAGGAAATTGTTAAAATTGGACAAGCCGGTGAAAATGCCAAGGCATTGGTCGGAGGTACCGATGACCCTAGTGAACAGTTGCTCGGAGGATATGATAGTTTGGAGAGGGCCAAGATGGCACGGACACCGAGGACCGCCCCGCAACGTGCGTAATAATGTTTTTCGAATGCTAATGATAACCAATAACTTTCTATACAGAGGATAATATCCTCCTGGAAGCCCGAAATTTACGAAATATGACCATTGCACAGACACCTCTTCTGGGAGAGGAGAACACACCAATCCACGCTCCAGCGAATGGCGGTACTGGCTTCGAGGGTGCTACTCCTCGACATCAAGTTGCGTTTACTCCCAATCCCCTTCTTACCCCACGAGCAACCGATGGAACTTCAGCAACGCCATTACGGACGCCAATGCGTGACAATCTAAGCATCAACACCGAAGACGGCTCATTTACTGCGGGGACACCACGGGAAATACGTATGAGGGTGGACTCAACTAAACGGTCACTCCAAGCAAGCTTCAAGAGCCTTCCAAAACCTGAAAACAATTTTGAGCTACTCGTTCCCGATGACGAAGGGGAGGACGATACAGAATCTAGCAAGGTGCTGTCTGAAGAGGACGCCGCTGAGCGCGACGCGCGCATAAAGCGTGCGAGAGAAGAGGAGGAACGTGCTACTCTTGCACGGCGTTCTCATGTTGTGCAGCGTGGATTACCTCGACCTCCAAATGTCGACCTGGAGCGTCTCCTCAACGATCTCAGCTTGGTTCCGCCGCCCGAGAGCGAGCAAGCCGTACAGCGGCTCATCGACCTAGAACTCGCCCAGCTCATGAAGCATGACTCACTCGCGCACTCAATTCCTGGTACTGCCCTTCCGGGCGGGACGCCAAGCACTTACGAGCCACCACCCGATGCATATGTCGCGGCAGCGAAGGCTGCTGTTCATCGTGAGCTTGCGGGCACTCTTGGATTCCCCGACGCGCCGGAGGAGCAGGTACGCAACGCGGTGCGCGCACTTGCCGTTGGCGACGACGCCGCTGTGGACGAGAGCGCATCGTGGGTGCGCCTGCGGGGGACGCTTGTGCTCGATACTGCATCCGGGTTCTGGGTACCCGCAGAGGATCTTGACGTGGACGCGCGAGCAGCAGGATACAAGGCCGCACTGGAGGAGCGCAGGGCCGCAGTCGGGCGGGAGGCCGGGCGCGCAGCAAAGGTTGAGAAGAAGCTCGGGGTCACACTGGGAGGTTACACGGCGCGGGCTGAGGAGCTGGGGAAGCGACTTGGTACGGCAAGCGTGGCGATACGGGAGACGGCGGTTGAGTACGAGAGCTTTGCGCGATTACGGGCGACAGAGTCGGCTATGGGACCGGCACGCCTCGCGACATTGAAGGAGGAGGTTGACAGGCTGGAAGCGCGGGAGAGAGCGCTACAGAGTTTGTATGCCGAGTTGGAGAAAGAGAAGAGAGAGGCGGAAGGTAGGGTCGCGGCGCTGGAGGAGCGCGTCATGGAGGAGGCCGAGATGTTGAACGAGGCTGCTTTGGCGGAGATGGAGGTAGCAGAAGGGTAGATAAGACGGGCCGTTTATCGCGTTATCTATTGGGGTACAGCATGTTACGTTACTTGAGACGTTCCATAGTTTCCTGTCCGCCTGCTCAAGTGCGACGGACGAGATGGGTCGGGTGTACTCGCTGGTGCACTCGCTAATTGCGGGCTGCTATGGCCGATAATGAGGTAAAGCCCGAAAGACCCTTGAAACTGGGCGCTCGTTATCACTATGGTTCGCCCAGTTTTAGTTGTATTGCGTGATGTCGATCAACAGAGACCGAAGAGATAACATTTCATTCAGAAATTGAGGCGCAACTGAGCCCGCTGTACATCTATATACAAGGAACAGACAGTGGCAGGTGTTCTCTTCTTTTTCTTTATTGTAATTACGCCGCTGCCAGCAAGTTGGACAGATCCTGTACTCACCATACCCACCGTACGGGGCAGTAGTACGTGCAATACTATAAGCTTTGCTATTTTTATCCACATCCTCGGTATGTTGGACCGGAACGGAAGTGCGGGCGCCTCGCACCTGGAGGCGCCCCGTAACCACCAACCCGAGGGGAATTATTAATTTCGTTGCTACAAATCCGTCCTTACTCCGCCATACAGTACAACTCGCCCTGCCATTCGAACAACAACTTACAATATACTGGGAACGATCTGATCTCCATTCGGTTATCATTAACTCGATAAACCCGTCTCCTGGACACGGACACAATGACGACACGTCGTGCCCTATCATAAATGATGGGAGATAGGAGGGGATGAATTGCGCCCAACCCAACTCAACCACGCGGCAGGGCAGACGACCGGGCGCGAAGCCATGTCTATCACTGTAGTCATGCGAATGGGTGGGTTAACAGTGATGGATGATCTTCCCCCTTGGTTTTTTTCTCACCGCGTAATCTCCACGGGGGTGTGTGTGTGTGGGACGAAAAAGAAGACAACGTGTGTGGTGTGTGTGTGATGATAAGTGAGTTAATCATCGTCACGGTCGCGGTCGTGGCCGCGGCCTCTCACTATCATCGTTGCCGTGAATAGAATAACTTAGAATGGGAGGGGAGCGTCATGACGTTTCTCATCTCCCCTGCCCGGAAAACGATACCGTGTTTCATTGATAAATAGCCCCGGTACGCCGCCCTGTCCTGTCCTGTTTTGTCCCGTCCTGTCCCGCCTATCTGTGTGGCTGTTCAACCTTACCTCAATTGTACAGTCTCCCCTGGCCCTTCGGACACACTCTGCCGCCCTTATACTCCCCTTCCTCCCCCTTCCATTTCCTCCTCTTTTTCCCCATTTCTCTCCTTTGACCTTATTCATTCATTCATTATTTATAGTCAATGCCCCCGCAGCACCCACCGCTTACGCCTTCTCCCGTAGTGGCCGCGCAGATCGTCACGCTCACCGTCTACTCGAGTGGAACATCAACACAGTCAGGTTTGCCTGCTCTTTCCAGCGGTGGCGGTACATCCGTACCTATCGCTGCAATTGTGGGCGGTGTTGTAGGCGGCGTGGCGCTTGCCGTCTTACTCGTAATCATATGGAAGCACTGGGGTCGCGTGATCAAACGCACCGAGCGGCAACGACGCAAGGAAGTGGTACGTTCTTGCATTCTGTTCGGCCCCGCCGTCCCCTCTTCCCCCTACTTCATCCGTTGTTGTTGACTGACCGTGTCATACAGCAAGATATGCTCACCATGCGGGAAAACACTAGGCGGAATGCTACGTCGGGGTTCAGACCGCAATCGCAGTATCGCCCCATGTTCACGCTCAATCGAGAAAGCCGCAGGGTGACATTCCTGATGCGCTCGCCGACGCCGCAGCAGCAGCAGCGCGCCTCCAAGGACAACAACAATGACAGCGACAATGACAAAGCGGCCCCCTCGGCGCCTGCATTACAGACAGAAGGAGAAAAAGAACCGATCGAAAGTCCAGTAGCGCCTGACAACAGCGGGGACATCGGATCAATAGACGAGATTCGGCAACTGTCGCCAAATTTTGTCTCGTCGGCTCCACCCTCTCTCGTACACGAGGCGACGCCAGCAGGGGCAGCGGCGCCAGAATTAGGGCGGGCAAGTGAGGGTGGAGCGCGGCCGCTATTGGAAAATGAGTTGGAGACAGGCAAGTCGAGAGAATCGATTTCACCACCGCCGAGACATACTACACCGTCGCCGCCACCACCCATACCCACCTCCCCCACCCGCACTACCCGCAAACGAGCGCCTTCACCTACGCCGTCCGGTAGCACGTCCAAGCAGACGGCTGCGCCTAGGCCCTCCCGTAGTGTGCGTATGCGCACGCCCAAGCGTCTGCCAGACCCCCATCTGCGCTACCAGTGTATGTGGGTAGGAGCGACGCACGACCGACCTCTCCAGAACCACGAACCTCCGTTTCTCTTCCTCGTACATCATCCATAGGCTCTAGCCGGACATTCGACTCAGGTATGAGAAGCACGTCGCCCACTCCATTACTTCCTCCTGTCCCCCAGTTCCTCCAGTTCCTCTCCCGTTCCGCCACCCCCACTGTTGAACGGTCAACATCGTCGTCATCGCACCCAAGTCAACCCTCATTATTCAGATCCCCGCTACGCAACTCGGTACTGCCCTCCGATAATCCCGTGATCCTACCGCGACCAAAAAACGCGCCGCCGTCCCAGCCCGTCTCGCCAACATCGACTTTGGGGCACTTGCCTCCCTCTCGGGCTCGATGTCGCAAAGTGGAGAGCCATCGAAACCTTCCCAAATTAGGTTTTTGGGCTCGCTCAGGCGCGGCGGGAGAAGGAAATCGTCGGTGGGGGTGGTTCGCCCGATATCGACGCAAAGCGAGGCTTCAGCATACTCGACCAATGATTGAGGTTGAGGTCGGGACAAACGCCCTCCCATCCTTTGAACGGGATCTGGTGCATTTTTTTTATTTCTCATAAACTAGAGGGTTGAAATTTCGGACTAATTTTGTATAATAAAAGGACTGACTAGGCACTTGTATTTGCAATTCATTCGTTCTGTTTGATAAATTCCTACTATAAAGATATGGTAGATACGATACCCTTCAGGTTTGGTAGCTTAGTTGACAGAGACGGGTTTTTAGCTACCGAGAGGGGTTGCATTGAGTATTACAATCAATTCTAACTTGCTAGTTCGAGATCATGCTGATCATGGATGATCCAGTAAGGAAGGTGTTCAAGTTGTGAAATCTCTATGGTAGCCAACAGATTAATCGACTTGAGTTATCCCTACCGTAACGAGTCAACATATTTCTACAGGGACCAAAGTCAGTATTTTGGAATGTACGAAAATGAAAATGGTCAACAAACCTGTTCCAGCTCGCCCACCGCACTGCGAAATGCAGCCACTTCTGACCAGCAATTAAGAGTCGTCGTCGGATTCGCTCTGTACGGGTGGTGTGAGAGAGAGATTCAGGCTCGGGAGGAGAAGGAAGACGTACTGGTAACACGAAGCGACTGCCTCCCGAGCCTGTTTGACACTTAGGTGATCCGTCAAACTCGCCCGCTCGCGATACCTCTCCACCTTCTGTCGGATTTCCTCAAGGTCACCAAGGAGCACAGTCGAATTTTTGATATCGCCGTGCGCGGCGCCGCCTTCAGCATCCGCTAACAGCATCGCCTGCCGTACCCCGTTCACGGTCTAGGTTCTCGCGCTCGAGCGCTGCCTCGATCTCACGCTGTACAATGTCGACACCTTCACCCTCACCCTCGCCCTCGCCAGAGTTGTTATTGTTGCGCCCGTGGAGGCGTGCGGCCTCGCGCTGATTTTGGCGCGTACATTTTGGTCGAGGATTGCGTGGCGGGTGGGGGAGACTTCGGGTGAGAGGGAGGTGTCGGAGAGTTGTGTGGCGAGCTCCTCGGAGACCTGTGCGTTTTTGTGAGCGTGGGTTCTGTGGGGGAAGAGTAGGCTTTTACCTGTATGGGTACCTGGTTGTAGAAAACCTGCTCGTTGTCCTGTTTTGAGTGGGACGCACCCATGGCTGGATGTATGGTGGTGGGTGTGGTGTCGATCAGGTCACGTGCTGAGAGTGGGGGTGTGGTGTGAGTTGTTGAGAGGGTGTGCGAGTTTTGTGTCCTCAACGTGGTGGGCTTACGATGGCCGAAACAAAGTTCGCTCTCTACCTCGGCGCCGTATTCTCTACTCTATTGCGTGCGATCGCCTTTCTATTCCTTCGAGTGGTATCTCTCTTTCTCCTCCCTTTCTTCTCCCTCGGTGCATTCTCTGACACTCTTTTAACTTAGGCACCCTTTCGATGGTTTAAATACGTGCTGCCCAGCCTCTATTGCGCCTACATCGCAACCTTCCCTCTCACACCTCGTCTTTCCGAACAATCGCCGGATCCTCCTTCAACTTCATTCTCTGAAGAGAAGGACCAGTCGGCATCGACGTCGACCAATCCAAACGAGGCAAGCCCCCTTCGTTACGTCACGCTGTTCTGACCCCTCACATCCTCCAACAGCAGGCCAATAACAACAAGGATGTTGTCTGGGAATTGCTATTTTCCCTTCCCACCACTCGCCTCACGTCAATCATAACCGCGTCCATCAACACCCTCCTAATTCTGTTCACCGTAGATTTTCTCTACTCACCCGTCATCGATTCTGCCGTCGACGTCACTTTTACTCGTCTTGGAGCAATTTATCCAGATGCGGCCAAAATAACTGTCCGATATCCCCTCCCTGGCACCAACGCCACTGAACATAATGTCATCATTCTTTGGCGTCCCGCGACCGCTGCTGCGGCAGAGCCATGGTCGGACGGCCCAACCCTTCAATTGCAACCTGACTTTGATTGGACGAACACTACCAAGCTGACCAAGCTCTGGCCCTCCACGGAATACGAATGTACGTACACAAACTCTCCGATTATTGTCCTTACGACCGTTGTCTAGACGTCTTGGCACATACAAACAGGACTCTCCTTCCGTACCCGACGTCCCCAGTCCGCTTCCATACCTTCCCGGATTCACGCCTCCAAACGGGTTCTCACTTCCGTTTCGTCGTGTCGTCGTGTCTCACACCCAACTTTCCTTACGCGCCCTTCCAAGGCAGAAGGATCAAGGGCTTTGACCTGCTCGCCGATTATCTTTTTGCTGAGCCTGCCGTCGCCGATGCACCTGGGGCTGTTGCATATGTTAAGGCTAATGACAACGTGACAGAGAGTCCAATCCCGCTTGAAAATGATATCGGAATAGAAACGAACGAGTCAGTGCCTGTACCCGAGGTGGTCCCTGTTACCCTAGAAGGAAAGCATGGTGGCGTTGCGCCGACCGAGTTCATGTTGTTCCTGGTACGAGGCAGCTACTTTCTTACCATGGCCATTCTGACATACTATATTATAGGGTGACTTTATCTACGCCGATGTCCCTATTTACCACGGAGATTCCAAGGAGGCGTATCGTCGCCTGTACCGACGCAACTACAACAGTCCTAGCTTCCGTAAAGTCTTTGAGCGACTTCGTGCGTCTTTAAATCTTCATACATCCAGCGATGCCTGACTCTTGGCTCTCAGCTATCATCCATACATATGATGACCATGAGGTTCGGCCCCTCTGTATGCGATTATTCTCGTTGTTCAACATGCTTACAGATTATCAACAATTACGTTGGCCAATCTAACGACACACCACCTTTCGTAAATGCTGAGGATGCATTCCGTATTTATAATGCCGACGGCAATTACGAGCCTCGTGTTCCAGGACAACATTACTATGACTTCCGTTATGGTGATGTGGCATTTTTCGTGATGGACACGCGCAGGCATCGTAGTAACCCCCTTACCGGCGAAGCTGCTACCCGGACGATGTTGGGCGAAACTCAGTTGAGCGCACTGTACGAGTGGCTCGGAAAGGTGTGCCTAAAATGCACCTCCCGGTCGCCTATATCAAGATCGATACTCATAATTCGTCTCTTCAGGTCAATCAGACTGCGACGTTCAAATTTATTATCACTTCGGTTCCGTTCACCTCACTCTGGACGCACGACGCCCAGATCGACTCATGGCCCGCTTATGCCTACGAAAAAGCCTCTTTGCTCTCTGCGCTGCACACAGTCCCGAATGTGTACCTCCTATCCGGTGATCGGCACGAGTTTGCGGCTATCGAGTTCAACCCATTGAATGAGACGGGCACAGCCTCGCACGTCGTGCGAGAGTTCTCGACCAGCCCACTGAGCATGTTTTACGTGCCGCTCATACGCACGTTGAGAGCTGCGAGCGAGGCGGTCGTACCGAGGACAAGGCTTCGTATCGTTGATGAGGAGAACCCAATGGAGGAAGTGGTGGAAGAGGTGCCTATGGAGCGCGTGCTCAAGTATCTGCCGATCGGAAACTATAAATGGTGCGTCTATTTACTCTTGTCCGACGTTCCCCGGAATTTTAATTTGGACACTCTGTATACTTTGTAGGTCTGCGATCGAGATCGACACGCGTAACCCTGAACATCCAAAACTCAACCTCGAAGTCGTCATTGATGGGAAAGTTGCTTACAAGTGGGTTCTTCCTCTCATCTCCACATGGCATCGGGAATGGGGTTAATGGATTTGCTTTCGTGCTGTAATAGCTTACCCATAGATGCGACACCAGTGAAACTCCGGTCGTCTACTGCACTCGGCTCAATGGTGCCAGACAGTCTCAAAGACATCCTCGACCGTGTCGGCCTCTCGCCGAACCGGTGGTTCTGAACGAAGATGTTTTGTATACTTTCCCTCCACATACACGCAGACTAGCCTGGATTCATTCAATTACTTAGTATGATATTAATGTCCACCGAAGCCATGTAGATGCGATGTTTGTTGTATCCTTCTTATTTTTTTCTCCCTTTTGCTTCCAATATTATCGTCCTGCTCCACCTTGGTCACTCGCCGCTCGTGCCGTCATCCCTCCCCTTCCCCTTACCCTTTCCCTTGGTATCAATTTTTGACGCCTGATCGTCCGCACCACCGTCCTCGTCGGCATAGCTCGCGGTGTTCAGTGAGCTTGAGAATCGTTGGCGGATCTGCGCATATTTTGCCATCTCGGCTTGCGAGACGCTCGGTACGAGGTCACGCAAAGCCGCCGTGAAGTCTTCCGCGGTGACGACGATGGCGATTTCCTCTGGCGTTGCCATCTCGCCGAGGTAGTACTGTGGCGTGAGGGGCGAGGGCCACTGTATGGCTGATGAACCTTGAGACGACGACGATGACGACTGCTGCTGCTGCTGCGCGTTAAGCGTATCTTTGTAAAAAAGAAAAAAAGGTTACATTTTCTCATTTTTAATTAAGAATAGTGTGACGGACGTACCAATACGCTCATCTATTTCCTGCGCTTTACGCGACATGGCTTTGAGCAACGCATCGGCGCACAACGCATAAAAGTCAGCGCCCGTAAAGTTAAACGGGCACGCCCGCGCAACGTCCATGAGATCGAGCGCAGGATCAAGACGGAACTTGCGCGTGAGCGCCCGCAAAATACGCAGTTGTTCCTCGTTCGTCTCGCTAACGCCCAAATAGAGCAATCTGTCGAACCGCCCAGGACGCAAAAGCGCAGGATCGAGCAGATCGGGCCTATTGGTCGCGCCTATAACAAATACGTCCTCCCCTCCCCCTCCTCCGGAAGAGGAAGAAGAGATGCCATCGAGTTCGGCGAGGAGCTGAGAGACAATACGGTCCATTACGCCTCCCGAGTCCCCATGCGCGCCGCGCTTTGGCGCGACAGAGTCCAGCTCGTCGAAGAAGACGACGCAGGGTCTGGCGTCGCGCGCGCGCTGGAAGACTCGGCGGACGTTGGCTTCGGACTCGCCTATGTACATGTTTAGAAGTTCGGGACCTTTGACGGAGAAAAAGTTGAGCGAGCATGAAGTCGCTACTGCCTTTGCGAGGAGCGTCTTGCCCGTGCCTGGCGGGCCATATAGCAGGACACCTGTGAGCGCATATGTATCAGAAATGAAGAGTCCACGGTGAGGAACGCAGGAACGGGGGAACGAGCGTACCTGAGCGCTTTTTGAGATTCGAAGCGAAGAGCTCGGGGTATTCTAGAGGCAGTTGGACGGTGTCTAAAATGTCTGCTTTGACATCTGCCAGGCCACCAACGTCGTCCCATGACACATTCGGAATTTTGGGCGCGCCAATATTTTGGCTATATGTCGATCGCGCTTCATCCATGGCAATCTCGAAATCTGCGTTCGTCAGAGACAGTCCCGCAGAGAAGATGTCAATCGGGGCGATCCCATCTCCACTAAGGGTCTGGTCAGCCATGGGGAAAACCGGTTGCAAGTACTGTACCATAGACATACACTACTTGCATGACACGCGTAATGGAAGCGTAGCTTGTACGAATGACAAGGGATGCCAGGTCCCCTGCTACAAAAGCTGCTGTTTGACGTGCCAAGTCAATGATCGACACATCAGGCGCTAACTGCTTCGACGCAAGGAGGTGGCGTAGAATCGCCGACCTCTCCATTTCACCAGGAGCCTGCCGCCCAGTTGAGAATCACTCAGTCGACACAGAACCCATATTCTTTCATACCTCAAACTCTATCTCATGCTTGAAGCAGGACAAGAGGCTAGAAGGAACGCGACCCGGTTCATGAGTTGTTCCAAAAACGAGGATCGGATATCCCGTTAACCTCCATGAACCATAAAGATCCTGGAACAGCTCCTTGATAACATTGACAATGGCAGGATCTGAAACAAATTTAACAAGGAAGACCACAAATACATATTATGCTTTACCCTTTCCAGGTTCTGTAGGCTGCGTGGTCTGCGCAAAGGCCTCCAGGTGTCGCATCACAAGTACGCATGGCGAACATGAAGCAGCTTGTTCAAAGCGAAAATGAAGTAAAGCTTCGGTCTTCGTATCGTTTTCTCCGATAAAGTCATAGCAGTTCGCCTAGTGGGCATAAGCACATCTAAAGTTGTATCCACACAAGCTTCGAATGCCTACTTCAAGCACGTGCATTCCTAGGCGTCGTGCTACTTGCATCGCCGTTGTGAACTTTCCTATTCCTCTGGAGCCTTTAAGCAGCACGGATATCGGTATATCAAACGTAAGAGCTTCGGGCATTAGTGCTGCCTGGGATAATCCAAGGAGTTGCGTGAAAGCGCGATGATTACCCCGCACAGCTTCTGCAGCCGCGTCCCCGCCAGAGTCCAGAGAACCTCCAGAACCTTTATATGAAGGGTTATAAACTTTGCTCTGAGCAAAGGCAAGAGCAACGCACTCAAGAAGGCCGAAGCATCTGGTATCCGAACGTGCTCAACGCCAGTTTGCGTCACCCGAGTAACCGTCGCGTCTACCCAACAGCCCAGTTCACCGGCCGATAAACCGAGATGAACATCAGATGGACTCAACGCGGAATTTATTGACGGTGTATCGCAGTCGACGTTTGTCACGATAAAGTATACAACTTGTTCTGCGTTTGACGGGTAGAAGATGGACTGCCTTCAAAACGCATCAGGCTATGTGTTGGGAACTGAGAGGAGCAAGTCACCCTTCCCGTACGCCGAGCGTGCCCGTCTCTGAGCCGTCACTCGTCAAAACTGCTTTGAGATACTGTAGCTGGTTCAAATCCACTTTCACTGCAAAAATATCGCCCTGCTTGATGAGTCGTCTTTTCCCATCAAAAAAGTTCTTCAGACCCTGCAGGACAAGTGGCTGATAACTGCGGTTCGTCGAAAGCTTAGACGCGACGCGGGCGATCGTCACTGCTTTCGCCGTTGGCAGGTTGCGGCTGCGTATGCCATCCGGTGCTGCTTGGAGGTAAAGGCGAGTGGGGGTGGTCCGAAGCTCAGGGTCAATGTTGTGCAGGAGCATAGGAGAGGCTTTGAGAAGACCACTAATTTGACAAATCAGTTGAAACAGTGAATTGAGAAACGTCAGGATCGTACGAGTCGCCTACTAATTCGTCGTTGGCTTCCAACCTGACTATACGACGATTTCTCAACAATGGAAGCCGTGCTATTATTGCCTAGTACCTATTAGACAAGTTCTCCTATCATGTCTTTAAGTTGATACTTACCCAATCGCCGTCGAGCACCCCGACCTTTGGGAGATCCACAGTGCGCACGTACATTGTATGCTCGTCTACATCCAGAGAAGTAGGTTTTGGCAAGGAACTTGCGGTGAACTCGTGGGCAAGATGCGACATGCGAATAGGAGGAGAATGTTGAGGGTATGAAGAGGGTTGAGAAATGAGGGAGCTAGCCAGAAAATTTTCGCCAATCTCGAGACCCTCCTCATCGTCGTCGATCTGAACGCTGTCTGGGACAGAAGAAGACAACACCTGGTTCCCGTCGACAGCCTGCGAGCCTTCCGAAGGTGGCAGCAGAGTGAACAATGTCTGTGATTTTTGAGCATACCCTTGCAGCACTGGCTCAGTCATAATGAGCTTATATGTCAGGGCAGCCGGATCAAGACCGTCCGGAATATCCCAGACGTATATTGAATCTTGTCGCAGAATCCTCTGGCCACGACATAGCCAGCTCTCAAAGGACGAAACATCGGCCTTCGCTCTACTATACGCGGTGCTGGAAAGCGCTTGAACGAATACCTCTTGCAAGGGAACAAGCTGGACTACAGAGAGCATGTGCGTCTTTTCGGGATGGCCGGACGGGGTGACGGGTACGAAGGTGTGAGGAAATTGCTTTGCTATGTCTGGAGGAACGCCAAGTGCTGTTTCCTGGGGAGTCCGGAGTCCGAGGTCATTCAAAATACTCACTAGAATCTATAGCTCACCCGAACATCTTTACTACGGACGGCCCAGCAAACCACTGATTGAAAGGAGGCCCCACGGCTTCCTGACCCAGTGTGCGATTGTAGCGGGTCTACAGAGACCGCAATTGGTCCATCATGAACAGAGCCTGAGGTCGGCGGCGAAAGCACGTTCCAAAGGTCAGTTCCAATCCGAAGGGTATCACCCTCGCTCTCTTCGGGAACATGTTGAATAGCCACAGCGATTCCCTTGTTGCATTTTACGGCCATAAATCTACGAGTGAGTAAGAGTTTAAGAACGCGAGTATCATGACGTTGTTGAAATGCGATTCTTCCAAAGTCGCGTCCCGCCAGTTGCGTCATCCAAAAAGGAAATTTTTAGAAATTTACTGTAAAGTGGTCACATAACGACTCTGAACCTTGCACCCAGTCTCGCAAAATGTACCGAGGAGGAAGAGGAGGCTTCAACCGAGGCGGAGGTGTGCATCTATGTTCTCTTGATGGCCTTTGCGTGATTCTATTATTGTAGGAAGAGGATCAGGGCGTGGTGGAGGCCCACCGCGGGATGCAGGGTCCACCAGACACTGTTTTCGGTGTGTAACTTACGAGTGCCTCGAGACGTTCTCACTGATCCAAGATGATGCGCATGTGTAGAAATGGGCTCTTTCCTTCACTCGGTAGAAGATGAGATGCTCTGTTCCTCACTCATGCCAGACAAAGTACCATACTTCAATGCGCCCATCTACCTTCAAAACAAGTCTATCATCGGCAAGGTCGACGAGATTCTCGGCCCAATCAACGAAGTGTATTTTTCTGTGAAAATGGGAGAAGGAATGGTGGCGAGCAGTTTCAAAAAGGGCGACAAGGTATACATCGCAGGGGACAAACTACTTCCCATAGAACGATTTTTACCCAAACCAAAAGGAGCGGGGGGTATGTGGCATTTCTTTTATTCCAATGACAGGGTCACATCAAGCTAATGATCTGAACAGGAGTCACTAGTACGTATATCTGTTTCATGGTACCTGGGTTTTCTAAATCGTGAACCATTTTCACTTCTACTTCACAGAAAGAGGCCAGGGAAGAGGCCGGGGAGGCGCGGGGGACGGGGTCGCGGTGCGCCAGGAGGACGTGGTGCACCACGAGGCCGGGTGGTGGCCGAGGAGGCTTTGGAGGTGATCGTGGTCGCGGAGGCTTTGGGGGCCGTGGAGGCTCAGGTGGGTTCGGTCGCGGTGGTCGCGGTGGCGGAGGATTCGGAGGATTTAGAGGAGGTCGTGGTGGTTTCCGAGGGTCATGACATAGTATTTATGTATGTGAAACAAGCTTCTGAATGGTTGGGAGTGAGGAAAGTTTTTGTAGCAGGCCTTGGTTCACAAGACTGTATCATCACCGAGCATTCGTTGATAAGTGGGCCAACATGGTACTGTAAGCAATTAGACGGTGTACGCGGACGTGTTTACCCGCGGCTGAGTAACCTGGAGCTGGACACTCGCTTGTAAACTAAAAGTCCAAGGTATCGAAGTTAATCCTACAAATCAAGAATAATTACAATCTCACGTCTGAAGCTGGAATATGACCACGCAACCACTGTCATCATCAGCTTGCAACAGCTTTCTCCTTCTTCTTTACAAGCTTAATCCCGAGTGACTTGGAGCTGTCTGCTTTCTTCTTCTTTGCTGGCTGTAATGATGCCGAAATGGCATTCACCATACCCCGTGTATTCTCGGGCAGGAGGCTTTTCAGATCTGGTTCGACGTCGTCCGCCTTCCGCTTTACTGTGACAATCGTCGAAGTGGGTGTTTCTTCATCATCCTCTCCAGACTTGTGCGATGGCCCTGCACTAGGTACCGATACCTTCGAGAAGACCTCCCTCACAAGTCTCTCATCTTCCTCTTCTTCCTTCCGTCGTTGCTCGTCCTCGGGGCTGATGAAATCCTCGCGGCCAATGCGCGCGATGATATCCTCTGATTTCCCCACACGTTCATTTCTTGCATTTCGTGCGCGAATGTCGTGCAACGCGTCGAGGACGTCCATCTCGCGCTTCGAGTCGATCGTGCGATTCTCGAGTGCCTTCATCGGATTATTTTCTTCCTCCTCCAGCTTGGCGAGCCGGTCCTCTTCTTCGACGGCTTTCTCTTCCCGCCATGGCTCAAAGTTGCGCGAAGCACCATGCTCCGCGGTATAGTCAGTGTTCTTTGGATCGGTTTTGAAAGTGATTTCTGCCGAACATAGTGTACTACCCTGGGTAGTGAGTATGCCTGGTGGAACAGTAAATATAGCACATACCACTTGATATAAAACCGGAAAATCTTTATGCCATAGTAGTCCTCCCCTTCGACTGTTTCCTTCCTCGCATTGAACTTCTTGCCCTTATAAATATACTCCCCGCAAATGTTGCAACGCCTATTAAGCGGAGATGTAAGTTTAAGGAGGTGATAAAAAAAGATATACATACATCGAGAATGGTGCCATTAGACGGACTACTTGTTGCGAGTTTTTGGGTCCTTTCCGCCTAGGGATCAAGGCGGGATCGAAGTCCGGGGGGAAGTACTTGTTTAACACTGAATGTCATTAGTAATCTGAAAATGTATGGAGTTTAAAGGAATCACCTTTTCGTTCAGACATCTTTGATGAATGTTACAGGTGGTGGAAAGTCAAAGAGATGGACTGAGTCGCTGAGCTGCAAGTTGCGGTTCCCGCAAAGAGTGGCGAGAGAGCCACGTGATGCCTTAATAAGCGACACTCGCGTACTCATGCACTCATGCCCATAGGATAAAGAGCAAAAAAATTACATGAGGTGACTACCATGACAATGTGTTCCGTTACGAGCTTAGGAAGTTACGAAGCCTCCGTCAATATCATCAAGACACCTACTCATTCGGCGATCCTTCTAAACTTCTCGGTGATCTCGTGGTGGAGGCTATCCAGAGTAGCCTTCACTGACTCCTTTCCTTTCGATGGCGACTGGAAACCAAGTAAGAATATGCAAATTCAGGGACGGTACGATTTACATACCTCGAATTTCATTTGCGAGAGTTTAAACATAATGTCACTCGCCGAATCTTTGATCCTCGCGAACGAGATGCCGCTCGTCTGTACCGCCCTGATTGCCAAATCATGGAAGTCCACAAAGTTACGTAGCATGCCGCTCGTCTTGTAAAATGGGCAGTACCGGTCGTACTCGCTCATGCCGTTCTGCTGAAGGAAGTCGTCCTTGAGCATGCGTGCGACCTCAAGTGTAATCTTGTCATTCTCTCCAAGAGCACTCTTGCCAACAAGTTGAACGATCTCGGCAAGATCTTCTTCCTTCTGAAGAATCTCCTTGGTACGTGTACGCAGCTCAACGAAACCTGGCTCTGTGGAGTCGTAGTATGACTCCAGGACTTTGGTATACTTGGAGTATGAAAGGTTCCAGTTGACGGAAGGGAAGTGCTTTCTCTGCGCTAGCTTCTTATCGAGACCCCAGAAGACTTGCACGATACCGAGTGTGGCGGAAGTCACAGGGTCCGAGAAGTCACCACCGGGTGGTGAAACACTAGTTACGATATCGTAAGTCGACGTCCTGGTATGAGATGCTCACAACGTACGCTCCGACAATGGAAACGGTTCCTTGCCGAACTGGGTTGCCAAGGGCCACTACCTTACCAGCGCGTTCGTAGAAACTTGCGAGTTTGGTACTAAGATATGCAGGATAGCCAGAATCTGCAGGCATCTCTGCCAATCGACCAGAGATCTCGCGGAGAGCCTCAGCCCAACGAGAAGTTGAGTCAGCCATCATTGAAACGTCGTTGCCCTGGTCACGGAAGTATTCCGCAAGTGTGATACCAGTATAGATAGAGGCTTCACGAGCGGCTACTGGCATGTTGGACGTATTCGCTACAAGCGTGGTACGCTTCATAATGGGCTCTTGCCGTTCCCCAATATCCATTGTGAGTTGTGGGAACTGTGATCGCAGTCAAGGAAAGACAAGGCGACGGTGAGACAAACGCACGTCCATCAGTACTTCAGCCATTTCATTCCCGCGCTCCCCGCAGCCGACGTAAATAATTATATCGCTGTTTGAGTACTTTGACAACGCCTGGGAAATAACAGTCTTTCCACACCCAAAGGCGCCAGGAATAGCTGTAGTTCCTCCTTGAACACATGGAAATAGGGCATCCAGAATACGTTGACCCGTCAGAAGCGGGTAATCCGCCGTCTGTTTCTCTGCCACAGGACGGGGTGCACGAACAGGCCACAACTGCATAAGAGTATGCTTTGTGGTCTTTCCGTCGAATTCAGTCTCGAGAACGACATCCTAACGCAGTCCTTTTCAATAAGCTCCCTACCAAGGAACGGATATACTCCGTACGTCGACTGCATAGCTGCCCTTTTCTGCTATATGCGTAATAGTCCCCATGGCTCGGGGGTTCAGCATGATCTTGTGGGCGTCAACGAGTGAATTCTCGTAAACACTGCCAAATATGTCGCCTCCAGAAACATGGTCTCCGACCTGTGGTAGAGTCTTTAAGTCAAGGACAGAATAAGTGAGAAGAGCATATTAGCAAAGGCACCTTGATATTCGTTGGTGTAAAATCCCATTTGATAGTGCGGTCTAAAGCTTCTGTGTTGATACCTCTGGGAATATAAATAGACTTTGAGAGTTCTTGAATCGACTGTGGGGTTTCAGTCTCATATATTTTGAGAGACGAGAAAGAGACATACGCGCAGCGGTCGTTGAATACCGTCGACGATGTTTTCCATCAGCCCTCGAATGACTTCAGTAAAAGAATAAATGAATGTAAGGGCAGTTCATATACCTGGACCAAGCTCAACACTCAAAGGTTTCCCTGTCCGTAGCACAGGATCCCCAACAGTGACGCCGGAAGTCTCCTCGTACACCTGAATGGTCACCTTATCCGCGTCAATTCGGATGACCTCTAGAATAGATATCACATATAAGGCGGTTCATATAACGAAGCATCGTATCTACGCACCCGCCAACCAGTTCATCATGACCAACGCGCACGAGCTCGTACATCGCACAACCGATCATATTCTCAGCGACAACGACAGGGACCTGATACGCCGAATACTTGGCCAAATTTAGACTCGCGGTCCTCATCCTCAATTTTCTGGAGGTATTTCTTCGCATTTGGAAGCGCGCCAGCCATAGTGCAGTAGACGGAGGGTGAAGACACTGAAGAGGACAATCAAGGCGCTTCTCTAGATGTGATCAAATCGGGTATGTCACGTGGGCAAATTGAGGTGACGCGTCCCCCGCGACGACCTTGTCTCCTTCGCATACAATACATACCCACCGTTGCCCACTATGCCTCCGAAAGCGTGAGTATCTCATCATTCATAGTGATTTCTATCCGTTCTGACACTTTCTGACAGTGATTGGGAAAAATGTATGCTGGCCCCATTCACCTTTCGGTGCTTTGCTTTCTAACCGTGTTATAAGTCACCAAGAAGATCGACGAAAAGGATGAGAAAATTATTCGTGAGTCGTTACCCTTTATATATTTTGCTATGACACTGAAATACATCTACAGCTTTGGATGAGAGCGACATCCAAATTCTCAAGACGTATGTAAGTGCGAATTTGCGTGTCCTCCAAGATGATGTCTAACTGGTACACAGGGCCAAGGTCCCTACGCCGCTCAGTTAAAGAAGACGGAAGTGGACATAAAGGATGTGCAAAAACGAATAAACGAGAAGCTTGGTTCGTTGTCCCAGAACGTTAACGACCACGGTTAATCACCGGTACACAGGAATCAAGGAGTCGGACACCGGCCTAGCATCTCCCAACCTATGGGACCTACCTTCTGATAAGCAACGTATGAACGCGGAACATCCCCTGCAAGTTGCACGGTGTACAAAGATTATCAAGGTGGATGAAGCTGCAGCAGAGGCTGCCCGTGCGGTAAACCCTATGGGCGCACTGCAGGGACAGATGGGTGCCGATGAACAAGACAAGTACCTCATCAACATCAAGCAAATTGCCAAGTTTGTCGTTTCCCTAGGCGATCGTGTTGCACCAACAGATATTGAGGAGGGTATGCGCGTTGGGTGAGTAGTCCATTCTTACCAAACAGATATGTTTCAAACCGACCCATTTTTGCAGGGTTGATCGCAATAAGTATCAAATCCAAATTCCCCTCCCTCCGAAGATCGACGCCTCAGTGACGATGATGCAAGTCGAGGAGAAGCCGGATGTGACATACTCTGATGTTGGTGGGTGCAAAGACCAGATCGAGAAACTTCGGGAGGTTGTAGAACTACCATTGCTCTCGGTATTGTCCACTTCGTTCCTCGCTGTGATGCATGTCTGACGAGGTTCTAGCCAGAGCGGTTTGTCAGCCTCGGCATTGATCCACCAAAAGGCGTCTTGCTTTTTGGACCCCCAGGGACAGGGAAGACACTTTGCGCACGTGCTGTTGCCAACCGGACAGACGCAACGTTTATTCGCGTCATCGGCTCGGAGCTCGTTCAGAAGTATGTTGGTGAGGGTGCGCGTATGATTCGTGAGCTGTTTGAGATGGCACGAAGCAAGAAGGCGTGCATCATTTTCTTTGATGAGGTAGATGCCATCGGTGGTGCCCGCTTCGATGATGGTGCGGGCGGTGACAACGAGGTTCAACGGACTATGTTAGAGCTCATTAACCAACTGGATGGATTTGACCCGCGGGGAAACATTAAAGTATTGATGGCTACGAACAGGTGAACATATTTCTACCCAGTTCCTTTCGCCGACTGACTTCCTGTGCAGACCAGATACCCTGGATCCCGCCCTGCTGCGACCAGGTCGCCTGGACCGGCGGATAGAATTTTCTTTGCCAGATAACGAAGGGCGGGCTCACATCCTTCGTATCCATGCACGAAGTATGAGCGTAGAGAGAGACATCCGGTTCGATCTTATCGCGCGTTTATGTCCGAATACGACTGGCGCTGAGTTGCGATCGGTGGCCACTGAGGTGTGTCGAGAAATTGGAGAAGGCTTGGTATCGACTCACATAACATTTAGGCGGGCATGTTTGCAATTCGCGCACGGCGCAAGGTTGCTACTGAACGTGACTTCTTGGATGCTGTCGAGAAGGTTGTGAGACAGGGCACGAAATTCTCTAGCACGTAAGTGTTCTTCCATTCGTTTATTCCGACTATTGATGACAGCTGTCATATAGACCACTTTACCAAGTGTATAATTAGATTCATTGTCTCGATAGTTTTAGCGAATACACTACATTTACTGTTGTGTCTGTTTTGAGTTCCGGCCGGGGTGCTAAAGGAATCCGTGTGGCCTGAGGACGACGTTATTCCTGCCAGTGATATGCTTCAACACGCACGATACCCGCGGATCCTCGCACACGGTATTCTTGTGCGTCGTGTGCATCGTCGGTACTCAGTTTACAGCCGTACCCCCGAACCAGCACCACCTGAAGTTGCCCACCTCTTGGCAACTTATGCACAACACACACCTCGCCCTCTTACGCTGGGCACCCTTCTGGCCACTGGTCACCCTCTGACTCCTGAATCCGTGCTGACCTCCGTGTCATACGCCCAAGCCGAAATTCCGCGACGACTGGCCACTCGAATCCGATCTCTCGAATCCCTACCGTTCATAGTTGGAACGAATCCATACATCGCGCGTATTCTCGATGGGTTCAGGAAAAGCTTTTTGTGGAGTGCTACGTACCCGCAGGTGAAGAATCTGGAAGAGAACAGGATATTCACGGCGCAGCTGGAGGCTCTCGTACGGGACCACGCGAACGATCTTCCAAGCCTGGCCAAAGGGTGAGTCAGATATCCAACCAACACAACACAATCATGCGCGCGGGGGGCGCGGCATACAACTTTTCCTTTCTCTGGTTTTGCAGGTTTCAAGAATGCGCAAAGTACATGTCATCGGAACAGATCAGTAATTTCCTCGACGCCGCCATCCGTAACCGCATCGCTGTCCGATTGATCGCGGAGCAACACATCGTGCTTTCGCATGCATTGCAGAACACCGAACAGGCGAACAGTACCGATGTGGGTATCGTCAACATGGCTCTGTCACCCGTCGAGATGATCCGCATGTGCGGCTCTTTCGTGAGCGAGCTTTGCGAGGCATCGCTCGGCGCAGCCCCGCCCATAATAATCGACGGCGCGACCGACGCCACTTTCGCGTGCGTTCTTGTTCCCATTCCCATCCCCATCCAAAATTTTTTTTCCTGGTTCTAAAAAGAAATGAAATCCCCTTAAAGTTATGTCCCAATACACATGGAATATATCCTGACCGAGATCCTCAAGAACGCATTCCGCGCAACGGTCGAGCATCATCGATATCATTACCACAGACAACACAGTAACGATGGCAGTGGCCCCATCGCACATACCCACCACGAGCATCTCCCACTCCCACCGGTGCTAATCACCATCGTTCCCCCACAACGCCTACCACCAGGCATCATCACCAAGCCAGCCACACTCTCCCTACGCATCCGCGATCAAGGCGGCGGTGTCTCACCTGGCAACTTGGAACGTATCTTCTCGTACGCATTCACTACCGCCGGCCGGCGTAGCAGGTACGGACGCTCCTCTGGTTCTGGTGATGGCGGTGGTAATGGGAACGGGAACGGGGATGGTGGTGGACCATATGCCGCGCAGCAGCATGTCGGTGCAGGTGGCGCAGTGGTGGCGGGGAATGTCGACTTTTTTGGCGAGATGACGAGCAAGGGCATCGAGACGGGCTTGGGCACCATTGCCGGGCTCGGGTTTGGGCTGCCCATGAGTCGACTGTACGCTCAGTGAGTCGTCTTTCAATCGTGGACTTGTGTTAGCCGCTGCATCGCTGAGGCTTTTCGTCCAGATACTTTGGAGGTTCGCTCGACTTGTTCTCGCTCGATGGTTGGGGTATGCCGATTTTCATTGTGAACTATGACTTCATGACTGATCGCCTCTCGCAGGGAGTGATGTGTTGCTGAAATTGAGATGTTTGGACGATGCCCATGACGTTGAAATTTAATTCACATACCCTCGCACAAGTTGTAACCATCATAATCATAATCTTTATAATCGCACACGACAGGCACGATCTTTCGAGAAGCAGTCCAGCCATGCTGGTCACGCCAAGACTAAAGTTCAACGTGTAGCTGATCGGCATATATATCGGGGTTATGATGTGAATATTGTATTGCGGGTTCGTGAGACGGATTGTACGGATGGCGTGCAGAGTGCCCGAAAAGAAAACAACAAAACAGCCGGAGCAGTAGGGTAATATACAGCAGGCCGTGGGTATTAAGAAGAATTTGAATAGGCCGGCTTGGACGTTGTGCAAAGTAATAACTATCTACTATGTGGGTGGAGGTCGTGGTTGCAAGGTAATATATAGAAGTGTTTGTGAACATCAAGTTCACTTGGTCGTGGACGTTGACTGCAGGTGGGCAATCAGCCCACAGTTGGTAATGTCGGAGAGAACTTTTAACGTACAGCAAATCCGCTAATGGTTCTGCTGGAGTGATATGAAGAGATAGCCTGAGACTGTGATGTACGATAAGAGCGTGCAGATCCGAGAGTGTGCATAGACGTGGATGCACCGCCGGGAGTAGACGGTTGAGCATTGGTAGTTCGTGAAATGCGAGCAGTGAGGGGGGTGGGTGCACTAATTTGAGACTTTTTGGGCGTGTCCGTGGGCTTCGATCTGCTTGTCAAGCTGGATGCCGTCGATAGGAGGGCCTTGGCCGTTGCAGACGAAGGTGTTGAGCCTTTCGAGCGTTTTCCCGCTGTGATGAAGGGGTGCCGCATCGCATTTTGAGGCTTGATGCGACGCTCGGGGTCCCACACGAGACACTTAGCGACGAAGTCGATGAAAAGTTCATCATCGCAGCGGAGAACTTGGGCGAGGGATTTAGTTCCTGGTCTTCTCCTGCGTCCCTTCGAGTTTACCACAGGTCGAGGGGCACCAGTGGAATCTAACCAAAACTAAGGGGGAAAAATCCCGGGATGAACGCTTTACGTACCAAAGAAGAGCCGCTTCCGGGAACTCCGGTTGACGAAGTCTTTGTCCGGGAGGCCGAGAACCTCCATTATGCAGGATAGTTGTTCCTGCTCGTTTTCTCCGGGGAATATAGGGAATCCAGTCTTCAACTCAGCTAGGATGCAACCTAGGCTCCACATGTCAATAGCCATGTGGTAGTTCATACCCAAGATGACTTCAGGTGACCGGTAAAACCGGCTTTGTATGTAAGTATAAACTACGAGTTGTCATCGTAAGAAGCATGTACGGCATAAAGCAGTTCTGCGCCTCACTTTTTTCATGCTCGAAGCAGCTACTGCCAAAATCTATAACTTTGATAGCGCTTTTCGTCGGATGACGTAGTAGCACATTCTGCAAAAATGTCAGCGGTCATTGGACGACGCTATATTGATAGGATCACCTCGGGTTTAAGGTCACAATGTACAATGCGGTGATGGCGCATCAGAATGAGCGACATAAGCATTTGGCTCGTGAAACGGCGGATAAGAGCAGTCGTAAACCCAACAAAGCCATTCGCTTTGATGAGCTCGTATAGATTTATGCTCAGTAACTCCATAGCAATGCAGAGGTGATTGCGGAAGTAGAAGTGCTCCGTCATCTTGATAACGTGGTGCTTCTCCTCTGGGTCCTAAAATCGAAATAGGCATGATTGAAAGGGACAATTAAGGGGAACACGAACCCATTGGCGAAGATTATCAAGAATCTTGATTTCAATGAGGGCTTGATGATGGAACCGCTTCTTGTTCCGAATAATCTTTATTGCAACAGACTGTCCTGTCGCATGATCTCGACAGCTCAATACCTGGCCGAAAGAACCCTTCCCGAGACTGTCCAGTACTTCGTAGCGGTAACCGAGATGGTCACGTTGAACGACAAGATAATCACCGCGATCATCATCGTAGCCGTAGTTGTTCGTCGATCTGTCGGGATGGGCTAGTTTCTTCTCACTACCAGCTCCAACGTAAAACACTGAAGGATAATCAAGGATCTCCTGCTTCTCGTAGTCAGAGAGATGTTGTCGTTGGCTGCTCTTAAGGACAGCTTTACGCCACGTGAGTAACAGAGTAAGATGCCATGGATAGAAACGTACTGGAAGGACTCTGGGAAGGTGCTGGTGGTAGAGGTTCGGGGAACCGTAACAGCGCGTCCAACTCCTCCTGGGTTGCTCCGTGCGCCAACTTTTTCTGCTGCTGCCGCTTGATGTATTGAAGCATCTCCTCATCACCAAGAAGCTCTTCCTCATCAACAGAGCTGGGAGCAGGGGACGGCGTGGATAGTGATAGACGGCTGGAAGATGGAGTCATAACTTGATGCGTGTTGGACGAATTGGAGGAGCGTGAGTGCGTAAGAGCCACCTTCGGGCTGAGTAATTTGAGACCCTTTGACGGTGAGAGGGCAGAAAAACGATGTGATGACGTTTGTGTCGGAGCTGCATCGCTAGGGGCGACTGAACTGAGCGAGGCCACAGAGCCAGTGGACGACTTGCGAAGGCCACCAAAGGACATGGATTCCCTACCCTTGCGTGGAATATTGGATGACGACGTCGAATTGATGACTTGGCGGGCAACTCGAGACGTAGAACTCGATGAGGGAGACGCACGAACAGATTGCCGTTGCGTAATCGTGTTCAGTGTAGTCTTGGACGCGTCACCGTTTTCTAAAACCCCAAACTCATCCATGACCGGAGCAGGGTTGTTTATAGACCCCGACGATCCATTTCCCGGGGCGTTGCCGGGTGTGGGAGATGGATCATTTTCAGCCACAGATGAAGACACAATAAGACTGGTTCGACGGTTGGCCATTGTTGAGGATGTGGATGGTTTCAGGGCGGGCGATGAAACTGTGGATGTACGACTATGAATGCGGGGGATTTTGGTTGGCGTCTCTTTGGGATTAACACTAGAACCATTTGCGCCGGATAATGGCGGGAGTTCTCGTTCCTTCATGTCTCGATTGATCTGTGAGTTAGGCCCTCCGACCGATGGTGACCCAGCGATCGTTGGGAGCATCCGGCTGCGCAATGACGTATCAGACTGCCGTTGCAGAGAGCTGATCGTTTGCGCAGTAGCACGCGATGATGCAGCAGCGCTACTGCGAGTAGCAACGGCGGAACCATTTGAGGTCGCTGTAGCCTTCAGATTCGCAACGCGTTGAGCTGTTGCCTGAGGCAACGCGGAAATCTGCATGGGAGGCATACTCACTGGCTGAGCCTTCTTCGACTCGGTGGAAGACAAAGTCTACGATATATATAAGTTCATATAATTTCAGCTACGTTTGCAGTGAGCTTGACCGACCTTGCCACGCTTCCGACCCATCAACACTGAGATTCGACTCTCGCTGCGGTCTTTCTCCTCCTTTTTGGACTTGTCTTTGTCAGACTTTCCAGCATCAGTATCACGCGCGCGCCGACTTTCCCTATCACTCCTGGGTTCGTCCTTACCAGCCTGTAGGTTGCGTCTTGAGGTTGAACCTTTCAAAAGTGATCCCAAACTTATGATAGAAGTCTTCTTATGAGCACTTGGAGGAGTAGACAAGCTTGAATCTACGGGAGACACAGGATCTCTGGATTGTAGATGGGATGGGCCCGTCGAGGCAGGAGGCGAGGATGATCGTAGAACACCAACATGAACGGATTGAGAGGATGAGCGACGAAAGAAAGGAATGGCAGATGGAGTCAGGCGTTTGGATGTTCCCCGCCGAATGGAGCCCGATGGGCTAAGGGGGGTCTGCTGAGGAGCGGCGGCCAATGAGCTAGACTTATGGGAACTTGATGCAGTGCCGGGGCGGCTTGACAAATGGCGGTCGGGCGTGCCAGGCTGCGCGCCAGACGTAGACAATGCATGAGATGAGGTCAAAGATGATTGTGAAATCAGGGAGGCCGCTGAGGTCATTGCATCGGGTTGTTGGACAGGTGACCATGGCTCTGAGGGGTCCCTAGAAATGGAGTGGCGGCTGGGTTGATTGAATGTGGCAGAATGTGGACTGTGTCGCTTGGAGGCTGTTTTGTCTTTAGTGGTGTTCGCTGAAGGGGTACCGCTCAACCTCATGCCCAGTAAGCTCCATTTCTTGGAGGGGGTTTTCAACACCGCAGGAGCAGAGGTATATCCTTGTGAATCACCATGCGAAGTGGAAGGCGGCGGAGGCGCCGGCGGAGATGACTTTGAGACACTGGGTCCGAGTACAACAGCCTCCGCTGGGGCTGATCGATTGAGTTCAGCGTCATCTGACTGCGTCGACTCTTCCTCTGTCGCGCCCTCAACAGGAAAGGAAGCGCCTGCCGAAGATTGGGGTGGAGATCGATATGTGGACAGGTCCTTTGGCAAGGGAGGAACCGGAGGTACGTCTTGTCCAACCTCTACTTGTTCACTAGACGTCACAAGTAATGCAGCACGATCTTTCAAGGCAGTAACATCCCCCGGCTGCGAAGCATCACTACCAACACTGTTGCGTCTAGCCTTGCTGGAATGACGCCCAGATTGTGCAGAGATTGATGTAAGGCTTGTACCCGCTGACATAGATCCGGAGTCCCTAGAGCTTGTGGTAGGCGTACTGGTGTAGGTGGTGGACGATGCAGAACCGCGCTTGGTCGTGTAGCTGAGCCGCATACTTGTGGAAGATTTCTTCGTAGGGGGCTTTTCCTGCGCCGGCGAGCTGAGCTGCGTCTCATCGCTGCTTCCGAACACACTTGCTGCCTGTTCTGATATATCAATAGAATCCACAAGGCCAGCTATTTGACGGCTGGCACTTGGCGTTTGATCCTTGTCTTTCATCAACGAGCTACTGTCCCGGATGTGCATCGAGCTCCTTCGACTCGTCTTTCCGCTATCTGAACCTACACCTTCCCACTGTTGCGCTGACTTTGAGGGCGTTCCTGGTCGGCTAGAGCTGCCCAGGCGAAGGCTGCCCACACTGGAACGCACACGGGTGCCTGTTTTACCCGAAAGACCGTCGAGCTTGCGCAGCGCCTCAACAGTAGCTTGGTCATCAAGCTCAGACCACCCCTCCTGAGTCCCTCTGAGCAATGAGTGTGCCACATTTGGCGAATGGTGATTCTGTGTCTCCTTCTGTGAGCTGAGGGGTGCAGAGGCACCTATGGCACTATTGCTACCCGTATGGCGTAAAAACTGCTGGATAGATGTCGTTGAAGGCGAGGGTGGAAGATGAGAGAAATCAGTCGTGTGAACACGGCGCGAATGAAGCTGTTCCCCGTGACTAGAGGAAGAAGAGCTTGCTGAGGTGTGTCTCGAGTGACGATCCCTAGTTACGCTCCCACTTGTCGAGATACTATCTTTTCGACGCTCTCGGAGACGTTCTCGTGAGGGAACTCCCACACCAAGGCTGCGATGCTTTCGGGTAGAAGCGCGTTCCTCCTTGTTGCCATCGAGGATAGAGCCAGAAGGAGTCCGCTGATTTTCGACGAGGGAACCAATCTGGTCGCGTTCAAATTCATCAGAAGTTCGTTTCCTTGTTTTGTTCGTCAATGGGGTGAAGGCGGTAGGCGGCGTTGCAGTATTCGGAGTAGGGCTATAAACCAGAGAGTGGGCCGAGGAAGGAGGTTTCGGGAACTGGGCGCGTGGATAGAGGATCTCTTCACCACCACTCTCCTCGGCGATGGAAGGCCGAGTTCGGATAGCCCGCGGCAACGGTTTGAATTCAGAAGGCTGGAGAAAGCATGGTTAAACAACTGAACGGGAGACGCGAAAAGAATGTACTTGATCTCGTTCCTCGTCGTCTTCCTCGTCATCAACGGCTTCTATGGTCCAAGGACTGTCCGAAAGCACATCTTCGGGTTCTTCGGGAAGAGCCGGCTCAAGATCGTCTTGATCTAAGCCATGCACTCCGTCCTCGCGATTTGCAACCGATCGCGACCAACGAGGAGTTGCAAGCTCGCCTAAACCATGCAGAACTCGCCTATCGATCTGGGATGGATCCCGATGAGGAGTGACGGGATCGTTGGTCACCTGACGCGTTTCCGGAGTCTGGCGCGACTGAGCGGAATCTGGAAGAGGGGGAGCAGGTGATCCGGAGGGAGAATGGACGCTAAAGTAGTATGGATCAAGGGACGACGTGGCGGAAGTGGAGCGAGAGGGAAGGTGCATATGAAGGTCATCAATGGACTGATCGGCATGTAACTGGGACATTGTGAGCAGGGTAATATGAGATGAAGAGAGTGGAGGCATCACCTGTTCGAGGCGTGACATTGTGTCATCCGGGGAGGGATGACGATCAGGGGGATGAGAGGGGGGAGCCGAGGTATCGAGAATCTCAAGAGCAGGAGGCCTGTCCTTTCTCTTTGATGGACTCTTGTCATGGACATGGGAGAGCAGGGGAGGATGGGGAGAAGGTGCGGACATGGGAGGATGAAAGGAGGGCGGAGAACGGCAGAGCGACGACCAAAAAGAGGGGGAAAAGAAAATAAAAGAAAACGGAAAAAATAGAAGGAAACAAAGTCGTTGATACCGCGGACGAGTGGATGGGGATGATAGATAGAGCGAGCACAATGGCGAGCTCGACGAGACGGGCTGCAGCCAAAGCGTGTCCGACGTTGATGTCAAAGCTCTCGGCCAGCGTCCTCGTGTAAGTATATTTGCGCGTATTTGGCCCGAATAATAATAATATTTTTATTATGGGCGGTGTTGCGCGGAAGTAAAAGCGGCCAGTTCAGGCGGAGATTAGAATGTGCGGCATGGTCCTGGAGATTGGCTCTGTGCTGGGGCCAGGAGATAAAGAGGGCCCGAGTCGAGTTGTAACCCCGCGTTTTTCGCCCTCTCCGCCTCTCCGCTCGTTTCTCTCAATCAATCCCCGCAAATCTCAGCGAACCGAAATCCTCTCCTCTGTACGTCTCCTCTCCTCCCCTTCCTTCCCTCCTTTATAGCCTCTCGCCTCTTTCTCTTTCTCTCCGTCGTTGCCAAATGTCTCCCCTTTTCATTTCTCTTTCTCCTTACTCCCTTTCTCCCGCATTCCTTTGCTCGGTGCTTGTCCGCCCTCTTTTTGCGTCTCCCCGTTAGACGCCAATTGTTGCCACGTGCTTTGCCGCCAGGCCCCGAACTTCTCCAGCCCGCTGCCCATTCATCTCCTCTTCCTTTCCGTCACTCCCTCCGTCGTCCACTGGCTTACCCACCCCCTTTTCCCTTCCCAGACATGGCTTCTGTCCGTGCCCCCTCTGATGATGACCGAATCGATCAATCCCCCGAGTCCGCCGCCGACTCGGTTCAATCGCAAATGACTATGCATTCGGCTCCCTACAACGGTTTGCCCATGCATATGTACCCGTTCGCTTCGGGTGTCGTCAGCACCTCTCAGCCTCAGATTCGTTCCAAGCGTCGTCAGGTCAAAAACGCCTGCACCAATTGTCAAAAGGCATGCAAGAAGTGTGATGATGCGCGCCCCTGCCTGCGTTGCGTCAAGTATGGCATTGGCGAAGAGTGCGTTGATTCCCAACGCAAGGAGAGAAAAAAAGGAATCAAGAGAGGACCTTACAAGAAGCGCGATGGAAAGAGTGAGCTTTTTCGCGTATTTCTCTCCTTATCAACATGTATAATCTTACCCTCGTCCTCCTCAACTGGTCGCGCAGCTTCGACCACCGAAACCCTACCTGACCCTGCGCCGCCGCCGGCCATGAATATGTCACTTACGGGGGTGCCCACGGCTGGCAACACGCCGCCGGCTACTTACATGGGCCCAATGAGCTACCCCCTTCCGATCTACGGACAATACCCTCCCATTCAGGCGGTGCACAAGCCTGGAGAGAACTCTCCTTACCATCCTACCTACTACGTGCCGGTGCAGCCAGCTCCGGCGTCTCATCCCGGTCAGGAGCATGAGGGTCAAGGCTACCCTCTTCCCCCTCACCAATACTACCCGCCGTACCTTCCTTATGGCACTGTGCCGTACCCTGCTCCCTATATCGTTTCGCATCATCGCCCTGATATGCCAGTTGTTATGCAGCCCCACGCTCAGTACCCTGGGTATCCGAACGGGCACCACCCTCCTTACTCCAAACCGCCATCTGCCGGTAACTCGGGAGTTGACGTCACCGTCGGTGTGAATGGCAGCGCTAGGAGGGAGGATCACGCGGACAGTCGCGAGGCAATTGCGGAAATAGAGGGTCGAAGCATGTAGGCAGGGCGTGAAAGACTTGTAAGATGTCCTTTGTACTTGTATTCTTCACCTTCTTAAGGACTTCACGTCTGCGCGTTCTCTGGCTTCTTGTCCGCCCGTCGCACTGGTTACACCACAGTCTAGGTTCATAGTATTCGCAGTATGCCATTCATTGTTCATATTTCGCCGCCCGTATCAGAAATGAGAAACGTGAGATTGAGGTCGTGGTCAGCAGACGTTCGAGTAGACTTTGTTTGTTGACCGTCCAGCACGTTGCATGTAAAATGCCGAAGTTATACCGCCTGGTTGCCCTCGGCCTAGTTGCACACGATTCACGAGATACCCGGCCTGACCAGCAGCGGCAAAAGTTTCCGATAGAGCGGTTCTGTGGGGTCCTAGTGACGTTTTTCCGCCTCGCCTCCGCACGGGCTGTGCAGCCAGTCCATCAAACACGCGGGTTCGTCGCGGGAATTCCTGCCAAGCTCCGCTTCGAAGTTCACCCTGGGCGCCTTTCAAACCCTGCAAGCCTGGGTTTTGTCATCCTCCTCCGATCATTTTTAAAAAAAAAACAAGACATGTTGTGATCGGGGATGTCTTTTTTTTTTTCTCCCCTTCTCCTCTCTTCCCCTTCCCCCCCTCCCTCCCTCCTCATTCTTCTTTACGTCTCACCAACTCCACGCCGTCTGCCCAGGGCCCGGCGCACGGGTACAGTAGTGATTGTTGTCAACCTTTGGGCAGACAGACGGTAGACGCATGTCTTACGTGTGGTGTTGGTTGTTTCGTTTCATCACCAAGGCGGTCTGTGCGAGGCGGACAGCAGACGGTAGGCGGCACACGGGGGCGGATGGACTGACTTAACTCTAACTGGCGTATTCACCGGCGTAATATGAACCTCTTCCAGGTCCGCAGCAGCTATTGGAGTGATGTATTCCGCTTCTCCACCGGTATGCATATTTGGGGATTGGTCCAGCTTGACTCAAGTTCGTCTACGTCTAAGACCCTATGACGGGGAAGTGGCGCTTAACGAAGCAAGGCGAAAGCGAAACAGTGAAACGGATTCAAAAGCGCCAATCGCTTCCATTCTATGGCGTTGCCTTGCGGCCGCTTAGTTCGGTGGAGCGATACGCCGTCAGACATGTGGTGGAGAACACGACCCAGAGTGGACGGCAAGAGCCCAACACGAGGCACATACCACAATTATGGGTCTTAGCTGCCGTAAGAACTACCATAACCTGGGCGATGTCCAGGCGGTCCTAATGGAGAACCCCGGTATACGATAGCGCTTCCAGAGTAAGTACTGGTCCGTAGACGTGCGAACAACTATCTAGGAAGAGAAACGGGTGGCGAATGGGGGTATCAGAGGAAAGAGTGAATTCAAGTCACAACACACCGCCGCTGTCGTGCGATTTTCCCCCACTTGCCCTTCATGCTCTCCCGCAATGCTAGCGCAAACACCTCCTGCACCCCGCTGCCCGTCTTCGCGGAGCACTCGACGTATTTGGCACCAATTTCGCGTGCAACCTCCGCGCCCTGCTCGGGCGTGACGGGCGTTTGACCCTGTGCGCTAAGCATACGTCGCGTATTGTCATCCCTGCGGAGATCCGTCTTGGTTGCGACAAGGATGAGCGGCGTGCCTTCGCAGAAGTGCGCTACTTCGGGGTACCACTTAATGCCGGACAACGACCCCCCTTTGATATCAGGCACGAGTGTCTGCAAGGGGGCATGAAAGGAAGCGGAGCGCGCACCTTGTCTTGAACATTTGCGAGACTGACGGGGAAATCAACGGAAAACACGATGAGAATGACGTGGCTTTCCGGATAGCTCAATGGCCGCAGTCGGTCATACTCCTCCTGCCCCGCAGTGTCCCAGAGCGCAATCTCTATGATCTTGCCGTCAAACTGTCGGTTTGTTACGTAGTTCTCAAAGACGGTGGGTATGTACGCCTTGACGGTGTGAGCTATTGCCTGCCTCGTGGATCAAGGCACAATAGAAACATACTTCTGGAAATCTGTTGTGAGCGTAGACGATTAACAGGCACGTCTTTCCACATCCACCTTGCGAAAACGCGTAAGAATAGGTCTGGCGTCGAAACCTAAACAGTACACTGGGCTCACCATCTCCGACGACGACTATCTTTCTCTTCATATCTGGCCTTTGGTTTGGCTCCAGTTCAAAGTGGCCGCTCATGTTGTGTTGTCACAGTATAGGATACTAGTTCGTGTTACTACGTGTCACCAGTGGGACAGCACGTAGGATAGAGCACTCACGAAGAGGAACAATTGAATACAACAAAAAACAGCAAGAAATTTCAATGTTTTAGATGAAAATATATCAGTGTGGGGAGTCGTTTGCACGCGATTGACGCGGCTGAGGTTATTGAAGTTCACCAGAAGCGAAGCAACGCAAGCTGTGGCGGTTCGACCTCAACACCGGCCCGCCATCCGCCGAGATAGCCAAGAACATCAACACGGTACTTTACTCCGCCCAGCAACGACCATGTCATGATCCCCCAGTGTTCTATCCTTTGGCCCATAGAAGACGTGGGGACCAATGGCTACTGCTACGGCTGGGTACTGAATCCCAGGCTTGTATGCGTAGCGGGCGTGCTTCAAGTCGGGTCGCTTCGTCAGTGTGTTCTTCCTCACCCACGCTGTCCTATCGACCCTGAATATGTGTCACACACAGAACGCGCAGAGGCCCTCTTAGATGACTTTCTCAAAGAAAATCCCCAGTTCATGAAGGTTTCTTCTACGGACACTCCCGTGATCCTTGGTGAATGTTCCTTCACCCAGTCGAGCCCAACACCTCACATCCAATATCTCCCCGGAGTATGCCCAGCCTTGTCCCCATCCGAGTGGTGGGTCCTTGGTCCGTTCGCATGTTAGTCGGGTCGAGCCTGATCTGGAATGTAGCTCCGTCCGTTGTGCCTTCGTGATGTATCGCAGGTCCGCGCTTGGTTCCGCCCGATTCCATACACCTGCGACCACCACCGCTCCACTCGGCAGTGCTGCGTCCCCAGATAATCACCGGGACTTCGAGACCGTTGGTCTAGACAACGAGGCGTTGACGCAGGTCCGCTTCTCGACGCACGTGGTTGATGGATGTAAATGCTGATGGTTCTTGTTCTTTCCATAGTTAAACGCAACTTACCGCCTACACTCCTTACTCAATCTGTCTGGGTCGTGGCTGGCCGGGTTCAAGTTCCTGGACACTGTCGCACGACACATACATGATAAATATATCCACCCAGCACGCATATTCCCACGTTCGTTCTCAGGTTTTAAGTTCCTCCTTGGCTTTTTGGTCAGCTGCCTCCGGCGTTGGAGTCTGTGGTTAGCCTTTGTGAAAGTTCATTCGAAATTGCGTGAGTACTTCCAAAGTAATAATCTTGTCCTTGGGCCCTGATCCTCTCCCAGTTGACCAATTATGGGCGCGATTAAGCCTGGTACAAGGTTTAGTGTCGTATCCGAGGCTATCTTATGTCTATGGAAAATTGGAAACATCTACGGAATACGTCCGGTGAGCGTTTGCCACAGTGCCGCTATAAGACCGTGCCAATGGCATTTCCGCAGCTTCAATAACGCCGTTTGGCTGGTGATGAATGATGTGATACTAGGCAGTGTCCTTGGGGCGTTTATATGCCAGAATAGTGAGGTCATCGGCCTATCATTACACTATTGGTTCAAGGTTCGTTGATTAATCCTTGATGAGCGCTGGCAAAGAGAGATCATCAGATATATAGTCTGGTTTTATCGATTTTACCCATAACACGCTTTTGTGGTTGGATAATTGGCCTGAGGGACTCAAGCTGAATACGGAACTGAGCGGCTTCCTTGTACACACGCTCCTGGGAGTATTGGAACTCTGGGCCTGTGGGTACCATGCAACGCCTTCTGGTTACTTCCCACGTTGAACTTAACTTCCGGTTAGATATTTTACGCTCACTATCGCATTACTTTCCCATCATTGTATACCTGGCCGGCCTTTCTGGATATGGAGGACTAACCGTTACATTGTCACTGTTTTTGGATATCTTTAGCGCACTCACCCTACATGTGTCCCTGAGCCACCTCGTGTTGAAAAATGCGCTTTCATATCAGATATCGGCGTTGCGCTCGTTGTTTAATCTGTTCAGAGGTACGGTGGAAAATCGGCCCTTCGCACGGTTGACTCACATGGTCTACCTTTACAGGGAAACGGTATAATGTTCTGCATCGGCGTACCGATTCATGGAACTATGAAGTGGATCAGCTTATTCTTGGAACGTTGTTGTTCACGTTATTCACGTTCAGCTTCCCCACGCTACTCACTTACGGAATCCTCTTCACTCTGGTATGTATTTAGTAATTACTAGCCGGACAAAGCTTATCACGGTCACGTGCCCGGTAGATGAAATCAGTTGTTGTCGTCGCCTGCAGCGTGCTGAACGTCGCCATCGAGTTGATGAACCACTTTCCACTCTTCGCTCTTTTGTTGAGAATGAAGGATCCAAGGAGACTACCTGGTTCGTTATTCCCATCTTAATAGACCTGTCTACCCATGATTCCGGTACAGGGTCGACATACTTTCGCGTAGTAAACAAGAATGGGCACCCGATGCTCGTGCTTGAGGTAACTTTCCACATTTCTTGCTTGTCAAGGGCTCGTGGACCTATTTAATTTCCAATGGCGTAGGTACAAACAGTGTCATTTTGGACACTTTTCCAGCAATACGGATTGTCACATCGCGACCGGGGCGGCCAGCAATGGGCATTTTGAAGGTGGAGTTTGATTTGATCTGACAGCGTGATAAAATTAAATATTTACGCTGTGTGTGTTGCACATTGATATTACTTATCACTGGTGCTGGATGTAGTTGACTTTTTGTAATTTATGCCCCAATTATATAATCTACTATTTAGCACGCGTTCGGAATGACTCGGATGTGAATGGAATCAACACTGGATACAATAGGCAGGAGATTGCCGCCAAATAGAAGCGCCCATGTGCCTTACCTTGTCACGGTTATGTCTAAGGGGCATCTCCCGCTCTTGCTTTGCAGGCTCCCGATCTCTATGCCTGCAAGCAGTTGCGGTCAGGACCTGAGCTTGGCTCGTCTTGGCACGTCTTATTTTTGGATCAGTGACGAGCGAGCCAAGGGAACTGGCCGCCGCCGCCGGGGAACTGAGCCGAGTTATAGTGGCGGCTGTGCCGCGCCACTGTAACTTACATGCAACCAACTCCCAGCTCCACAGGAACGTTATCGGCTCGTCTTAGGCGGGTCTTCAGCCCACCGCACCGCATAATATCGCCACAGTCATACATAGAAAATTATAACGGCTAAATCATGCCTACACGGCGAAGACAGAGCTTCGTGAGTTGTTAATTTACTGTATAGTGAAACCGACCAACTTAATATTGGTGCGATGGCATCGCCAAATCTTTCCTCCCACTCCACTTTTACCACCGACCCCCACTTACCGCCTTTCGCTTTTGGTCCCCTTGACCTGACCCTCGTGTCCCCTCGCTATTATTTCTCGATGTCCTCGTCGTATGGCCTCCAGGCGATACCGATGTACGATGGTCGACTAGTAGCCGTTCGCTCACGGCCACGCCGGTTGATTTTCCTGCTGTTTGCTGCAGCCTTCACCACTATCGTATTATTTTCACGACATCCCTCGCTCGCAGAACCCATTGGATCCTCACTCGGTTTCCATTCATCATATATCTCTCCTCAAAATACCGTGATGGAACCGGTAGTCTTTGCGCTTATCATGTTTTCGGAAAGCTCTGCGACGGAAGGTGCAATTCTGCTAAAGGTGAGTCTTTTCTTTAACTTTTGATTTTTCTGGCTGACGGAAGGAAATTTTAACCCTAGTCCGCGATCATGTACGCGACGCGACCCCTCCAATTTCATATCATCTGCGACAAAGGAGCGATCGACTATCTGGAACCTCGCTTCCGTCTTCTCACACACCCGCTCCATCCGATCACAGTCCGCTTCTATCCACTAACGCCACAAAACATGTTGGATCGAATTGCTCGTGAAGGCTCGCTGGGTACTGGTCACGCTGCTGGAGCTCGTAAGTCTCTCTACTCTTCAAGTCTACTCTCCCAAGTCTGTCGCTGATGGAAAGCAAACCAATCTCAGCCGGGCTCATGAAACTGTTCTTGCACGAAGTGTTACCGGACGATGTCGAGAAGGCCATTTACGTGGACACCGATGCGTTCTTCTTGACAGATCCCGCACTTCTTTGGGATGAGTTCTCACAGTGGAAGCCCGACGTCGCCGTCTCAATCCCGTACCATCCGAACATGATCCAATCAAATTGGTACAACGCCTCGGAGATCTGCTCGTGTATCATGTTGCTCCATCTTCAAAAGCTTCGTTCTGTCCGGCTCATGGACTCGAGCGTTTATCGTAGTGACCGCAGCGGGCTATACCCCCCCGCATTTTCCCCGCCCTTGTTCGAAGCACTTTTTGGTCCCCCCGGCCCGCACGGATATCACGCCGAGCTTGGAGACCAGACATTTTGGTGGGCCGTCGTGAGCAATCGCCCAGATATCTTCAACCCGTTGCCGTACGATTGGGAAGTGACCAGCTGCCTGCTGGATATGTACATGACGGGTCTCGGGTCCGATGATGCTACTGAGGAGGAGGAGAGGAAGGCGATGATCCACCTAGAGGATACTCCATTCGAGGGAACGACCGTTCTTCCCAAGCTCCTTCACTTGTACGTGATTTTTACTATACTTTGCATGATTACTGACATACGATGGTTCATGACGTCGTCTTTCTCGTCTATCTCTCCCTCTCTATCTCCCCCAGTAATTGCCTGGATGGCGTATCGGTGTACTACACGTGGCCGAATTGGTCCGATCCAGAATTGAGTTTAGCGAAGCGCTGGAAACCTGCCGTTGACTACCATGTTGGCTTCAAGTGGCTTTGGTTAAACCGCGGTCGCGCGGAGTCCTCGGTGGATATGCAGGTCATTACTGATCCACTATTTGCTGATCAACGGTTTGCTCTGGAGCATCCAAATGACCTTTAAGCTGACTCGTGATAAACTTATTCAATCATTATAACTGTGACTCTATCTCTTTCATGACAGTGTCCAGTAATTAAAGGACGCCTTAATTGGCTTCTCTGTACATGATTGCTGCTCTCTCCTACCCACCTCTAGTTCCCTTGTATTCGTCTTATGCATTCTCTGTATAGTACTCACGACTCGACCTAAGTCTTGGTGGAGACGCGGTGCGCATCGTCTTTGGCTTTGGTCGATGCGTATCCACAGCCCCAATGGGGAGGGTATATCTATATCATCATTATGTTACCAAAATAGCTGGCCTTCAACATAGTCCAGACCTACCTTTCCTCATCACAACCATATGCTTTCGGTGTGAGCTTGATGACAGTGTGGAGGGGAACCTTTATGTAGGGCAAATCGGCCTGAGGAAGATTGTGGAAGTAGGCATAGCTATAAAGAACAAGGTCACATGGCATTCGTTCACAAAGCAAAACCTAGCTGTACGCACAGACATCGGAGAATAGCCTGTCACAGGACAGAATGAGTTGAAAAACCAAGGTCGAAAAGGCGAGTATCACCCACTTGGTGACCCACAACGAGCACGTTCTCCTGTCGTTCGAGCTCCATTATCACCGGCTCCAATCGAGCGACAACGTCACGGTACGATTCGCCTCCTGCATCATGATCCTACCTGTCAAACTTCGGCATCTGTCACCCAAAGCGGCTGCAACGAACCGCGATACCGATAATTAAACTTGTCATCGTCTCGGTTGGCAAAGTCCTCTGGGTACGCCAGCTACCACGTGCGTGGTGACGGCGGTGACAAGAGGTTGTTACATCACATCAATCATGTCCAAAGTGTCCAAAGTTTTCTTACCTCGATTTCCTCATACGTCATCCCATCACAGACACCCGCATCGAGTTCATCAAGTGACTTCCAAGTCAACTTTGGATAGTCCAGGTATTGCGCCGTCTGGACTGTGCGTTTGAGAGTGGACGTCCAGACCTGGCACAAGGGGTCACCATTACAATGGGAGGGTATATTTTTAAGGGCTAGCAGGTACGGTCAATGGCGCATCGCCTATATTGTCTTTGATGAGGTCTGGCAGCGCCGTTGCATATCTGAACCCACGCGCTGACAGGTCTGAATCACCGCCGATTTTACCCTCCACGTTGAACTGGCTCTCGCCATGCTAGACAACAACAAAATCAGTGGGTTCTCAGCGGGAACGAAGTGCGCGACGTACTCTGGAAAAGAATATACTACGTGGCTTCAAGTGCAAATTCATGAGATAAAACGCGATGCGACTCTGCAGGTACCCGTGTATGCGGCAGACGGTGACTTGGTCCCCGACGTTGATTATTTTGAAGTATGAGAGATGAGGCTCTGTGATTGTCTCGTAAACAGCTTCGTATTCCTTGATGCGTCGGAGGAAATCCCGCTTTGCGTCTTCGCGAGAGGTGTCCTTGTAGTCGGGGTCACCCATACTGACTTTCAGCGCCACGTTGGCAGCGATGGTAGCCGGGTCATTACAAATAGACTCAAGGAATATAAGAGTCATTCTTTCCTCCTTTGCAACCCGTTGTTCAATAAAAGCCCTGTTGGTTGTACGGTCAGTGTGACATAGTTTGAGACAAAAGGAGCATATACCTCCGCTCCCTTGTGCTGTTGGTTGCATCTGACTGAGAGTGTAAGATATGTGGGTATTACGGGTATATGCGGCTCGCACCGTGAATCCCAACATTTCCTCCATCCCGTAGCCATTGGATCAGCATTTCCAGGGAATCTGCTGCGAGTTGTTCACGCAGACGGGTTGCCTCCGCATTATCGTGGCTAAAGTATGAAGCTGTGTGATCCTCTTTGACCCCGCTCCTAGTAATGATAGGTGAGAGTTGAGGACACAGAAATCCAGAATCACCACGAACTGTTCCCTCTTCTGTTTGGCCCGACTTCTACGGAGTTGCCCAACGTTGAAAACCTGCGAAGCAGTAAGAATGGAGAGTCATTCGGTGTGGAAGAGTTGGATTTATGCGCCTTGACATCGTATTCTAGCCACTGGGATATTGACAATGAGTCTCTTATATAGCAGCAGCTGACGAAGAAGAAGCAGCTTACCTTCAAATATCTCGTCAATTTATTGCTTAGATACGATTTGCCCCGGGCGGGTAATCCGACCTAGGAGCACAGAGCATCTCAGAACGGGTGATTGAGGTTGGGAGAAACGTGATATTATAGTACCATAGCGAGGACGATCTTTGCCTCCGAGTAGTCTGGCTTCGTACCTTCATCATGGGCTTAGAAACAGAGCCCACTTCATGTCGATAAAATGCGCACCTTTCCCGCCGATCCCAACCACAGACCTGGGCGGTGTTGTCGCCTGGGAGGTGATCTTGCTCTGATGTGACTGGTCAAACTGTCTGAGTCTACGCGCATGCAGGTTGTTAGGTCTTGAGCGAGGACGACCACGGGAAATTGGACGCGAAGGGGAGGCTTACAAGCGTCCTCCTGCACCAAAAGGAGTGGAACGGGCACCATGGGTTGGTAAATGCGTTGCGGCGGCGTCTTTAACTTGGAGAGCGGCGAGCGCGTTGTCTACATGATCCAAATCTCCTGACCGTAATCGTGAATCCGAAGCGTCAATGGGGGGAGAGTCTCTTCCAGATAGTGGGTTGCTCATGGTTTATGAAAAGGTCACACAAGGATCGGGATGCTTCAGTTCGGGTATGTGGGGTAATTATGGCGTTATCAAAAAAAAGCTCATTATTTGGCACTATCCCGCCTTCTACTCCGTTAAATCTACTTTCTATAGATAATGAACATCTGAACATGCCCTCAGTCGCTGCGCTGCAATCTCGGGTGTAAAATCGCGCTGCGATTCACCCATAAGCTCAAATCTGCCAACGACTCGGTTAATTGGGACTAGCGCGGATCAAATGACGGACACACGCCGCACTAACCCGACGAGGAATTTCCGGACTGATGCGTTTCGTAACAGAGGAGGAAAGAAATGGAAATGTAGATGTGCAATATTCTCTTCGTCATCAGTGTTTTGAATATCTTCTTCGAGAGGAGGCAACGGTCTCTGGTGTATCCCCATAGAGTATGCAAATGAACAAGAGAACAAGTTGTCGTAGCGTTTTGTGACTCGTGAGAGTACGTCCCCGAGAGACAGCTTCTCTTCGTTCGTCAAATGAGCCAGCGAAGGGATATGTCGATGATATGGGAGCACTTCAGAGAACAGTTGGTCAGGAAGAGCAGAGCACGACGTTCTTACTCACCGAGGAGTTCGAAGGGCCAAACAGCCCACCATGGGACGAGCGCTACGAAGTGTTCGTTACGGACAACAACGCGACCTTGATCTTCGGAAACTCCTAACTCATAGTGAATATATTCACAAAGGAGACAAGGCCGGCCGAATGGTCCGCATGGAGCTTCGGAGGACGTAACATCGGGTTTGACCGCATAGCGTTTCAGCGAGGAAAGCTCTGTAGCTGCGATTGTGGGAATGTGACTTAGAGACCATATCTGTCCATGTGGATGAGAGTTCGAGCATCCCATCATGGCGCCTTTGTTCTGAATAACCACACCGTTAGTCTCAACCTTGACTTTCTTGAAAGAATATCCAACCTCAAATATCTGAACATATTTGATGGATTCCTGAGACCCGCGACGTTTATATACGCTGATCCACTCGTCGACGATATGTGCGATGTCTTCCACCGAAAGCCGCGCGAGTGTCAAGTCATGACGTGGATGGAAAACAAGAACGTCACACGCGCCAACCACAGGCTCACTAACGAGCAGCGGATGTGGCGTAGCACGGTTAACTGGATGCGGCGGGGGAATGACGGACGGATAATCATTTCGAAAGAGCTTGGTGCACTCATAATATCCATTCTGCTGGCCGTTCGCACGTCGATTTCCCGGGCAAAGGTAACAGTTTGGATCGTGTTCAGGCAAAGACACCGACTGAGGAGGTTCAACTTGGCCATTCCATGGATGCTTCATGCGGTGCGGGTCTGAAACCAGAGCCCAATCACCAGTGAGCGGGTTGTCTACAAAGGTGATTTTTGAGTTTGCGCCGTTGGACGAGGGAATCGAACTTACAGCGACGATGAGAGTGTACAATGGGGTCAAATTCCTCGGCCATCCTACGAGGTGGGGGAAGAAGTGCAACTCGAACAAAATTCAGCCATTGTCACGGCTTTTGAAGGTTTAAACAGCACTCAATCACCGTCAGTTCACATGTCTGTCATTTACCAAAGCAGATCCAGTGCCGATGTAGAAGTGAGTATAACAAGGGAGGGCTATGACAAACAATATGTCTATAGGCAGTCTACGAGAAGTGAAGTCGGAGTCAGTCATGACATCGCATCAGCAAGGACGTGACATCGACAGACCTACCTGCTCATCGCGGTCGTCAATCGACATAACTCCTGGGAAGCTGGTCGTTACGTAGGCTATCATTGGTTTCTTATCTATCCAAGTAATGATCCTCCGGACAGACTCTCAATCGACCAGTGGCCTGTTCGCATGACGTTGCAAAGAATCAAGCTCCATGCCTGGGATAGAGGGTACCACACTAAGTGACCAGAATTATCCGTGAGGATGTGGATTTGAACAACCCATCATCGCGGCTTTTTTCTGTCCTAAATTAGTTGGGAGGATATATACCAGATGGAGAAAGGCGGAAACTTCAAAGACTTGCACATATTTAATACCCTCTCGGGTTCCACGACGCTTGTACACAGCAATCCATTCATTCATGATACGAGCGATATCCACTAAAGGCAGCCCTACTAGCGTGAGGTCATGTCGAGGATGAAAGGCGAGAACATCGCATTGTCCGTCGATGGGCCGGATGGTTAGAATTGGGAACTACAGGGCGCTATGGGACTTGGCCTTGCCAGGGCCGATTGCCTTTCTGAGGCGCGTCAAAAGGTTGTTGAGAACGCCGCAGGCTCGTGACACGCGCGAGTCATTTGATAGCGTGCGTCCCGGCCCGTCCGCTCCGGACTTCGCCTCCAACAGCCATGTCTGACCATGAACCGACTATAAAACGTCGCCGCGTCCAGCGTTCCCCGTCGCCTCAATACAGAATTGAGAATGACGACAACTACGAACCTTACATACCAGTGGCTCAGAGAAGACAAGCGAAACTTGCCAAGTTATCTGCCTGGGGCTCTTCGACTACTCGTGACGATGCCAGAGAAGCACGGAGGGCAGAGGAGGAGCGAGAGGATGAGGAACAAGAAGAGGAGAGAAGGAGAGAAAAAGTGCGGAGGGGTCGAGCACTACTTGTGGAGGCACAGGAAGTCCACTCCAAGAAAGCATCTGAGGGTGTGTGGTTATTGCATTGTACATAACCGGGATATTGAGACGCGAGTTGACAGATGCCAAAAAAACTGAGGCAGAGAGGGCTGAAGAAGCAGATGCACAAATTCTAGCTGCAATAGCCAGCAGAAAAAAGCTCGCATCTGACAGAGAACTGGCTAAGGGCATCGAGTACACTGAGACTTTACGAACTTCGTGGGTTGCATCCGTAACGACTTGCGATCATAATATGCTGAGTTTCTTTATAGGTGGGTACCCCCACGGTATATTCGCGCTAGGGGTGAAGAGAAGAATCAGAAGATTCGCGAGAACCATCATATTATTGTCGATGGTGATAACATCCCTCCACCGATCAGCTCATTCGAAGTATGATACACCACCGTACGTTTACCAGGCGGAGGCTCACAGTTTCACTAGGATATGAAGATACCCCAACCGCTATTGAAGTTCCTCAAGTCAAAGAGGATTACGTCTCCGACTCCCATTCAGCTCCAGGGTATACCCGTGGCGTGCGTTTCAGAATTTTGTTCTTCATGCGAGCACTGTCCTTGACAAGAACTCAGGTTTTCAGGTAGAGATATGATCGGAATCGCCTTTACCGGCTCAGGGAAGACACTCGCCTTTTGTCTTCCACTTATCATGCTTGCTCTTGAGGACGAGTCCAAACTTCCCTTTGTTCGTGGCGAGGGTCCCGTTGGCGTTATACTTTGTCCGTCTCGCGAACTTGCGTCTCAAACGTACGAGAACGTCCTACAGTGGACAGAGGCGCTATCCAATTCAGGAAACTATCCTCGATTGAACACTCTGTTATGTATGGGTGGCATTTCCATGGGCGATCAAAGCCATGTCCTGAGCAAAGGAATTCACATCGTGGTTGCGACTCCTGGACGCTTAATCGACATGCTCGAGAAGAGGAAAATAAACTTCGACAGTTGCAAGTATTTTTGTATGGACGAGGCCGACAGAATGGTTGATCTCGGCTTCGAGGATGATGTACGAAACATTATGAGCTTCTTCACGGTGATGAATTCTGCATTTCTTGTTAACGGCAATTCTGATATGCTCTTCTAGCGCCAAAGGCAAACGCTGCTTTTCTCCGCCACAATGCCTCGGAAGATTCAAGATTTCGCGCAGCAATCTCTCATCCGTCCTGTTCTTGTCAACGTTGGTCGGGCGGGTGCTGCCAACCTCGACGTCCTGCAGGTTGTCGAATATGTCAAACAGGAGGCCAAGATGGTCTATTTGCTTGAATGCCTACAAAAGACTGCCCCTCCGGTCATCGTTTTCAGCGACAACAAGAACGAGGTCGATGATATACAGGAGTATTTACTTCTTAAAGGAGTCGAGGCTGTTGCCATCCATGGGTCAAAGAGTGTGTTTCTTTCCGCGTGTCCGTCATCTAGTTATTGATTGTCGTCTCAGCCCAGGAGGAGCGACAATATGCTATTAAATCCTTCAAATCTGGCGCCAAAGACGTTATGGTTGCCTCTGGAATTGCTTCCAAGGGTCTCGATTTTAATGATATCCAACATGTTATCATATTTTCCATGCCAAAGGAGATCGAGGATTACGTGCATCAAATTGGGCGCACGGGACGTAGCGGGAAGACTGGCATTGCGACAACATTCGTCAATATGAACACACCTGAACAGACGTTACTGGATTTGAAATACTTGCTTATGGAGGCTGGGCAGAAGTGCGTATCAACTGAACCAGTCTGGGATTACCAATAGCTGACGGTGTTGTAGAGTGCCACCCTTCCTGCAAACCATCGAGGATCCACGGGCAGCGCAAGGCGGTTCACTCAAGGGATGTCCGGTCTGTGGAGGTGGGTTTCACTTTCTTCCTTCCTGGTCGGTAAATTGCAACCCTCTGACGCCTTCTTTCAGGTCTCGGTCACGTCATTTCCAACTGTCCAAAACTCGAGGATACTCAGCGACGGCAGATGGCTTCTCACCGGACATCGCAAGACACTGGCGGGTATTGAACGTATTGAACCTGTATTCTTTTTATTTGTACGAATTTGTATAATGTTATCTTTTATCGATGCTGCTTGTCGGTAAAAATCCTTCGTAATGCAATTGCCGCACTTTGGTGGCGTCGAGCATTTGCTGGGTCCTGCCGATAAATGTATCAACTTAGTCTCCTACTGTAACCCCGAGGCGAAGTCACAGAGAAATGAAGTGGAATTGAGAGAAGAGATTTGGGCGCTGAGGCGGCGGCGTGCCAGAGCATTATGGATGATGTTGATTGAATCTAGGTTGAGACTTTTAAGTGTTGTGGTTTCAAAATCGAAACCTCACGGAGCTACTAGTACTGTAACGGATATCCGATCTTCGAATCGAATCAGCTTAGGGTTTTTTTTAGGTAGTTCATCTGGTTCGCCAGTTTCGTGTGTCTACCGCAGCGTCCGACTCGGCTCGGAGTCACTGTCGAACTCGGATCGAAGTCGCGTGGACGCGTACGGGTGCTCCTTGGCCGCGTGCTCCGTGTGCATCGCGGTTCGATCAAGTTGGTCCGTTTCCGGTCTCACTGCGCACTTCGGAATTTGTTCGGAGTCATGACACTCCTTGGCGTTCTTCGTACGCTTCTAAGCAGTACGGCGGCCGCCAGCGACAAGGAGATCGATGGAAAAATGCTACAGTAGCAATAAATAAAGCGAAAACCCACGGTGTCTGGCCCGGAAAAGGCCGCGGCACATTCAAGTTGGGGCCAGTCCAAATTCCGTAACATAGATAGTACTATCCATTTAGACCCGGGCCAGAAGGGTTGTTGGCGGTTGGCGAATTGCACATACAAACTGAATCGTAAACGGAAGTGCCCATTTTTCGAATACTTGCGACAAGTACAGTGTCTGCGACGCGGAAGTCAATTAGGAACGCACCATTATGGCAACCTGAATGACGTGAGCCTGAGTGCCAACGAGGACGAGGACGGCGACGGTGAGGATTCGGTTGCCGACAGCGGGGATGGTCACACTGGGAGCGGGCCACCACGGGAGATGAAGCGATGCAGCATGAAGATGTGTATACAGTATATGACAGCGGGGTACCCAAGAAAATATTAACATGTACGTAGCATTTAATTGTCTGGAAGTGTACTGTAAATTTGCATTAGGATGGTGAGTGGGATATGTGAATCGCGTCTTTGGCATCGTCGTTCTACTGTCCTTCGACGGATTTGTTGCCGGATGCACCATGGTAATCAAAACGCTTGTGCATCTCGTGCATGTTAGCGGCGCTAGATTTCAGCCACGATGAGAGTCATGATCCCCAAAGGGGTCGCAACTGCCTACCCTTTGCGCATTCCATACTTTGATGTAATATTTAGACAGGGTCTTCCAAAGGCGTTCCACTTCCTGTCGACCTTCAAGTCGTCTTCGTACTCCTTTGCAAGCTCCTCTTTGAAGGTGACTTGATCTACATTGATTGCCGCACGTCAATCCCGGAAAGGGCAATTGCGAGAAAATTATGGGCTACGGACCACATGGCAGGGCCAGGCTGACTGTTTGTAGGATTTCGCTCTCAAGGACGGCCTCTGGATCACATTTAAGCACCCGAGCGAACTACGATCGACAAGATCTGAGCACGTGGAAAGCAGCGGATGTAAGGAGCTCAGACCTCATCGCGCAGGGCACAAAGTTCCTTGAAGCATTCTACTTGGGGGTCCGAGGCATCTTCAGTTGGATGTTCGACAACTTGGATGCTAGGAGTGGCCCTGAGCCTCGACGCTTGCACAAGAGGCAGAGTACCAGTATGTGGTTCTTGAGGCTCTGGCTCAACCTCTATGTCATCAAAATCAGAGTTGGCCTCATTAGTGCCGGGAGAGAACGGCTCCGCGGGGTCATCCACAGCGTCCAATCGTGTGTGCTTCCTCCTGGTCGAGACGTTTGGTGGAAGAACCGGCGGCTGTAAGCCCTTCTTGGACCTCGTTGCGCCGATGCCTCTCCTTGCAGAGCGAATCTTCAAGACGCAGGATGGCTTGTTCAAAAACTCTTGTGCCTTGGGCCCGAGCTGCAAAGAGTCTCATGAGTCGTAGCATAACCAACGTAAAGAAAAATGTAAACACATAGACATAGGAGATGGGAGGTCGGTTCGGATCTGGCTGCTCTTCAACATCTGTAGTAAGAATTTCGTTGAAAGTCAAGTGATCAAGTAGCCGTTTGACTAGATCGACCGAGATCTTGGAGCCTTTAGCGAAGTTATCGAGGGTGTCGAATGACCTCCTCGCCATCTCCTGTTTCTGTGTGCCACGAAAGGCGTTTGTGCTTTGGGGCCCAGTGATCTTCATGTGCTTGTTCTGTAAGTCTTTAAACATTCTTACATATTGAATGGCGTGACTCGTAAGATCGAAGTCTGTGACCTCGTCTGTCGAGGCGCAATTGTCGCACGTGCCCTCGCAAGAAGCAGGGTCAAACTTTTCGGTGAAATGATTCAGCATCAGCGTGCGGCGACAATCGGTCTCGTTGACACAAAACTGATAGACGGTATGGAGGGCCTGCCTCTTGCGATCCTTCTGGAAGTCATCGATTTCAGGATCCTTGTTAATCTGAGAGATCCTTCTCTGTACGTCAGCATAGTTGTAGTCTGGCGAGAAAGATGAGGGTGTGCATCAGTTATCTTGATGGTGGCAGTCTTACAAAGAACGCAATCGGCGATTTTGCCATCTCGGCCTGCGCGACCTGTCTCTTGACAGTACCTATTCACGAATATAGGTCAACTAAAACTCCACGTCTTGGGAACTTGACATACGCGTCAAGGCTATTCGGTACATCATAATGTATGACAAAGCGCACTGTGAGAGAGTTAGGGAGATAAACCATTATCCAGAATCGACTCCATTTACCGTTTGCTTTATCAACACCCATGCCAAATGCGATTGTGGCTACGATGATTTTACAGCTGTCGACTTGCCACAGTTGTTGAATGTGTTTTCTGTCTCCATTGTTCATACCGGCGTGGAAGTGTCTAGCCATGAGGCCTTGCTCGCTCAGCCTCTTGGCAACCTCCTCGGTCTTTACACGGGCGTTACAGTAGATAATACCTGTTTCGTTTGGATACTTCTCCTTGATAAACTGAACGATCCCGGTTTCTAGATCTCTCTTCTTAAGTATGGCCTTATACCGCAGATTGGGCCGGTTGAAGGATTGCGAGAGAAATACATAGTCGGTCAAACCAAGGGCAGAAACAATGTCTTGCAAAGCCTCGGAAGTCGCGGTTGCGGTGAGTGCCATGATCGGAACTTCCGGGTATTCTTTCCGAATATTATTAAGTGCGCCATACTACAGCCTGCATTAGCGCATGGCAAATCATCCAAAAAAGAGGAGGCGTACTCCCGAAGAGCGAAAGTCACGTCCCCATGTATTGATGAGATGCGCTTCATCGATTACAAACCGTGCAAGTTGCCGCCTCGCATGGAGGTTTTTCAAGATCGCCTTCATGTTGTCGCTGCAATATAACTTCTCAGGAGTTACATAGACGAGGCTTAGCTTCGTTGAAGCAGTCTGAAGTTCTTGCGTGGTATTCCCATCCTGAGAATCCGTAGATGCAAGCTTCATCACGCCAATATCGAGGGCACGGAGCCTCTCGACTTGGTCTGACATAAGGGCCCGCAGGGGAGAAATGACGAAAGTTACACCACTCGTCCTTCCGCCCCTACAAACGGCGGGCAGCTGGTAGCACAAGCTCTTTCCGCCACCAGTTGGCATTAAAACAACCGCATCGCGACCATCGAGGGTAGATATTATGGCTGCCAACTGGTTTTTCCTGAACGTCTTTAAGCGAAAAACATTCCTGAGTTTTTCTACGACTTCAAGGTAATGAGGACTAGCTTTGAGACTAGCCTCCGATGGAGTTTTCGCTGGACGTGGGTTCAATGTATCCACGGCCGGAAACAACGGCGCTGGCTGATCGGCATCTGGGGAGACTACTTCGACACGGTTATCTTCGCCATCTAGGCGTTTCCAAAGGTGGTCGTCGTCACTAGCAGGCCCATGTTGTTCCTCCCACCAGTGGTTGCGTTCATCAGCAGGGGCGAAAGCGGGGGGATGCGACGACTGAAGGCTCGCTGTTGTGGGTGCAGAGCCAATTACCTCCACGTCACCAGAGAAGTCAGAGCTCGAAGACGCCAAGGTGGGTTTGGTGATTTGCGCGCAGTAGTCAACAGTCACTCCGACTCCTGACAGATGATCGGGAATATCAGAAACGAGCGTAGAGCTGTGATTAGTGGTGGATATGTATGTGCCATCGTCGCCGAAATCTTTATTGATTACCTGTGTCTCGTGCCCAGTAGTCTCGCAATCACGAGCCAAATCATAGGAGTGCACGCGAGTCACAGGAGGTTCCGCTGGGGCAGATTCTGCAACTGGATTGTAATGGGTCAGCATGTCCTCCGAGTCGCTTCCGCATGTGGCGATCGCATGAGTGATGGCATGCAGTCTGTCTTCTAGAAGATCCCTTGTCGTCCACAGAATGTTAAGAATGATTCAAGAGTCAGCGAAACGATACATACAACTGCGCTTCTAAGATGTAAGGATCAGTGTCAAAGGACCTGCGCATACGCCACAGATCTCGGTCTCTCCGCACTTGAAGGAAGTGTGAGTTGTTGACATCGTACAACGACTGAAGTTGTCCAGCCGTTTTCTGTTACCCGAAATTAGTATGAGACAAATAATGACAGCACAAAAGTTACGTGTTGTAAATCTGAATGATCTTTGTAGCTGTAAGTGAAAGGTTGAGGGGAGGCGGCAATACGTCTGGAAATTGGCGCAGCTTCAGGGTACACGGAAGATGAGGATGGTGTGGCGTTGGATGGAAAATCTTGATAGCATATAGGATGTTGAGACGGAGTAGGTGAATTTCCCTCCCTTTCTTTTCCCTTACGGGGCGCTAAGGACAAATTTTCCTTGTTTGAAAAAGGGGCCATCATCTTTGGGCGCTTTGGGGAATTAGGAAGCGCCGGCGCCAAGTCAGAGGACGATCGCTTGTACGGTATAGAGCATGCCGAGGTGGGAGAAGTCGTGGCCGTCGAGCTTATGTCAATCGCCTCATCGCTCGAGTTAGCACGCAAAGCTAAGGATATAGGCGGACGGGGCTTTTGTTTGCCATACCCAGGAGTGGCAAAGGACGACACTTGTGGGTTGCCCGTCGGAACTACAAGTTACACATGCATGAGATGGCAGCGAAAAAAAAAATCAGAGGCAGTGATTGCACCCGTCACACTGGACGCAGATCCGGTCTTTGCAGGCTTGAATTTGGTGGGCTTGCGAGCCACGAATTCATTGAGCGGAGGGAAACTCGCATGAAAGCGGTGATCAAATCATACCTTGGGCTAGGAGGGGAGGAAAATACGAAGACTTGTGTTGAGGATGAATCTGACGCTGCAAAGCCTCGAGATTATTCCTTGGTTGGGACATTGGTGGAGTTATTCAAGGGGCCATGTAAGCGAGGGACGGTGTCCTATCGATAACGTACAGGCCACCAAGTCGGGTAAGCAAAGGTCAATGGACGCGTCGTTTTTCACGATCACGTGACTATGCGAGGCTTTTTAAACAGCGCGTTTACGGTAAATGGATAACCACCGCCATCATGAATCAATCAGACAAGAACTCGAAACAGTATTGGTACCCCAACATGGGAAGTGCAGACATCATCGACTCACTCGACGGTTGGGGGCTCTCTGTCACTCATCATCAGCTTGTCAAACCAACTCCAGAGTTCGTATTGAGCGTCTACTGTGCCTGCTTGCAGAGAGTCGTTGGCCTGGACGAGGAGTCTCTTCAAGAATCCGCACAATCTGCCCTTCTCTCACTGGACGAGCCCAACACGGTACGCAATTTTTTTTTACAACCTCTTTTGATATGGCTTACATTGTCGTAGGACATGTACAGTTCCGCAATCAGCACTAACTTCCTCGTATACCACATGTATGCTCGCTCGTCTCATTTTTGTTTCATTATCTGAGAGTCTGCAGAGTACGTCTTGCTGATGCGGCAAAGGTGCCCGACTTTAGTGGCAAAGATATCTTCACCCCCACTGCAGAGCGAACACGGCTCATACTATCAGCCTTTATCAACTTTGTCAAGTTCTCCGAGCAGTGCATGCCATTCGTCGAAAAGCTTCGCGGCAAGGCGGCGGATCTGATACAGGAGCGTGAGAATGTGTCGCAGGAGCGGGCTAGGCTCGAAGCACAGTTGGCGCAACTCAAGTGCGTCCTTCACTACTTCTCCCCTTATGTTGCCTAAAATGGTCTTGTAGAGCGAAACGAGCTGAAGATGAGCCTAAACTGGATGACATACGACAAGAAAACGTGTCCATAACCTCGCAACTCATCGCACACAAGGAGACGCAGACGAGATTACTGAAAGATATCGAATCTTTGAAAGCCGAGAAATCCACTTTGGTTCAAAAAAAGGTCTGGTGATGTTCACGGCTCTCCTAATGCATATGCTCACACAATCAACCTAGGAAAGTGTATGTGCAGATGCAGCACTTGCGACAGACGGTGTTTCCCGCGTTCGCGCACGGGTGGTGCAGTCACCAGAACGTATTCGACGGACGATAACATCGATGGGTAACACTGCGAATGAAGACAAGAGGGCGTATATATCTCGTCAAGCTACCATCGATGAGCTGCAGGCCAAGGTATCGGCCTTGCTGAATATAGAGAAGGTGCTGAAATTTTTATTGATATGAAACGTATGTGATGATTCGAGCCCTTTTATCAGGATTTCCGTGCTAGTGTCGAGCAGCTGCAGACCCTGGAAAAGGAAACACATGTGCTGATGGTCTCAGAGAAGGTGCTGACAGACAGTCGCGATAGCTATGAGAAGCAAAAGAACGAGCAGAAGGCAAGCTTACTTAGGGCCGAGGTCAGGATATCTCGACCTGTTTTATACTTCAATTCATTGATCCCTCCTATGTTTAGCATATGGCGAAGCAACTAGCCAACGCACGAGAGAAAATTGAACGTGCTCAGCAACACATAGAAGATAAGCGCATAGCAAATAAACAAGCAATCGAGCGGCTAGAGAAAGAATATCAAAATATGGCTATTGAAAGGAGAGACACAGACAAGCGCAACGAAGAGCTCCGCGCGGAGGCAGATGAGATAGAGCGTAAAGTCCGTCGTGATCTGTCCCGTCCCCAAATGTCTACTTAACCCACTTGCCCAGATGGCCGATCATCTTAAACGCAGCGAAGCGGAGCTCGGTGAATTGCTCGCTGAGTACTGGGCACTCCGCAATCGTACATGTGAGTGAACTGACTTTCAAAACGTGATAAAATGGCTGATATTCGTGCATGTTGGCAGCCGCATATATGGAGACTATAGCCAAGAAACTGGGGATGCAGGTCTCTTCCGTCTGAGCTCAGTATCCGATGTCGATTGCCCATGCTGTGCGACCGCACACCCGGAGCGCTTCGCATTTCTTTTTTTTTTCGAATCCATTTCAGTACGCCTTGGGTACAGAACCCTATGTAGCCTTTAGTAAACAAACTGTGTCCGTCTCCATGTGTCCATAATGTTTTCCTCCAAAAAGATGAGGGTTGAATGATCGATGCCGTGGCGTTTACGCCGGTTGTTGTGCCAGAAATCGAGTGGGTGGGTATTGTCAGTGTGAGTGGCAAAATTTTGTACGCTTAAGGCGATATTTTGTAGCCGCGAGTGGTGGAAACTGAGGTTGAGCGTTACGCGTGTCTGGGCTGTGGCGAGTTGTTGTCTCTGTCGTCATCCGGACTTGACGACTACATAAACCTCTTCCCTCTGCCTCTCCTACCTCCCGTCTCCTCCGTTCCTGTCCTTCACGCGCCTTCCCCCTACTGTACTAGTTGTTCTTGATGGGACTGGTGGTCCCTGCACTTGGCTGGTTAGTAATATTCTGCGCATCTTGAATCTTATCTTAATCTTGGGCTTGGTCTCGTTCTTGTGCGTGCGTTTGTCTCTGCTACTTGCTAGTACTCTTTTTTCTCGCGGAACCTTTCAGTTGCTTCAATGTAGTTGATCAGTGGGATGATTGTCTTTGGGTTGGATAAAAGGTCCGTCATTGAGGGCGTTGACCTGTTGAGCTTGGTTGGCTAGCTGAGTAGGAGCGGCCAACGCTCGTGTGCGTACTTGCAGTGGGGCATCGGAGCAGGAAGTGCTCCACTGTTTCACATGGGTCGCCGCAGGCTGGGCACCTTGCACTGTCGACTTTCTGGATGCGGTGCAGGTAGCTGTTGAGCGGGGCATGTCCGACCCGAAGTTGGAAGATGAGACTGGCCATGCGTGGGGATATATATCCTATGGTCGCTAATCAGTGAAGGTACTTCTGTGATGCTGGTGATGCAATGTCTTTAGCCTATATCTCCTTGACGCTTGCCACTCCTTTTTCCAAGCTTCGTTTCTGTCTTTGTTGTTTGCTTGCCTCAGCGCTGAGACGCTATACTTTATCTTCTTCTGGACATATCTCGGCAGGTCTTTGCTATCGGAACTCTGCCCGCCCGCAGCGCGTTTGGCCTCCCTCTCAGCTTTTTCATTACCTATGATACCCATGTGACCGGCAGTCCATCTGATGGTGAGGCTGTACTTTGCGTTGCCGGACCTGTTTCGGGAATGCTTTGCGATCTTTAGCGCTTCAGCTGTAAGGTGATGACCTGGGTTAGTCAGGGCCCGTATGGCCGCTTGACCATCCAGCCCGATGGCACAGCTTTTTCGGTTGCGCTTCTCTGTAACGATCAGGTTTAAACGCATTTTCTTATATCTTCACTGGACCAGGTCAAATGTATGCTCGCCGATACAGTGTATCTGATCTATATGAATGAAAAAAACTGCAGTACACATTGCAAAAAAAACAAATTGTTACAGAGTAAACGATTAAGTCGTCTATGCATATATCATCAGGGAAGAAACAAGGCGTTCTGGCATTCCTGTTATCGTCCTCTCTTTCTTGAGCCCAAGGTCTCGCCCTTCCGCACAAGCGGCTCACAATCCCGGCAGTACCATGTCCGAGATTGCGGTAGCTCCGTCAACCCTACGCAGTCGAGATGGAACTATGAAGTGCAACGTGGTGAGGATGACAAGAGACTGCGTCGCTAGGAGCACACTTACCCATTCGCGCTTACATTGAGGATGGTCGCAAGCTACCATCTGAGGGAAGAGGATCCACAGTTAGGATAGTAGTATCCCGAGCCCAGAGAAACGCAACCTTACATTACCAAATGACACCCTATTGCAGTAGCAATACTTTGGCTCGTTAGGATCAGCCGCTGCATCGCCCTGCACCGAGTTCAACGGAGGTACTTTAAGCCTCAAGCTGCGCGTGGAGGACGTAGCAGTGCCCGGAGTCGCCTCCGCCTCCGAAATAGCCTTATCCGTCTTTTTCTTCTTGCTCTTTTTGCTTTTCTTGGAGGAAGAGGAAGAAGCGCGTGGTCCCTCGCTTCCCGTCGTCGCCATCCCGATGGTGACTTCGCTACCGGCGCTGATCGCGGGGGCAGCGAGAATATCCTCGTCCTCGCTGAGGCCTGGTATCGGGCTGTGCGTGACGCGCGTCGCGCGGGCCCAGCGCGAGGGTGCGGCGAGGTCAGGAAGGAGGGAGGGATGAGTGCCTTGTCGAAGACCGAAGGAGACGGACATCTCTTGTTCGCGAATGGATTGGTCGAGGAGACGGATGTGTCTGTCGACCTTTGAATGGATGGGCGGGAATCGAAATCAGGGTGCCGAGCGAGAACTGAAGCTTTGTCACGTACCGAGTCGTAGACGGCCTGTGCGAGTCCGACCTTTTCTTGAGACCCGCGCACGACCTCCTCCATCAACCAACCTAGATGTCGTAATAGCTCGCGTGTGGTGTCTGGTCTGCTGCTTTTGTGTCGGCAATAAATGTCATGCTCAAGAAACGTGCGCTCTCACCAGTATGAGTTTCTTCTGGTGGTGATTTGAAAGGAGAAGGCGGTTTAAAGTCCTCAGTGGCATCGCAGGTCGGCTTGACCTCTGACTCGGATAAAGAATCCTGCTCTTTTATAACATTCTGTTCTTGTTGGTGTTGGTCCGCCAACGAGCGACGTAGGCTGATGTATTTTTGTAGGGTAGGGTGTATCTGGTTATAGTGCCCTAGATTAGAACGTCGTGACCACATACATCACTGACTAGCAAGCCAAGTTACAGACGCGACGTGCTTACCCGTAACCTGTTCGTCCAACTCGCGTAGTAACGCGTACGACCGGTGCAGGTACAAAGGGAGCTGTTCGACCGCTGTAAATTATGAATCTAGTCAGTGACGCGCCATCATAAAGAGACAACGAGAACGGAACGTCACCTTCGTGGAACTCCTCCCTAAACGAATCCCAGATCTCTGCTTCGACCTCGAACCGATGGCCCGGGTTGGCATCACCGTTCTCTTCTCGGCCTTCAGGCTTTTCGGAATCCAGTTCTGGCTCTCCGTCGTCTCCCGCCACCGAGACTATCTCAACATCCTCTTCATCAGGGATCTCGGTTTGTATGCGTGGAGCGCGCTTCCGTTTACTGCTGCTTCGAGGCATGGATGGATTTAACCGCAGAACAAGGTATTATGTAATATTATCGTTTATATTACCTTCTGGTTACGTCATCGTTTTTATTTACAACTTGACTTGCTGCATCTGTGTTCTGTGTGTCAGTGCAGCAGAAAACTCAAGCAAGATGTCCGGAAAGATGCCTTGGTTACAATTGACGGTGGCCAGTGCGGGAAGTATGCACTTCGTTTACTAGTCTGAGTGCCTTACTCACAAACTCATGTTTTGCTTGCGTGGCTTTTAAAAGTTATGGGTTTAGGCTATGCTTTGTTGCGCGGTGAGCTGGGTTACATGTAAGTTCAAGTTGATGAGGCGTACTCACCAGGTCATTCGACGCTCAAATAGCAACGGTGCCTACTCCAGAGGATACATATAATGTGCGCTTGACTGATCTCATCATTGAGCCGTCCTTTAGTAACATCGCATACTAGGCTATGGCACCTGATCTCAGGAGGAAGGTAGATGAGAATCGACGAGCAAGGTTGGCACTTGAAGAGGGCATGAGGCAACAACAAAACTCCCAGGTAAGATTCCCACTCCAATTAGATTCTCATCACAATTTTGTTCTCGGAATATCTCTTAGGTGGACCCAGAGTCCGCAAAACCGATCTGGGCGACCCACCCGAAAAGTGATTTACAGAACTGTGCTGTGAGCGTGCTTGGTGCTATTCTTATCCTGTTGCATGATGCTACATGGTCATATTATTAACCAACAAGCACTGGATGCCTGCATGATACTCGCAGGAAGATACATAACATTCCTCGAGCTGTGTTATCTAGGATGTGACGGCTTTATGTACGCGCAATGCCACTTCTAGGATCCAAAGCTCCTCATCTGCGCCATCGCACAAGGCCTTGTCTGCCTCCGCCATGATGAGAGCACAGTCGGACTTTTGGTGCCCTGTCAAGGTCGGGTGCTCAACAATGATGTCGTGTAGCTGAGGAATAGAACTCTAAGCTGGCTGCGGTGGCATGTGGAAAACAAAGGAACAAACCTGAGCCAATATCTGTGATGCGGAATAACCTTCTCGAATAAGTGACCTAACCGTCTCTCGGATGAGGTCGAAGCCGCGAAGGGTAGTTGTTGTAGTTGAAGATGTAGCATCAGCCATCTCCACGTCCTCGTCTCCACTTCCGTTAAGGGAAACCTCAACTCCAAGGGTCTGCGCAAACATTCGTACAACGGCATCGGGAACGACGCCCGCTATTTCTTGGATATCTCCGGCATTTATGGGAGTTGGCGGCTTCGTCGCACCCGAGAGCCGTGCTGCTGACTGTAGATAAGTGATGGCACGTCGTAGGTCACCTGAGGCTGTAGAAATAAGGGCTGAGATGACAGCAGGATTCACTGGAACCTGTTCGGCGGCGGCAATATGCTCGAGACGTTCTCTTGCTGATGATGTGTCGAGAGGCTTGAAGCGAAACTTTGAGCATCGAGAGGCAAGGGGTTCAATGATCCTAGCCAGTCGGTTGGGGTGATATATAGATAGATTGTAGGCGACGAACGTACCTTGTAACGTAGTTGCAGACTAAACAGAACCGGGTTATTCGTGCGTAGTTCTCCATAATTCGCCGCAGGGCTGCCTGCGCGTCTTGCGTCATGCTGTCTGCTTCGTCTAAGATGATGATCTTGTAAGGCGGACATGGGTACTTCTTTCCGTCCGATGCGATAGTTTCTGCGCGTGGCGTCTGGCGGGCAAAGTTCTTAATCTTCTCTCGCACGATGGATATTCCACGCTCATCAGAGGCGTTTAGCTCAAGGACTCGTGCTCGAAAGTTATCCGGCCTTAGGAGGGTTGAGCTTGCAAACAAACACATAGATATAAAGGCGCACCCGAACAGCTGACGCGCAAGGGCAAGAATGGTGGATGTTTTCCCTGTTCCGGGGGGCCCGTAAAATAACATGTGCGGAAGCTACTGTGCAAATGAGAAGGAGCCATAGAAACATCTAAGCAATCACACATTGGTAGACGTAAGCGTCTTTTGCAACACCGAGACGATGTGCCCCTGGGAAGATACGTCGTCGATGGTTTCAGGACGACTTTGAATGTCCTCAGTCCGTTTAGTGCAAGGACAAGTGCATCATTCAGGGAAGGGACTCACTATTTTTCCACCCATGGTTGCAGACTTGGATTTGGGATGTGCTCCTTCTCCTTTGCTTGCTTTTTCTTGGTTGATGCTCGTGCTTGAAAGAAATTAGCGGCCATGTCGAACGCGACAGAGACGCGGTCTTGTGGAATTGATTGATTATTGACGCGTCTTGGCGATTTCTCACGCATGTTTATCTGAATAAATAAATCGGACGCGTTTGTGGCTACTCAGCTACGCGACTTGCATCTCCCAGCGATACCACGACGGCGTTTCCATAGGCGATGACAGAACAACCTTCTCAGACAGGTGTGTAGGTTTATATGTCTCATAGACGCGTCAATTCATGCCCGGAAACAGATAAGGCCCGCGACCCGCCCCCGCCTACCAGTAAGTATCCACCATCATAATTGTGGGGACTGGCGAGACTAGTAGCTTTCAAATAGCACCGCAGACGAAGCGAAGCGATGTGGAAATAAAGAATGGGAAGGTGGTATTCAGGCAGAAGCCAATGTCATTTGAGAAGATGACAGAGACCATGCAAGGTGTGTGGTTCCACTATAACAAGGGTGTCGCAACTGACCAACATCCGCATAACGTGTCATAGAAATGGTTAGTTTCAGGGAATGGCTGGAATCACGGGCACAGCACCAAGAATCCCCCTTGACTCAAATACCTGAAAGCTACTGGCCGCTGGTTGCTAAATTTACTCACGAAAGGTGCGCAATGCCGATTCCCCCTCCAACACAGGGTAAACACTATTTTAGTGACAAAACAATCGCCGCATTGTCGAAACATATACAACAAGAGCTAGCTCCTGACGATGAAGATGATATCATTTGCTCGGTTTCTATCCTTCCACTGAGCGTCATCGAAGATGTCGTAAAACTACTCGCCAGCCGCATCAATTATGGGATCGAATCTTCTCTCACAAAGACCCCCGCGGCACTCTGCGTTTGGCGGTGGGAGTTGAAACAGGAATATCTGGGCTTCTTACCGAAAGTGTCTCGGGAAAAGGTCGATGCCAGACGGGTAGATCGCATCCAGGTGAGTTGAGGAAATTATATCCTGCGTTAACTCACAATTGTTCCAGTATAAGAAAGATCTCCAAACGATATTCGACGCCCTACCCGATGGCGAAAAGAACACACTGCTTGGAGTGAAAGGTCATTTAGCTTCGCCACCCAAGGCTCAGCCTTTGGCACGTGTGTCGTCTAACGAGGCGAACTCAGTTGTGGTCGATGCTCCAGACGACCAACTGTCTGAGAGAACGACGAACCATGGCGGTGATGAGAACCGGATGGCTATACCAAAAGCAGGCCGTCCAAAGGCTGCAGTCGATCCTGGGAAAGCTGTCGAAAAGGCGGCAAAGGTTGGCTTGTCCACATTCATTGTTTATCATTATTGCTCATTCATTGAAGGAGAAAGAGCGGACCGATAAAAAGGTTGCAAAAGCCGAAAAAGAGAGGAAGGACAAGGAATCTCAAGAAAAAGCTAGGTCAATAATGGCCAGTTTCTTCGGGAAGCCCAAACCCTCGACTACCTCCGCATCCTCGTCCAAGGTTCCTGCTCCCTCGGCAACGACCACGCTGTCGGAATTCGACAGGGTATTCAAGCCGTTTACACTCAAGAAGGGCGTAGAACTTGCATCTACGAACTGGTTCCTGGACGCGAAGAGGAGGAAACAAGTCGCAGACGCAGACGTGATTGTCATTGACGATGATGGTACCGCCAGTGGGGACCGTGATATCGAGATGATCGAACCCGAGCCTAGTCCGGATGCGAACACAAAACGTAATATCTTCTTTATCTGGCTGTTGACTATTCTCTGAAACGGTGACTTTAGAATACTTACGCTATGTGTTGTCGAGCTGCCCATCTTTGCCGACCGGTGTCTGTTCCTTAGACACGGTCCGCTCGTTAATGGCCCAGCTTTCGGAGGCCGAAGTATCCGACGACACCGCGGCCGTGCGGGCTCTCCTCTCGAAACTGCAAGACCGCACGCGGATACCCGCAAAGGTGCTTATATTCCACGAAGACGAACGGCCTGGCTACTTTGGAACATTTACAAAACGCTCGCGACTCGTTAAACCGTGTAGACCTTTCGCGCGAGATCACATTGCAATCGACTATTCATACGACAGCGGTGCAGAGTGGGGCGAAGAGGACGAGGGGGGAGGAGACGATGTGTTGAGAGATTCGGACGACGAGCGGGACGACGAGGAAGAATCTGATGACCTTGACGGCTGGCTCGTGGATGGCGACGATGAAGAGGCCGTAACACCCATCGAGGAGCGCGAAGGTTTGGACGCGTTCCCTTTCCCGCCTCTGGCAGAGGGTAGCAAGAGCAAGCGTAAGGTAGGGAAGGAAAAGGAAACGGATACAGAAGGCAAAGCAAAGAAACGGAAAGTTGTGCCGCTCGTGCCCTTCGTCAAAGGCCCATGTTGGGAGGCTGCGGTCGGCGATTGCGAGTATGATCCATTCAATCATTATCGGATCCAGCTTTTCAACGGTCAGTCTCTCTTATTAATCCATCCATGCTGAATCGCTGATTCGTATGTCCCAGATACGCCATATCCCATTGACCCATTCACCTTTGTCTCAGCACCCGTAGGTACACGAAATGCACCTGATCCATCCACTGCTTCGTCGTCCGGGACAAAGCACCAGCCGCAATTCGTCATGCCGGCGCTGCCTCCTCACGTCCTTAACCCAAATAGACCACCATCCGAACCCGCAGCATCTAATTCTGCCAGCGGCCAGCAGCCACAGGCAAAGCGATCACGAGCGGCACCTAAGAATCCGTTTCCTGATGACCACCTTCCTTTCCTTAAGGAAAAGGTTTCCAGCATGGGCACTAGTAGTTTGATTGCCCTCGTTGAAGCCCTACATCTTGATCTGAAGAACCATAGAGTCAAGAAGAATGCAATCGAGGCCAAACTCAGGGAAATTTGCGTCAAGGATCAACGACATATCTGGTCCGTGAAAGCGGACATCGAGGTATGTTAGGTCCCTCGTGGTTAAAGGGTGGAACTGACGTGGACACAAGGCACCTAGCCTAGAAGTGTCAGGGCCACCATAAGCGCAAAAAAGAGATAGCAAGGCAAATGAAAGGGGTTACGCATATGTATCTATTTGATTGATTCAGACCCGCGCATTACCCATGGTATTTCCTGCCAGACCCACGATAATTTATACATCGTCCTGCAGTCCTTAATTTTTATCATCGTAGTACATAAGACTAGGGTATACAAACACAATTAGACCCCGGCATTAGAAAAATAATCACGCCCCAGGATGTAACCACAATCATGACAAACAGAGTTTCCAGACCTGTTCAACGAGGACATCGTCCGGGATCCCGTTACCAAATTCCACCACATGAATGTCATGAGATGGACTCTCTGTCCAGGCAAAGGTTAATCCATCGCATAGAAAGACCATCTGATAAAAGGCCACTGACTGATTAGAACGCGATCGAGCTCCCCGTCGTCGTTTAAAATTGGCTCAATCCCGAGACCACGGTATACCTGTAAGCGCAGGCTAGTGGCCAAAATGCGTCAGTCAAAATTGATGGTCGCGCATGCAGAACAGACCGCCGCGTGGACGGCAAAACGCACGGTGTCCCATCAAGTTCGTGCTCTGCAGCTGGATCGCTCTCTTCCAATTGGCGAAGTTCCTCTTTGAGTCGCGTAAGCTGAGCCTCCTTACTCGCGACGGCGCTCTCTGCATCGTTCAACGCCTTGGCGAGGGATAATCGAGCGCCGTCAAGGTGGTTGAGGTTTTCTGCGTGGCCATCGGCGGAAGGCACGCTGGGAGGGCGCGTAGAGGACGTGCGGGCGGCATCGAGGACACGTGCGAGAGCTTAGGATGCTGACATGAGACCATATCGAAAAACGTGAATGTACAATAGAGAGGACCTTTTAAGTTTGCGTGGACCTTTTCGAGCTCTTTCCTTCGCCCGGTTGTCTCCTTGTCTATGCGGTCGTGGATGGCAGTGATTGTCCTGCAGTCATCCTCTGGCTCGACAAGATCGGTGATGCTGCGTATGTTCTCGCTGAAACACAGTAATCGTAAGTTTAGAGACACGGAGTAAGACAAAGACAGGAAATACGAACATAACCTCTCGAAGGGAGTCAAGAGCCATTTCTTCTCTCGCAGTACTGTAATTGAACAAACTGTTATCTCCACTCCACGTGACTAACGGGAGGGTCTGACGTCACGCGTTGCGCCTCATTCGGACACTCAAGACTGGCGATAGCCATGTGCGAATGTGATTGATAAGCGATGGACTTACAAAGGCTATCCACACCGCAAAGGGCCGCTCCTAGGGTGATGGGAATGTATTACATAATCCGCGCCCTATGCCCCAGAATGCGGAATACCAACGGATGGCAGCCCATTCGCTCAACCCTGTTCGTTCTCTCGTCCTCTCTTCCCCCAACCATCCTTATACTTCTCCCTTATCCAGGATCCTTCGCCAGTCATGGAGGTGAAAAAATCAATTTCCGTCTGAACCTCTCTGCGTACTCACTTCAACTCGACTTCACAGGCGCTGCTGGATTTCTCTAGAGAGTTTGACGTTTCTCTCATGGATAATGTTGTCACCACGCTGTATTCTGGCTCCGGTGGAAAGGAAGTTAGTGATCTCATTTCCCATCTTGTATCAACGTTGTGTCTGATTGCGTGCGCGGTTTGCCTTGCCTTTTTAGCAACAATTGGCACAGCAAGTCCTGACGCAATTCCAAGATCATCCAGAGGCATGGACACGAGTCCCAGACATCATGGAACGATCGTCGTTTCCCCAAACAAAAGTGTGCACTATATCCGTCTTAGTGCGAAATGAGGATGCGCCACTGACCTTCAATTGACCTCAGTTCATCGGTTTGCAGATCCTCGAGAAACTGGTCAACACGCGATGGAAAACACTCCCGGAGGCACAACGACAGGGTGCGTATAGCCTTCCCATACCTCGGCAATTTCAAATTCTGCCTAATCTAGGTGTCCGCAACTTCGTCATTGGGATCACCGTCAAGGTTGCTGCAGACGAGGCGACTATGCGCCGCGAGAAGACATATATCAATAAGCTCAACCTAGCATTGGTCCAAGTTTGTTAGCGTACTCCCTAACGTCGCGTCGCGCTCACCACCGCGTCTACAGATCTTGAAACAGGAGTGGCCACACAACTGGCCGACGTTCATCCCTGAGCTTGTTGAATCTTGCAAGACGAATCTCTCTCTCTGCGAAAACAACATGGTTATCCTCAGGTTATTATCAGAAGAAGTTTTTGACTACTCGGCCGAGCAATTAACGCAGACGAAGATCAAAAATTTGAAGAACCAGATGTGTGGCGAGTTCTCAGAAATATTCAAGCTTTGCGCAGAGATTCTGGAGGAGGCCACCAAGACTTCGTTGGTGAAAGCCACCCTCGAAACGTTGCTTCGCTTCCTGAACTGGATCCCGTTGGGCTACATCTTTGAGACCACGATCGTAGATGTTCTCATCCAACGCGTAAATATCTGTCTATGACTCCACAGTCCGCTGCTAACCAGTCTCCTTTGGACAGTTCCTCGAGGCTCCTGACTTCCGCAATATCACTCTGAAATGCCTCGCGGAAGTCGCAGCCCTCAATGTCGGTCCTGAGTATGATCCGAAATTTGTATCTTTGTTCGAGATGGTCATGACAGCCATCAACCGGATGGTACCTCCCAACACCAACATTGCCCAAGCCTACGCACACTCGAATGATGCTGGACAAGAATTTATTCTTAGTCTCGCGTTATTCCTCGGCAACTTCCTCCAGAGTCATCTAAAGACTGTCGAGAACGAGCGGACCCAGGATGTTCTACTGAACGCCCATTTATATATGGTGAAGATATCTCAGGTCGATGAGCGCGAGATATTCAAAATTTGCCTGGAGTACTGGCTGAAACTTGTTGCTGAACTCTACGACGAAATTCAGAGTTTACCAATTGGTGACAGTGGTCTCCTCATGGGTCTCAGCCTGGGTGGAACCAACGGCGCGCACAACATGCTCAACGGTGTATCGTTGCGGAAAAATATATATTCCGACGTACTTTCTAACTTGCGACTCGTCGTTATCGAGAAGATGGTCAAGCCTGAGGAGGTTCGGCTAGTTCTACGTTGCAGCACTGCTCGTTCGGCTCACCATGTCTACAGGTTTTGATCGTTGAGAACGACGAAGGCGAGATTGTTCGCGAATTCATGAAAGAGTCGGACACCATTGTACTCTACAAGTCGATGCGCGAGCTCTTAGTCTATCTGACACATTTGGACGTCGCCGACACCGAAAATATTCTCACCGAGAAGCTCGCAAAGCAAGTAGACGGCACAGAATGGTCATGGCAGAACTTGAATACCTTATGTTGGGCTATTGGATCTATTTCCTGGGGCGATGAGTACGTGAACTCACTTCGTCATACGTTTGGTTATTCCTGAGTCATCGTAGATGAGGAAACCGAGAAACGTTTCTTGGTGACGGTCATCAAGGATCTTCTCGGGCCTCTGTGAAATCAAACGCGGGAAAGACAACAAGGCCGTCGTTGCGTCTGATATCATGTACATTGTCGGGCAGTATCCGCGTTTCCTGAAGGCACACTGGAAGTTCCTCAAGACTGTCGTCAATAAGCTATTTGAGTTCATGCACGAGACACACGAAGGCGTACAAGATATGGCATGCGATACCTTCATTAAGATCGCGCAGAAGTGTCGGCGTCACTTTGTTATGCAACAGAGCCAGGAGCAGGATCCTTTTGTGGATGAAATTCTTAGGCTACTTCACAGGATCACAGTGGACCTCAGTCCACAACAAGTACACACGTTTTACGAAGCTGTGGGATACATGATTTCTGCACAACCAAACAAGCCCCAGCAAGAAAAACTAATCGCGAAGTTGATGGAACTTCCTAATGCTGCGGTGAGTCGCTTCCGTGGCCATGTATATAAATATTTACCACGGATGACCGTCAAACTAGTGGGAGTCGCTTATGGCACAGGCTGCAGCGAACAAGGACGTCCTCAGCAACTCCGATAACCTGCGCATATTGTCCAACGTTCTCAAAACGAATGTCGCAGCGTGCACCTCTATTGGCAGTTTCTTCCTCCCCCAGATTGGTCTCATTTACATGGATATGCTGGGCCTTTATCGCGCAGTCAGCGGTATTATCAGCGAGACTATCGCCAAAGACGGTTAGTCCTAGGGATTCCATTCCGCGTTTTACTGTTAACTTACCTTGTAATAGGACAAATTGCCACTAAGACACCGAAAATCCGACAACTGCGGACAGTCAAGAAAGAAATCCTCAAGCTAGTTGAGATTTACATTCGCAAGGCAGAGGACCTGGAGGCCGTCAACAACAGCATGATTCCACCACTGCTGGATGCAATTCTAGGGGACTATCACCGCAACGTGCCCGAGGCTCGTGACGCGGAAGTCTTGAATGTGATGTCGACAATCACTTCGCGGCTGGGTGTAAGTACTTACTCGTCCCTGGAGAGAACGATGATCTGATTTGTTCTAGAATCTGCTCACGCCACAAGTCCCTCCGATTCTTGAAGCAGTCTTTGAACCTACGCTTAACATGATCAACCAGGACTTTGCAGAATTCCCCGAGCATCGTGTCGGATTCTTCAAGCTTCTGCGAGCAATCAACCTGAATTGCTTCCCAGGTATGACAGTGCTAGTTTTACAAAGTCAACATTTTGCTCACCAATGCTAGCGTTACTCGGCCTTCTCCCGCAACAGTTTAAGCTGTTCATGGATAGCATTGTATGGGCGATCAAACATACAATGCGGGATATTGCCGAGACTGGTTTGAATCGTACGTGTTCGTACTCCTTTGACCTTCGTGCCCTATTTACCCTCGCGCCAGTGTCTTTGGAGATTATCAACAACTTCTCCTCTGCGGAAGCTCAAATAGCCAACCAGTTCTTCCAGCAGTACTATCTCAGCATACTACAGGACACCTTTTTCGTCTTGACCGACGCGGATCACAAGAGTGGCTTCAAATTGCAAAGCCTGCTTCTCGCTCGAATGGTTCAGTTGGTTGCAACCGACGCGATACATGCGCCTTTGTTTGACCCTGCCGTCGTCAATGATTCCAACATGACAAATGCGAAATTTGTCCGTGACTATACAGCCAACCTACTGAAGTCCGCGTTTCCACATGCAGCTAGGTATACAGATTTGTTTTTCTACTTGGTCTGGCCATTCTGACCTTTTGCTTCGGTTAGTTCCGACATTATGGTCTTCGTGCTGAACCTGGCAGAATATCACTCAGACGTCAATCGCTTCAAGCTGGCACTGCGTGATTTCCTCATTCAGCTGAAGGAGTTCTCGGACGACAATGCAGAACTGTTCGTGGATGAAAAAGAAGCTGAGGCGGCACGCAAAGCGCAACAGGAACGCGAAGCTGCACTAAGGATTCCCGGAATGCTCAAGCCGTCGCAACTAGAGGACAAAGACGAGGACATATGAACCTTTGAGGGAACTAGGTATCTCATGACATCTTACGATTTTTTATATTCCTGTTCTCGTTTCCATGAGACGGTCGTATCAACATCATAATCCATTTATCCCCTTCCCACCCCTCCCCGTTCACCCTCGTCCATTGTTTGCCACCTTGCTATATTCACGTCGCTATTTGCTCTTCTTTGCTCGCGCCTCATATATTGGATGTAACACTAAATGAAAGCTCTCGAGTACGGGGGCGAATGTGTACGTAGTGTGTACCGTCGGATGTAGCGACTCGGATAGAATTTTCTGTCTCAAATGACTGAACGCGAGCTAGTCACGTGAAATAAATCACGCGCGATTTGGCAAACGTCTCGCGAGACACGGCGTCAAGTATGTTGCAACATTGTCACCTCTGCGATGGTCAATACCGACCTAGAGGGAATTCGAAGATTTTAGCAGACCGCTGATATAACCGCCGTCAAGTCTTCTATTCAACGAGGCATCCGATCAGCCATTCTTTCCTCATGCTAGGAATATGGCGGAAGAAAGAGTCTATTGTGCACGTAAAATGGCGCGTCGCATCAATCTTATTTCGCGTAGTAAAGGAGAAGTGAAGCGCGTTCGCGTTTCATACTGTGGATGAAGTAGCAGAGATCATCTATAAGTCTTACACGCATGGCGAACCCCTATCTTCGAGCATCTTGATGGGCCATATTTCCCGACTCTACGGCTTCTCCACAAATGCAAGTGTATACGGTTTATTACAGCGCGGTGCTGACTAGCGCTATAGTAGCGCTGGCTGGTCACCCCCTTTGGCGCTTGTTCAATTGCAGATCCGTTCATCATCCCACTTGTTTCGCATAGACCGCCGCGCGATCCGCTTTCTCCTCGCGGGTGCGCACATGATGTGTCATGGCTCGACGCCTGCGGGCGGGTGGTTCCCGCTTGCAGATGCCGCCTTGCCTTCTGGCCCGCCCGTCACGTTCGATGCGGAGGGTAAGGAGTCCGCTGTCGGGATTGGGCTCACGAAGATTGGTACGGAAGAGATGAATAAGGTGAATAAGGGCGTTTGCTGTGGAGTCGATCACATATGTGGAGGACCGATGATTGGTGGTCGATGACCTATGGCGATTCAGAAGCTCGGGTAGTTGTAGTTGTGTGGGTCCGGTCCCCACTTCCTTCACGGCCTCGCAATGACACGCAGCAAGCAAATCCGCCGTTACAGGTAGACACTCGTTGGATCACATTCCCCGACGAAAAAATCAAAGCTGAATGAAGAAAAAACTTCTGTGTAGAGGCTAAACGTGCTAAACTTGTAAGTTGTTTGTGGGAAGAGCTTCTTCGAACGAAGACTGAGATAGAGGGTTGCCTGCTGTAGAAAGAGAGGTCTGCGTCTGTCAGTGCACGGGAGCAGGAAGTCAGAGTCAGAGTCAGGACGCAGGCCCAGGGTGACCTCGCTGTCCCGTTCTGCCTGCTGGCTCGAATCCCGGGGCGATGTCGCATTCAGCGCCCGGTAACATGCGCGCGCACGCTCATACAACCTGAGTACAGTCTTGTATGCCCATTTGGGCTAAATCAAAAATTTGTGCCAAGAGAGCAACATTTGATCTCGGAATTTCTGGTACTTTAATCTGCTATATATGAATGATGTGTGACCTGTAACCTGAAGGATGTAAGCTCAAGTCTTAGAGTCTAATCAACGTGGAAGGTGCACAAAAGTGAAATCTTATTGGCACTGTTTATAATAAATATGAGATCCTATAAAATGCTAAGTTCTAGTATAGGGATTAAACAGTATGGCAATGATGTATAAAAGCTTTCAGAGGGTATAAATCTCATGAAGAGTCGTCAACGGCTCGGGCACCAATCAGATAACCATTGTCCGTCTTTTTGGCTCGGTTGTTATTACGGATACGGAATGCTGTGTCAGCCATCAACGCGTCAACCCAGAAAAAAATTATCTTGATCATTCCACGCATATTCCGCCATCGGACCCATCCCTGGCATAGCCTGAGTCGCCGCCTGACGTGACATGTAACAAAATACCACGCGCGATCCTCGAGCCCAACATAGCCCTCAGGACAAATTTGTTCCAGAACCCTGGCGCCATTATACTCCCGTTTTTCCAGTGTTATGGGGCTGTGGCTCTTTTTTTTTTTACCGTTGTCCGGGTGTCAAACCAATTTTCGGGTTCTGGTTCCAGATCTCAGGCTATCAGTTGCGGTGGTTGAAAGAGAAAAATAAATCAGACGCTTATTGGCGGGTACGGGAGAGAGGGAAGGGGAAACCGCCATGGCCAAAGTCCAACATGAATGCTACAAAGTTTCTTCGTCACTGTAATAAGGGACTAATGGGACAACTGACATTCCAACACAAGATACCCACCGTGTACGTACAGTAATGGATAAATCGTAACATCGCCATTGACTCGGACATCAACTAGAACATGCGGCTGCATTGCGGCAAGTGCTAAGCTGCTGTGCTGCACGTTTTCAATTGTTTCAAACACAATTATGTCCGAGTCTTTGGCACAGTATATGAAATGCGTGAACACTGCCCGAACGAAGCCTCGAGGCAGTCCCTATATAAAGCGTGATAGCGAGGTTAATCGTGCCGCAGCTGTTGGAATTGAGCGCGGAACAGAGCGTCGGAGCGCTCATGTATCTCAAACACCCGACCACCCGGGTCGTCATAGTAGTAGTACAGGCACAGCACCCACTTTCGCGTATATAAGTAGTTACAATACGGATACGCTCCTCAGTTCTTGTGCTTACACTGCACGCTGAGGTGAGCCATACATAGTATTCCTAATACATATAGTTCTTGTGCTTACACTGCACGCTGAGGTTGATAACTGCATCCCTCGGAACTCAACCCAGCATTTTAGCTTACGACAGCAGCCTCTTGCACCCCCGCCCTACGAAATCCATTGTTTCCCGCCTTGTGACCCCTTCGTCCTTTCCGGTCGATCGCGGTCGCTGGTGTGAACAAAATGCGCCTCAGGTCCCTTGGGGACATCTTCAACAAGGATGTCCCCAGACATGAGATGCATGAGACCCGACAACCTCCCAGACATGCCACTGTTAATAATTCCCTTCCCTATTTCAAACATTTAGACCGTGCGCCAACCACAATGCTCCAATTGGTACCCAGGTCCCCCGGACCGTCCTGACTTTGATATGCCAGACGCCGTTTCTATTCCTTCAAATCGAAATTCAATCCCGATCTTGCGTCATCTGCCTCGCATGTTGATGATGCTCAGGAATCCCTCAGGGCTCTGCAGGAATCTGCGGATGCTTTATCGAATCACCATCTGAAGAGTGCCATTAGAGGCGTCTCAGCTCTATTGCAGATTGCAAAGGTAGAGCAATGTGTTGGCTTTCTACAAAGGTGTATATTTATTTTGTAGCGCGTGCCAGTGGAACAGTCAAAGGAAGCGCAAGCCTGGTCGCAGCGCTCACTCGAAGTACTGGAAACCTTGGCCGAAGCAGTCGGACGCGATCCGTTCAATATACCGCCTCTCATACTTGGGGAGATCCGTGACTTTGAAGAGTACGTCTCGGAAACAAATGTGGAGTCCATCGTTGGCATTTTTCTGACGTCACATCCCATCAGACTCTTGCTTGAGATCCGCACTGCTATGGAACCTCCCAGGACATCATTCGTAGCACGTCATGTCCGACCAAACCGCCACGGAAATGGCCTTAATGACTTTGATGGACGTCTGAGTGAACTACAACAGAAGTTCGAGGAGGCGTCTTCACAACGTTCTGGCTTTGACACCCTTTTGGTCACCACCGGAGCTTTAAGGATGCCCCCAGACCTATACTCCCATACACTCGAGTCAAACCCGTTCAGACGCCGTCTCCCTTTCTCCGGATGGAAATCCCGTCTGCGTCCCGTGGCTGATGTTGCTTCGACGACTCTGAAGGTTTTGGAGAAACCTGCGGGGTCTGTGCCTATTCTGCACGGAGCCGTTAGTGGTGTCTCGGCTCTAGTGGATACTGCCAAGGTAGAGTGATATCTCCTCCTTTGCTAGGAAGTGCTTTTCTAACCAATTACTTCATAATTCTGTAGCGTGTGAGGCAGTCGAAACAGAGAGCACAAGCCCTGTCACAGCACTCAGCAACCTTGGCCGAAGCCGTCGATCAGGACCAATCAAATATGCCGCCTCTGATGCTTGAAAGTGTGCAAAGTTATAGGGAGTGAGTCTTGGACGATTCGCCAAGTCCATCACTGGCGTTATCTGATATTCATTTCGTCAGCCAATTGTCGGAGGCCCGCGCTGCCATGGTGCCTATCACGGAGCGAGGTTGGATGTCACGTCTCTTTCGATTAAATCGAGATGAAGACATCCTTGATACTTCCAATCAACGTCTGAACGAGGCACAGCAACGCTTCATGGTTTGTCAACATATTTTGTTCTTGATTTCAGCTTCGCTGATATTGATTGGTATCCTCAAGGTTGGTATTGTCACTCAGATAAGAGGAGAGGTTTCACAGTTCCAGAAACATACCGTGGACAGCCTCGTATGTCCCCTCTCTTATGATCATTTTACCGACCCATTGATTTCAGCTGACAGAATACTCTGAATCATCGCCTTTTGGTTTCAATCGTCTTATTTTGATTCCCGGCTACAGCTCCAGCTACATTGTGCAAAGCGGTGGCTGTTCTACACGGATGATTAAAGACCTCCCTCTAGCGTGCGAGTGCTCAGTAATCACTGGTTTGTTCATTGAAGCATTGTCGACTGTGGTCCTTGTAGGGATTAAAAACAGATGCTTGAGAGTTCTTTTTTTCCCTTTTTTTGCTTGATCTCTATCCTCTCCCCTGATCTCTATCCTCCCCCTTGATCTCTATGCCCCCCCTTGAACTATATACTCTATGTTCTATTCCTGTTTGTGCTCACATGTATAGTTAGTCAGCGCTCACGCGCTACTACTTATACCATGCTAATTCAGCATGGCCATACCAGGGAAGGTCTGGTTATGGTCTTAAATCTCCGAGTCGACAAGCCTACTGGCAGTCCAACATGCGTTCTGCATTAACTCTTGAAACTCGAACGGCTCTGCAGCACGCATAACATTTTTGAGCTTTATCAGGGCAAACCACTTTAACACTTGCACTCTGCTCAATCACATGTGTACGAAGTCCAAGCTAATGGCACGAAAAAAGAAGAAATAAAGAAAGAAATATGATATATATGAAAATCATCCACGACCAAAAATCAAGTTACCAACTTACATCCATTTAGCACACCTGCGCACACGAAGGCATCACAATCACGTTTTCACACATTTATCCTCCGCCTTTGCATGCACCTTGAAGCTTGAACTCCCATTTCCACAAACATAGCAGGACCTTTACCAACTTTACAGGCGGAACTTCGACGTGTAAGGGGGGTTCCGGCCAGGGTTCGTAGAAACCACGCTAGAGAAGGGACGGCGGCCTCCCAACGCTGGCTCTCCAGAGGACGAATCACGTCTGGGTCCAGGTCCAGGAGCTGAAACCATTTCGGGTTCGCTAAGAGCGACCGAAATGCGATAGGGATCTATTAGGCGCAGGATCCGATTCCTATAGATGAGGTGCTGGTCGAGGGTGCCGGAAGCAGGTCATGGACCAGAAGAAGGGTATGACTGTAACGGAGGGCGAGGAGTCGAGGACTAACACCAGGAGACGTCTGCACCAGTCCTTGTTGGTACTATCCCTCAGAGGTCGGAGAACGTCCTTGTTCAGGGGTAGTAGAGGACCGAGTTATTTCTAATGTTCTCCACGATCCGATCCTACGTCCATCTCCTGGATCCAGGTTTGATCTGGGAAGAGGTCTGCCACCTTGGGGGGCCCCTGACTGCTATTGTGCTTGTGTTTTCGTCCGAACAAGGCTGTTCTCTGTGATCATATCGTGTTATTGACGAGAGACTGAGGAGTAGTCTGGGAGAGCGCTACCGAAAGGAGCAATTAGATGATTATACCATCGTATAGGCCCCATCTCAAAGCTTCATTCGGAACCACACAAGAACTACTTACTCAAAGCCACATCGGCCTCGATATCCCTCCGTCGACGCGCAAGTGAGTGGTACTGTACGCTCAACAATGTGTCAAACTGGAACATAAGCTGTACGAATTCATATGCGTGAGTTTGTGCCGTGCGGGAACAAAGTTGAATGAATTGGCACCTAGATGCTATGACCACTAAAATGGCCTGCCCAGGACGGCAGGGCCTCTGCGGCATCGGAGAAGTAAAGGAACGTGCGGCTGTCAAGCAGACTACCAAATTAGTGATAAAAAGTAGGCCGAAGGGAACATACGAACCAAACCACTCGGTGTTCGTGATGCAGCCGCTGAAACTTCTGCAGATATCTATCTGGGCGCCTCTGCAAGTAGGAGAGGTAAATCAAGTCTGAGTCTGGATCTAGGCCCAAGCGGTAACCTCGCTGTCCCATTCTGCCTGCTGGCTCGAATCCCGGGGCGATGTCGCCGTCAGCGCCATCAATGCCGGTGGTGACATGGTGACATGTGGCTGGCATTGAGTGCGGGGCCTTGGGGTTTCCGTCCGCCGCACCCAAGTACTCGCTTATAGCATTCATTAACCGATATCAGCAATCACATGCAGGCACGCTCGTCATACAGTAAGTTACACAGAGTACGGCTATGGCTACAATTAAATATTGTTTTGATGTACAACACATTCCTCCAAAAGGCTTCCATCGGATTTTTTTTGAAAGTCTCCATGTTATAAATGAGGATTCGGAGGAATGACTTGCGCGCCGTCTTGTTTTTCAATTTTCATGCTGAGGTACATATTGGCGACTGAACTATAGGGTCCCCTTGCACAAGAACAAGAACAATTCCAGCGATGGCAGAGACTCGGACAACGCGCCTCCGGAAGTAATCAGCGCTATCAGCGTCCATCGTATGTGCGCAAGCGCACGGAGCAAGATACAGGTCAATCGGGGGCTCCTTGAACCGCAACTACCATCATGGTGCGAGATTCCCACGGCATGATCCGTGGGCAAGGATGGACGGGGATGCGACAACAAGAGGCTTCTGCAATGTCAGTACCTCTGTCGCCCCGCCCACAGCCACCACTGGCCCCCCAAAGCGTTCTACCCGAACACTGAACGATACCAATCGTCACACACCAGAACCTACCCGCCACCGCGGCCACTCGTAAACACGACCTATATACCCCCCCCAGTACCTAGACTGTAACACCACTACAACCATAGCACATTAACCTAGTATTACCATATGCAAATACTGTCGAACACCACCGAACTCGATACCGCCCTACCGCCCCATCGCGCCCCTAGATGCAATGCCACTGACAAACCACGCGAGCATGAAAGGCAGCTGAGATAGAACTAATTTGACCCTGCCAGTGGAGCCCCAATCCCTTTGTCCTCTTTTATGCCTTCAAGCCAGAACCTCCCCCCCACTGACCCAACACCCACTTTACCGTAGACCCCCATGTCCGCCGCACCAGCTCAGAAAGAAAAACGTGGCCCCTTAGTGAAAAAAAAAAAAAAAGAACCGTGACCGTGACACTGCAGTGTGACAATAGACATGAATGACACTTGCACTGCTACGCATTGACACTAAACTAGCTAGCCTGACACGAGTGCGACAGCCTTACATGACGAACCCGCCCCACTGCACACCAACTCTCCCTGCCCATAAGGAAACAGGCCAGTCGCCTGGCCTGCCAAATCGCATTAGGGAGAGGTGATCAAAGAAACCAGAACAACTACTGTACAACACCACTGAACAACCACAACGAATATTACAGGAACAAAACATATAAGAACGCATACACACAATCAGAGAAATCCACACACGATGGATCAGAGCAATCAACGCACGACTCACTGTAGAGCGACATATCCCGGGAAGGCATTCCGCCTATCCCGATATATTATAGTATATACTCCCGCTGTCCCTCCTACATAATATGCATGTACCGCTGGGTGGAATATGATTCCCTTTCCTCCCTTCCCTCTCACTCTCATATCGAGGTCCGGCTCCACCCAAGACTCACTGAGGACAAAATCACCGTGACCAAAATAAAGAAAGATAAACGATCCCTCCAACAATCCCTCCATCAAGTCAGAGAGACCTGGGAACCTGCCCTCCAGCGAACTGCGATCTTACCCGATAACTGGGTCCACAATCGTGAGGTTTTAGTGGGTAGATGACCTAAACACCTTGCCCTCCGAAGGTGTTTTAATCGGAGTCCCACACTGTCCCCTAACCGGGGACGTGCGTAAACAGCATTTTTTTCCTCACTCGGCCTCCGGGCCGGTCTCAGCGTGCCAGATAGAGCTGACGCCTTCCCGTCTCCTGCTACTGGCAGTTATTCTTAGTTTATATTTTGTACGTAATACAGTGCGCGTCACTCAAAAGCGGCAACTCCCACGGTCAGAAAATAAAATTCTATCTGCCTCTTCCACAACAAAGCTTTCAAATTTCTAATACTGTAAAAGTATATTAGATGACCATTAGATAGAATCTATCTCAGTGAAATTTTGAAAAAGTGTGATCTGACTGGTTGTGACATCCGAAAAGTGAATTTGAAGCGGAGTTTGTCGGAGTTTCCTAATTGGGCAATCGGCATGTCGGCCTTTGTTATTGCCTAACGGCGTTAGGTTGTGCGTTGTTGTTGCACCATACAGTACTGTCCTTCACGATTTCAACGTAAATGCAGTTGAGCACTTACCTCAGATACCTAAGCATCATCACCTTCAACTGTCCCAGCCATCCATGACTCAAATATTCAAATCAAATGTCAATCTGTCATGTTCAAGTCACCCGTGCCTCTCCCTTGTGTGCCGTCCAACACTCTCGCTCTCGAAGAATATTTGTTTATCTGGAATTATCCCTTGGCTATTGCAAGGTTAGGCCAAGTATGACTGCACTATAAGGCTAGTGGTACGGTAATATCCTAGTGACATCTTAATGGTGTGTACTGTACATGTGGGTAAAGCGCCTGACACTTTCCGGCCAGGCCAGGACATGCCAGTGGGAAGTGGGAAGTGAGCCTGCCAGCCGCATGGTGATGAGCTGGGAAGCCGGTCTGTGGGGAACAAACACCCAAAACAAACTAAACTTGCTCCCAGGGTCAGCCGGTCAGCAGCAAGTCCTAGGGGGTGTGAAGCGCTGCCTGGTATCGCGCAGGTATCCGCGGAGGACCAAACTTTGCAAATGGGTCCGTATATATCCTATGGACTTGGGACTAGCTCTGCTAATGGCGCAGACGTGTGCGGTGGTCCTGAGAATGGCTGGACTGGTCCGGAAAGATGTGAAACGCGGCCTATCGTGCACATGCGTGCAGACTTCGCAACTTCGCAACCTTGGCTGCACTGGACCTCAGAAGGCTATCCTGAATTTGCTAAGGGCGCAGACGCGTGCAGCACCCTCAGGAAGGCAAAGAAGAGCGACACTGAGCCCTGAAGGGGACTCTGCACTGAGAGGGGAAAAGGGGGACTCCTATGATTCACTTTTTGTCTGTATGTAGTTACAGGGTCTATATACTAAGGCTGACAGTCCCGGGAACTGTAGTGAGGGAATGAAGGACTTGAAATACTACAAATGTCCAAGAGACAGTGTTTAGAACGTTTAGAACCAACTATTTTGCGGTCCCAAAAGTGAATAGTCACGTGACTTTTAGGTAGTTTCTGAAATTGCAGGTTTACGCTAGTTTGGCAAGGTTTCCTTCCAAATTTTCAATTTCGGGACTCAGAACCTAAAATTAGCGCCTCCAGAGAGGTGCTGCGTCTTAGTGTCTCACACTGTACTGAGAATAAAACGCTTTCCAAAAAAAAAAAAAAAAAAAAAAAAAAAGATACAGGTCAATCTAATCAATAAAAGATAATCAATACTTTGATTGAGACGAAGATCTCACTGGCCATAGATCGTGACGGTTCAAATGTTCAATATTCAATTGAAAAAAAAAGAATACTGTACAGAATATTTTCCGATAACGCGCCGAACGCACTCTTGACATCCGTGGAATTTTGTCGCAAGTTGCCGCTGCAGACCCACCTGACCATGGCCTGACAGGCTGACAGGCGACAACACGCGGGATCCTCGAGCCCAACATAGCCTCAGGCAAAATTTGTTCCATACCCCTGGCCTGGCACTATTATAATCGACCCCAGCCCCAGAAGAGGCTTTTCCTGTGGTGTGTGGGGCTATGGTTCTCTTTTTACCGCCGCCCGGGCGTCAAACCAATTTTCGGGTCTTGGTTCCAGGTCTCACGATCTCACTACTTACCAGATGCGGTGGTTGAAAAGAAAATCTGGGAAAAAAATACAACAGACACTGATTGGCGGGTAAGGGAGAAAGGGGAAGGGAAATCAATAAGTCCAACACGAATACTACAAAGTGGAATTTCAGTCCGCAACTCACAAGATACCCACCGTGTACGTAGTGGATAATGTTGGAGTACAGTGGAGTACTGCTCCAGACGGCCGGACTAGGCTTGACCTAGATCGGCAGATTGCTGACTGATGACATGATGACTGATATGACATAGTATTATATTACACGTATATATATGTATGCAGGGACAGAATATTATTACAGTCTCCGCGATATCTCTTACTCCCTGACGTCCATCATCTGAGCATATCGCTAGAGGTTATGGGCCCTGTGCCCTAACTTAATCACATAATAATATTCGACAACTCTTATCATATTATCTAATACACTCTCATACGAACTCCGTTACACAAAACCAAATCCCTTACAAAATCGATGACTTCCATCTCGGAGGTCATACCCGAGACCGAGGTAGAGCCCGCTACCTCCGTAGGCGTCGTTAACGATGCCGCCTCGCCTATCGAGGAGATCAGGCCGAATAAGTATTCTGGCCTAAGTACCTTGAGCGAGCCACTAGAAGAAAAGAATTGGGCCATCTGGTCCAAGCGAATAACTTCAGTTTTCAAAGTATGCCGCATATATGGTTATATAACCGGATCTGTCAAGAAGCCGAACGTATCGGTAGATCCAATAGGCGCCAAAAATTGGGCGTCCAATGATGAATATGCGAAGCATCTCGTTTTATCTAATCTTTCCTCCTCGCAGCTAAATCATATTGATCAGGAATTGAGCGCTGCGCTCGTCTGGGACTCTCTCGTGTCTTTGCATCAAGCAACGGGGCTCCGGACCGCGCTTACGTATATGCGCACTTTCTATCATATGACAGCTGACGAAGACGAAGACATCCCCGAATACATAAACAAAATGAGATCGCTCGTCGTACAAATTAACATCATGAAAGAAAAGTATTTTAAAATTACAGATGCCACATACGCTGGAGTCCTTGCTCAATCTTTACCAGAGTCATGGGACGCATATGTTGATAGTTTATTTAATTCAGATGGCACCCGATACGCGCTTAGCATCGTCCACTTTGAGCGTTCCCTCAAGGACGAATACTATAGACGCGTGGGACGTAAGGACGACAAGGCCTTACTAGGCGCCGAGCATGCCGCTCTCGCATATGCTAAAAAGAGGCCCTTACTAAATCGTCTTAGCACGCGGCAAGGTATGCTGTATTGCAATAATTGCAAGAAGCGTAACCATACGACAGATCAATGCCGACATCTCGGCAAGCCGCTTTGTGCTAATTGTGGGCGCTTTGGCCATATGACAGCCGCATGTTGGCACGACGGTAAAAAGAAGAGAGGACGTCCCGATAACACGAAATCTGGATATCCGATCGACAAAGACCGTCGCTCACCCAAAAAGAATCGTTTCAGACAAACGAACGCAGCCGAAGAACAACAAGAATCTGCGATGTGTATTCAAGATACGTGTACTGTAACTGACCATCTCGATCCCGATCCGAAACTTTCCGAAATCGTTTACAAAACTTCCTCGACCCTCGAGGAGAAAAAGCAGGGTATACCTGCGAATGAGCAAGCCTCCAAAATGGAGGATACGACTGTACTTCTTGAAAATCCCTCGAATATCGAGGATGAAGCCTTTGATTTTTACGAAGCCTCCAATGCGGAGGGCGATGTAAATTACTTTGACGAAGATTTGAATAACATGACCCGTCCCATGTATATTGATTGCCTTGCCGACACAGGCACGACTTCACATGTATTCAACGATCGTGAGCTTTTCACCGATTTCCGTCAGATCGAAAATATATTCGTCGGCGGTGTCGGGAATACGCGAACGCGCGCACATGGCAAAGGAACCATATGTATGCTAGCCCATTATAAAGGACATATGCGTCTAATAACATTGAGAGATGCGTTATATGTCCCGGAATGCAAACATAATTTAATTTCTCTCGGAAGATGGGAAGACACCGGAAGATCATACCAAGCCCAAAACGGCATTTTGAGACTGTTCACCTCCGATGGCACGCCGGTCATTCAGGGGGAGCGTTCGCGTAACAATCTATATTGGTTGCGCTTTCGGAAACATTGTTCTCAGAATACATCTCCTACTGAATATGCCTTTAAAACTAAAGAATCTTGGGAGACATGGCATCGCCGCTTCGGACATATTAGCTATTCTGGTCTACAGAATCTCCGCGACAAACAACTTGTCAACGGATTCACACCGGATCCTACCTCTCCGAAAGTTGATTGTATTCCATGTACGCAATCTAAGATGACACATACTCCGTTCCCGTCCACTGCTATACATACCGCCGCCGTCGGTAACGTAACACACATTGATCTTTGGGGAAAATACAGTGTACATTCACTGAATCATAACCAATATTATATACTCTTCGTAGATGATTATTCGCGCCAAGTTACTGTTAACTTTCTTAAAACAAAGACGCAGGCAATACAAAAAGTGCGCGATTACATCACATATCTAACTGTACGAAATTATATTCCCCAAGCTATCCGAGTCGATCGTGGCACGGAATTCATAAACGAAGAACTAAAAACATGGTGCATTCAACGGGGTATAGCAATACAAATGACCACTCCGTATTCACCTTCCCAAAACGGCGTGGCCGAGCGGATGAACCGCACTCTCGTAGAATTAGCGCGCGCAATGTTAAACGCACGCCAACTTCCCGAATTTCTATGGGAACATGCGGTAGCACATGCCGCATATCTACGTAATAGATCGTTCTCGCGTGCCGTGCCAGATTCTACCCCGTATCAACGGTTTAATAACAATAAACCGGACGTATCACATCTGCGGGAATTTGGATGTCCCGTTTGGATCCTCACCAATGGTCCAAATGTTCCCCGGAAGATGTTACCTAAATCAAAAGAAAGAACATTCGTAGGTTTCGATGATGGAGCGCGCGCCGTCTTATATTATAGTAAAGAGACGCGCAAAGTCCTAACATCTAGAAACTATCATTTCACAAAGTCAGATAACGTACAAGCTACTGTACCTCAACAGTGTGACCCGCATTTTTCCCCGCGTGCAAAAGAGACACAGCCAAGAATACATACGGATGTGCCTGAATCAAATACGCGAGATAACGAAACATCACGATCTAAAAAGAGATCGGCTGATGAAGATATAGACGACACTCAACGAAAGACGAGGGGTGTACGAATCGACTATAAACATCTGAACGATCCATTTTCGGACAGTGAAGAGGACGAGAACATAATGTTTACTGCCCAAGGAATGATATCAGATGAAACATATCTAGCCGCTACTACCGACAGCCCGTTCAATCTCAAAGAAGCGAAGGACTCAACCGATTGGCTAGAATGGGAGAACGCGATCCGAGCAGAGCTTGAACAGCTCCAGGTAATGCGTACCTGGACGCTTGTCGAGAAGCCCCAGACGCGATCCCCATCGCCAACAAATGGGTATTCGTTAAGAAAACAAACAATACGGGAATGATTGTGAAGTATAAAGCAAGACTTGTTGTCAAAGGGTGTTCTCAACGCCCCGGATTTGATTACAATGAAACTTATTCACCCGTAGTAAGAATTGAAACACTACGGAGGATTTTATCAATCGTCCCGCAGATGGATCTACGTGTCCAACAAATGGACGTAAAAGGAGCATATCTAAACGGGACGCTAAAAGAAACTGTATACATGCGTCAACCGGACGGATATAGCGATGGTACTAACAGGATTTGCAAATTAAATAAAACTCTATACGGACTAAAACAATCCGGACGCGAATGGAATAATGAACTAGACACCGGACTCAAAAATATTGGATTCTCGTGATTAATTTCTGATCCTTGTGCTTATATTAGAAGACAAGGATCTCACTTTCAAATTATTACTGCATGGGTTGATGACCTATTACTATTCTCCACAACCAATGACAAAATGTGTCTATTAAAAAGACAACTAAGTCACCGTTGGGAGATGACAGACATAGGGGAACCGACTAAAATAATCGGTATACAGATCGCGCGAACCAAAGACTCCGTATCAATCACACAAAAGCAATATATTGAGACGATCCTACGTAAAGAAGGTATGGAACGAGCTAACCCCGTTGCCACACCAATGGATCCGGGTCGTCCTCCGCTTCCGAATCCAGATCCCGGAGAGGACAATAGAAGCAATCCATATGCGCAACTCCTCGGCAAATTGCAATACCTCGCAAATGCTACCCATCCCGATATTGCATTCACGGTTAATAGATTAGCTTCATACACTAATAACCCGAGCATGCAGCATTATTCAATGCTAAAACGCGTGCTACGCTACCTAGCTGGAACAAGAGATTACGGTATAACTTACCGAAAACATTTACGCCCGTCCATACCATTACTTGGTTTTGCGGACGCCGCGTTTCTGAATCAAGAAGCAAGTAAATCGACAACTGGTATCGTTTTCTTATCAGCCGGAGGTGCAATCCTTTGGAGATCCAAGAAACAATCATTATCAGCACAATCGTCTACCGAAGCGGAATACATCGCATATGCTACCGCAGGTAACGAGGCGTGCTGGCTAAGAAATATATATAAAGAACTTGGTTTTCTTCAGGATGCTCCTACTCCGATAAGATGCGATAATGTCGGTGCAATTGCCATAAGTAATAACCCGTATATCTCAAAAGGATCAAGGCATATTGATTTAAAATGGCACACGATCAGGCAACACATCGCGCGCAAGATTGTTATACCAGAATCATGTTCAGACGCAGAACAAACCGCTGATGTACTCACGAAACAATTACCCCGCCCTAAACACAGAAAACACACTACAGAACTGGGCCTAGCGCCCGTCTGAGGGGAGTGTTGGAGTACAGTGGAGTACTGCTCCAGACGGCCGGACTAGGCTTGACCTAGATCGGCAGATTGCTGACTGATGACATGATGACTGATATGACATAGTATTATATTACACGTATATATATGTATGCAGGGACAGAATATTATTACAGTCTCCGCGATATCTCTTACTCCCTGACGTCCATCATCTGAGCATATCGCTAGAGATAACCCATTGCCTCGATATTCAATATTCAATCCCTCCACTAGCAGTTAACTATCAATATAAGTAAATCATAACATCGCCGTTGACTCGGACATCAACTCGAACATGCGGCAAGTGCTAAGCGCTAAGCTGCTGTACCGCACGTTTTCAATTGTTCGTTTTCAATTTCAAACACTTTTAGCACAGCACGAAATGCGAGGACTGCCTGACCGATGCCTTGAGGCAGTCCCTATATAAAGCGTGATAGCGAGGTTTAATCGTGCTGCAGCTCCTTGCATCCCCAATATCACCCTCCCGACAACCGGCCCGCCCTATAACCATCCGAAATCCATTGTTTCCACCTCGCGACCCCTTCGTCCTTTCCCGTTGATCGCAACCGCTGGCGTGAACGGGGAGGGGCCCCCGGGAATATGCGCGTGCCAGTGCTCATACCCTCGATTCTGCTGCTTGGTAAACACGGCCATGGGGGATCGACGCAGAAGCAAACATTTGCGTCATCTGCCTCGCGTGTTGATGATGCTCCGGAATCCCTCAGGGCTCTGCAGGAATCTGCGGATGCTTTACCGAATCCCCGTCTGAAGAGTGTCATTAGCGGCGTCTCAGCTCTATGGGAGATTGCAAAGGTAGAGCAGTTTGCTGGCTTTCTACAAAGGTGTACGTTTACCAAATTTTGTAGCGCGTGCCAGAGGAACAGTCAAAGAAGGAAGCGCAAGCCTGGTCGGAGCGCTCACTCAAAGTACTAGAAACCTTGGCTGAAGCAGTCGGACACGATCCGTTCAATATACCGCCTCTCATACTTGAGGATATCCGTAGCTTTGAAAAGTACGTCTTGGAAACAAATGTGAAGACCATCGTTGGCTGACGTTACATCCCATCAGACTCTTGCATGGGATCCGTACTGCTATGGAACCTTCCAGGCCATCACGTCGTTTCCGATTGAACCGCCCTGGAAATGGCTTTAATGACTTTGATGGACGTATGAGTAAACTACAACAGAAGTTCAAGGAGGCGTCTTCACAACGTTCTGGCTTCAGACGCCGTTCCCTTCTTTCCCGATGGAAATCCCGTCTACATCCCGTGTCATCAACCTCTGCTGATGTTGCTTCGACGACTCTGAAGGTTTTGGAGAAACCTGCGGGTTCTGTGCCTATTCTGAGCGGAGCCGTTAATGGTGTCTCGGCTCTATTGGATACTGCAAAGGTAGAGCGGTGTCTCCTCCTTTGCTAGGAGGTGCTTTTCTAACCGATTGTTCCATAACTCTGTAGCGTGTGAAGCAGTCGAAAAAGAGAGCACAAGCCCTGTCACAGCACTCAGCAGCCTTGACCAAAGCGGTCGATCAGGACCAATCAAATATGCCGCCTCTGATGCTTGAAAGTGTGCAAAGTTATAGGGAGTGAGTCTTGGACCATTCACCAAGTCCATCACTGGCATTATCTCATGTTACATTTTGTCAGCCAATTGTCGGAGGCCCGTGCTGCCATGGTGCCTATCACGGAGCGAAGTTGGATATCACGTCTCCTTCGATTAAATCGAAATGAAGATATCCTTGATACCTCCAATCAACGTCTGAACGAGGCACAGCAACGCTTCATGGTTTGTCAACAGTATTTTGATTTTAGCTTCACTGATAATAATTGGTATCCTCAAGGTTGGTACTGTCACTCAGATAAGAGGAGAGGTATCACAATTCCAGAAACATACCGCGGACAGCCTCGTATGCCCCCTCTCTTGTGATCATTTTACCGGCGCATTGATTTCAGCTGACAGAATACCCTAAATCGTCGTGTTTTGCTTTCAATCGTCTTATTTTGATTCCCGGCTACAGCTTCGGCTTTACATTGCGTAAAGTGGTGACTGTTGATTCAATAATCGCTCTCCATACCCATTACGGGCATTACCCCTCCGGGAGCCGCCCGCCCGCCCACCCCCAATTGCGAAGCAATGATACCCCCGATTTGCGAATCAACTATACCTAGTTGTGGTCCTTGTGGGGATTAAAAAACAGACGGTTGAAATTTCTTGTTTTCTTACAGCGCTATTCATCATCTGAATCTCATGTGTTACTACACTGTAATAGAAGTTATGTGTCACTGTTTGGCTGTTATTTGTCACTGCTTGGCTGCAACTGAAGTCGCTACGCTTACTACTATGGTGCCCCGCGGAGTTAAGAATGCACCTAGTAGTTGAAAATGATTTATTTTGATCCGAATTGCAGCATTTCTGCTCCGGAGTTCTACGGGATATATTCTAATATGTCTCTAGTATGCGTATGAAAATTGGCTAAGGTGTGGTGTCTCAGGAATGCACTGCGCGATGGTTACCGAGAACGAGAATTACTGATTTCTGTCAAAAATGGACACTGTAGGTCTGAAACTGCACCAAATCTCTCCGAAAAAAATTTGTAGAGCTCTTAATATACATGCTATTGTATTCCAATACTATGTTCATTTCTGTGAGGTGTTATGCTCATGGAGTGGACAAGATATCTTTGAGCGTGACAAAGACACATCAAAGTTCAAGTGCCGCTCGGCCCGCTCGGCCCACTCCAATAATCCTTCCGGGCGAATTGAGGCTCATTTGTCCGAAGCGTCTCGTTTGAATTGGCAACGCTTTTTGCCGTTGTCGGGTTTCAAAATATTCGTGACATTTCGTGACAAAGACAGCCAACACATTCCTTCGTCTATTGCATGAGCACGATACCTCAAAGCAACGAATGCAACATGGGAGCACAATAGTATATGTGTTATAAACCATACAGAATTTTTTCGGAGAGATTTGATGCAGTTTCGGACCTACAGAGTCCATTTTTGACAGAAATCAGTGATTCTCGTCCTCGGTAACCATCGCGCAATGCATTCCTGAGACACCACACCTTAGCCAATTTACATGTGCATATTAGAGACATATTAGAATATATCCGTAGAACTCCGGAGTGGAAATGCTGCGATTCAGATCAAAACAAATCATTTTCAACTACTAGGTGCATTCTTAACTCCGCGGGGCACCATAGTATCGTGCAAATTTTGCGAAATCACCCTCGGACTTGGCCACAACACAACTTTGAGCCACCGGCTGTTTCGGACACTTAGAATAGACTATAACCCTTGATCCTATCAACTTATTTTGAGAGATGTGTCCTGTGGTCGCTGTCCGAGACACCCGGGTCGATAAACCAGAGTTGTTGTCACAACCTGTCACCATGGAAACTCAAGCTCTGACCGGCATCACAGTCGGCCAAAACTATGCTACAAAGAATCTGTCGTAAGGGCAAACGATGCCGTGTATCGCAGTGAGTTCTTGAGCAACCTGGGTGACATTAGGATTTGATTGTGATTGGAGAATGGATACACTTCAAGGATGACATTCTTAACCTTCAGATCATGAGCAGGGAGCTTAAGATGTTTTAACATTGGTAAGGAACGATGAGAAGGTGAATAAGGGCGTTTCTGTGGAGTCGGTCACATATGTGGGGGATGATCGATGGACGATGATCGATGATCAATAGATCTATGGGCGATTCAGAAGCTCGGGTAGTTGTGGGGGTCCCCACGTCGGATTCCTTCACGCAGCAAGCAGAGCACGTACAGGTAGACGCTCGTTGGATCACTCTCCTCGACGAAAAATCAAACTGAATTAAAGAAAAAACTTCTGTGTAGAGGCTAAACTGTAGATTGTTTATGAGACAGAACTTCTTCGAAACGAAGACTGATGTCGAGGGTTACCTACTGCAGAAGATGAGCATGAGGTCTGCGTCTGCCAGTGCACGAGACTCGGAAGTCTGAGTATAGACTTAGGCCCCAGCGGTGACCGGTGACCTCTGCCAATCCCAACCCAATGCCGCAGGAGGGTCTGCTGATGAGCCTACAGGGCCTCGCTGTCCCGTTCTGCCTGCTGGCTCGAATCCTGGGGCGATGTGACTGGCATTGAGTGCGGGTGTGGGTGGGTGCCACTGTCCGTCTGCGCTTGTAGGGACACGTATGGGGGGCAGCCTCGCTCGTCGCCAACTTTGGTACTACAGAAACGTCCAAATCGAAAGTTATCTGAGCAGTTGACAGTTGATTGCCAGTTGTGAAGTGACGTGGGTCAAGTCCATGGGTGGGGCTATAGAAAATCGCATTGGTCTTGTAGCCTTCGATCGCAAGACCGGCTCTTTCGGGCCAGGCCAGGCAGTCAGCGTAGCGTGAGACAAGGCGGGTGCGTAGCAGGCGGTAGGAAGGGTCCCATGCGAGAATGTTACTGTCGTCCACATACATGTAGAGACGGCTGTCGGACCATCGGTTGGCCTGCTGTAATAGTGGGAATGTGTAGATGCTTGAGAGAATGGGGAAGATTGGGGAGCCTTGTGGTGCGCCTAGTGGCACTGCGACGTCGATTGAGTAGGGGTCGGAAGTGAATCCATTGAATCTCAGTTAGACACGAGGCAGTCTGCAAGGAATGATGTGAGCTATCAGCAGATATTTTCGGCAAACCCTACTTGGAAAGTGTGGACCAGTCTTTCACGGTCGAGCCGCAGCAGCTTCCCTTTGCGTGGGTTGTAGTGATGTCGTGTGTGAGTGCTAGGCCTGCGTGAACTCTCGAGGAGTGTGGGTAGGGTGCCGAACAGGTTGGTGGGGACCAAGTTGGTGGGAACGATGTTGCGCAGGATCCTTTATGTTACAACCTTTCTAGTGGCTAGACATTTGAAGAGGGCGATTGGTCTGTAGCTTTTCAGGAGGGAGTAATCTTGCCGGCGCCTGGCTTGGATACGACCGCTATTGTGAGGGGTAGGGGTAGGCATAAGCGCATAAGCAGAGGGGACGAATCATCATTTCGAGACAGACGAGAATCCACGCAATTTGCAAAAGACACCTGCAGAAGCAAGTGGATTCGATCGTTCAGGCCGTTCAGGCACAAACATAACATACTTCCGATCTTCCGGCACTCCTACCACATTCTGTGCTGTGCAAAAATTAATCCAGACCCCTGACACCACTGTACTCGACCAGGGTTTCCCGTGGGCCACTGGTGGGCCACTGGTGGGGCTGCGGTGCGCAGTAACACCGGTATGCAGTACGTATACTTCTGCAGTCCTGTGTCTTTTCCTTTTACCGCCGTCCAGGCGTTTTGGTTCCGGATCGGACTACTTGCGGTGTTTGAAAAGAAAACAGATGGAGAGGGAAACTCTGACGGTAAACCGCTAATGTCCAACCTGAATACAAGGTTCTTTCCTCACTATAATGTGGGAATTTCAGTCCGCAACTGACCACAAGAGATCTCTCACCGTGTACGTAGCGTATTGGACAACCCATCGCCTCGATATTCAATCGCACTATTAGCAGTTAACAATCATAACATCGCCATTGACTCGGACCTCAATGGCCTCAACTCGAACATCCTGTGCGACAACCGCTGTGCTGAATACTTTCATCATTTTAAACACAGGTTTTTGGCACACGCACGAAATGCGTGGACACTGCCCGACCGAGGCCTCGAGGCAGTATATAAAGCGAAGTTAATCAGGCCGCAGCCCTTGCATCCCCAATATCACCCTCCCGACAACCTGCTTACCCTATAACCATCTGAAATTTATTATTTCCCGCCTCGTAACGCCTTCGTCCTTTCCCGTAGATCGCGACCGGCGTGAACGAATGCGCCTCGGGTTCCTGCGTAGGGACATCCTCAACAAGGATATGCCTGGACAGGAGCCCGGACGACCTTTCGGACGCGCCATTGTTAAAAAATCCTCACTCTCATACATAACCAATCTGTCCCCATCTTTGAATCGCTTGCCCCATGATAGGTTTGATGGCGATACCCGAATAGGGCATGCGGGATCGATGCAGAAGCAAACATTTGGAATGTGCGTCAACCGCAATACTACCCAGGTCCCCCGCCGGACCGTCCTGACTTTGATCTACCCAGACGTCGTTTCCATTCTTTCAGATCGAAATTCAATCCCGATCTTGCGTCATCTGCCTCGCATGTTGACGATTCTCAGGAATCCCTCAGGGCTCTGCAGGAATCTGCCGATGCTTTACCGAATCCCCATCTGAAGAGTGCCATTAGCGGCGTCTCGGCTCTATGGCAGACTGCAAAGGTAGAGCAATGTGTTGGCTTTCTACAAAGACGTATGTTTACCAAAATTTTTAGCATGTGGAACAGTCGAAGAAGGAAGCGCAAGCCTTGTCAGAGCACTCACTCAATGTACTAGAATCCTTGGCTGAAGCAGTCGGACACGATCCGTTCAATATACCACCTCTCATGCTTAGGGACATCCGTAGCTTTGAAGAGTATGTCTCGGAAACACTTGGAGTCTATCGTTGGCATTTATCTGATGTTACATTTCATCAGACTCTTGCTTGAGATCCGCTTTGCTATGGAACTACCCATGGAGCAAGTTCGGACATCATGTCCTTCCCGATCAAACGGCCTTGGAAATGGGTTTGATGACTTTGATAAACGTCTGAGTGAACTACAACAGAAGTTTGAGGTGGCGGGTTCACAACGTTCTGGCTTTGACACCCCTCTCGTCTCCGAGTCCACCAGAGCTTTAAGTTCTCCCACAGACCCATACTCCCGTACACTCGAGTCAAAGCCATCCAGACGCCGTTTCCCTTTCTCCGCATGGAAATCCCGTCTTTATCCCGTTTCATCAACCGGTGCTGATGTTGCTTCGACGACTCTGAAAGTTTTGGAGAAACCTGCCGGTTCTGTGCCTATTCTGCACGGAGCCGTTGGTGGCATCTCGGCTCTATGGGATACTGCCAAGGTAGAGCCATATATCCTCCTTTGCCAGGAACTACTTCTTTAACCAATTGTTCCATAACTCTGTAGCGTGTGAAACAGTCGAAACAGAGAGCACAAGGCTTGTCACAGCATGCAGCAGCCTTGGCCGAAGCCGTCGATCACGACCAATCTAATATGCCGCCTCTGACGCCTGAAAGTGTGCTTAAGGAGTGAGTCTTGGGCCATTTGCCAAGTTCATCACTGGTATATCTGATATTTTGTCGTCAGCCAATTGTCGGAGGTTCGCGCTGCCATGGTGCCCATCACGGAACGAGGTTGGATATCACGTCTCTCTCATTTAAATCGAAATGAAGACACCCTTGATACCTTCAATCAACGTCTGAATGAGGCGCAGCAACGCTTCATGGTTTGTGAACAGTATTTTGTTATTGATTCCAGCTTCGCTGATAATGACTGGTATCCTTAAGGTTGGTATTGTCACTCAGATATCAGAGTTCCAACGGCATACTGCCGATAGCCTCGTATGCCCCCTCTCTTATGACAATTGTACCGACCCATTCATTTCGGCTGACAGAATACCCTAAACCATCGCCTTACTCTTTCAATCGTCTTATTTTGAACCCCGGCTACAGTCCGGCTTCATTGTGCAAAGGCGTGGCTGTCCTACACGGATGATTCGAGACCTCCCTCTGGCATCCGAGTACACAGCAATCACAAGTTTGCACATTGGAGAATTGTCGACTGTGGTCCTTATGGGGGATCAAAAAGTAGATGTTTGAAAGTTCTTATTTCTTCAGTTATGAATTGATTCTGTTCTGACCGCATTTGATGCGAGTCCGGACTATTAGTTCCTAGCGCCATTATCAGGGATGGTCTGTCTATGGTTTTCTACATATATCAAATGAAAAGTCAACGGCTTTTGTCAAAATACTGACTTATTTATTCTGAGCGCCTTACGGGACGGTCTTCCATCTCCAAGTCTTCAATCTGCCAAATCAGTCGTAATGTAAGGAAAAGTGGCAATCACGGTTGAAGCTTCGCAGTATCGAGCCAAATAACTGTCGCATTTCCTTTAGCTCGACAAGTCCTACTACTGGCAGTTCGACATGCATTCTGCATATAACTCTTGACCAGCTTCTGCAGCAGGCCGAACGGCATTTTTGAACTTTATCAGGGCAAACCCCCTGCATTCCTCCTTGCAGCCCAATCATATGTGCAAAGATCCAAGCTTATGACAGGAACGGAGAAAAATTAAAGCAATGTTATATATGAAAATAATCACGAACAAAAATCAAGCTACCAACAATATTACTATAATCATTTAGCACGCGCGCGCACCCTAAGGCCTGAGGTATCACGATCGCGTTTTCACACACATTCCCTATCCTCCGCCTTTGCACCTTGAATTCCCATTTCCGCAAACATAGTAGGTCCTTTACCACTTTTGCAGGCGGAACTTCGATATGTAACTTCCGGGGCGAATTACGTCCGGTTCCAAGGCCAGGAGCTGAGCCTGATTCAGGTTCGCTAAGAGCGACTGAAGTGTTGTTGGAGAGCTCTATTAGGTGCAGGACCAGATTCCTATGAATGAGGTGCCGGTCGAGGTGTTACGCCAGAAGCAGGTTCCGGACCAGAAGAAGGGTATAACGTGAGGAGTCGAGAACAAGCACCAGGACTCGGAGACGTCCGTATAGGTCCTTGTTGATAATATCAGTCTGCCACCTTGGGACACTGACCTGCCACTGTTGAACGCTGAGCCTACATTCGTGTCTGAACTAGATTGTTTTCTGTGACCATATCATGCTCTTGACGAGAAGAGACTGAGTGGTCTAGGAGAGGATTGCTAGCGCCGAGCTCTCGATATCGATGCCTATAGCCCAATCTCTATTCCATTCTGTGAAACACGCAACTTATGCATCAGGCTACCAGGTCCTCGTACGCCCTCCCATTCAGGAGTCTTGCTCCTTGTATGCATTTACATAGGTCCACGGTGCACGCCAGTCGCTACTGGGCTCGATGGGACAGATGGGAGTGTCTGTATCGTTTGTGCCGAAGCGATTTGAGCTGCGTTCCAGATATAACTGCATGGAATGTAGTTTGTTTCAGTACGCAAATCCGTCAGCGACCAGAAAGGTGAGACACGCAACTTGTATTCAAAATCACCGATTGCAAAGAGGCATGTGTCGCGTTCGCGGCATTGTCCGGAGGACCATCTGTTCAGAACATCAGTCAGTTTTTGCAAATAGCCTTCTGCGCTAGGTACATGTATCTTGTGAGTCCGCATTCCGGTTGTAGGGGCTCGAGGGAATCTTGCCATCGGCCTTCGAGGAAGTACCCTGGCTTCTCATACAGGTGGCAGGAAGTACCCCATGCGAGAATGCTACCGTCGTCCACATACACGTAGAGATGGCTGTCGGACCACAGGTCGAATGTGTAGATGCTTGAGAGAATGGGGGAGATTGGGGACCCTTGTGGTGCGCCCACTGCGATGTTGAATTGGGTCGGAGGTGTTTGAAGCATAGTAGGGGTCACGCGCAGAGTCACTACACCTTCTGTGCTCGCAACGGCCTCGCAGCTACGCTATTTGGTGGCGTTGTTATCATTAACTAACCTGTTTTGATGCGACACAGGTGACCGAACAGACCCTAGATAAAGCGAGGTTAATTGCCTCACCCTTACCATGCACTCCACCGTCGCCCCTTGCATCCGGGGATGCAATATCACCCTCCCGACAACCTGCCCACCCAATAACCATCCAAAACTCATTCTCGCGATCCCTTCGTCCCTTCCCGTCGATCACGGCTGCTCAGAATGCGGTTCGGGTTCCTGCTTAGGGACATCCTGAACAAGGATGTGCCCAGACAGGAGCCCCGACGACCTTTTGGACGCGCCATTGTTAAAAAATCCTCACTCTCATACGTTAGCAATCTGTCCCCAACTTCCAATCGCTTGCCCCACTGTCATGATAGGTTTGATGGCGATACCGGAATAGGGCATGCGGGATCGGCGCAGACCCAAACATTTGGATCGTGCGCCAACTGCAATACTTCCAAATTGGTACCCAGGTCCCCTGGACCATCCTGACTTTGATCTAACCAGATCCCGTTTCCATTCCGATCTTACATCATCTGCCTCGCATGTTGATGATGCTCAGGAATCCCTTAGGGCTCTGCAGGAATCTGCAGATGCGTTTCCAAATCCCTATCTGAAGAGTGCCGTTAGCGGCGTCTTAGCTCTATGGCAGATTGCAAAGGTAGAGCAATGTGTTGGCTTTCTACAAAGATGTATGTTTTTACAAAATTTTGTAGCGCGTGGAACAGCCTGAGTCGAAGAAGGAAGCGCAAGCCTGGTCGGAGCGCTCACTCAAAGTACTAGAATCCTTGGCTGAAGCAGTCGGATATGATCCGTTCCATATACCACCTCTGATACTTGGGGACATCCGTAGCTTTGAAGAGTACGTCTCGGATTCGCTTGAGTCCATCGTTGGCATTTATCTGATGTTACATTTCATCAGACTCTTGCTTGAGATTCGCGCTGCTATGGAATTCCCCATGGAGCAGCGTCCTTTCCGATCAAACCGGCATGGAAATGGCTTTAATGACTTTGAAAAACGTCTGCGTGAACTACAACAGAAGTTCGAAGAGGCATGTTCACGACGTTCTGGCTTTGAGACCCTTTCGTCTCCGAGTCCACTAGAGCTATAAGGGTTCCCCAGACCCATACACCCATACACTTGAGTCGAAACCATCCAGATGCCGTTTCCCTTTCTCCGGATGGAAATCCCAGCTTGATCCCGTTTCATCAACCTGTGGTGATGTTGCTTCGACGACTCTGAAAGTTCTGGAGAAGCCAGCGACGTCTGCTGTGCCTATTCTTAGCGGAGCGGTTAGTGGCATCTCGGCTCTATTGGATACTGCCAAGGTAGAGCCATATTTCCTCCTTTGCTAGGAAGTTCTTTTTAACCAATTACTCTATAACTCTGTAGCGCGTGAAGCAGTCGAAAAAGAGAGCGCAAGGCTTGTCACAACACTCAGCAGCCTTGGCCGAAGCAATTGATCATGACCAATCAAATATGCCGCCTCTGATGCTTGAAACTGTGCTTAATTATAGGGAGTGAGTCTTGGACCATTCACCAAGTCTATCACTGATGTCACATTTTGTTAGCCAATTGTCGGAGGCGAGTGCTGCCGTGGTGCCTATCACGGAGCGAGGCTGGATATCACGTCTCTTTCGATTAAATCGAAATGAAGACATCCTTGATACCTCCAATCAACGTCTGAACGAGGCGCAGCAACGCTTCATTGTTTGTGGACAATATTTTGTTATTGATTTCAGCTTCGCTGATAATGATTGGTATCCTCAAGGTTGGTATTATCACTCAGATAAGAGGAGAGGTATCACAGTTCCAGAAGCATACCGCCGACAGCCTCGTATGTCCCCTCTCTTACGACCATTTTACCAAGCCATTGATTTCAGCTGACAGAATACTCTAAATCATCGTCTTTTGCTTTCAATCGTCTTATTTTGATTCCCGGCTACAGCTCTGGCTTCACATTGTGCAAACTACAAAGTGGTAGCTGTTCTACACGGATGAGACCTCCCTCTAGCGTGCGAGTGCTCAGCAATCCACTGGTTCGTTCATTGGAGAATTGTCGACTGTAGTCCTTGTGGGGATTAAAAAACAGATGCTTGAAGGTTTTTTTCTCTTCAGTATTTATTTGTTTCTGTTTAAACTTTATGCTGCGACTCAGATCATTTATTTGGCTGTAGTGAAGATCATACCAGGGATGGTCTGGTTATGGTCAAACTGATTTACGTAGACAGTCCCGTCACACATTTATATACACTGTTTTTTGCCTCCGAGTCATCCATCCGAGACATGTTGGGTGGTCTTGGATGATGACGTGTTCCAAAGGCTTGACTGTTGAAAGTACGAGTCGATCTATGTGGGAATGCAGTTGAAGAATTCGAAACAACACCCTACGTTGACCACGGGCATCCGGCCCTCGTCCATTCTTTGCCACATTGCTATATTCACGTCGCTATTTGTTCTTTCTTTTGCTCACGCTTCATATATTGGGTAACACTAAATGAAAGCTCTCGAGTACGGGGGCGAATGTGTATGTAGTATGTACCATTGGATGTAGTGACTCAGTTAGAATGCGAATGCGAGCTGCTCACGTGATACAAATCATGGGGTCATTTCGACGATTCAGATAGAGGCAAACACAACCTAGGGTATCTTGGCAGCCTCTCTCAGGATGTTTAAAGTTGTCACCTCTGCGATTGCCAATATCGACCTAAAGGGAAGGTTTCAGCCGACCGCTGATATTTCAGGTCAAATTACCGTCAAGTCTTCTATTCAACTAGTAGGCATCCGGTCGGCCATCCTTTCCTCAGCTCATGGAAGATCGATGCTGAGATCTGAGGTGCTAGAGGAAGTATGGATGAAGAAAGAGTCGAGCACGCACGTAAAATGGTACGTCGGATCAACCTTACTTCGCGTAGTAAATTGAAAGGAGAAGTGATTCGCGTTCGCGTTTCATGTGTCGGCGTACCAACGAAATGAACAAAGAATTGTAGCAGAGACCATCTATCATATCAGTGTTCACGGTATCTATGGGCGATTCAGAAGTTCGGAAAGTTGTGGGGGTCCCCCACTTTCACGCAGCAAGCAAATCATGCACGAGTCGACGCTCGTTGGATCACATTCCTCGACAAAAAATTGAACTGAATTGAAGAAAAACTTCTGTGTAGAGGCTAAGCGCTAAACTGTAAGTTATTTGTGGGACAGAGCTTCTTCGAAGCGAAGACTGGGATCGAGGGTTAACTGCTGTAGAAGGAGAGCATGAGGTCTGCGTCTGCCAGTGTACGGGACTCGGAAGTCTGAGTATAGAACTAGGTCCCAGCGGTGACCAGTGATATCTGCCAATTCCAACCCAGTGCATGAGGGTCCGGTGATGAATCTACAGGGCCTTGCTGTCCCGTTCTGCCTGCTGGTTCGAATCCCGGGGCGATGTTCCCAGTCAGCATCGCCAATCCCGGAGAAATGTGGTTAGAATTGAGTGCGGGGTGTGGGTGGGTGTCCGTCCGCATCCAAGTACTCGCTTGTAGGGACACATATGGAGGGTAACCTCGTTTGTCGCCAACTTCGGTACTACAGAAACGTCTCTTCCCCTGCTCACGAGAAACCCGTCCAATACGTGGGACCCCGTCGATAGCGCGCGTCCTAGTCTAATCCAAGTATAGAAAACTATCTGAGCAGTTGACTGTCAGTTGACGATGATTGTGCTGGGTCGGAGTCCGTGGGTGGCCTGGCTCGGGTGGGGCTATAGCATCAGTCTTGTCGCCTTCAATAGTAAGACCGGCTCTTTCAAGCCAGGCTAGGCAGTCAGCGTAGCGTGAGACAAGACGGGTACGTAGTGCGTACCAGGCGGTATGAGAGGCCCCAGGCCAATGTGGGAATGTTGCCGTCGTCCACATATAGCTGTCGGACCATTGGTTGGCTTGCTGTAATAGTGGGAATGTGTAGATGCTTGAGAGAATGGGGTAGATTAGAGAGCTTTGTGGTGCGATGTCGATTGGGTCTGGGTCGGAAGTGAATCCATTGAATCTGAGTTCGATGACGCGGCCTGCAAGGAATGGTGTGAGCCATCGGTAAGATATTTTCGGAAAACCCCCTTGTGGTTGATGTTGTTGTTGAAGAACCTTTGGATATCGGACTGTAAGGAGCAGCTGCGGCAGCCTCCCTCTGCGTGGGCTGTGCACGCCCGTTGCGTTCAATTCGGAAGGCAAGGAGTCGGTTCACTGTCGGGATTGGGCTCACGAAGATTGGTACCGAAGAGATGAAGAAGGTGAATAAGGGCGTTTCTGTGGAGTCGATCACATGTGGGGGGATTATCTATGGGCGATTCAGAAGCTCGGGTAGTTGTGAGGATCCCCAACTTTCTTCCTTCACAGCCCCGCAAGGCACGCAGCAAGCAAATCATGTACAAGCAGACGCTCGTTGGATCACATTCCTCAACGCAAAAATTAACTGTATTGAAGAAAAAAAATTTGTGTAGATGCTAAACGTTAGACTGTAAGTTGTTTGTGAGACAGAGCTTCTTCGAAACGGGAACTGGGATCAAGGGTTACCTACTGTAGAAGATGAGCATGAGGTGTGAATCTGCCAGTGCACGGGAAGCCTGAGTATAGACCTAGGCTCCAGCGGTGACCGGTAACCTCTGCCAATCCCAACCCAATGCTGCCGGATGGTCTGCTGAGGAGTCTACAGGGCTACGCTGTTTCGTTCTCCCTGCTGGCTTGAATATCGGGGTGATGCTTTCAGTCAGTGCCGTAAATCCTGGAGCGATGTGATTAATATTGAGTGCTGGGTGTGGGTGGGTGCCACTGTCCGTCCGCACTTGTAGGGACACGTATGGGGGGAACCTCGTTCGTCGCCAACTTCGGTCCTACAGAAACGTCTCCTCCGTTCACGAGAAATCCATCCGATACGTAACCTAAGTATCGAAAGTTATCTGAGCAGTTGACAGTTGACAGTTAGTTGTGTGGGTGACTGTGCTGGGTCGAGTCTACGGGAAGCCTGGCTCGGGTGGGGCTATAGAAATTTGCATCGGCCCTGTCACCTTCAATCGCAAGACCGGCTCTTTCACGCCAGGCCAGGCAATCAGCGTAGCGTGAGACAGGGCGGGTGCGTAGCAGGCGGTAGGAAGGGTCCCATGCGAAAATGTTACCATCGTGCACAAACATGTAGAGACAGCATTCGGACCATCGGTTGGCTATAATAGTGGGAATGTGTAGATTCTTGAGAGAATGGGGAGCCTTCTGGTGCGCCCACTGCGACGTCGATTGGGTGGGGGTCGGAAGTGAATCCATTGAATCTCAGTTGGACACGATGGGGCCTGCAGGGAATTACAGTATGTGAGCTACAGTATCGGCAGATAGAAGTGCCCTTGCTCTCCCCTACTATGACAACCCGTGACCGTGGGAAAGCCGGCGCGAAATATTCGATCTACCCAGACGTCGTTTCACTTCCTTCAGATCAAAATTTCATTCCAATCTTGGAGGGACGGCATGGGAGGTCATCGATTGTGGCTCCACCCAGGGCCCTTGAAGATGCTTGAGTGGTTGACTAGCACACAGGAGCCGGTGGGATACGATCAGCCGCCCACAGTTGCAGTCACGATTACACATGACAGCTTCCATTTTTGGAAATGTCATATGGAGAGCTACTATTAGACCGGTGACCGTCTCTCGGCGAATCCTAAAAGGATATCTCTCTATCGAGAGTTTACGCCCATAGAGAGACTGGTCACGAGGCTAGCTAACCCACACCCACAACGCACCCCCTTCCCCTTTCTCTTCACATTTCCGTCCCTCTCCGGCACTTACTAACTGTAGGCTCTGCGGTCGGGACAACCGTGCTTAGCCGAGCCGCAGAGGGAACGTATATTTGACAGCGTCTTACTGTATCTTTTTACCGCCGTCCTGGTGTCAAAACAATTTTCGGGTCAGATCAGACTACCTACCAGTTGCGGTAGTTGAAAAGAAGAAGGAAAAAAAAAGGGACTAGTGGGAATTTCGGTCCGTAACTGACATTCCAGTACGTCGTGGACAACCCATCAGCTCAATATTCAATCCCTCTATTAGCAGTTTTACAGTAACTCTTTAGTAAATCATAACATCGCCATTGACCCGGACATCAACCTCAACATCCTTGTGCAACAACGTGGGAGCCTTCATATGCTGTCCTGCACGTTTTCATTATTTCAAACACGAGTTTTTGGCACAGCACGAGATGCGTGAACCTGATCGAAGCATCGAGGCAGTCCCTAGATAAAGGGAGGTTAAACATTCCTGCGGCCTTACCGTACACTATACCGTCGCCCCCATCACCCTCCCGACAACCTCCTCGCCCTATAACATCCGAATTTCATTGTTCCCGCCTCGCGATCCCTTCGTCCTTACGCCACCGCTGGCGTGAACGGAATGCGCTTCGTGTTCCTGCCTAGGGACATCCTCAACAAGGATGAGCCCAGACAGGAGCCCCGACGGCTTTTCGGACTCACCATCGTTAATAAAGCGCATGTTGATGATGCTCAGGGATCCCTCAGGGCTCTGCATGAATCTGCGGATGCTTTACCGAATCTCCATCTGAAGAGTGCCATTAGCGGCGTCTCAGCTTTATGGCAGATTGCAGAGGTAGAGCAAGGTGTTGGCTTTCTACAAAGGCGTATGTTTACCAAATTTTGTAGCGCATGCCAGTGGAACAGTCAAAGAAGGAAGCGCAAGCCTTGCCGCAGCGCTCACTCAAAGTATTGGAAACCTTGGCCGAAGCAGTCGGACACGATCCGTTCAATATACCGCCTCTCGTCCTTGGGGACATCCGTAGCTTTGAAGAGTACGTCTTGGAAATAAATGGGGAGTTCATCGTTGGTATTTGTCTGACGTTACATTCCATCAGACTCTTGCTTGAGATTCGTACTGCTATGGAACCTCCCATGAAGCAAGATCGAACATCACGTCTTTTCCGATCAAACCGCCATGGAAATGGCTTTAATAAACGTCTGAGTGAACTACAACAGAAGTTCAAGGAGGCGTGTTCAGAACGTTCTGGCTTTGACACTTCTTTCGTCTCCGAGTCCACCGGAGCTTTAAGGGTGCTCCCAGACCCGTACACCCATGCACTCGAGTCGAAGCCATTCAGGCGCCGTTTCCCTTTCTCCGCATGGAAATCCCGTCTTCATCCCGTGTCATCAACCTGTGCTGATGTTACTTCGACAACTCTGAAAGTCCTAGAGAAACCTGCGGGGTCTGCTGTGCCTATTCTGAGCGGAGCCGTTAGTGGCATCTCGGTTCTATTGGATACCACCAAGGTAGAGCCATATTTCCTCCATTGATATGAAGTGTCATTTTTAACCAATTACTCCATAACTCGGTAGCGTGTGAAGCAGTCGAAAAAGAGAGCACAAGCCTTGTCACAGCACTCAGCAGCCTTGGCCGAAGCCGTCGATCACCAACCAAATATGCCACCTCTGATGCCTGAAAGTGTGCTTAGGGAGTGAGTCTTGGACCATTTACCAAGTCCATCACTGGCATATCTGATTGTTACATTTTGTCGTCAGCCAATTGTCGGAAGTTTGCGCTGCCATGGTGCCTATCACGGAGCAAGGTTGGATATCACGTCTCTCTCAATTAAATCGAAATGAAGACATCCTTGATACCTTCGATCAACGTCTGAACGAGGCGCAGCAACGGTTCATGGTTTGTGAACAGTATTTTGTTATTGATTTCAACTTCGCTGATAACAACTTGTATCCTCAAGGTTGGTGTTGTCACTCAGATATCACAGTTCCAAAGACATACCGCCGATAGCCTCGTATGCCCCCTCTCTTATGACAATTAAACCAACGCATTCATTTCGGCTAACAGAATACTCTAAACCATCGCCTTACGCTTTCAATCGTCTTATTTTGAACCCCGGCTACAGCTCCGGCTTCATTGTGCAAACGAGTGGCTGTTCTACACGGATGATTCGAGACCTCCCTTTGGCATGCGAGTGCTCAGCAATCACTGGTTTGTTCATTGGAGAATTGTCGACTGTGGTCCTTGTGGGGGTCAAAAGTAGATGCTTGAAAGTTCTTTTCCTTGTTTCTGTTTTACTCGCATTAAGATGCGAGTTGACTATTAGATACTAATAGTTAGCGACATTTCAGGGATGGTCTGCTTATGGTCTTCTACATACATCAAAAGCCAACGGCTTTTATCAACACACAATGTGTCAAAATACTGACTTATTTATTCTGAGCGCCTCACGGGACGGTCTGGTTATGGTGTTCCATCTCCGAGTCATTAATCTGCCAAATCAACAGCAATTTGAGGAGAAAAAAGGCAGTCACAGCTGAAGCTTCGCGGTATCGAGCCAAAATAGCAGTCACATTCCTTTCAGCTTGACAAGTCCTACTGCTGGCAGTTCGACATGCATTCTGCGTATGACTCTTGACAGCTCTGCAGCACGAACTGCATTTTTAAGCTTTATCAGGGCAAACCCCCTTAACCTCCCAGCACATTCTTCCTTGCAGCCCAATCATATGTCCAAAGGTCCAAGCTTATGACAAGAACGTAGAAAAACTAAAGCGATGATATACATGAAAATAATCATGATCACGAACAAAGATCAAGTCACCAACTTACAATATTAATCGTTTAACACGCGTGCGCACCCTGAGACATGGCTGTTGAAAGTACGAGTCGATCTATGTGGGAACGCAGTTGAAGAATTCGAAACCAATATAATACCACTGGTACCTCGTCCGAGTCTATTGTTTGCTTCCTTGCTATACTCACGTCGTTATTTGCTCTTTCTTTGCTTGCGCCCCATATATCTGATGTAACATTAAATGAAAGCTCTCGAGTATGGGGGCGAATGTGTATGTAGTGTGTACTGTTGCGACGGATGTAGCGACTCGGATAGTTGATGCGAGCTGCTCACGTGATACGGTCATATCGATACGATGGCTGCAGTGGCAAACAAACACGATCTTGGCAGCCCTCTTTCAGGATGTTCAAGAAGTATGTTGCAACGTTGTCACCTCTGCGATTTCCAATATCAACCTAAAAGTAATTTGAAGATTTCAGCCGACCGCCGATATTTCAGGTCAAACCACTGTCAAGTCTTCTATTCAACGAGGCATCCGATTGGCCATCCTTTCCTCATGGAAGATCGATGCTGAGATGCTAGAGGAAATATGGCCAAAGAAAAGAGTCGATCGTGCACGTAAAATGGTGCGTCGCGTCTTGTTTCGCATAGTAAAAGAGAAGTGATTCGTGTTCGCGTTTCGTGTGTCGGCAGACCAACTAAATGAACAATGAACTGTAGCAGAGATCATCTATCAGTCCACACGTTGCACAGAGAACCTCTCTTCTTCCAGCATTTTGACGGGCTAGCACTGGCCGATCGCCCTCCTCTCGTCTTTGACGCTTGTTGCCGATCCGTTCATCCTCCCACATGTCCGCATAGACTGCAGCGCGATCCGCTTTCTCCTCGCAGGCACGCACATGATGTGTCCCGGGCCTGCCGTCTGCGGTCGCGTGGCTTCTGACTGCAGATGCTGCTTTGCCTGCTTGCACGCCCGTCGCATTCGATGCGGAGGGTAGGGAGTCCAGTGTCGGGATTAGTCTCACGAATATCGATATGGACGAGATGAATAATAAGGGTGTTGGTGTGGAGTCGATCATATATGTGGGGGATGGTCGATGATCGATGATCTATGGGCGATTCAGAAGCTCGGGAAGTTGTGGGGGCCCACTTCACGCAGCAAGCAAATCATGCACAGGTAGATGCTCGTTGGATCACATTCCGACAAAATTAAACTGTATTGAAGAAAAAAAAACTTCTGTGTAGAGGCTAAACGTGCTAAACTGTATATTGTTTGTGGGACAGAGCTTCTTCGAAACGAAGACTAGGATCAAGTTTACTTGCTGTAGATGGTGAGCATGAGGTCTGCGTCTGCCGGTGCACGGGACTCGGAAGTCTGAGCATAGACCTAGGCACCAGTGGTGACCGGTGACCGGTGACCTCTGCCAATCCCAACCCAATGCACGAGGATCTGGTGATGAATCTACAGGGCTTCGATGTCCCATTCTGCCTGCTGGCCAGTGATTCGAATCCTGGGGCGATGTTCACAGTCAGCGCCGTCGACCCCGGGAAATGTGACTGGCATCGAGTGCGGGGTGTGGGTGGGTGTCCGTCCGTACCCAAGTACTCGCTTGTGGGGACACGTACGGGGGGCAACCTCGTTCGTCGCCAACTTCGGTACTACAGAAACGTCTCCTCCCTGCTCACGAGAAATCCGTCCGATACGTGGGACCCCGTCGATAGCGCGGGTCCTAGTCAAATCCAAGTATCAAAAGTTATCTGAGCAGTTGACTCTCAGTTGTGTGTCCTCACGCGTGGGGACGGTGATTGTACTGGGTCGGAGTCTGTGGGTGGCCTGGCTCGGGTGGGGCTATAGCATCGGTCTTGTCGCCTTCAACGGTAAGACCGGCTCTTTCGAGCCAGGCTAGGCAGTCAGCGTAGCGTGACACAAGACGGGCGCGTAGTGCGTACCAGGTATATGAGGAGCCCCAGAGCCCACGATAGAATGTTGCCGTCGTTCACATACATGTACTAGAGACGGCTTTTGGGCCATCGGTTGGCTTGCTGTAATTGTGGGAATGTGTAGATGCTTAAGAGAATGGGGAAGATTGGGGAGCCTTGTGGTGCGCATACTACGATGTCGATTGGGGGTCAGAAGTGAATAAATTGAATCTCCGTTGGACACGGGCAGCCTGCAAGAAGTTAAGAGAGCTACAGTATCGGCAGTAGGCCTAGGATTTGGAAAGTATGGACCGGTATTTCATGGTCGAGCCGCAGCAGCTTTCCTTTTGCATGGGTTGTAGCGATGTCGTGTGTGAGCGCGAGGTCTGCGTGAACTCTCGAATGTGGGCGGGCGCCAAACAGATTGGTGGGACCAGGTTGATGGGACGATGTCGTGTAGGATCCTTTGTATTACGATCTTTCCTTTCCAGCAGCTTACCTAGACATTTGAGGAGGGCGACTGGTCTGTAGCTCTTCGGGAGGGAGTAATCGGTCTTGCCGGCGCCTGGCTTGGATACGACCGCTATTATGAGGCGTAGGCATATATAGGTATAAGCAGGTGAATCATTTCGAGACGGGGAATCCACGCAATTTGCAGACCCCTACAGAAGAAAGTGGATTCGATCTTCCAGGCACAACATATTTTTCCTATTTTCTCCTGACCCTATCATACTACAGTCGAATCCCTCTTAAGTCATAGCTCCGAAATGGCATAATCTACTATTTTATATAATATAAAGCCACAAATTGGAAAATGCACGAGATAAAGACAGGCCACGATTGGCCAGATAAAGAGAGGCCTAAATGGGACAGTATCCCAGAACAACATGACCGGATGACCAAGCATCCGAGATTCGGTTGATATGACGTTCTTCTACACCCCTGAACAAGCCCGAACCTCAGATGCGCCAAACATCGACAGGACGTAGTTCTTCAAGCAACGCAACAGCAGGTCCATCTTCTTTTCCTGGGTGCTTCTCATGGGATAGCAATGGTATGTCTTAACCAACGGCAAGCCCTCTCACCAGATGCGCTAAACATTGACAGGATAATTGTTCAGGCAATGCAACAGCAGGACCTTCTTCTTTTCCTGGGTGCTTCTCATGGGATATCAATCGTACGTCTTAACCACGTCGCAACGTCCAGTCCTCATGTCCTCTCCCCCTCGCACGACTAATGATCGAGATAAACCACGCGCAAACCACGCGACACAAAGCGCGCGAGATAACCTGATTGGCTGCGTATCAGTGCATATGACAAAGTGCTTCGACCCCTATAAGATGTACGTCCTCTGTTTCTACACCTCCAGCACTGAATGAAAAAAATGATAGACCCAGAGCGTACTCTCGACAGCAATCCTCCGCATCTTTCAATGAGGCGTATTGGACAGCAAAAGCGATGTGAGAGGGAACGTGCCGCAAAGACTGTGTGTAATGCTGTGAGCAATCAACGCTTCTTCTTTTCCTGGCTTATTTTCATTCCCCTATCACACAGCTGGCAGACGTCACGGGGATTCCTCCTCCGTCTTCAACCCAACCTCATTGAAACATGTCTCTTGCACAGCAAAAACGACGTGAGAGAGAACGTGCAGCAAACGCTGCTTGCAATGTGTCCTCCAATCCTACAGCACGGCCGTCGACTTTTCCTGGCTGTTTGTCATGGCCTACAACAGATCCCGGTGTGTGTACGTTCCCTTTTCTCCGTAACAATGCTTCCCCTGTATGTGTAAGGCACAGATTCCCTTCAAAATGCATCCAGCAATCCTACAGCACGGTCGTCCACTTTTCCTGGTTCTTTGTCATGGCCTACAACAGCTCCCGGTGCGTGTAGGTTCCCTTTTCACATGCATGATAATGATCCTTCCCCTAGATGTGTATGGCACAGATTCTGTTGAAAACATCTAGAAATCGGTCTACAACTCCACCAGGTGCCAGTACGATCCCTTTTCACTTGCCCTGTTTTCATCATTTGCATATATGACTATGCTAAACCGTCCCTATCCACCACGTAAACGATCGTATTTGGATGACTGTGCCGTGCGCAAGGTTCGCCGACGGTTCCATCTTGCATATTTGTTTCGTTTCCTTCCTTACCAACGTCTACGCCTGGTACTCTTCAGCGTAGACGCCTGCACTGCGAACATTCTCCCACAACTGTACAACTGCCACTTTCAAAAACACATATCGCGCAGCAAAAGCGACGTCAATGCGAACGACAATCCCGACCTGAGACGGGTGCGTGTACATCCACCGCGTAAACGACTGTCTTTGGAACATTTGGCAGTACCAGTTGGCGATTGTAGTCCATCATCCCAACAACAGCTTTCGAAAAGACAACTTGCACAACGATCCAACACTCTCAACTTGCTCCACGCTGTACCTGCCCGTATTTGCATCTGCACCTCCTATTTGTGGAGTCGATCGAGCGCAGGAAAGACCTAGCATCTCTGAGGGGGCCTTGCCTCTTGGGGACAAGGGCTTCCTCCGCTCTGGCGAACATGCTTCGCTCTCGGGGGCTTGCTGTCGCTGTCGAGCTCTTGCTTGGCTGTGTGGCCGTCCTACTGCGAGGCTTGCTACTGCCTGGGACCTTCTCCGCCTTGCACAGGGGGCTCACTCCGCTCACAGTGCCCAGGGAGAGAAGGGCTTGCTCGGCTTTGTACTCCCTGCCGCGTTCTCGGCCTCAGAGTGGGGCCTCTCTAGGGGGCTTGCCTGGCTCACCTATCGGTTCTTGCATGCCTGTCAGGGACTTGCTTGCTGGGCCTCACTTGGCGTCTGACTGTCGGCTTGGGAGCTCGCTCTACTTGCAGGGGTCTTCTCGGCCTCGGACTGGGCGCTCGCTCGGCTAGCTGGGCCCGGGCGCAGCACGGGCCACCGCTAGTTTCTTATATGTCATACCTTATGGGTTCCACCACCGTGGTAGGCGGGGAAATTGATTGCTTAAGTCATAACTTTCTGATAAGTCATAAGTCATAGGGGTCTGGCTGGAAAAGGCATAGATTTTGGGGGTCTTTATGAGCAGTGGCGACGCAGCTGTGAACGTTTTCATGCAATGCAACGTAGGGACAGCGGGTCCTAAACCCGTTTTGGCGAAATATGAGTCAATTCAGTAAAAAATTGGGACACGGCGACCTGTCATCGGAAAAAAAAAACTGAGAACTAGAAACCCTCACTCGACTATGGGGACAGGAAATTCAGTCGAAGTCCTCAAGAGAGGTCTGAAGGTCTTAGAAACCTGTATCGAGGCAAAGCGTCATGATCTGAACATCTGATGTCCAAGGTGGCTAGAAGGCCGTCGCGGCTGCCCTTGTGTCAACAGGTGCACTCCAAGCTAGGAATAAAATGGACATTGAGAACCTTCTCAACCCAACAGAGGAGTCTCAGAACATGCAGGAAATGTTCGACAAGGAGATCTTTGATGCGGTGATGGAATGCAAATGCGCGAGAAAATGCACACAACACAGATGTGGACGACACATCGCCATGTGAACCTCTTCCTTCATGCCATGAGGTATTGCGTGCTGCATTGCTCATCAACCAGTGTGTCCAGAACATCAATGATCCACTTGCACGTAGGGTGGAGGCAGTACTTGGCTCACTAGGATGTCATACCGTTATGAATCTCAGTTTGATAAGGTGGACTCGAAAATCACTGATTTTTTTGAGCGTCCATAGGTTACAGCTGTTTTCATTAGGATGCGGAAAACGCGCAAAAAATCTTTCGTGTACCTCATTACAAATCAAGACCCCGGGACTAAGGATCTCACAGGGTCTTGATTTGTAATGAGGTACACGAAAGATTTTTTGTGCATTTTCCGCATCCTGTACTAATGAAAACAGCTGTAAAAGATAGTATAATTTTTTCACAATTTTTAATGAAATTTCTTTGTGCCATTCTATAATGACATACTCTCCGGTAAGTCATACCCTGGAGCGTCCATGGAGGTATGACTTATGAGAGATTCGACTGTATTCCGTGCAAAAATTGTTCCAGAACCTCTGGCACCATCATACTGGGCCGCCGGTGGGGCTGTGGCGCACAGCAACACCAGTATGTAGTACGTACTATACTTCTGAAGTCCCGTGTCCTTTCCTTTTACTGCCGTTCAGGCGTCAAATCAATTTTCGGGTTTTGGTTCCAGATCAGATTAGTTGCTGTGGTTGAAAAGAAAATTGAGGTACAATTGAAAACAGACGCTAGAGAGGGAGACTGACGGGTGGATAAACCGCCAATGTCCAATACAAAGGTCCTTCGTCACTAATAATGTGGAAATTTCAGTCCGCAACTGACATTCCAGCACAGAGACTCACCGTGTACGTAGTGGACAACCCATCGTCTCAATATTCAATCCCTCTCCTCACTAAATCATAACATCGCCATTGACCCGGACATCAACTCGAACATCTTTGTGACAATTGGTGTGCTGCACGGTTTCATCATATCAAACACAGGTTTTCGGCACACACGAAATGCGTGGACACTGCCTGGGCCGAAGCCTCGAGGCAGTCCCTATACTGTATAAGGCGAGGTTAATCGGGTCGCAGTCCTTGCACCTCCAATATCACCTTCCCGACAACCTGCCCGTCCTATAGCCATCCGAAATTCGTTGTTTCCCCCCTCGTGACGCCTCGGTCCTTTCCCGACCGCTGACGTGAACGGAATGCGCCTCGGGTTCCTGCGTAGGGACATCCTCAACAAGGATGTGCCCAGACAGGAGCCCCGACGACCTTTCAGACGCGGCATTGTTCAAAGATCCTCACTCTCATACGTTAGCAACCTATCCCCATCTTTGATTCGCTTGCCCCATGATAGGTTTGATGGCAGTACCCGAATAGGGCATGCGGGATCGATGCAGAAGCAAACATTTGGAATGTGCGTCAACCGCGACATTACCCAGGTCCCCCGGACCGTCCTGACTTTGATCTACCCAGACGTCGTTTCCATTCTTTCAGATCGAAATTCAATATATTCAATCCCGATCTTGGGTCATCTGCCTCGCATGTTGATGGTGCTCAGGAATCCCTCAGGGCTCTGCAGGAATCTGCGGATGCTTTACCGAATCCCCATCTGAAGAGTGCCATTAGCGGCGTCTCAGCTCTATGGCAGACTGCAAAGGTAGAGCAATGTGTTGGCTTTCTACATAGGCGTATGTTTACCAAATTTTTTAGCATGTGGAACAGTCGAAGGAAGCGCAAGCCTGGTCGGAGCGCTCACTCAAAGTACTAGAAACCTTGGCCGAAGCAGTCGGACACGATCCGTTCAGTATACCGCCTCTCATGCTTAGGGACATCCGTAGCTTTGAAGAGTATGTCTCGGAAACACTTGGAGTCTATCGTTAGCATTTATCTGATGTTACATTTCATCAGACTCTTGCTTGAGATCCACACCGCTATGGAACCTCCCATGGAGCAAGATGGGACATCATGTCGTTTCCGATCAAACCACCATGGAAATGGCTTTAATGACATTGATAAACGCCTGAGTGAACTACAACAGACGTTCGAGGAGGCTTGTTCACAACGTTCTGGCTTTGACACCCCTTTCGTCACCGCCGGAGCTTCAAGGGTGCCCCGAGACCCATACTCCCATATACCCGAGTCGAAACCATTCAGACACCGTTTCCTTTCCCCTAGATTGAAATCCCGGCTTGATCCCGTGTCTTCAACCTGTGCTGATGTTGCTTCGACGACTCTGAAAGTCCTGGAGAAACCTGCGGGGTCTGCTGTGCCTATTCTGAGCGGAGCCGTTAATGGCGTCTCGGCTTTATTGGATACTGCCAAGGTAGTGCCATATTTCCTCCTTTGCTAAAAAGTGCTTTTTATTGATAACCAATTACTCTATAACTCTGTAGCGTGTGAAGCAGTCGAAAAAAAAAGCACAAGCCTTGTCACAGCACTCAGCAACCTTGGTGGAAGCCATCGATCACGACCAACCAAATATGCCACCTCTGATGCCTGAAAGTGTGCTTAGGGAGTGAGTCTTGGACCATTTGCCAAGTCCATCACTGGCATATCTAATGTTACATTTTGTCAGCCAATTGTCGGAGGTTCGCGCTGCCATGGTGCCTATCACGGAGCGAGGTTGGCTATCACGTCTCTTTCGATTAAATCGAAATGAAGACACCCTTGATACCTTTAATCAACGTCTAAACGAGGCGCAGCAACGCTTCATGGTCTGTCAACAGTATTTGTTATTGATTTCAGCTTCGCTGATAATAATTGGTATTCTCAAGGTTGGTATTGCCACTCAGACAAGAGGAGAAGTATCACAGCTCCAGAAACATACCGCCGAGAGCCTCGTATGCCCCCTCTCTTATGACCATTTTACCGAGGCATTTATTTCAGTTGACAGAATACTCTAAACCATCGCCTTTTGCTTTCAATCGTCTTATTTTGATTCCCGACTACAGCTCCGGCTACATTGTGCAAAGCAGTGGCTGTTCTACACGGATGGTTCGAGACCTCCCTCTGGCGTGCGAGTGCTCAGCACTGGTCTGTTCATTGGAGAATTGCCGACTGTGGTCCTTGTGGGGATTAAAAACAGATGCTTGAAAGTTCTTTTCTCTTCAGCTTTTCCTTGTTTCTACTTAAACTCTATTCAGCGCCACTCGCGTTTGATATCTTCTGCAGTGTTCAGCCATGATCATGTAGTATTACAGTGCCATACCAGGGCGGTCTGGTTATGGTCTGTGCCTTTCTCAACAGGGCATCACATCGTTGTAGTATATATACTGTATGCTTATTCAGTGTCATACCAGGGGAGGCCTGGTTATAGTCTTCAACTTGAATCTCCGAGTCGTTGACACGGGTCAGCCAAATCAATGTAAGGGGAAAAGAGGTAATCACCGCTGAAGCGCTGAAGCTTCTAATTCTGGGAGAATCGTAAAATACCTGTAATTGGGACCACGAAGAAGCCACGGAACATGATTTACGAAAGTGGAATGTCCAGGGTAACCTTCATCGAACGTATCACTGCCAGTACACACTACTACGCTATACGTCGATCGGCCCTTCGGAGTCACACACTCACACTCCAGACTTGTCAGTCCATCTGAGACCGTCTGTTCAGAATACCAACCGTTTAGCCTCATCTATTCGAGACATGTTGGGTGGCCTTCGATGATGACGTGTTCCAAAGGCCTGGCTAGAATGGCTTCTTGAAAGTACGAGTCGACCTATGTAGTAACTGTGAGGAATGCATTAGGGAATCCGAAAGTTCGAAACTAATACCCACCACTGGTACCCTCGTTCATTGATTGCTACCTTGCTATTTTCACGTCACTATTTGTTCTTCATTTGCTCGCGCCTCATTAGATGAAACATTAAATGAAAGCTTTCGAGTACGGGGGCGAATGTGTACATATGTGTACCGTCGGATGTAACTCGGATAGATGCGAGTTGCTCACGTGAAACAAATCACGGGGTCGTTCGATACGATAGCGGCAAACGCAACCATCATCGAAGGTATCTAGCCCTCTCTCAGTATGTTCAAGAAGTATGTTGCAACGCTGTCACCTCTGCGATTGCCAATATCGACCTAAAGGGAAGATTTCAGCCGACCACTGATATTTCAGGTCAAACCACCGTCAAGTCTTCTATTCAACGAGGCATCCGATCGGCCATCCTTTCCTCATGGAAGATCGATACTGAGACGTTAGAGGAAATATGGCCGAAGAAGGAGTCGATCGTGCACGTAAAATGGTGCGTCGCATCAATCTTATTTTTCGCGTAGAGGAGAAGTTGATTCGCGTTTCGTGTGTTTTCATATCTGCTGCTGCCTGTCGGCGGACCAACGAATCGTAGCAGAGATCATCTATCCGTCTACACGCTGCACGGCGAACCCCTCTTCTTCCAGCATTTTGATGGGCCATATTTCCCGACTCTGCGTCTTCTCCACAAATGCAAGTGTATTCCATTTTAATTACAGTGACTGCTAGCGCTGGCTGATCCACCCACCCCTCACCTCACCCCCTCCTCGCGTCTGCAGATCCGTTCATCCTCCCACATGTTCGCATAGACCGCGGCGCGATCCGCTTTCTCCTCGGGGGAGCGCACATGATGTGTCCCGGCTTGACGTCTGCGGGCGGGTGGCTCCCGCCTACGGATGCTGCCTTGCCTGCTGGCACGCCCGTCGCGTTCGATGCGGAGGGTAAGGAGTCCGCTGTCGGGATTGGGCTGACGAAGATTGGTACGGAAGAGATGAAGAAGGTGAATAAGGGCATTGCCGTGGAGTCGATCACATATGTGGGGGATGACCTATGGGCGGTTCAGAAGTTGGGGTAGGTTGTGGGGTGGTCTGGTCCCCCACCTTCCTTCACGGCCCCGCAAAGGCATGGAGCTCCAAAGCAGTAAATCATGTACAGTACAGGTGGCGTAGCTAGACGCTCGTTGGATCACATTCCTTCGAAGAAAAACGAGAGAAAAACTTCTGTGTAGAGGCTAAACTGTAAGTTGTTTGTAGGACAGATCAGAGCTTCTTTCGAAACGAAGGACTGGGGATCGAGGGTTGCCTGCTGTTGAAGGTGAGGCCGGCGAAATCTGCCTGCGTCTGATAGTAGTGCACGGGGACTCCGAGTCCGAGTCGGAAGTCTGGCTGAGTCTGGGGACCTAGGCCCAGCCCCAGCGGTAACGTCTGCCAATCCTGACTTAACGGAGGATATCGATCCGGAGGGTCTGCTGATGCGTTTACAAGGCCTTGTGGTATCCTCGCTGTTCCATTACTAGTATGTCTGCTGGCTCGAATCCCCGGGGCGATATTTCACAGTCAGCGCCGTCAATCCCGGTGTACATGTGACAGTACTGGCATCCATGCCATGGAGAGCGGGTTGTTCAGTTGTCCGTTGTACTCGCTTGTAGGGACATGCACGGGGGCAACCTCGTTCGTCGCCAACTTTGGTGTGTCGGAAACGTATATCGCCTTGGCCTGCTCCACGACGAATTCGAATTCGATACGTGGGACCCTGCCAGTCCCAGTCTAACCTGGTTGGTTCATGTAGCGGCTTACGCCGACACCAAGGTACTATCTACAGTACATCCGAGTCTGGGTGGGTGCATAATGGATACTCAGTACTCAGTCTCAGTACTTTTGTCCGCTTCTCGCAGGTTTTTTTTTAAATCTTGTTCATTCCGTTCCTGAGATTGTGCACGCAGCATGCATGCATAATGCATATCGTTCCCCTTCCTCTTCGGTCAGAAACTCCGCTCTTGACGCAGCTCAATGCGTTGATAGCTAGGTCGAGTCAGATCTTCTATCTATCTGCCCCTGCCCTAGGATACCCTTTTTATGACCGTGCCCTGAGGATTCCATTGCTAGCCCAGGCCTAAATAGTATCACTGGCTGCGGGTGCCAAAGGCGTGAACGCGTGAACAATTGTTGCGTCATCACTACGCCTCTCCTGACACCACTGCAGTCATAGACGCATCCTATTAAAGGGTGTTGTATGCAAACAGACGTAATTGAAGGGTCAGAGAATGTGGATATTGATAGAGTTCCCGTGGATAACCCGATCAAGTTTGGTTGGCAGGTCATCCGGTCATGGGGGGTCCGCGTCCCAAAATAAGCCGCTGCCTTGTCCTTGTCCTTGTAAATTAAGGATAAGTAGTATCTCATGAGAGCACTCGCGATAAGGAAAGAAACATGTGTATCGTCACACCACACCACTTTGATTGGCGTAAATATCGCTCTCTCTGCCGATATGAACGTGATATCCATTGACAGAACCAGGCATACAAGAGGGTAGGGGGCATCATGATTGCTTTTTTTTTTTTACAGATGTGATTGGGCGCGCACACGAGCCTCAGGGTTGCAATTGAGGCGTAAGCGGTGGCGAATCATTTCGAGAGACGAGAATCCACGCTCCCTAGCTACAGTACATGCAGATCTCAACTCAGTCCCAAGTGGATTTGAATTGATCCTCCTCCCAGCCCCAACCAAATTTTTTTTTACTTCCTTATCTTCTCCGGTCTCCCCATCTCATACATGCAAGTGTTGGCATTTGGGATTGGGATGGCCAGGGGTCTTGTTTCTTTCAGACTCCTGGCACCGTTGTACTTGACCCCCGAAAAGAGGCTTTTTTTCCGTTGCCGTAAGTTTAGTGCCCTTCAGGGCAAAAATTACAGCATACGATGCCATCGTATGCAGTGTACGGTACATGTTCGTTAGGGACACAGACGCGATGCAAGCACCAATAATGGATTCTCGATTCTCATCCATCACATTAATTACAACCGCATCGCATCTCGTGCTCACCGCACTCACCTTCCATTCGAATCCACAAATGAAGCTATGAAGGCCCTCCTCCCCCACCTTATCTCCATTCCATTCCGCGAAGCACGCGTGCACGCACGCATCACCGTACCTCGTACGCCCTCCCATTCAGCATAGTATGATGATTTACATGAGTAACTTACACGCACACGCACACCCCATGCGCACACCCCCTTCCCCTTCTCCCTTCCCCTTCACCTTTTCTCTTCACATCACATTTCCATCATCCCTTTCTCCGGGCACTTACTAACTGTAGGTTATGCGGTCGGAGAGAACGGGATTACAGTAACTGAGACAACCGCAGAAGCGCCTTAGCCGCAGAGGGGAAACGTAAATTTGACGGCGTCTTTTTCGTTTTACCGCCGTCCTTTCCCGGCGTCAAAAAACAATGGTTTCAGATCAGAAACTATACTGTACAAGTAGTACCCTACCAGTTGCGGTGGTTGAAAAGTAGGAAGAAAAAAAAAATTTACAGTAAGGGAAAAAAAGAAAACAGACGCTGATTGGGGGAAGCGGGTAAGAGAGAGGGGTGGGGAAAAGCCGCCGACAAACATGGAATAACAAAGTTTACTTCCTTTTTGTTTGTTTTTTGTGTCGAGTCAGAGTCTGTGCTGTGACTCTGACTGACTTTGACGCTATTTGACGAGTCTCGCTTCCTTGGTCAAGGAACTGATTTTTTTTACTGTATTAATTGTAAATTGCTTGTGACGATGCGATTGATTGGAAGATCAGCCTGGAGCGGAAAGATGCGTGCATGGCTACGTAGTACAGTATACTACGCTCGAAGAAGATCATCATCATCATCATCATCATCATCATCAACTCAACTCCACAGCCAGCCGCCGCGTCCATTCAGAGATCAACCCAATTGCACGTTGCGAGAAATTCGCGCGAGTGCCAGCGCAGCGCGCGGCGCCGCGATACGCACGGAAGTTGCCATTTGCTTCATCCGCATCCATCCATCCATCCATCCATCGGAACGCGCATCCGAGTCCGAAGCTGGCGCGGGCCAGAACTTCTCCTCTCCCACTCCCACGAATCGAATCCAGTGTAGGGTTGGCCTAAGCGCGAAACGTGCATAGCCTCCTAAGACCGATCACGGGGGGGCCACCGGCCACCATCCACGGGGAGAACAAGAGCAAGGAGTATCTCATCCCGTTCCCTCTTTCCTAAAACGAGGTGAACGAGTGCCGAGTGGCCGGCGGAGGAGCTTCTACTTCTTCTAGTTCTTTCTTCTTGTACTGTACTGTAATATTATGAGACTCGTTTTTCTCTGTAAGGTCATATGAGAGGCTAGAGTGTTTGGTCGCTCTATTGTTGCGGTGGTGTAACGTACGTACAGTACTGAGCCTGAAGTCGTCACATTGTTGTATCCCGTAGCCAGCCCAGCCATATGACCCTCGCAGAACTACAGTACCCTGGTGCCTACTTGTAACCGGCATGGCCTGGCCCGTAGCGATGCGGAGCAGTGTTTCAATTTATGAGACGCAGGCACCACCCAAGTTTGACATCCCATCCCGCAAAAATGCCGTGCGTTGGCATTGCTCGGTTACCTCCAGCCAATAAAAAAAAGTCCCAACAGTGCCATAAGGGGACCCCTAACACACACATTTATGTGTCAGTGTCATGCTGTCATTCGGGGAAAAGAAGAGGAGAGAGGGGCTATAACGCTTAGTCATCTTGATTTTAGGTTTGTGTTATTCGGTACAGTGGGAGCAGCCTGTCTGAATACCCGATCTGTCAACGGAGCGATGAACGGCGTTGTCCGTTCACTAAGGGGTTCTCGATTTTACTCCCGCGGCTTCGCTTTCGCTATATTCCGATCCCAAGCGGGGAATTGAAGGATTCGTGTTGCGTCACCACTCTCACAATACACCAACATACGGACCAGGACTGGGCTCATAAGCCAAAAGGCCTACTCACCACTCGTGCCAGGCCCAGGGATGCTAAACTGCGGATCTCAGATTGGAGCCAAATAAAGGCTCAGCGCTCATTCGCCTATTGCGGTGACTTTGCTCCGTTGATGCGGTAGCGACGATCGCGCGTTCGAGACCCTTTTGGAACGGTAATAGCATGCAACGAACCACGCAAGCAACGCACATCCAACAGAACCGATAATTGGCACTTGAAATTCCCCGGAATGAAGCACAGAATAATGACAACGGCAAGAAAGAGAGACAGATGAGACGAAATGCAGTATGCAGGAGGTAGGGGAAGCATGCAGATATAACATATTTACAGTAGACGCGCCAAGGGATAAGCATCATTCTGGTCCGGCACTAGCACTAACAGTCGTGGGTGTAGACACTTTCAAACATGTGCGAAGGATTAGCGGAATCATGGGCAAATGGAAGGGGATCAAGCTCCAAGCCGGGGAAATAGGAACCGTCCGCGTTGACGTACACCTGTGGCATAGCGTGGCGCCGCGCGCGCTCCGAAGACCGCGCACTCCCATCAACAAGCGACATTGAGGGAGAACGTGTCGCAGGAGTAGGGGAACAAAGTGCATCAGACTCGTCGTCCGACAGATCCTCGACCGTGTCCGGCACAGGCAAGTCGTCGATGTCATCCTCAGCGTTGTAAGGTAGCGCAACATTGAACGGCGGATAAATAGAGTCGAGGGAAGTATTAAGGGGCTGGAACTCGAGGGACTTAACAATGGAGGGTTGTATGGTGGATAGACAACAGGGTATGGCATGGAGATAGGAGCATTATTATACACGGGGTGGCCGAGATCATCGGTGGAGGACATGGGAGAAGCCGAAGGTGAAAGGGGTGGCAGATCATCCTCGTCATCCTCATCACCAACATGGAGAAGAGGTTCATGCGAGTCGTCCGAGTCCTCATGTTCGAGCGACTCTAAGAGTGAGTCAAACCATTGACTCTCTGAGCTATCGTTGTCCGCGCTGCAAGAACTATCAAGGAGCACGCGGGCATCCGGGTAGATGAATGAGTCGTGTTCCACGTCGAAACACACTTCTTCATCCTCGTCGCCTGCATCAGAGGGGTAGGTGGGAAGTAGCTCAGAAGTATTGTTGGGGCTGCAGGTCGCTGCGTTGTTGGGCTGCGAACGAGTTATCGAGTTTTTAAGAAGGACCCAGCGGTGTAAGCTGCTGTCCTTGGCGCCTCCGCCGGTGACCAAGCTTAGCTTGGACCGCGTGACTTGAGACAAGCTCGGGTTATCCGACGACATTGTAAGACAAAGTAAGGGGACACGGGATGATTTAGTTGAGGGACTGGGCCGGACGTTAATGAGAAAGGGGCATGGGTTGGCACGGCAAGCGGGCCCATGACACACACTCACAAGATGAACGCAAAGATGACGGGGTAAAACTATATCTTGTTTTTAGGGATGTATGCGGTATACGATGAAGGGTTCGAAAAGGATGGTGCCGTGCTTTGATTTTCGTGCGTGCTTGTCAACCATGCTGGTGGTGAGTGGAAAACCGCCGTCTCTGTCAGAGAGGAGTGTAAGGACAGGGGACGGGATTGAGAATTGGAGAAGATATGGTGAGCGAGAAAGAGGACAGTCAGGGGAGCATTTGGGGACTGAGTACGAGTGGGTCGGGTGGTTAGGTAGTGAGCGAATGTTGTGCCGCCTTTTTATTGGGGTCCGTCAGAGTGACTCCTCGGTTGAGTCACGCATGCTCGCCAAATTCCCGGTCTCTTGCCTATCCCCGTCGGTCGGCGGCCCACGATCGGCTTCGGCCATTCCGAAGAGCCGAAAATGCTCATTCGTTCGTCATCTGGCCCATTTGTTTCAGCATTCATAATAATAATCTTTCAAGCGGAGCGCACGCCACCAATCTGACGCGTTCATACACCATTTTTGCACTCAAAAATGTCCAGAAGAGACCAAAACCAATACAGTAGTGGAGCGAGTCCTCACGTCCATCCCTAGGCGCTCTGCGCTCAGCCCTCGTCCATCTCCTCGTCCCCCACCTCGTCATCCTCCACCGTCTCCATTAGCTTTTGGATCTTCTTCGCACTCTTCGGCGACACGTCCCTCGCAATCGCTAGCATCTGGGCGGACTTGACCTGATCTCCGATCAACCGGTAAGCTCGAGCAAGCTGGAAGATAACGTTTGACTCTTCGGGGACGAGTCACGCAGGTATTCTAGATCCCTCACGGCACCCTATCAATTAGCGGAAACGAAAAAAAAATACGTTAGCGTTCCGGCGAAGAGATCATCATCCGCCTCAAACCACGCCATGCGTACCTCATATCGCCTCATAGAGATAAGCATTTTCGCTCGCCGATAACGCACCAGTGCATTCTCCGGTGACAACTTCACTGCCTCATTGAACAGTGCCAGGGCGCCTTCTCTATCCCCGCGCCTCTCTACAGCCTAGACATTATCATAGTCAGTGCCACATAGACGGTCAAGCGCGTGCTCAGCCTTCTACACACCATCCCTACGCAGCCCAGTAACACCGCATTATTAGGGTGAATCTCGGCAGCTTTCCTATAGTGATATTCCGCCATTCGGATTTTGCTTTTCCTTAGATAACACGTTCCTAGTCCGTACCTATATGAGAAACACGCGTACAAAATAAGCATGCATCTATCTCAAACAAGTGCCATTGCCACCAGAAATGGCATCGGAGGTTGCTCGGGCACACGTACCAAGCGTTATAATGCCGCGCGTCCGCGCGAAGTGCCATTTGGAATGACAGGATGGCCTTGTCGAGATCCTCGTCAATGAACTCGTGCCCTGCAAGCGTGAACGCGTACGCGCAGGTAGGGTCCAGTTGTTGGGCACGCCGAAAACACGTCAACGCTTGGGAACGTTCCTTCTGCAATGAGAACGTGTTGCCTATCGCTATCCACGCTTGCGAGGAACGTGGGTCGATCGAGAGCAGTTCTTGTGCAAGGAAGGACAGTTGCACGGTCCGTTGGAGATGCCATAACAAGGTGGAGTACACCTCCATGTCCCACAGCCGATACGGGTCCAGTGCCCGCACCGCCTGGAAGGCGCGTTCCGCCTATGCCATCACGTGATATCAGTGTGGTTCACACGGATGGACAACACAATGAACGAGTACGTACAGATGTATAATCCGTCCGCTCATAGTGCGCCTTCCCTACCATGGCCATCACGTATGGAGATCTTTGATGGACATGCGGTAGCTTGTCCAGTTCTTCCATACAAAGCGCTGTGTTGTACATTGCCAGTGCCCTCGTGGCGCTGGCAAACAATCGCATGAGGTCGTAAATGTACTGGTCTGCGAGCTCGACTTCGTATGCCTCCTGCGCTGCTTGTTCTTGCGACGCCGTCCAGTTGCTCGGCGCTGGTGACGTGTCTGACCGAGGGGATTGCGCTATTGACTGGGGCGATTGCGAATGATTCGCTTCCCCGGCGGGAAAGGGTTCGCCTTCAGAGTCTGACGATTGGGATCGTGTGCGCGTGCGAGGCCGTCGTCGGTCTCGGACCGGTGGCGGCTGGAACATAAAGGAGAAGATAAGCAATCAAAATCTCTGCCCAGGCGTGAGTTCACCGACCTTGCTTGGTATTGGTGGCCTACTCCCAGTGCCCATCAACCGCGCACTCCGCCGTGTCACCCCGCCCGGCGCACTTCCGTCTCGGTCTGACCGATTGCCGGCTGCCGGCGCATGCCTGGAGGACGTCGCCGTAGGCTGGGGACGGCGGCCCGCAGATGAGAAGAGGTTAACAAGAGTCAAGGCCGGGCGTGCGCGTGCCTTTTTTGAGTGTGCGTCGTCCGCCGCGGCCACCGATTTGTATGCCTTCTCCATCCCGCGGGTTGTAGAACGTAACTTTTTGAGAGCTGGCCCACCCTCATCCGCAGAAGAGAGTGCGCGAGAGGAGAGCATGGCAGCGCCCTTGGCGCGCTGATGAGCTTGAAGAAATGAAATTTCCGGCAAATGTGAGACTGTGTCATCGGTTAACCTATGTGGTACGATATTAGAGTTTAGATAAGAGTGTAGTTATTATGCTCCAGCCCACATAGAGTCTCTTGGACCTAGTCGTCCCATACGGACTGGTAGTGCATTGGGTGGTTCGGGTCTTCGGAACAGGTTTCCGGAGTTGCCATTATCGGGTGTGAAGAAACCCAACCCTGTTGCGGTCGGGCGTGGAGGGAGTGTCACCCTTGTCGGGGGCTGTTGTTGCGGCTCATCTGGGGAAGTGCGCTTTATTGGCGAAGGGCGTGACGGGAATAAATCTTCGATCTCTGGTACGGATCCTGCAAGACCAAACTGGACATTAACAAGGACTGGAGCAAGATCTGATGGGCGCATTCACCTAAACTACATAAGCCCTCGAACGCCTCCCAGATCATGGGATTGAGGGACAATGTTCGAAGAAGGCTACCACGGGCCTGGTCAGGCAAGTTGCCCCTCAATGCGGTGAGCCCTGACCGGCAGTGTAGTACAGCCTCCTCGGGGAAGTTCCGCGCTGTTCGTTGCTCTTGTGACACTGCAAGGGAAACAAGTGAGAAGCCCAGGACACGCTCTCATAAATGGAGAGACAACGCACGCGACGGCACCTCAGCAGCATTCTTTAAAACATCCTCCAGTGCCTCCCGTGCTTGTCGGTGTCTGCCCAATGTAGAACAACACTTGGCTTTAATTTCCAAGCACCCGTTACATCGTTGGTCTTGTGGAAGATTCACAAGATGCAATGCTGAATGGGGCTGGTTGGCGCGCAGCATAACGTTCGCGTACAGATGCCGCGCGTCATGATTGCCATGGTCCAGCGCAAAATAGCGCTCTGCGTAAAAGACTGCGGACTTGTGGAGGTCGGCGTCGAGGCATGCCCAAATGAGATTGTTGAAGCGCTTGAAAAGGTAGGGCAGGTAAGTTGGAGGAGAGTCGGGTTGCTGCGACTGCATGCGTTCCAAGCAGAGCGCCAGACGCGTCGGGAGGAGAGAATTGGACGGGAATGCCAGGGGCGCGAGGAGAGTGTGCGTGCGCCTAAATCAACCCGTGTCACTCAAACCACGTGATCTACGCGTTGTGGTCTTTATTGATGTTCGTTCTACGTACACTACACTAGCACTCGCTCGTCTCGTCACTAATGTCCATGCCCGTCACGCTCCGGCTTTGGCTCTGCAATGAGTTGTATCAGTATCCAGCATTAACTCTTTCCAATAAGTATATACCTGGCGCAACTTGAATTGCATCGTCGATCCGTAGCAACGAAACTGCCGCCTCGAAAGCAGACTTGAGGCTGCGGACCTTGCTAACCGTGGGTTCGAGAACGCCAGCAGTGACATTATCCCGCACGTCGCCCTTCAGCAGGTCCAAACCATACCGCAAAAGGATTTTCTTAGGGTCTCCGGCGGGCACGTTCTGAGCCGCGTTGTGATAAGAACGCAGTTTTGCTACAAGATTGGTCGCGTCCTTAGCCGCGTTCACCGCGAGAGTTTTCGGTATCACAAGAAGCGCGCTTGCAAACTCCGCAATGGCTAATTGCTCACGCGAGCCCTGTGAGGGATAAGGAAACGATGATATCATGTGGATTTACCGAAAGAACTCACCAAGGTTGTAGCGAAGTTTTCCAGATATATGCTCAGCGCTGACTCCACTGCTCCTCCACCGGGCACGACGCTCCCACTCTCCAGTGTCCTCTTAATTATAGACAAACTGTCATGCAACGCGCGCTCCATCTCATCAAGCATGTAATCGTTTGCCCCGCGGAGAATGACAGACGACGAATTCACCACCTTCGTCCCTTTACAAGGATAAGTTCATCGTCCGAGATGCGCTCCTGCACAACCTCCTCTGCCGTGCCAAGATAGCTCGACTCGAAGGTTTCCTCTCCTTCTAGGTTAGCCAAACTGGAGACCAGCTGACCGCCGGTGGCCTTGGCGATGCGGCGAAGATCTTCCTTCCTGCACCGACGGACAGCCATAGCACCAGCCTCCACAAACTCCTTTAGTGCAAGGTCATCAATTCCCTTAGTGGTCAGGACGACGTTTGCGCCAGCAGCCAGGATTTTTCGGATCCGCTCAAGTGTAATTTCCGACTCCCTGGCAAGGTCATCAGTCCGACTCACGCGAGGGCCATAGCGTGTACTTACCGCTTGCGAATCTCCTCGAGTTGCTCCGGATCATCAACTAGAATTTGAACGCCTAGCTGCATGCGCGTTTTGCGAAGGTCGATATCGAGACACGCGATCTTGGCACTAGTTATTCGTGTTTTCATCGCTGCAGATTCGTTTAGACATCTATATGATCTCATTCCGCAATAAATTGAACACACCTTGGCTGGCAACGGTACAGTTCAGCGCATATCCCTGCACAAACAGAGATTCCCGGGCACTCCGTCCATGAGCCTTCAAGACATTCACCGCTTTGACAGGATACTTTGTTTCCCCTCGAGTATTAATGGTCTTAACCGTTAACATGGCATCCACTGCCATGGGTGCGAATAAGTCGTCATCACTGACGCAAGGTTGAGTGACCGAAATGTCAAAGCAATCGGAAAAGCGGGATGCTCACGGTCCAATGATCTTACTCGCCATACTTGTCTTTGCAGCGTTTATTAGTGCATCCCGACCCAGCTGTTCCACCTTCACGCTTAATTGATCTTGCATGAACCTCACGGCCTCTCGACACGCCAGTCTGTATCCCGTGATGATAGTAGTAGGATGAATTTTTGCTTTTACGAGCTCGTTTGCACGACGCAACAGCTCTGCAGCGATGATCACGACAGAAGTGGTGCCATCTCCGACTTCTTTATCTTGCTTTTGAGCAAGATCTACAAAGATACGACCAGCAGGGTGTTCTACAGAGAGGAGAGAAAGGATCGTGGCCCCGTCATTTGAAATCGTGACTTCCTGTGTCCACACGGGTTCTATATGGTGCAAGTATAAGAAAGGAGAATGAGACGTACCCCAATGTTATCCACCAGCATTTTATCGAGGCCTAGTGGTCCAAGGGAGCTTTTTACGATGTTTGCTACAGTCTGTGCCGCGACCACTGAATTGCGCCTGAGTGACATCTCGCGACGAATCGCGATATAAAACGCACCATTTTGATCGCGAATGTCCTGTCCTGAAACCCTATCTCCTCCTAGAAAAGCACCTGCCCTTGGATCGCGCTGAAAAATAGACATGACCGTTCGTGGAAGATGAGTACGAGCCCAGCGCGAAAAACGGTTTTGGGCAGACGAATCAGTCGGGAGATGCCGATGAATAGTTGATCTCGTTTATTTCTCGCTCTCTGACTATGCGGTACTACAACAACTTTGCGAGACTAAAGGCTAACTAGGATGCTAATATCCGGTATCTCAACCCCTAGGTAGTCAAATGGAGGCTGCATTGGTGGTGAATAATCAGAGGAACACTCCTAGTTCGAACCTCACTAGAAAGTGCTGCGGTACATACCGCAGGATTTCGCCGTCCGTGATGCAAAGAACAGTCCACCCCTGCTTCTCCAGCCTTTGCATTCTCTCTCCAGAAACGCCTTCCTTTGAGCCTTTCGGAACTCTGCGAACTTGCTCGTATACTTTGTGACCTCTGCTTGCATCGAAAAGCCCGTGTAAAGCGCGATTGGATCCGCCAGGCGTGACATGTGCATGGGCACCAAGCTGATATTGATCCTCTCCATGACAGCGGCTTCGAACGGGTCGCCTTTTACGTGTTTGGGTGTCTCGCCCGAAGGTTCCACATATCGAAAGACCGTTGGCGTTGTCTGAGGCAAAGAGGGAGGTACTTTCGCCCTGTGCTAGGGGTGGCGTAGATAGCCCATTGCTCGCGAGGGGAAAAGACGTAGACTCGGGCTTTAGGATCCTTAGATGAATGTACTCTCAAGACTGGAGAGGAGAGTTACTCACAGGTGACATGAGATGTTTCGGTTTCTCTAATTGCAGAGCGAAGTCGGAGGAATTTGCAACCTCGATGTGAAATGTAGTCTCATTTTGACTGTCGGTCGGTACTGACATCGGTTTGGCTCGCCTGTTGTTCCGGAACTCTGTGCTGTCTCATCCAATTCTATGGCGAGAAGTGCGCTACTGCCAAAGCATTTTCCAGTATATTCCAACTGATTTTCTGATCTATCAATATTCGTACATGGCGAGCCCCGCATCGCATTATACGCTAGTAAATCGAGTCGAACCTGTCCGGGTCGTCATTATTAAAGCCGAACTGGAATACGACCACTCACAGCGCGATATATCATGGCCGGTGAAGGGATCGTGTTCGGTTGGGAGGCATATTGGGGTTATAATTGATACTTAACTTGAGTGTCCAACACAAGCCGCTGCCAATGTCGCATTGCCACTGCCGCTATTACCATCGCCAGACTCTGTGCACGTACGGGATACTTTCGAGCGAAGAAAGGATAAATTTTCAAGTTCAAAGTCCATGTGTTATGTGAATTACACTCCGTCTTCTGCGTTCGCTTCCGTATTCTCCGCAACTTTACCACTAGATGAAGCTGCCGACTGATGCTGGAACAGACCAAGACATTTATTTACAGTCAATGAAGTTAGAAGAAGGGGTAGAGGACATGTAACGCACCTGGCGGAGCTTAGCAAGGTGAATCTTGAGAGTCTCTGCGTAGTTCTCAAAGCCGAGCGAAACCATCGCATAGAGAATATCCTCGCCGCCGATCGTCTTTCGCTTCTCAAGCTGGCACTTCTCGGCCGCTTCGGATGTGATGAAGCTGATGAACTCGGACACGCACTCCTGCACGCACTCCTTGGCATCTTTCGCAATTTTAGCCGTTGGTGGCACAGCATTCTTCATGATACGCGAAACATTTGCAATCTTTTTTGGGCAGCGGCGGTGGCGGAGGCGGAGGCGGAGGCCAAAACATGGACAAGGACAAAAAGGAAGAGAATTAGGGTCATGGGTATATTCTATGAGAAGTGAGGGAGGGGAAGGTATGGGATGACTTACGGGCAGATAGCGGTCCTGTTCCCGGTACTCGCCAACTTCTTGTTCTGTGATGGGCACCGCTTCCGCCGCGTCAGGCTGTTGTTGTGCCTGTTCTGGCACATTGCCAGAGTCATCTGTTTGGGGTGCGATATTGGGGGGGAAAGGGTCGGTCATGGATGGGTGGGGAGCGTGGGAGTGGGGTACCGGCTAGTTGACACTAACGATGACTGTTGACGACAGAAGAGCGGAAATACTGTATGCCCAATATTCACTAGCACAGGACTGACAATAGTCAGATATTATTGTCGTCTGGAAGAATACAATATCCCATGCATTTCTACACGACAGGTTACTACAACCACATGAGCGCAGGGAACCCATATATGTACATATTCCGATTCTGAACCATCTCACCCCCGTTCTTTGCATCGGATCAACCCTCGCTAGATCAAGAGCCGACCCAGATGAGCCGGATCTCACCAGCTTTGACAGCTCAACATCACCGCCTGATAAGACAACTCAGAGTTCCGAAACAATAGGCAAGCCAACCGATGTCAGGACCGAGAAAGCACAACCTGGTCAAAATGAGACAGCATTTTACATCGAGGTCGAAAATTCCTCCAAGTCACTCCGCTCTGCAATTAGAGAAAACGGAACATCCCATGCCAGCTGTGAGTAACCCTCCTCTCCAGTCTCGAGAGTGCTCCCACCTAAAGATCCGAAAAGGGAGTCCTAAAGTCCGAACTACGTCTCTTCCCTCGCAAGTAACGAACCACCTACACCCCCAGCGCGCAGCGAAAGTACCTCCTTCTTTGCCTCGGACAGTGCCAATGGTCCATTTCGATATGTGGAACCTTCGGGCGAGATACCCAAACACGTAAAGGACAACCCGTTCGAAGCCGCTGTCATGGAGAGAATCAACGTCGGCCTTGTGTCTCTGCACATGCCACGCCTGACGGATCCAATCGCGCTTTTCACGGGCTTTACGATGCGAGCAGAGGTCATAAAGCATACGAGCAAATTCGCAGAGTTCCGAAAGGCTCGAAGAAGAAGAAGGCATTTCCGGAGAGGGAAAACAAGGCTGAAGAACCAGGAGGAGGGCTGTTCTTTGCATCTCGGACGTTAGGCCGAAGTGACCGCGAAGTCCTGCGGTATGTAAGGCAGCACTTCCTGGTGAGGTTCTGACTATAAGTCACGGCAGTTGAATGCTTCGAACGAGTGTTGCTCTGATAATTCAACACCGATGCAGCCCCATTTGACTTCCTAGGGGTGGATATGGGTGATGTTAGCATCCTAGTTTCCGGTATTGTTAGCCCATAGCCCCGCAAAGTGATTGTAGTAGTTCAGCGTAGTCAGAGAGCCAGAATAAACGAGATCAACTATTCACCGGCATCTTCCGTTCTGCCCAAAGCTGGTGTTCGCGCTCGGATCCGCTCAAGTGTAATTTCCGACCCCTTGGCGAGGTCATCAGTCCGACTCATGCGAGAGCCATACAGTAGCATGTACCCATCCCTAACCCCTTGCGAATCTCCTCAATTTGCTCCGGATCATCAGTTCTTCGTGTTTTCATCACTGCAGATTTGTTAGACATCTCTATAAACTCATTCTGCAATAAATTGGACACACCTTGATGGCAACGATACAATTCAGAGCATATCCCTGCACAAACAGAGATTCCCGGGCACTCCGCCCACGAGCCTTCAAGACATTCACAGCTTTGACAGGATATTTTGTTTCACCTTGACTGTGACTGTGATGGTGGTAGGATGAATTTCTGCTTTTACGTGCTCGTTTGCAACAGCCCTGCGACGATGATCACGACAAGAGTGGTGTCATCGCCGACTTCTTTGTCTTGCTTTTGAGCAAAGATCTACAAGGATCCGACCAGCGGGGTGTTCTACAGAGAGGAGAGAAGGATCGTGGTTCGTCATTAATTTGAAAAAAAATCGTGACTTCCTGTGTCCACACGGGTTCTATATGGTGGAAGTGAAAGAAAGGAACATAAAACGTGCCCCAATGTTAGCCACCAGCATTTTATAGAGGCCTAGCGGAACTAAGGGAGCCTGTTATGATATTTACAACAGTCTGCGCCGTGACCACTGAATTACGCTTGAATGACATACTGTATCATGACGAATCGCTATATTAAACGCACCATTCTGATCGCGAATATCCTGTCCTGAGTCCCTATCCCCTCGTAGAGAGGCTCCTTCCCTTCGATCCCGCTGAAAAATATATGACAGTTCGTAGAAGATGAGTACGAGCCCAGCACGAAAAACGGTTTGGGCAAAACAGATCAGTCGGGAGATGCCGTGAATAGTTGACCTCGTTTATTCTCGCTCTCGATCTCTGACTATGCGGAACTACAATAACTTTGCGAGACTATGGACTAACACTACCGGGAACTAGGATGCTAACATCGGGTATCTCCACCCCTAGGTAGTCAAATGGAGGCGGCATCGGTGGTGATTCATCAGAGGAACACTCCTCGTTCGAAGCTCTCAACTACTGTGACGTTATAGTCAGAACCTCACTAGTAAGTGTTGCCTTACATACCACAGGACTTCGGCATAGAGTCCGAGATGCAAAGAACAACCCACATCCTGGTTCTTCACCCTTGCTTTCTCTCTCCGGAAACGCCTTCCTTCGAGCCTTTCGGAACTCGGCGAACTTGCTCGTATGCTTTATGACCTCTGCTTGCATCGAAAAGCCCGTGCAAAGCGCGATTGGATCCGTCAGGCGTGGCATGTACAGGGGTACCGAACCAACGCTGATACTCTCCCCGATGGCGGTTTCGAACGGGTCGTCCTTTACGTGTTTGGGTGTTTCGCCCGAAGGTTCCACATATCGGAATGGACCATTTGAACTGTCCGAGGCAAAGAGGGAGGTACTGTCACTGCGCTCTGGGTGGTGTAGGTGGCTCGTTGCTTGCAGGGGAGGAGACGTAGATTCGGACTTTAGGACTCCCTTTTCGGATCCTTAGGTGGAAGTGCTCTCAAGACTGGAGAGGAGTACTACTCACAGCTGGCATGGGATGTTCTGGTTTCTCTAATTGCAGAGCAGAGTCACTTGGAGGAATTTCCGACCTCAATGTGAAATGCACAGTCTCATTTTGACCAGGTTGTGCTTTCTCGGTCCTGACATCGGTTAGCTCGCCTATTGTTCCGGAACTCTGTGACCTCTCATCAGGCGGTGATGTTGGGCTGTCAAGGCTGGTCAAATCCGGCTCACCTGGTTGGCTGGTAGGTCGGCTCTTGAGCTAGCGAGGGTTGATCTAATGTAAAGGACGGTGGCGAGACGGTTCATAATCGAATTATGTATAGGTGCCCTGCGCTCATATGGTCGTAACCTAGAGTCGTATAGAAATGCATGTAATATTGATATCGTCCAGACAACAATAATATCGTCGTCGGTGCTGTGCTAGTCCTATACCCAATGTTTGATGCCTAAGCCTGTTTGCCACAGGAGCGGAAGCGGCTTTTGAAGGGATACTTAGTTGGGCCGCCGTGCCGAGATCGCTGTGGCTCTAAATGGATCCGGTAGCTCGAGGCTCGAGGCTCGTGGCCAGCGCCTGCCTGTCCTTTCATTTTGCTTCATTTCTCCGATTTCCGTGCAAGTTCAATCCATCCCTCATCTCCTCCAGAACACACCCATGTCAACTTCTACGCCCCCCTTGATCGCGGTATTGCTCATCTAAAATACTCAAGGACGCGCGGCCTCTTATCTCGTTATTTGTACCGCAGGCACATCGGCATGCGACTCACGCTGACGAATTCATCGCGAAAGGCCTTCTTATCCCTGCCGCTGAGGAGCATCAAAAGTCCGCAGACGCATTTCAATCATGTATAGAGGCATGCAACGATGAAAATGTCCGCGTGCCTTGTCACTTTGCATTCCCCGTGTCTCATCACAACTCACTCTGATCTACAGGCGAGAAGAACATTACGAATGCTATACAATGAACATGCCAGGGCGGAAAAAGAGTTGCAAAGAAGGATTGCTGCGCTTCGAGAGGAGGGCATAGACCCGTCACTTCCCCAAAAACCAACACCACCACGCCCGTCGCCCGCCTCTGCATTGACTGCACATGGATCTTCCTCATCACCGCTGGCACATCCGAAGGAGAGACTTCCAGATTCCCAGGTCGACGAGTCCTTCATGCTCTTGGGACAACAGGTCCGTACCACTTGCATCTATGTTCGAACCTCCTGCCACTCAGCGTCATGTCCCTGCAGTCGACGGATGCTGGCGATGCGTTTAACACGTTTTGGAAGGCCATGGAACAGCTCGACCACGTTGCTCAACCTTTGGCATTTGCCACTGCCTCTCTTGGCCATTCAGAATCCCTACAACGCGAGCTGGGTTGGAATGGCAGCTATAGCAGCGATACTGATACAGATGGCAGCGGGCAACACAGGCGTGCACTTTTTGGTGGTCGCTCGAAAGCCCAATCGCCAGATAGTTCTTCCCCGACAACAGCGGATGATGCACATGGCAAGTCATCTCCCTTGAGACAATCGGTGATCGACCTGCGGAACGAGTTTGACGAGATAGCGGAAGAAGGTGAGTGTTTATTTTCTTATTAGTTGAGCCAAGGTGACACCAGGCGTGAAGATTACGACTCATCTGATTCATTTTGTTTCATCCCATCTAAATCTGAGCCATCTCAACTGGCTCTTAAAGAGGAGAACAGTACCCTCCGTTCAGAACTTGAGGGGATGAAAAAGCGACTAGAAAATGCTGAACGAATGCTCAAGTTGAGACAAGAACAGGATCAGCAACTTCGAGAAAACATCGCGCTGGCTCGACGGGAGGTACTTTGATGCACCTTGATATGAAGCAAGCTTTAGTGTACTCACAATCGGGTTTGTAGGCGCACAGAGCAATGGGTGCTTCCCTGCATGCAGCACAACGAACCGGCCAGTCTACATTTGACCTCGCAAATCTCAATCTTAACCTAGTCCCGCCACCGCCTCCTGTGGTTCCTATCAATACTAACAGGGACAGAGAGGCGCAGCTTTCTCGCAGAGTCAAAGAACTTGAAGAGGAGCTCCGCAGCATGCGTGTAGAAAATGAGAAGCAGGTCAGTGTTCTTGTTCGACGGAATTGTTCCCTTGGGCTGAAAAGCGTCCGTGATGCAGAAAGCCATGATTGCGAAATTCCGCGAGCGGTGGGACAAGCTCAAGGAATCGGCGAAACGCAAGCGAGAAGCAAAAGCGGCTGCGGAGGCACATGGTGGGCTCGTTCATGAGCGCATCGACGAGGATCCAGAGGCAGAAGCAGAGTAGGAAAACAATAGTTCTTCTGCTGTACGATTGCGTCCCATGAACAGTACATATCTCCAAAAGAGTCTCAGCGCTCAAATGTACCATATTCTTCCTCTTTTTGTTGGTTTCCTCATTTGATTATATCGATACCAACTTCTGTACGAATCTGTGACAAGAGGGCGCCGATCAATCCGTACAGAAGTCGGGTGTGGGGGTCAGCTGAGTGCACCTAGAACACTTTTGGCGATGGAATGAGGTACAAGAACTACTGGTCGAGTCATTATAGCCACCTCAAGGCCAGTGTGGAGGGTAATGCAGTCATGTAGGGCTGACTCCATCGAAATGCGACTGCGGACAGACGTAATCTCTACGATCAAGAGTATAAAGTTCGCCATGATGGATCGAAGTACGATAGTAAACCTAATAAATTTCGTACACTAGGGTTCTAGAATCGCGTCAGTACGTACATCATGGGTGATAACTCAGAGTAGGATACGGAGATTGCCAAACTTGAGACATGGGGGGTAAAGGTACAACACTTCATTCGTTTGTTCCGTAGATTACTATCCGAACACACTGAAATCAATGACGTGGAGACTAGCCGCGATAGAGAGGAATGTTTCTTTGGCGGTATTGTACTCTTCCTCTGTACGGGTGATACTCTCGCTGGGGTTCACGGGGAAATTGAACGACAAGACAAGATCGACACCCCTTTCCTTCAGTCTGTATAATGCGACGAAGATGCGCAAGTCGTCAACAGACGTCTTGTTAAACTTCTTCACGCTTTGGCGACCACGTAGGATAATGATAGAGGGTATCTCAACGCCTCGATTGTAAGGAATCTCATTAACTTCAGCTACAGAGGAGGAGAGCGCATCATTGTCATGTGCAATAGCGTCGAAGTGGTACCTGAAGAATGTGAAAGTTAACACAAGCATGAACTTTTCACAGAAGCTCGAGGGCGGATTCTAGACCTTGCTGCCTCAGCAGAATCATCAGAAGAGACTCTTTCGAGACTCTCTATGATAATACTATCATATGAATCTTGAGATACGAAGACCTCTTGGGTGTCAGGAACTTGACGAATTGAGCTAGGTCAAGTCATGGTCGGTTGGAAGGAGCCAAGCTTCGATTGACAGTCAATCACATACGAGGCATCGATGAAATTCTTTGGGTAGTTAGCTCTAATGGCCCCGCCAAAAAGTTCTGTTCCCACAAGGTTCGTCATCAGTAGTAAGTTGTGTGGATGTGGGGCAAGGTGACTCGGAAGCGGAAGCAAGTATATCGTCACGTGTCAAAGAGCGTGTGATAAGCCCACGTGACCGTGTCGCGAGCGCCGTCGCGTCGCGGTCAACAACGTTATCGCCCACCACCACTACACAGATGAACGAGATTGGACGCCGGTCTGTACTTCAACCTTTTTCTCAAGAAAATGGGAGAACGGGGATTCCAATGGCGGTACCTCCATCCGCCATGAAGAAATCCACGCAGAACAAGAGGCTCTCTGTCGCCGGGCCTTCCCGTGGCGTTTATCCACCCGCAGGCTTAGCGCCGCCATCGACGAACCCTAGGCAGTCATTATACAGGTCGCAGAACTTAAACCCGCTACTCGCGAGCGCCTCAAAGCATAGCCGTACCCCTCTGCAGTCGTATGGATCCCACCTGCTATCCCGATACACGAATTAACTAAGTAGGCTATAGGAGCGTGCGAAGAGGCTCGCTATGGGGCGGTGGGGGCGGCGCACTTCAACCGGCTGTTATTCAGACCCTCAAGGACATTCGTCCTCTCCGCGATCGTCAATATCAAACCAAGATGCGACAAGATATCGTCAGTTGGCTCCAGAGTACCGAGTACGATATATCCATGCAGACTCTCGCGAACATTACCGGAAAGGAGTATCGAAATATAGTCCAGTATCTGTTCTCAATGCTTGATCCCGGCTACCCGTTCGATACCCAGGCGCGCTTTGAGGACGAATTCATTCAGGCTTTGAAATGCATTCGGTACCCGTTTGTTGGACATGTTGACCCGAAATGGCTTGCCGCTCCTGCGAGTATGCACTCGTGGCCTCAATTACTGGGCGTTCTACATTGGCTCATAGTCATGTGTAAAGTACGTCACGAAGTGTTTGCCTCCGTCACAGGGATTCTTACGGCTCACTGACCTCTGACCTAGGCAAGGCTGCATTACATGGAGAGCGAACATCCCACATTACAGTTCTCTGGTATCGTTCCCGAGGAATTTGATGACCCCAATCACCACGCTGCTCTCGCATACGACTATTTTGCGGAAGCGTACGAAGCCTTCTTCGCGGGGTCAGATGATTTCAAGGAACAACAGCGAAGGATTGAAGAACGATATGGTGAGTTTCTGGTCCATATACATCCAGCGTCTGAACTGAGCCGTGACAGTCAAGAAGAATGAACGTATCGAGGTTGATTTAGAGGAGCAGAAGGCAAAACTTGCAAGTGTCAAAGCAGAATTAGACAAACTACAATCTGGACCCGTACGTCCACATTCCCAATCTTTTGCAAAGTCCGTAAGCTGACATCTTTCAAGGCACCAATCGACAAGTTACTCACCGACAACAAATTCCTCAAACGGGATCGCGAGAAGTTCCATGAATGCATCCGGAGCTGGGAAGGGAGAAAGAAAACACTTATAAGTCACATCGCAACTCTCAAGATGGACATTGTGCAGCAAAGTGAGTGAGAGTGTCACCTGTCTTCGGCGAGTGCGAATTAATTCATTGTCCGCTAGCATCCAACCTGGAGCAGCTGAAAGCTGAGCAAGAACGATTATCTGAAGTTGTGAAAGAACAGAATATATCCCCGGAGGAAGTTATTCGTATGAACACGGAGCACGAACAACTTTCCCGAAATTTAGAGGATTTGAAGGTCAAGATTGCCGAATCACAGAAACATGTACTTTCGCTCGAGGTCGCTGTCGCTAACCGTGGCGCCGCGGCTGAAGAGGCGGTCGATGCGTACACAAGGCTCCTCTCTAATTTAGGGCTCTTCCCTCCACTTCCCGCACCATTTGAAGATGTCGACCTCCAAGCTGAGCTGAATACAGCGACATCGCAAACCGTTAACTTATTGAGGGGGGCGGAAGTACGTCATGTGATAAAGCCCACTCTTAATGCCCTTATCGAGAGCAGACGAGGCGAGCGCGCCGCCGTCGAGAGTGAGCGGATCAAAGTAGACCATGAATTGGATCAGTTAATCTCGGAGTGCGAAAACTTGGAGGACGAGATTAACGAAACGGAGAAGAAGGTGATGGTGTTGAATGAACAGGCTGATGACCTCCGAGAGGTGAGCCGCTTCCCTTTCAGATTTATACCATTCGATGTTTGACGTGACATATCATCGTTGCTACGTACAGGTTGCACAACGTGAGGCGCTTGTAAGCAACGCCGAGATAGCCCACCTTGAACGGGATTTGGGCCAGGCACGAACGGCAGCGCTATCCAGTGGTGCTGGTATTCAATCCCGACTCCAAGCCCTACTGATTGCGTGTGTATTATTATTAATCGCTTCCGCCTTCCGTCTGTTGACGGTGATTTGGCTATCAGGTACCGAGAACAAGTTGAGAAGGTTGCACGCTTGCGAGATGAGACTGTTCGCGCCATAGTCAAAAACAGCACAGAGATCGCCGTGTTCAAGGAGGAAATTTCGCAACAACTGAAAAGCCTTCGAAACTTTGCGGAATCAGGGCAGTGATCGGAACAACAAGTGATGTTAACCGGTAGGTTCCATTCCAGACCGGTTCATCATTATGCGTCAAAAGTGTTAAACCTGGGCGTAGCTTCGTAGACATCAAAGTGAAGTAAGCCCCGTTTCTCCAGGGTACCTTTCAGCGGCTCGGACACGCCAAACTCAGGTTGGCTCATTGCCATACAGTAGTGATGGCAGACGCCGTAAAGCTATCAATTGGTGTCAATCACTCCCATCACTTCTTTCTTCGCTCTTTTGTTTCTTTGCTAGTGTTGTTCTTGTAAGGTGATAGGTGGTTAAGGGGAAATATCGTCTGTATAGTTTATCTGACCAGTAGCATATTGCTGTATCTACTCCGCGTATTTCACAACACCGTGATGGTGCTTAGATCGAAGACTGCGTCCGAATGGGCGCGATTAACGGTAGCTATCTCAGATTTGTTGGACCGTTGATTGATTTATTGCGACGGAGTACGCCCGAGTCTAAGTCCGGTTCTATTCGAAAGTCTCTCGCATTCATTTCTCTCAATCATTTTGCCAAGTGCGACGCGGCCTTGCTGTACATGAACGATGATATTCTTTCTACCGTTCCGTCACGCCACGGCGTAACTGCGATAATCACGGAAAAAGTCAGGTCGATATCGTTACGCGCACTTATCGCACTCCCACCGGCAATTGGAAGCAACCACGAACATCTTAATTACTATAGCGATACATCTTTGGCAGTTGAGCTTGGTTTTTTATCGGAACCTGAAATCCGAGGGGCAATCCATGGCATGGATGCTTCTTCTACAGAGAAGATTATGTTATGACAAGTAAATCCCTATAACCGCACACAAGCGTCGGATGTTGACGTTGTCCGATCAACAGGAAACGGAAGAGATGATCACAGCAGCCTGTGAATGAAAAGAAATCTACCGAGAAGCAGTGAAAACACGTTCAAGTTGGGGATGCCTAGTACCCCGACAATCGGTCCCCGACATGCACGCAAGAATGAGGATGTTTCGAGGCACGGGTTTTCACACACTTGCTGTGTGATCCAGCAAACATGGATTACTCGTTCAATGTTAGTTATGACGGGCGACTGATACGGTAAGTTACTAACCGGCAGACTACTGGTATTGACGCATTTAAACTTACTAGTATCATCGGTGAAAGTGATATTGGCATCAAATGCCCAAACGAGGAGCAAGCTCGGTAGCAGTCAAAAAGAATTCCGCAGTGCTGCCAGGGCTAATTGGATTAAAAGAGATTCACATGTCAAGCAGGTCAAGTCAAGACACCTAAGGAGGACACCTAAGGAGAAAACTTCCGAGCGGGGACCGTGACGTCTTCTCAGGATTGATGGACAAACGACGGATGAAAAAAAGTAAAACGTGTGGTCGATTTAGAAATCCGGGTCACGGTTATGACGGCACTACGTACTACTACGCACAACGCACACCTGTTGCGCGCGTGACCGGCTTTCGGACATAGATGATGTACAGTGCCGAAACGAAAGGTGGCGAGTGCGTGCGAAGGCTCTGTGGCGTCCTGGCGTCCCGGTGTCTGTTATACATATGGGGTAATGGTTACGGGTTACGGGTTTACGGACCGGCGTTAATCGGCAACGTTGCCGAACTTCTCCCGCTACAGCTACGTACAGTATGTGGCAGCCCACAGCATTGCAAACTTCAGACACACGGTTGATGCCTGGTCTCATGTGTGTGCGAATACCGCATCCTGTGGATTCAGAGCGGGGTATACTATCACCCACGCACACCAATACTGCCTGAGATCTACCTCCCGAATAAGTTCCGAGTCGGCAGTACACCCGGGCCAAGCAGTACACGCGTAGCTTCAGATTGCGCGTAGCTTCAGATTGATGAATTAATTCTTCCTCCAGATATGATAAGATGCTCATCCGCCATGTTTCTTTTCTCCTCTTCCTGGTAAATTGTTCCCACGGGTTCCGATCGCTCTTTCTGGGTTTCGGCTTCAGTTAGGGAACACTACTATAGCCATGTCGACCTACTTGCCTCCGCCCGGGATTCGTTACCGGGTTACGGTTACCTTCTCATTTTAATGCCCGCGAACCTAACCTCATCATTCATTGTGGGTCGACGTGGTCCAGACAGCTCCCTACAACGGTGGAAAACCAAAGACTTCTTTCGGAAAATAATACGCCGATCAAGTCTCCGCGGCGGAAATTTCACTCGGGAAACGTTTTTACGCGGAAACCCTGCAACGCTGTGCTAAACGCGCTCCTTCTTTTTGGACGTAACTCTTTGCCGTCTTCTTCCGGATTCACGGTTGTTTCAATCTGGGCCTGATTATTCAATCAAAGCAGAACGTGTCCTGCGTTTTCTGGGCCGCGGGGCACCCTGTTTGGCTATGTACTGAAAGCTCCCCTAAGAATGGTCAAGGCTCCCATGCTGTGCGGTAGGGCCGGTTTGATCATGGATCTTCTTTTGGCGGACTCTCCCCCCCGATGGACCAGGTACGGCTGCCATCTCAACATATTTATCTCGCGGCATACTCCGTTATCGAGTGGTCTTAAGAAGACCCCAACCCCTAGTCACTAGCCCCTAGTCACTAGACCATCACCTCTTCCGTGTTCCATGGCCTCAATGCCTGCTCCAAAAGACGCTCCCTATGCATATGATGAGGCCGAGCGGGGTACCCAGGACGTTCATTCTGGTCCAACTACCGCCTCCGCCCCGGGGTCGATCGACAAAAAGGTAGTCGACGCAGGGAACGTCAAGCCAGCTGTTCTCATCTCTTCCGAGGTCGTCCCTGTTAAAAACGCCACTCCAACCAAGCCACCTGCAAAGAAGGTGGCCAAATGGATTTTGTGGACACTATGGTTCAACACATACAGGTCGGCGTTGATCATGTTGGCTAGCCGGCTAGCCGTGTTTCTGATTTTGCTGGTCCCACTCACTAGGAAATTATTTACGTTCGTGGTCTCCCTGAATATGGCTGGGCTTGTCCTCGCCGCGTGCGGATATTTCCCATATGGCCTTGAGCGGACCAGCGCGATGGCACTGGGGAACTTGAACTTCGCCATACTCATGCGCAATGAACTCTTCGGCCGTTTCCTGTACTTGTTCGTGAACACATGCTTTGCCAAGGTAGCTATATCAATATTCTACCCGATATTTTAGGATACGTTCTCATTGTTCATCAGTGGGCGCCATTGTGGTGGAGACTTGGTTGCACGTCTGTTCTTCAGGTATTTTAACTCGCCCCTTGCGGGTAGGAAGGACCTCACAATAGTGTCACAGCATCTAGGAGGCATTCACAGCGGCTGTGCGCTGTCTGGTACCGCCTGGCTCCTCCTCAAGGTTGTGAACAACTTCCGACACCATTCTGTGTACCCCGACGCGATCCTCATTGTTGGAACGCTTACCAACATCGCTCTCATCATCAGTGCCGTCAGCGCATTCCCCTGGATACGAAATACCCATCACAAGTGAGTGTTCCATTCTATCACGACGCTACATCGGTTAAGATTTCCTCAGTGTTTTCGAGCGTCATCATCGGTTTTTTGGGTGGACCGCCCTTATTCTCACCTGTGAGCAGGGTTTGTCGCTGCAGGAATTTTAAGAGCTAATGGGTTCTCAGGGATCTTCACTATTTTTGGAGACTCGTATAACACCGAGACCCGGATCTGGCACGCGAGTGCACAGCACATATTCCGCCAGCAGGATTTCTGGTTTGTAGTGGGCATGACGACGTTGTAAGTATGCCTCAGCACTGGAACCTTTGGTTATACTCAGTCCCTCTATCAGTATTGCCATCCCTTGGTTATGCGTTCGTGAAGTCCCCGTAGATGTCGAATTGGTGAGCTTTGCCTTCCCGCTTTGACCGGAGATTAGTATCTAAATATCTAGCAATAGCCGTCGCCAAAGGTGGCTATTATTCGCTTCAAGCGTGGGATGCAGCAGGGACTCCTCGGACGCATCAGTCGCACGGCGGTTATGGAATATCATGCCTTCGGAATTATAAGGTGAGCACACTTTTCTCGCTTTCGCTTATATCGGCGGATCAACTTACGCTGAATTAGTGAGGGTACCCACACGAAATATCACTACATGATCTGTGGCGTACAAGGTCAGTTATTTTGCAACTCATGTGCCTTGATTCTTAAAAGTTGCTTGGCGAAGGTGACTTCACCCGCGGTCTCGTCAACGATCCTCCGCGGACCCTTTGGACCCGCGAGCTCAAGGTTAGCGGCCTCTTCGTCATTAGACTCTATGCCCGGCAGATTGTAACGCATTTCATAGTTCGCAGGTGTATCGAACACTTCCACACTCTACAAACGTGGCGTTCGGATATGTACAGGTACCGGTATTGGGGCCGCCCTGTCCACTTGCATACAGTCTCCTGATTGGTGAGATTTATTCTGACTTGCACACGGTCGGGACCATGCTGACCGATGGATGTAGGTTTTTGATCTGGATCGGTGAGACTAGTTGACGGCGCTCGTCCAGTAGTCAACTAATTCTGATGATCATATTCTTGCTTGCCTAGGCTCAGATCAGGAGAAGACATTTGGCCCAACAATCAGCGGCCTTATCCACCGCCACATTGGACCGGAGCGTCTCCTGCTGTGGGATTCGAAGATAAGGGGCGGCAGGCCAGATACGATGAAGGTCCTGAAAGAGGCATATTACTACTGGGGAGCCGAAGGTCTTATCGTATATCATTTACGTATCATGCTGGTGGCTAACGCATATCATCCTCCGCAGTTGTTTTCATCACCTCAAACTATATCGGTAATTCAGAAATCATGCAGGGCTGCAAGGAGGCGGGTATTCCTGCATTTGGCACTTTGTGGGACTTTGTGGGTGTCATTTTGTTTTTGTATCCCGCCCGTTTGTTGGTTGGCTGACATTTGACAAGTGAGCGCAGTGATCGCATGATGGCGCTGCTGTATGCGCGTTCCGTTCTTTTTCCATGCATTAGACAGTTTGAGCACGCCCAATCAGGGCACACACTCCGAGATAACGAAACGTACTTTCGGATAGTTACTCTGGGCTCTTTGCATACCTTTTTTGTTTTGCTAATTCGAACAAATAACGCTTCCCGCCGCGTCAGGTCGTCGGGTTGGTGTGTACTATACTCTATCTTTTCGGTCACTGTATTTCTGTCGTTTATCTCTCTCTGACGGCGAGGCCGTGCGTACTAGCCTATCAGGAAAACTCAATCTTTTCTTAGTTGTATCTTATTATGTCTTAACTTGAATCTGTCTTTACCGTAACAATTTTTTTGTTAAAATAGATCCTTCCTCCGTCCAAGTCGGGTTGTGGTGCGAAACTTGCCATTGCGTGGCGCATGGTGTGGAATACAGTAGTCACAGTAACAGTAAATATCTTACTGACCTTTATTTAGGTATACAGTAGTTGCTACCGATCGATCACGCGATCACGCGCGCGAACCGACGTCGTGCTGCCTGGGCTCAGGTGCACTACCTACTTAATGGCCTTTTCGCCTTCACTACGAACTCATCATCGAGCTCTACTTCGTATGTTCCTGCTTACATATCAAGCCTGCGTCTGGATGCTTATAAAATAAAATGTCATCGAACGGGATGGGGACTGCAGTGGCCCGGGGACTGATGGTGCATGCATCAACTTGAACTGGGCTAAGCAGGGATACAGCGTATATGGTAAAGTAAAACCTTTTCAATTGGTGGCGGGGCACTGAGAACTTGAAGCGCCACCTGACATTGAGTAACTGACAATTTGACTCGCCGTCAATTAGTTTTGTTTCTCGGCAAACAGACTTTTCTTCTTCGTTTGCCTCTCTGCAGGTAATAAAGGTTCATTTTGTATGTGACACATATTGTGGTTACTAAGTGAGAATCAAGCAAGCAAGAATATGAAGTGACCAAACATTGGCCCACTCAGGCGAGCCCGATCTTGTTCTTGTTTGAAGGTCATGTGTGTGTTTGTGTATGTACGTAGCTGTGAAACTGCTATAATTCTTAACGACCACTTTATTCGTAATGATCGAAGCAGCGATCGATCGCAAAGTGCTCTCGGCTAACTAAAACCTGAGATTGGATACTGACCATCTTGGCATATCGCACAATAACTGTGGGAAGATAAACGTGTGGGCGCTCCAGCCACCAGCTTTGGCGGATCTATACTGTATATCGGGCGGCTGTAGCAACCCTTTTTTTAGTACACATGGTCTGAACAAAGCCTATGTGAGTTACGGGCATCGAGAACCACAGGTCGGCGATGTCCAGGATTCGTTATAATAATCCCCCGAGGATCGGGTGACGCCAATACGACAGGGTAAGAGTCTGAGGGTGATAGAATTGAGACTGCAAGCCGCAAGGACAACAACACAGAGAACGGAAGCATGCACAGCAACGGCAATAAATAACGTAAGCAAAGAATTGTGATGCAAGAACGCAAGGTGCGGTGGTCGGTGGACCACTAGCCTGAGCCTCGGACCTGCTTCTCAACAACTAGTACAGTATGGCTGAATGCCGGCTACAGCGGCACTGCCTAAGCACAGCACTGGCACAGTGGAACGACTAACGCCGCGGTGTCAAACAGTACTGCTCAAGGACCTGACCAGACTTGCCCATCCATGGCCATCGCCGTCCAGGTTGGATTGGGGTGTTTGGGACTAGACGGATACCTCTTCGTGCGAGCTCGATGACAATCCGAGCAATATTACGCGAGTCCTGGAGGTGATAAGCTTAGCTTGGGAAATCTGAGCTAAATGGCTTTGGTTTCTCCTGTCGCGGAAGTACTTACATCGATACCACTATGTTTCCGCCCCTCGAATGGCCCGAGTCCGAGGAATCGTAGTTGACTCTCAATATTTGGTGAACGGCGACGTGGCAGAGCGGGCTGAATTCAACAAGCAATCCGAGCTGAGGGGTCATATTTACGTTATGGTGGTCTCTGGACACACACCTTCGACGAATAGGCTTTACTGAATCGTGACAAAGCGCTGACGACTTTACGGACATCCATCACGTCCCCTCTAATCCATGAAGGCATGGGTATCTAAACCGGTGAAGAACGACATGTCAAGATTAACACCCAGTGTGGGTCGAGTCGTCAGGCACAGACATTTGAGATGAAGCATTGTTTGACGACAAAGTCCCGAATATCAAACGGACCATCGGTACACCAACAAAAACGCAGGAGGCGCTCGCCCGTCACTGGGTGGATGAGGCCGTGGTGTACGAGAAAGGCCGAGAACCTGCTCGCGACCTCAGGAAAAAGAGGTGCGCTATCCACCTGTTCCTAGATACGCAGACATGGAAGTCTCTACGATTGTGATATAGTTGGAAGCACTAACTTGAGTTATCCCAGTGAGAGAGACGCAGAATGAGGATAGCTCAGGGCGCCATGTTGGTTTAGCAAAGCTGCGAAATTCGGCAACTTTCTGCAAGGGGCCGACCATTCCACGGGGTTCCCTGTCCGCCCACTTAAGGAGACAAACTGGCCATTCCTGTACTCGACTGAGCGACGAGGACGCATCTCTATGCGATGACTTACAATAATCTCATTTGGCCAATGGAAATCCGTACCTTGGAGGCAAGTGGCTTCCACGTCTAATACTAAGAAGGCATCATACGGCTGACAAGTCCAGGCAGTCTGGTGACACTGCTCTTTCATCGGCGACTGTTGCTGCTCTTCATTTCTAGGCGGTATGAGTTTCTCCAGTACATCCTGCATAGCGTCTGAACGTCTCTTATTGAGGTGCCGGGTACGGCTGCGGGTAGAGTGATGGCTTCTAGACCCTAAACTTTTCGACGAGCGGTACCATAGAAATGCGAGAGATGTTGCGGAAAAAGCGAGAAATAGGAAAAATGGGTAGTCACTGAAGGGAATGAGAGCAAAACATAAAGAGAGGATATGTTTTTGGGCCATTCAAAGGTCGTGGGCGTGTCAGCGTGATTCGGCTTCTCCCGGTCACTTTCACTTCCGGTCTACTGTCATACAAATCCTCTTCCCCTCGTGCCGACGATGGTATACCACAAAGGCGATGACCTCGAAGATGATTTCATGCCGGATGAAACAGTTTCCCTCTCTGAAGATGAAGGGTTCGGGTGCCCCCCCGGAGAACAGGACGACGTCGGAACGTTACTCAGCGCGGACGAAGAGGAGAAAGCGGGGGTTAAATCTCCTAGTGAACGGACAAAAGCCCCGTCAGAGGAGAAGAAAAGGAAGCGAAGAGAGAAGGAGAAGGAACGGAAAGAAAAGGAATGTCCCTCTCTAACCTCGTAGCGAAGATGAGCTGCTCGCGTTCCTGACGCGTGACGTTTTCCAACAGAAGAGAAAACTGAATGAAACTACGGAATCAGGGGATTTCACTTCGGTTGCATTGCGGTCGCCGGGTATGATATCCGAATACCTATCTAGCATGCAGGCAAGATCATTCTCGAAGATGTCTGCGTTGGAACTTGAAGACAGGCATATTCCTGGCACGTGCGCTTGCATATCCTTTAGTAGACTTCGCATAATTGACGTGATCAGGCAGAGAGCTCTATAGTGGACACGACTACATGGACGGGATCGAGGAATTTGGACACTTTAGTGGATTTTATCGTTCAAAGTACGCGTTTGTTATCCTCCAATCACCCAGTATAATCACATTCCGAGAAAGCGGTTCCCTTTCTCCACACTCGATTACTACAGAGGACCAAATCACCTGGAGCACCCACCCTACTCTTTTTAACCGGGGCGGCTTTGCGTGTAGCGAATGTAACTCGTGTCCTCAAGAACAAGACATTGCAAGGTGATAAGGGTGCCGGTGCCGCGAAGCTGTTCGCCAAGCACTTCAAACTTGAAGAGCACGTCAGATATCTCAAGAAATCCAAGATTGGCTCTGCTGTCGGTACTCCTGGCAGGGTCGGCAAGTTACTCTGCGATACAGGCAAGTAGTAGTTGCACGGGAAGTTTTCAAAGCCAACTAAAGATATTTCGACCCCAGATGCGCTCTCAGTGTCTGCTCTAACGCATATCATGCTCGATGTGAGCTTTCGTGATGGGAAGAACCGTTCTTTGTTGGACATTCCAGAAACCAGGGACGAACTGTTCAAGACGGTTTTGGGGGCGCCTTTGGTCATGGAGCGGTTAAAGGCAGGGAAGTTACATATCGTACTCTTCTAGATCCCATCCTTTGTCAAGTGAAGGTCACCCGGCTCTCATGTCAAAAATTACATTATAATTGTAGCGAAAGATAGTGTTGGCAGACAGAAATACTGTAGCCTAAAAGCCTCTGGGGTTTGTCCTCTGTGTGATCTACAAAAGCAGCCGGGCAAATCAACGTACTGACGATACGAGAGCGCGCAATGTACTTACACGGGTCCACTTTGGCATTTTGTGGATACCTTTGCGATATCCTCGATGACGAGGGGAAAAGACGGTGTACTTGTCCTTGGGATCCATCTCATGCTCTTTGGGCAGGGCAAGGGCACTGGCCTATACAACACGCGTCTGAGATTACAAGATGCGACATGTAGACTCGAACAGAACATACCAGTGCCTCACACTGAACACCACTGGCTCTGACGGCGTCAATGACAGCGTCCACCTTTTTCAGACGGTCTCGGACGTTGGCCTTACGCGTAGCAGATAGTCGCCATGGCACTTTCCTAGAGGTGCAAATTTCAGTAATGGCAATAACTTGAATCGTTGAGTAGCATAGACAGACCATAAGAGACCTCCGCTGACGGCTGCTGTCGGTCTAAACGCACCGAACATGGGGAGTCAGAGAAATTAGTTTGTGTGTCGTTGACGCGTGACTGAATCATTTCCGAGGCGCACAAAGGCAAAATTCTCACGACCCAGTTCTACTTCTGACCACGATGAACGGCGCGGCCACCGACGTCCATGTGGCGACCTCAACACCTCCGCCTCTCAATGGAATTGGTGTCAACGGAAATGCCATTGCCATTGACTCTGGGTCAACAGGAACGCTCAAGTTTACGACCGGTCTTATCCTTCCTCCTCCGGATGTGAAATGTACGTCTTCTGTCATCCTTGGCTCCCTCATAAGCTTACACGGGCCTTTATATGCGCAATTACGCTTTAGCTACCGTCGACCGCACAATCGTGCACATGAATCGCTCGTCGGATCCGCTCCAGTTCGAGGTAAAACTGCGCGAGAGCCGGCGTACGGACCCCGCGTTCTCGTTCCTCAACCCGGCCGACCCTTATCATGCTTATTACAGAAACCGGATGGATGCAGCAATGAGGGGCGAGATCCTGGAAGGGGTTCCCATGGATGTAGATGATAAAGCCGGAGACGTAGGGGAGGGAAAGCTCACGGAAGACTATGGAAAACCGCCGCCTCCAACTGAATTTTTGCTGGACATGCCAAACATCAGCGCGGTAGACCTGTGCGTCCTCAATCCTCACGCCTTTCGCTCTTAATGACGAACCCATGTCAGTGATATCATGAAGTTAACAGCGCTATTCACTGCCAGACAAGGTCACTCATTTCTGGCCAACCTATCCGTAAAAGAGGGTCGGAACTATCAGTTCGAGTTCCTCAAACCGACGCATTCACTCTTCGGCTACTTCAACCGGCTGATCGAACAATATACGAAGGTTCTTATGCCTACCCCCGAGACGCTTGCAAAACTAAAGGAGCGCATTGAGAATGGTGCAAAGTGGAAGATGCTCGCAGACGCGCAATCACATGCAAAGTGGGAGCGCTCCAGGCGTGAGATAGAGAAAAAACGTGAGGATGACCGTGAAGCTGAGCGCGGTACGTGGGAAAATTGAAAACCCAACGAGATAAGAGAGACTAACAGTTGAGTTGTTGTATAGTTGCGTTTGCAGAGATTGATTGGCACGATTACGCCATTGTGCAAACAATCGAGTTTACGGCTGCTGATGCGACGGCCGAGTTGCCCCCTCCGATGAGCGTGCAGGAAGTGGAAAATATGACACTAGCGCAGAAGCGTATGGCTGCGATGGTTATGGAGACGACTGTGGAAGATGTGGAAGCACACCGGGCACGCCAGGCAGCTGCTGAGGCCGAGGCCGCAGCAGCGGTCAGCAGCGCAGGAGGAGTGGTTGTAGAATCAGCGGACGATGACGTTATGATGGAAGAGAGCGATGATGAAGATACCGAAGCGTCAGAGCGCAAGAAGAAAGAGGAAGAAGAGAAGCAGAAGGAACTCGAACGTGCCAAGGCAATCCAAGCTAGCTCCCTGGAGGCCGGTACACCAATGAAGATAAGAACTGATTATGTTCCCAAACGTGAGTATTATTCATCCGTACAACTGGATTCTGATTCTAACTTTCTGTGCAAGTCGGTGCTAAGAACAAGGTGGCATTGGCTACGTGTACCATTTGTGGCCAACAAATTCCCGTCAACGAACTACAAGAGCATATGCGAATCGAGCTTCTCGACCCACGGTGGAAGTCGCAGCGCGATGCGCTCGAAGCTCGGAAGGCACAAGCATCAGAGCTGCAGCGAGGCGCGAACGTTGTTTCGTCACTCAAAAACCTTGCACGAACTCGCGTGGATATCTTCGGTACGGAGACAGACGAGGAGAGACGAAAGCGGGAAGAAGAAGAAGAGCGAGAGCGACGCAAGGAGAGGGAAAAGGTTGTTTGGGACGGTCATACCGCGACAAAGGCTGGCACTCTCGACAAATATTCGACAAACGTCAATTTCGACGAACAGATTGCTGCCATCCACCGCGCCAAGGGACTGGGGCCGTACGTCATCTCTCCGGTCGTCTAGCGAGTTATGATTGAGATTTTCTTTGCAGGCAAGATTCGAACGCTATTGGCCCAGGTATCGGCCCCGCAGCGGCGCCGCCTCCTCTCGCCGCGGCAGCGCCCCCAACACTCCCTATCCCAGCAAAACCTGTCGATGCTGTGGCTAAAGATCCCTCGTACACTGCTGCAACAGTATCATCAGGCCCACAGCCTCCGTCAATGTACCCTACACCGGCGCCACCTGTTATGCTTCCTCCGCTCCATTACCAGGGTTTAGATTCAGCCCAGCCTTTCGGATATCAGCCTCCACCTGCGGCGCGCGCGCCTCCATTAAATGCACCAGCCGTGCCGTCACCAGCTCTCGCAGGCACAGTTCGCCCCGCTGATCAAATAGAAGGTGAAGCGGATGATGTACCTCCTACAAAGCGTCAGCGTGTCGCAAAGCTCCCCGGTGGACAGTACTATCCCGAACAGGACTGGATCAATATGCACACCGTACGTCTTTATTCCTTTGTCGTTGTTGGGTCGTATGACGACTGACATCTGTGCGCGAGCAGCACCCGATCTCACTCCAGGTCCAATTGCCGACGGACACCAGCAAGCCCGAGTGGAAGTTGGATGGTACAATCGTAACAATCCCGGAGCTGCCACTGAACTTGCTCGTATCAACGCTGCGCGACCGCATCATCGCTGCGACAGGCAGCGCGCTATCCGCTGGACGGGTTCTCCTTTCGTACAATGGCAAAATGCTCACGAATCGTAATACCATCGCGAACTACAATCTCGAAGACGAGGATTTACTTGTCCTGAGCGTACGGGACCAGAAGAAAAAGTAGTGCGGTGCAGAGGGTCGACCACATCACTCGGGTCTGCATATGTACGTGTAAATACTCTATCTTCCTATCTTCTCCTTCCTATTCTCCTCTGAGATTATGCACGTATTTTATCATCACTGGATTACGCCCTGCTTCGCGTCCGTCGTAGTCTTCAGGTTCCGCGAAGATATCGTGAACGCACATTTTGATCACCCGTCTTCCGGTGTGCACTTTTCGAATTGCTTTGCGGCCCGATAAGATACTCGTCTCCCGGACGGGCACTCCTTTATTGACCTCAACGAGCACCATGACGGGAGAACATTTGCAACACACAAACTGGTTCTCGTTGATATCGAGGCTAGATGGTCCTTACCGGTCCTGTCTCAGTGGAATGTCCATGCACGGCACGGCACGGCATTATTATGAGCGACAAGGGCAAATCACAAGAGAACGAGATCCGGCAACGGTGGGTGGAGATGAGAATTGCCGTCTCTGCTCGCATCCATCAATAAATGGCGAATCGGAGGCGGGCAGATGGAAAGAAAAGAAAGGGAGGTTGTCCGTCTTTCACCTCAGGTGGCTGGAGGCAATGATAGCGTTCGTTGTCGAGAGATGACTGATATCGTAGAGGAGAAAGGTGCCATAGCGCTGGCGGGCGCTCCGATCAGACGTGCTAGCTATTCCGCTCTGGGCTGACCAAGACGGTACAGCTGAGCCAGTTCATTGGCATAGCATCGGCAGGGCAGACTACCGGTTGCCCAGCAGTTAATATGTACCTATTTGTTCAGGGAGGTAGCAGAATATCACCCGGCGCAGGTGAGTTGTAGGGCTTGCACAATGCTTCGCTTAGAAGCACCTGGATTCAAGGTGCTACTGTCTGTGGTTAATACGCACCATTTCAGATCCGCTAGACAATGACGGCGGGAGAGAATCGTGACTATGGTTTAGCTCATTTCAGATCACGGGAAAGTGTCAGCAAAGATGTCGGAATTTGCAATTAGTGGCTTTATATTAGATCGCACCTCTGGTTCCGAGCCGACGATCCACCTTGCACTTGAATAGCTAGCTAGCTAACCATGGCCCAATCGTCCGACTCCAAACTCACCGCAGTCGATCTAAAAGACAAAGGGAATGAGCTCTTCTGTCAGAAAAAATACGATCAAGCTGCCGTATATTTCACCAAAGCCATTGAACTCGATAGGAGTAATGCAGTTTTATACGCCAACAGAGCAGCCTGTCACCTGGCCTTGAAGCGGTTTGTTTTTTACTCACAATATCAACTTGAATTAAACCCTTGATGATTTCTGAAGACGTGATGACGCCCTTTCCGACGCGAAAAAGGTCAATTTAGCATATCTCTGGCAACAGCTCGTTGATCATGTTATTAGGCAACCGAGTTGGACCCCCACTATGCCAAAGCTTGGGGACGCCTCGGAGCGGCGCACGATGTCAGTCTCTGAAAAATCATGCTTTCACAGTTCACTCATCGAGTCTATCTATCTTCACGTATCTAGGCGTTAACCAACTACGCGGATAGTATCGAATCATATCAGCGTGCCATCGCAATTGTCTCCAAACCAAATCCAACCGCAACAGAGTCGTCACTCCACAGAGGATACGAACAGGCAGTTATGGAAGTCAAAGACAAAATCCTGAATCCAGAGACAATGTACGTCCTTCTACTGCCCATCCGATACTCACATTCGACTCATTGTTACTGTACTGCAATAACTGAACTTTCAAAGGTCTCTCCCTGTGCTTATGGCATTGGCTCGCGCACATGATATCCCAGTACCCACTCCACATACTCTGGACAACATGCCCACAATTCTTCGGGCCGTACGGTATCATCCAAAATTCACGACCGACCCGCTACTACGTCTCTTCCTCATCCCTCAGAATGAGAAAGAGCCCTTGAAGCAAGTCGAGCTGGTCAGGGACTCAGCGGTTATGGAAAAAATATCTAGACTCCTAGGTTGTGAGCGGAGGTGTAGCGTGCTGCTACATTCAGAGGATCAGGTTGCTTTTGTGCGTGTGTTTTTATTTCTCCTCTATGCTGCACAATTACAATTACCACGCATTGCAGGCCAAAGGAAAACTAGATGGCGTAGGTATTGGCAGAATGCATACATCGTATGAAGCGTTCATGGATGACTCTGCCCTTTCTCGTCGACCTTTGAACCGTCGCGCTTCGACTCTCCTACGTCGCCCCAACACACACGGCCCGATCCTCGTAATGAAGACAACGTTTATCAAGGCCAAAGATTCTGGGTATTCTGGAAGGACCGAGGACATTCTATGCTGGGAAAGAATCACTGAGGCGGAGCTGAAAGGGGAAGCGTTTAGGAAGCTGAGAGAAGAGTGGAATGCGGTTCAACGCATGGAGGGTAGTGCTTTTCCTCCCGGCCATGTACTCAAGATTTAGTCGACGTTGATTGAAAGGGGAAACGTTTAGGAAACGGAGAGAAGAGTGGAATGCAGTTATGAAGGGTGGTGATTTAGTAAACCTCATGTACTACCAAGATTTAGCCTATGTAAAGCACCGTATCTCGGATAATGAAATTTATCTTGACTAACTTACACTCGCGATCTGTTTGCAATTTGACTTTCTGTCTCGATCGATGCGAAGAAACCTTTAGCAAGTATCCAACAGTCCAAACATGCAGAAAATCGACGCTCTCACAAGGCAACTACTGTGTATCAAAGGCTCTAGCTACACATAGAACATGTATTCAAACCCACCAAATGACTCAAACCCGTCGGACAGCATCACCGTACACCATAACACGTGTAGTCCGTATCTTCGAACCATCCTTCTACATCAAGAACTGGCATGATGGCCATCTCATCGCCTGACAGGACGTATTGTAAATCGACACGTTATTCTGAAGGCAAGGAATATTTTTGTATTATAAAAGAGCGTACTGTACCCTTCTTGTTGTTGTTCTCGTCATGGTGCACCTAAGCGATATATTTATAGCTAGATCGCCAAAGTCCACGCACGGTTGAAGAGCCGGACAGCGGAGCGGGCCGGCGTTCTATCACTATCATTGTTTGGTGTGGTCGACACACCCGCAAACTGGGCTATGAATATGTCGATTAAAATGACTTCCTGCGTCGATTCGCCCTTGGCCTTATGATACCTGGACCTTCTTTCTGCGGGGATTTTCCCGAGGCCTGGACCACATGTATATCGACGGGCCAGAACCGTGTTGCGCGCGCTTATTGACAGCTCGCTTCAACATGCAGTTCGCCTTCCTTTCCCAGGCTTGCAAATACCTGTCTTCTCAACTGAAAGCGCTCTGGGTGTGCTCACAAAGCACCTTTCATGGTGTCCCATGAGGTCATTACCACACTCGCATTCGGTTTGGGTGCTCTGGCTGGCCCTTCAACCGAGCGTAGCGTGGTCTTGGCGCCTCAACATTGTCCGTCCCGTCCCCGACTCGCCACGTCCACCTCCGGATTCCGGAAAGCTCGACTCACAGAGGTACGATCGCACATCATCGGCCGTACACATCGACGCATGTGCATGCATGTACGACAACTCGCCGTGACCGCGTGTTGCGTCGAGGTCGGCACCTCAACATTGGTGCCTCCACTCCCCCATCATCGAAATGACCGCGCGGGTAACCACGACTGCATGCGATGACGTCCCGCGATTGTGTAGTAGCAGTACGCCACCTTTTAGTCATTTCACTTGTATTTACCAACTGTTTCTATTGTTTTCCCCGTGTATGACCAGGGCAGCATTGTCGCACCCAGTCATTTCACTCCCAACCGCCTCCTCACTCGACCCGCATCTACGGGCACGATGGCTACGCACCATCGGATCACCAGCACCGAATGTGAGTCTTCTCGACTGTGCATCCTCGACGCGCCACGACTACGAGTCACCGCGACCGTGGACTACGCATCATTGTCTCGCGTGTCATTGTCTCATGATCGTATGCGTTGACAGGCAGCGTCCCGACAGTGCGCATCCTCGATTTACTAGAATCGCCGCATGTCCCGTACCCGCATTCAGTTGGGAGTTCTGGCAGGGGCCACGTGACCCGTTATTAGGCTGTGCGCAAGTCCGATGTCTCTACCACTGAAGACGACCACCTCATCACGTCCGTGTCGGTGTCAACTTACTCTGCGCGCACGCACGCAACTCACCGCACTCACGCGTGTGTGCGACCATGTGCGTAGTGTGCATTAACTCGTCCCCGTCCCCATCGTCGCGGGAACAAGTGCGGGGAGTAAAAACATGACCGCGGGGGACCCCCGAGCATCACTAGGCCCTCAACTCAAAGAGTTTCAACGGATCAGATTGTGAAATTTGAAATCATCGTGTGAGTTCCACGGAATTCTGTACAATGGAAAGGTCTATATAATGACCGCTAAAGTTGACGCTGGGGCCGGTAATGTTTAGGGATGCTGGGGCTTCTGCTTCCTTTAAAGAGGGGAAGTTCAGTGCATCGCAAGACTCTTGAAAATAGGTATGGCATACTTGTTGAATTGTTCCTCGGTAATGTGGACATAGATTTTTCCGGTTTGATGGTTCGGATCTTCCGGAATATGAATGCGATCCCAAAAGGTTCCGTCGGTCGTACGATAGAAATACAGCCGTTTCGATTTGTTGTCCTTGATGGTCGCCGTCAGACGAGAGAATTGGTCGACCCCTGAACCGCCGTCGTGAAAACCTCCCCTATATATATGGTAAGGAGTCAGATCCAGGTTACATCCCGGCATGGACAAAACTTACGGAATTTCTGCACTATATGCGCCTGCTCCATCCAGCCCAGACGTAGCGGCAAAGCCAACAGTCCTATCAACTGCCTTTTTCCTCTTGGCTGGCTGCTTTTTGTATATATCGTTGTTGTCGAATGTGACATTGGCATTGTGTATATCGCGCGTGATAGTAAGGGAGACAGGTATACTGCCTCCACGTTTGATGATGACTGAACGGATCAGTGCTGCTGCCATCGTTTACAATGTATCTTATGGGGAGGGCTATTGCATTAGTCCCAGTAGCAGGAGAAAAGGAGTTTGCCTACAAGCGATATAATCGAGTAATTGAACAATGGGTGACTTCTCCAATTGCGATGCAGTGAGAGAATGACAACGACAATGGGGTGGGGGTACACACCTTATATACATGAAGAAATGGAAAAAATCTTAACATCCTTAATTGGTCTTATCAATATAGCATAGTATGAACATTTAACGACATTAAAAGGCCAACTTTTTCTTGATGTACTGTACTAGACCATTCATTTGGACACTTTGGAATCTTGCTCAAGTCTGCCCGATCCTGTGGGGTTCAATTTTGTGCCCGATGCTTTCCAAAAGTGGGTAAGAGATGCGAGGCGGAGACGTGGGTTGAGAATCGAAGCATCAAGAGAGGAGGCACGAGGCATACCCGGGATACCCCCATGATCCAGGTAGGTATCTCATTATGGTAGAGAAGAGCACGGTGCTGCAACTGCGCCGGGGTTACGGTGAATACTGTTTCCGCCGGTGAATTGTGAATCGTGATTGTACTGTTTGGTACTATGTGCACCCAAAAGCGTGCTGTAGAGACGGTGTCATGGTCTTTTCGGGTTTCAGACACGGAGGACAAGAGTGGATAAGTAAAAAAAAATAGAGTTGAATTCTCAATCTTGGCCCATAGCCTGGTAAACCTGTCTTGTGAAGCACTTTGGTTGTGCTCACAAAGCACCTTTTGTCGCAAGTGTAAAAACCGGGGTGAGTGACCGCGGACGCGCGCGTGATCGTCTCATCTAATCTCTGCATCCGCGCGTGCAGCACGTGACGATGACTGAGGGAGTAGTTCCATATGTAACTACTACTTACAGTAAGTTATACAGTTACGAGAAAGTGGGCGCTGTTGCCCAGTACTACGATGACAGCCCGGGGTGGCTGGGTGTTTCAACTACTGAATGGAATGTATATAGCTGTCCGTAAGGTATCCCCGGTGCCGGTGGGGATGAGGGTGGACGTCATGCCGTACTCATGCGCAACGGGGTCACGGCCTGGCCCCGTCCTGTTTCAGCAGATTGCGACTAACCACGTGATACGTAACCACGTGTCTCGTCTCGGTTGCACCCGTGTTCCCAGAACGCGTACGTAGCATAGTTGGCCGAATATATACTGTACATTTCACATTTCCATGTATAACAAATAAGAAATCAAATATTTATGAGAACATTTGACTTCAACTGAGAAGGCGCAACCGCGCGGATGGAATTTGTTTCTTTCGCAACTCCATTCGCGCCCCTTCAATCAGAAACAGCTGTCGCCTCATACGTGTCCGGAAAAAAACAGGCCTGCCTAGATACATGTCGTATCTAAACAATTGCCCCCCTGTATCACGTCGCAAGGCTCGGGTTTCCTGACTTGGCAGAGCACTTCATAACCAAGCATCCGGCGTACAATATCTTCGCTGTAATCCATCTCATCGTCCTCTCTTAATTTATACCAGCAAACCATGGATCCATTAAGAGCTCTTCGGCGCTCATTCTCTGAGCTGGATCAAGTTTTAAGCACTTCTGCATGATAGCAGCAGTGGATACCACATCTTCCTCCTTCTCCAGCACTTTGCTGTTCCTAACAGATAGTTCAAAAGGATAGTCGAAGAGGTCTGGGTTTTTCCGGAGATTACCTGAGCACAAATCGTCAGGCATCGTAAATCAGTAAATCAGGGGTATTTCCATGCTTACACGCTGTATCAATATACGTCGAGGCCCTCCTATAAGTCATCAGTTGCTCGGGTTCGAAGTCTTCGCCCGTGAAACACAACATCTGGTGGAGCATGGATTCCACTTCATCCAGTTTGTGAGTTGGATTGGGCTTATATCGGAAAAGAGGCTTTCCAATGGCAATTTCATAGATCTGTGTAGCGAGTACAAATCAGGGTCAGCCAACGTGACACGTGTTTCAAAGCGCGTGCAATAGAAGGTCGCTACCAAACATCCATAGGTCCATATATCCGCTTTTTCATTCCAAGAGCCTCCCAAGAAGACTTCTGGAGGCCGAAGGGGCAAAGAGGTGATTTCTTCAATCTTCGAGTCAACGACAGGCTGGGCTAGAGAGGGTGTTTATGAGATATGTGTCTTCATCGTTGGGCTCGATGCCATACCGTTCCCAAAGTCTGCGACAACAAATGTCCGCTTTAAAGCTTCATCCCATGAAGGAAGGGGTAACGGCTGAGAAACAGCCGCTTGGACGATCCCATCCTGAGACTTCTCCGGAGGGTGGACACGAGGAGGGTCAGACTTCGTCCATTTCTCAATTTCTTCGTCCGACACCCCCGTATCGAAAAAGATGTTGTCGTGTTTGAGATCAGTGTGTACAACTCCAGACGCATGAGCATGGGATATTCCACGTAGCACGTGAAGAAGTACACGTTTGGCCAAATTCAACGGAAAAGGTTTGCCGTTTCCGGACTTCCATAGGGCATTAAGGTCTCCGCCGAGTAGCTGAGTGACAAAGCACATATGTTCACCTGCACTTCCTTTCCCGGGAATCATAAAGCTAGAGAGGAGATTCAAGCAATGAGGGGATCGTGGTTGCCGTTCCGACATCTTCGTCAGCGCTTCCAACTCCCATACAAGTCCTTTCTTTATCATGCTGGTATAGTGTCCGTTTAACGCCTTGATCGCCACATATTTATTCTCTCTGTAAGGAGGATAAATTCAATTGGAGCCCTTGGACAACGAGACGAAACATACTTTTGGTCGCGACTCAGCCAGGTGCTGGAACTCATCCCCCAGCCCAGCTTGCGAGAAAGTAGATAACGGTTTTCCGGGCCAATGGACTCCCCTGCTTGGAACTGAGGCCAACCATATTCATCTGATGCTGGTAAACCGAGAGGCTCTGAAGCAAAGCTCAAATCCATAACGGTTTTACCACTGGGGTCGACAGAGTAATGTACGTTCTTTGGTTCGTCAACGGCGGTCGAATCCATTCTTGTAATATGCGAATAGGACGATAGATGTACCAATCGAGGGGCACGGATGGGGGTTCTGAAGTAATGAGCAACTAAGCAGAGCATATAAAGATCCAAGAAGAAGAACGACCGAATCTCAGATATATATCGGAATCGGAAGACAACTTTCCTCCGCACGTGACCTACGGTATTTGCACAACAACCCGGGCAAGGAAAAAAATACCAACCAACCACACTCACCCCTTACGCCCTGGACGGCTTGGACCCCACTAATATCCACTTAGTGAACCAGACGGATCAAAATAATTGCACGACTGCAATGACACAACCAAAATTTAAAGTGAAGAAACCGTCAAAAACCTGGACCACTGGTGAAACATGCCTGGACACCGGTGTGACCGGTAATCCGGTAATCAGCGATCATGCCTTTAATGCCTCTACTCGACCCGTGCGGAATCCAGCAATACAATATGGATATATCCAAACTCTGGTACCCCTCCGCCCCGCGGTATTATTCCATAACGGCCAGATCATGAGATCGTGAACTCGTCATCAAATTTGTCACTGACTACCTTTGGCGCAGTTTCAGTTTCAACTTCATGGTTGTCACTCTTCAAGTTGCCAAGCAGGAAGGGTGGTTTTAAAGGCGACCGTGGCCAGTGAGGCCAATAGTAAGGCTTCTGCGTCCACATACAGTATTCAAAACAGTACAATCATGGTGAATCGGCAGAAATATTCAACGTGCCTACCCCGGTGCAGTCGCAGCACCGTACTCTTCTTAGCCATAAAGAGATAGACCTGGGTGCTCTTCATTCTAGTCGCGTCTCTTGTGCCTTGATGCTTCGATTCTTGACCCACGCTGGACTCCGCGTCGGACAGACGTATGCCCCGTATTCTATTCTACTATTACTTTGTCACAAGGTTGGTTGACAAATCTGAATGGGAATGGGGAAGCCCGAGGTAAACAAGCAAGCCCCATTTAGCTGAGCTTGCGATAAGGGTAGCGCGTGAAATCACTCGGGGCGATAGACGATGCCGGATTCGGGCAACTCGGACGCACCGCAACATCGACAAACCCGAGACGAGACTCATCTTGACGCTTGTTTGACGAACGTCAGCTAGGCCAAGTTGTACTGGTCTGATGCTCCTGAATATGCTGTGGTGCTGCATAATTTATCACACATATGCACCCAACATACTCTCAAACGACATGAGTTGAGATATCAACCGGAGCGATGGCATCAGTGATCAAAACTAGAGGAAACTGTGGTCGAGCTGGCGGAAGCCGCCCGCGAAGGAAGTGCGTGTGGGAAGCAGGGAGACTCCGATCGGACACGAACAGGAAAGTAGACCCGTATAACCTCCTCGAGGACAAAATAGCGGTTGTGGTGTAAGAACAAAGAGAAACAACGAGGCTATTTTTTAGCGAGTTGACATCAGAGGCACGGAACAATATCGTACCGTGTCGTCGTCAGCCTGCCAGCACACGGTTCATGATGTGTAACGAGATATCGACATCCGCCCGACCTGTAAAACTTCCTGGATACCGTCTGGGATAGGGGGGCAGGTGAGAGGGTCCCACAAGACACTGTAATTATCGATGTATTGAAGTACACGCATTGTGCCCGCATTTCCAAGGAATTTCTACAATAAGGGGCATGCTCCAATTCGCAGGTCACAGCGGTTTGAAGGCGAGCAGGATAAAGACGAACTCGTATGACCCTCTTCAAATCACGGCGAGTCACACCTCTCTAGAAAAGTAGGTCCAAGCACAACCGTGGCGGCGCAGATGGAGCCTAGGGTCAGTACAGTATGACCAGAGGGAGGCAAACAAGCGGTCAGTAGCGATTTCGAGCCTGCGAACCCCGATTGCCATCCTTTCAATTGATCAAGTGATGTGGGTGAGTAAAAACACAAATGGTCTGCGTGCAGCTGGGGTCTTGCCACCCTGTCACCCAACCAATTCCTTCACTCGTTCGTTCGAAAGCCCATATCCCTATATTTCCTACCCGCCTGGAACATCAATCGCAATTGAACACCATTCGAAAGGCATGCAGATAGCGAAGATTCAAACCAAACGATGTCAAAGTATGTATTTCAACATGCAACATCCCGCAATGACTTCTTACTGACTTTGGTGTGATTACTGATTACTGTAATAGGCCAGGCGATACGAATAGACGTACTCCCTAATGACGTCCTACTGGAGATATTTTACTTGGTTATCGGTATAAGAGAGATTACGTCTTATAGGCGATGGCATGACCTAATTCATGTGTGTCGAAGATGGAGATGCCTTGTTTTTGCATCACCACGTCGCCTGGATTTGCGACTTCTTTGTAAACCCACGGCACACTTAAAGGTCACACTGGACATCTGGCCAGCCTTGCCTCTCATCATTACGGGCCATTTGATCTCAACACCAACCACGGATAGAATCCTTGCAGCACTTGGGCACAGCAAACGTGTATGTGAGGTCGACCTCTGGGTGGCAGAGCGGCGGCAATTAGAAAAAGTCTTGGCAACGATGCAGGTGGCATTCCCGGAGATGACAGAGCTGCGGCTCAGGTCACTTGATGAAAGGCCGCCAATCATTCTCGATTCATTCTTGGGTGGATCTGCACCACCTCAACTGCGGATCTTCCACTTGGACCGCCTTCCATTTCCCAGATTACCAAAACTGCTTTTGTCTGCTACGCACCTTGTCGACCTTGCCCTTACTCATATCCCTCATTCCGGGTACCTTTCACCCGAGACGATCGTCGCTCTCCTCTCCCCGTTGTCCAGCCTCGATACACTTTCCCTTGCATTTGAATCTCCTCAATCTTACCCTCACCGGGAAAGCCAAGAAGAACCGCCTGCATTTAAATGCTCTGTTATCCCCTCACTGACATATTTTCTTTTCAGAGGGTTAGCGAATATGTAGAGGATCTCATGTCCCGCATCGACACCCCCGACTCAATGATTTCCGTGTAGCTTTGTTCAATCAAATCGACTTTGACACTCCACAACTCGCCCAATTCATCAATCGTACACCAACACTCAGAGCCCCCAATGAGGCACAGGTGGAATTCTATGCTATCGGGGCCGTCGGCCTCAAACTTACGAACCAGACACATGAGTCTGGCTGCGCCACTTCTGTAACAATCTCATGCAAAGATCCAGATTGGCAGCTTTCGTCCATCGCGCAGGTCTGTAACTTTTGTTGGTCTCCCCTTTCCATGGTAGCGGACCTCTATATCGATCATCCACGAGATTGGGAGAATGATGACATCGATAACACCGCATGGTTGGAACTATTACGTCAATTTACTGCGGTGAAGAACCTCTACCTAACCAAGCCATGTGCGCCAGGTATCGCGGCCACCCTGCAAGAGCTTGTGGGCGGAACAGGAGTCTTGTCCGACCTGCAGAATATTTTCGTGGAGGAGCTCGAGCCACGAGGACCTTTTCAGGAACACATTGGGAAGTTCGTTTCCGTACGACAGCTTTCCAATCATCCTGTTACCATTTCACTCTGGAACAGGATCGTGGCATCAGCAGCAAGAGGAGGAGGTCAATGAAGACCAAGCCAAAAGATGGTGCAGTCACGGTAATGGGGGCAGCAGCCAGAGTCGTCGCAGGACCTGTTACAAATGCTGTAACTACGGAAACAACAACGGCTGGGTGGCGGATTTTGTCCACGCCGTGGTTCATGCCTCAGCTCGCTTCAGTGTACCGCTTCGTCTCGTGGGTTCACCTCGCGTGGCCCACATTGATCTTTAAGCCACCTTGCAAGCCTCGTGCTTGCCTAGTACACCCGCTTCCTCTTTGATTGGGTTTTCTCTTTCTTTTGTTGTATCATGTCTTTCTTTGTTCTTAACTTTCTATGCGTCATTTCTTTGCGTCATTTCAGTAACATATGTTCACCTTTCCTTGCAGCTCGAACGCCTGCTTACTTTCGTCATTCGGCATCACTTCACTACTATACGGGTGATATGTTTCCCTTTACATGTACCTACGGTATGACGAGTAGCCCAAAAAGGTCTCACACCGTCGGTTGTTACTTGTTTCACCTTTTTTACTCGACGTCATGCCCTAGTGTCCAAAGGACTACAAAGAATCCGAGAAGTATTGCCGTGCTCGAATTATCATCGATTCGTGTTCTCATTCTCTTCTCATCCCCTTGTGTGCTATCGCCTCAGGACTCTTCCCCTCGCATTGATTTCCTTTCACTTTACCATTGTTATCATCGCGCTTACGTTCAGCATCATCTCTACTCTGTTCATCGCACTAGGTTATGGGGCCTGCCCCCGCATGGCCAAATCAGCACGTTTTCTTGTCGACGGAATAAATGCTCACCTTGTTTTCTTTCTTCCAAGTTCCACCTGCCGAACTTAGCCATGGATCACAAAGTCCTGCAAGATTGCTGGCAATATCGGATTCAACATGCTACTGTCTGTGCCATTTTCAGATCCGAATGTCGGTCAATTTGCAATTAGTGGCTTTATAAGATCGCACTCTCTGGTTCCGAGCCGACGTTCCACCTTGCACTCGAATAGCTAACCATGTCCATGTCTCAATTGTCCGACTCCAAGCTTACCGCAGTCGATCTAAAGGATAAAGGGAATGAACTCTTCTGTCAGAAAAAATACGATCAAGCTGCCATAAATTTCACCAAAGCCATTGAACTCGATAGGAGTAATGCAGTTATATACGCCAACAGAGCAGCCTGTCACCTGGCCTTGAATCGGTTCGTTTTCCCTCACAATATCAACTTCAATCAATCCTTTGACGATTTCTGAAGACGTGATGACGCCCTCTCCGACGCGAAAAAGGTCTATTTAGCATCTCTCTCGCAACAGCTCGTTGATCATGTTATTAGGCAACCGAGTTGGACCCCCACTACGCCAAAGCTTGGGGACGCCTCGGAGCGGCGCACGATGTCGGTCTCTGAAAAATCATGCTTTCACAATCCACTCATCTATATTCATGTGTCTAGGTGTTAACAAATTACGCAGAAAGTATCGAATCATATCAGCGTGCCATCGCAATTGTCTCCAAACCAAATCCGACCACAACAGAGTCATTACTTCTCAGAGAATACGAACACGTAGTTGTGGACGTCAAAGATAAAATCCTGAAACCCGAGACAATGCACGTACTACTGCCCATCCGATACTCACATTCGACTCATTGTTAACTTTCGAAGGTCTCTCCCTGTGCTTATGGCAAAGGCTCGCGCACATGATATTCCAGTACCCACTCCACATACTCTGGACAACATGCCCACAATTCTTCAGGCCGTACGGTGTCATCCAAAATTCACGACCGACCCGCTACTACGTCTCTTCCTCATCCCTCAGAATGAGAAAGAGCCCTTGAGGCAAGTCGAGGTGGTTAGTGACTCAACGGTGATGGAAAAGATATGCAAACTCCTAGGTTGTGAGCTGAGCTATAGCGTACTGCTACATTCAGAGGATCAGGTTGCTTATGTGCGTGTGTTTTTATTCTTCCTCCACGCTGCACAATTACAATTACCACGTATTGCAGGCCAAAGGAAAACCAGATGGTGTAGGTATTGGGAGAATGCATACTTCGTATGAAGCTTTTATGGACGACTCTGCCCTTTCTCGTCGACCTTTGAACCGCCGTGCATCGACTCTCCTACATCGCCCTAACACACACGGCCCGATCCTTGTTACGAAGACAACGTTTATAAAGGCCAAAGGTTCTGCCAGTGGGTATTTTGGAAAGACCGAGGACATTCTATGCTGGGAAAGAATCACCGAGGCGGAGCTGAAAGGGGAAGCGTTTAGGAAGCTGAGAGAAGAGTGGAATGCAGTTCAACTTATGGCGGGTCGTGATTTACCTCCCGGTGAGGTACTCAAGATTTAGCCAATGTTGAAGGGATGCGTTTAGGAAGCTGAGAGAAGAGGGAATGCAATTATGGGGGTGGTGATTTACCGGATCAGCAAAACCGTTTTGATATATAGCTCTATATAGCGGCCATAGCAAGCCATAGTGGCCATAGATGCCATTTGAAATTCAAGTTTTGCCGCGACAAAATTTCGGGTTTTGCTGATGCGGTACTACTCATGATTTAACTGATGTATATAAAGTACCGTATCTCGGATAATGGAATTTATTTATCTTGACTACAGTACACTCGCGATCTGTTTGCAATTTGACTTTGTCTCGATCGACAACGCGTGAACTCACAAAGAAACGTTAGCAAGTGACGTAGACTCGAGCTTGGCTCACTATACATACGTGCGATGTCGCTGCCGTCGTCCATACTTTATCATCTATGCGGGAGGGAATTCGAACGGAGCCGACGTGCTGCGCGTGCCGTGTCCAGATCAGACGGAGGCGCGAATACTAGTACCGCCTTTGAGGGCAGTCGTGATAATGAATCATGATTATCATGCTCTCAGGTGCCAGTGTTCGGGTAGTACGCTATCCTCTATCATCTAACGCACAACGCACCCCACGTTGGCACGTCCAGTCCGGCCGGCCTTAGGGAAGGACTTGATGTGACAAATACATGATCTCAAAAGTACGAGTCTCGCAAGCAACTCAGGCGTCAAGTACTAGGTTTCTCCGGTACTTTCTCTCGCCGTCCCTTTAATTGGTACTAGTGATTTGCGGCCTGGAAAGATATTACAAGTATCAGGCACTACGAGATGACTCAATTCGTTCACAGCAATAAGACCTTTGTTCAACTGAGGCGACTCGGAGAACTAGAACTTCACCCATTCTCCTTTCCCAAAGTCAGCTACAGCATGAAACTGTTTCACAGTGCCTATGCGCCAGAGTTAATTGAATGATCGACAGTAATAATGTATCGGACTCACCAACAAACTACAAAAAGGAAACCGCCAATTTTTTGTTAGCTGATTGTGATGAAAAGCGAAAAGGTGTGTAGCTCACAGTGACGAGGGTGTCGGACGCTTCAATCGTGATATGGATAACGTTGTTGGCAAGGGCCATGAAGTATGTGCCCTTGCCATGAGGTTTGCCATGTACCTGGCAGGACCCCGTTATAGATTCGACTGTTTTTCTGTTAGTAAGACAGGTCTCGCGTAGGAAAACACTCTACTCACTGTGCGGAGCACTGGAGACAAGAAACTTATCCTTCTTGACAGGTATAATAAGCTCAGCCAAACCCCTTTGGGCCAACTTCGCAGTGGCAGTGAACTCTTCTTCAAGTCCCGAAGCCAAGGGAGCCTGGGCAACTTCAGCTTCGTCATCAAGGTTGAGATGATCCTTGACGAGCTTGAAGTATTCCTGGATGAAGGCCTTGTTCAACTGATCGGGTTGACCCCTCTCGTTGTAGAGCTTTTCGAGAATAGCGGAAGTCTGGGCGTGAATAGCAGATTGGTCGGAGGACATATTTGTCGGGATGGGGGACGTTACAGTAACGATTCGCGCCTCTAAATACTTGTCAGGCTGGTTAGTCACAGATTATGATTTGGAAATAAAAGATAATAACCTACGTCACGTTCGAAATCCGAGGGTCCTTGGTTTTCTCAAAACATTCAAGGTCCAGTAAAGTAAATACGCGTGGTGCCATTGCGGAATGGGACCCCAGTAGGCTACCAGAGAATGAGCCATAACAACAACCGATCACCGAATACGAAGTTATAATGCCGTTACAAATATCTCTCACGCAGACAGAAACCCCTTCTTACCCGCATTGTTACCGCAATCCAGACCCCTGTGACTGGTGGAAATGCTTCCAGGACCGTAGAGGAAATGGGCGCAGATCGGTTGTTGTGGGCATCTCTGCAGAGTCAGAGTACAGTCCACCGGTTATTTCGTGTGGAACAGAGGGGAGAGTGTACTGGATTCATAGAAGAAAGAGCGCAGATCCATTGCAATTAATTGTGTGCTTCAAGTTCTCTGAAACCTCAGACTCCGAGTCAAAGTACTTCTGAGCGAAGTCTGGGAGTCAAATTCGGAATCAAGTACTTGTGAACCCCCCAGAACGTGGTGATCGATGCAGCTCGCAAAAATGAGGTGATCCAAGTTTCCCTTCATGAGGACAGTCCCATTTATCTGTGACTCACCATCATGTAACATTGTTGGAGGCGGAGGTATGCGGAAGTTGCTGCCCTTTACGGGTGGACGCTTTTATCATGTACGTGGCGTTACCCTCACAAGACTGCGTAGATTGGTGACTGGAGCCGAGGAAGGGACGATTCCTCCCCTACACACATTGACGATCCGGGCACGCATTTGCTCTGTGACTAAAGAGCGCTACGATCTGCGTTTTACGTGTTACGAATTGATAAATCTTTGGTTCGAGTGTCATTCTCTCTAATTGCGTCATTCAAGAGTTACTTGACGGGGAAGGGCGCTACGTACCCGACGACCTCAATATATAGATGCCCAAGCTCTAGTCATGATAACGTATATGAATCTCGGGTTCAGTGTGCATCTGACTCACTCAATTCGACTTGCAAAAATACCGCAAAGAACCTGCCATGGCCAAAGACCAAAAAATCTGAGGTTCGAATTTTATCACCGTTGTTCCCGACCTTTGGGCCCTATTTGGCACCTCGGTTTAGGTCGGGTTAACCCTTGTCCCACGCGTTTTGTGGCGGTTCAAAAACGCTTTTCGATGCTCTTCGAGTCGAGTGTATACCCAACGCGGCTGTAATCTGATCAATCTCCCATCCTTCCTCCAATAACAAGTATAAGGCTTCAATTTGTTTGAGGTCTGGACTTATCGTACGATATACCATGAAGATTAGGAGCGGGTTGGAGGTGAGTGTTCCAGTGATTTTTTGAATTTTCGCGATTTTTGAACTGCCACAAATCACGTTGGACAAGAATTTCCGAAACGAGTGTACCTTCTTACTCGCCTATCCACCACATCGGTGTTCAGAAACTACTCATCGTGGTTTTCAGATGCTCTTATGGAGGTAGAGCAATCATACCGGAATTTGCGTGGCTGTTGAACACTGCATGCAAAGCAGAGTTTTTTTAGCAGATAAGAGTTGTAGAAAAAAACCCTAATAAGTGTTAAACTATTCTTAGAATTTACTATTTTCACAGCAAGTTTAAGTAATTTTGGGTGAATTAGCATGAAAAAAAACTCATAAAAAATGTTTTACTGTACTAAAGACTTTTTTGGCCCGATGAATTCCCGAAATAATATTTTAACTCTACCTTTCAAGTTTTCTCATCTTCAATAAAAATCTTAAAGTTTTTCAGATGTCACATGATGTGTTCCAGCTTCAAGCATTGAGCGCGTTGAGCACTCCAAGATCATCCTCACTCTGTTCATCGCACTAGGTTATCGGGCCTGCCCACGCATGGCAAAATCAGCACGTTTTTTTGTCGACCGAATCAATGCTCACCTTGTTTTTCCTTCTTCCAAGTTCAACCCGCTGAAGTTAGCCATGGACGCCATCTAACTGGATCACATACCACGATCGCATCAGTTGGCTCATGAAGATGAGGGGCCTCGGTCACCACCTCACTGACTCACCGTAACAGAGGCCTGCAAGATTGCTGGCAATATCGGATTCAACATGCTGCTGTCTGTGGTTACAATAATGCGCACTATTTCAGATCTGCTAGACAATGTCGGTCAATTTGCAATTAGTGGCATTATAAGATCGCACTCTCTGGTTCTGAGCCGACGTTTTGCACTTGAATAGCTAACCATGTCCATGTCCCAATCGTCCGACTCCAAGCTCACCGCAGTCGATCTAAAGGATAAAGGGAATGAACTCTTCTGTCAGAAAAAATACGATCAAGCTGCCATAAATTTCACCAAAGCCATTGAACTCAATAGGAGTAATGCAGTTTTATACGCCAACAGAGCAGCCTGTCACCTGGCCTTGAATCGGTTCGTTTTCCCTCACAATATCAACTTCAATCAATCCTTTGACGATTTCTGAAGACGTGACGACGCCCTCTCCGATGCGAAAGAGGTCTATTTAGCATCTCTCTCGCAACAACTCGTTGATCATGTTATTAGGCAACCAAGTTGGACCCCCACTACGCCAAAGCTTGGGGACGCCTCGGAGCGGCGCACAATGTCAGTCTCTGAAAAATCATGCTTTCACAACTCCACTCATCTATCTTCATGTGTCTAGGTGTTAACAAATTACGCAGAAAGTATCGAATCATATCAGCGTGCCATCGCAATTGTCTCCAAACCAAATCCGACCGCAACAGAGTCATTACTTCTCAGAGAATACAAACACGTAGTTGTGGACGTCAAAGATAAAATCCTGAAACCCGAGACAATGCACGTACTACTGCCCATCCGATACTCACATTCGACTCATTGTTAACTTTCGAAGGTCTCTCCCTGTGCTTATGGCATTGGCTCACGCACATGATATTCCAGTACCCACTCCACATACGCTGGACAACATGCCCGCAATTCTTCAGGCCGTACGGTATCATCCAAAATTCACGACCGACCCGCTACTACGTCTCTTCCTCATTCCTCAGAATAAAAAAGAGCCCTTGAGGCAAGTAGAGGTGGTTAGGGACTCAACATACATGAAAAAGATATGCAAACTCCTAGGTTGTGAGTCGAGCTATAGCGTGCTGCTACATTCAGAGGATCAGATTGCTTATGTGCGTGTGTTTTTATTCTTCCTCCACGCTGCACAATTACAATTACCATGTATTGCAGGCCAAAAAAAAACCAGATGGTGTAGGTATTGGGAGAATGCATACATCGTATGAAGCATTCATGGACGACTTTGCCCCTTCTCGTCGACCTTTGAACCGCCGTGCATCGACTCTCCTACATCGCCCTAACACACACGGCCCGATCCTCGTAATGAAGACAACGTTTATCAAGGCCAAAGATTCTGGGTATTTTGGAAAGACCGAGGACATTCTATGCTGGGAAAGAATCACCGAGGCGGAGCTAAAAGGGGATGCATTTATAGTGATTGGCACGGGTTTTAATACCCGCCCGGGTTGGCTGAAGGGTATGTGAGGGTAGGGGTAAGGGTACAGCCTCTCAAACCCTCACTAAACCCGTACCCCTAAGGCGGGTCAGCGGGTGTATACCGTGTATTTTCACTCCCTTCCTCTCTATTTGCTGCAATCAGACATCCAATGATTCTGATCACCTTTTTACAGTATTTGTGTTTACATGCTTATGAATTCATTTTCGAGTTGTACTATCTCACTTTATTTTCACATGATGTATCTAAGGTAGGAAATGGTACTTGAAGTGGTCGTGCAGGCCTCCGCGGGGTATGAAACTTGGTAAAGATGTCTGAATAAGTCTTGGACTTGTGGCCATCACACCGCTAAGTCCGCACGCAAGTGCAGCGGTGTCAATAAAGAGAGGAAGGAGGGCTGTATGGATTTCAGTAATTTGCGACGCGGCAGGCCTTGCACCGCTGTGCACGTCTTGCTATTTCGTATCCAGGGCCGCACTATGTCTTTGAAAATGCTCCTAAAGTTTCTAAGGCCGCAGATGCGTGCAGCACTCTCAGGACTGGGGGGACTGAGCCGCACTTAGCTCTGTACCGGTGAAGCAGGGATCTATTTCCCAGGCCATGCTGAAGCACGGGAAAGCGGCAGGAAAGCGGCCCGATGAAGCAGAAACGCAGATTGCCACATTACATAATAGTCAGATTTTTTTTGCGACAGCAGAGCTCAGTGCAGCTCAGTTCCCTCACTCTTGAGAGTGCTGCACATGTCCGCGGGCTTAGAAACTTCAGGAGCATCTTTAAAGACATAGTGCGACCCTGGATACGAAATAGCAAGACGTGCACGGCGGTGCAAGGCCTGCCGCGTCGCAAACTACCGAAATCCATACAGCCCTCCTTCCTCTCTTTATCAACACCGCTGCACTTGCGTGCGGACTTAGCGGTGTGAGGGCCACAAGTACAAGACTTATTCAGACATCTTCACCAAGTTTCGTACCCCGCGGAGGCCTGCACGGCACCTTTCCAAGCACTCTTCTCCCCTCAGAACTTGCAACCCAAGTATATTTGATATATTATTGAATTAGTGCACGGGTATGGAGGGTAATATACCCTTAAAACCCTTTCTGACCCATGGCTATTTAGACGGGTACCCTTACCCCTCACTGTGGGTAAGGGTTTTGGTGGGTATGGGTAAGGGTATGAAAAAAAAACCCGAGGGTTACCCGGGCCATACACTATGCGTTTAGGAAGCTGAGAGAAGAGTGGAATGCAGTTATGAGGGTGGTGATCTACTAGTACCGGGATTTAGCTGATGCCAGTGTATGTAAAGCACCGTATCTCGGATAACGGAAATTATCTTGACCTGTACACTCACGAATCGCGATCTGTTTGCAATTCGACTTTCTGTCTCGATCGACGCGTGAACTCATAACTTACCACAAAGAAACCTTAGCAGGCATCCAACTGAACAGTCCAAACGTGCGGAAAATCCGATGTTTTCACGAGGCAACTATATCAAAGGCTCCAGCTACATAGAAGGACCGGACCAACTCGTGCATAATGCAGTAAACTACTCTAGTTCGCTGAACTAGTGCTTGGCAAGTCCTCCAGACTAGGCGTACAGCGGCCATAGACTAGACTGGTTCCGAAACTAGACAGCTAGCACTAGAATTACTAAACGTCTGAAACTAGCGCATCACTGCGCATGGCAAGTCTATTAGGCTAGACAAAAAACTAGGCTACTAATTAACAGGCTAGCCATAACTAGACTAGTCCGCTAGTAACGAAATTATTTTTCAGGATGGGCTGAGCCCACCGGCACCCGGGGCACCGGCGTGCGCATCGCTTTTGCGGTCGAGCACTGACTTTCTCTAGATCTTGTATTCTCTCCGGACTCACAAGCGCGACACAGGCAGCCGCGCTACTTCACCATAATTTGCACACTTCTCAGTCCAATTTTTAGTCTAGCCAACGTCCCAAACGTCGTCGTCACGGTCAACATCACCATGACGTAGAGTCGAGCTTGGCTCACTAGGCATACGTGCGATGCCGCTGCCGTCGTCCATACTTTATCATCTGTCCGGGAGGGGCCGGGAATTCGAACAGAGCCAACTCGGACGTGCTGCGCGTGCCGTGTCCAGATCAGATGGAGACGCGAATACCGCCTTTGAGGGCAGTCGTGATAATGAATCATGACTATCATGCTTTCAGGTGCCAGTGTTCGGATAGTACGCTATTCTCTATCATCCAACGCACAACGCACCCCACGGCCTTAGGGAAGGACTTGATGTGACAAATACATGATCTCAAAAGTACGAGTCTCGCAAGCAACTCAGGCGTCAAGTTGGACTAGGTTTCACCGGTACTTTCTCTTGCCGTCCCCTTAATTGGAACTAGTGATTTGCTGCCTGGAAAGATATTACAAGTATCAGGCACTACGAGATGACTCAATTCGTTCTCAACAATAAGACCTTTGTTCAACTGAGGCGACTCGGAGAACTAGAACTTCACCCATACTCCTTTCCCAGCTTGAGCTACAGCATGAAACTGTTTCACAGTGCCTATGCGCCAGAGTTAATTGAATGATCGACAGTAATAATGTATCGGACTCACCAACAAACTACAAAAAGGAAACCGCCAATTTTTTAGCTGATTGTGATGAAAAGCGAAAAGGTGTGTAGCTCACAGTGACGAGGGTGTCGGACGCTTCAATCGTGATATGGATAACGTTGCTGACAAGGGTCATGAAGTATGTGCCCTTGCCATGAGGTTTGCCATGTACCTGGCAGGACCCCGTTATAGATTCGTCTGTTTTTCTGTTAGTAAGACAGGTCTCGCGTAGGAAAACACTCTACTCACTGTGCGGAGCACTGGAGACAAGAAACTTATCCTTCTTGACAGGTATAATAAACTCAGTCAAACTCCTGTTGGACAACTTCGCAGTGGCAGTGAACTCTTCTTCAAGTCCCGAAGCCAAGGGAGCCTGGGCAACTTCAGCTTCGTCATCAAGGTTGAGATGATCCTCGACGAGCTTGAAGTATTCCTGGATGAAGGCCTTGTTCAACTGATCGGGTTGACCCCTCTCGTTGTAGAGCTTTTCAAGAATAGCGGAAGTCTGGGCGTGAATAGCAGATTGGTCGGAGGACATATTTGTTGGGATGGGGACGTTACAGTAACGATTCGCGCCTCTAAATACTTGTCAGGCTGGTTAGTCACAGACTATGATTTGGAAATAAAAGATAATAACCTACGTCACGTTCGAAATCCGAGGGTCCTTGGTTTTCTCAAAACATTCAAGGTCCAGGAAAGTAAATACGCGTGGTGCCATTGCGGAATAGGACCCCAGTAGGCTACCAGAGAATGAGCCATAACAACAACCGATCACCGAGTACGAAGTTATAATGCCGTTACAAATATCTCTCACGCCGACAGAAACCCCTTCTTACCCGCATTGTTACCGCAATCCAGACCCCTGTGACTGGTGGAAATGCTTCCAGGACCGTAGAGGAAATGGGCGCAGATCGGTTCTTGTAGGCATCTCTGCAGAGTCAGAGTACAGTCCACCGGTTATTTCGTGTGGAACAGAGGGGAGAGTGTACTGGATTCATAGAAGAAAGAGCGCAGATCCATTGCCATTGTGTGCTTCAAATTCTCTGCAACCTCAGGCTCAAAGTACTCCTGAGCGAAGTCTGGGAGTCAAATACCTGTGAAGCCCCCAGAACGTGGTGATCGATGCAGCTCGCAAAAATGAGGTGATCCAAGTTTCCCTTCATGAGGACAGTCCCATTTATCTGTGACTCACCATCATGTAACATTGTTGGAGGTGGAGGTATGCGGAAGTTACTACCCTTTAGGGGTGGACGCTTTTATCATGTGGCGTTACCCTCACAAGACTGCGTAGATTGTTGACTGGAGCCGAGGAAGGGACGATTCCTCCCCTACACATGATCCGGGCACGCGTTTGCTCTGTGACTAAAGAGCGCTACGATCTGCGTTTTACGTGTTACGAATTGATAAATCTTTGGTTCGAGTGTCATTCTCTCTCAAATTGCGTCATTCAAGAGTTACTTGACGGAGAAGGGCGTCACGTACCTCAATATATAAATGCCCAAGCTCTAGTCATGATAACGTATATGAATCTCGGGTTCAATGTGCATCTAACTCACTCAATTCGACTTGCAAAAATACCGCAAAGAACCTGGCCAAAGACCAAAAAATCTGAGGTCCGAATGTTATCACCGTTGTTCCTTTTTAAAAAAATTGGCCCTATTCGGCACCTCGGTTTAGGTCGGGTTAACCCTTGTCCCACGCGTTTTGTGGCGGTTCAAAAACGCTTTTCGAGTGTACACCCAACGCGGCTGTAATCTGATCAATCTCCCATCCTTCCTCCAATAACAAGTATGAGGCCCCTTGTTTGAGGTCTGGACTGATTGTACGATATACCATGAAGATTAGGGGCGGGTTGGAGATGAGTGTTCCAACGATTTTTGAACTGCCACAAATCGCGTGGGACAAGAATTTCCGAAACGAGTGTACCTCCTTACTCGCCTATCCACTCCAATCGGTGTTCAGAAACTACTAATCGCGGTTTTCGGATGCTCTTATGGAGGTAGAGCGATCATACCGGAATTTTCGCGGCTCTCGAAGCCGAGTCGACGGGCATCAATTGGGGTGTGAATGTTGTTCTCCAAAGCCGCGAGGCCCTTTTCGCGTCCTGTCCGCTGTCTTGCTCACTTTCAACCCATCCACATCTACCAGCACAGTACCACAACCACACCGAATCTCTCACCCCTCGTGTTTTTGACAACTGCTCATGAGCTCTGCCACAGATCTGGAATCTGGACAAGGCGCCCAGGCTTCGCTACGTGCTGGTGTGTTTTGCTCTCTTTCTCATCGATGTCTTCTCGGCCAGAAGTTTTAACGGATTACGAGGAAGGGGTGGGAAGAAGCGATTCCGTACTACTAGTCCGCGAAGCACAGCCGGTTATCTCACAAGCTGAGACCCTGGATGAGACCCCGAGCGGAGTATTACGTCCTTTTACTTCAATGCGCGGCGGAAGCAACATCGACTACTACCAGCGTAATGTCAATGATACTACTGGTGATCAGCCAACACAAGCGGGACAACGTCTGGGTCAGGCAGAGGCACAGATTGGTGCGTATTTCCTCATGAATCCAGAGACATCATTGGCCTGACGGATACAAAATCAATCACGGCTAACCATCGACTCTTGACCCTGTCCTCGCAACACCACCTAAGACCCCGTATCTGAACAAAAACCAGAAGAGCCACGCATGATCGGGGATTTTGACGGTAGTGCCAACGAATTCTGGAAACTCTACAAAGATGAAGCCATGAGCGACGATGACGCTCGGATCAATACCCTCAAAGAGGGCATGGACAGTTCCCTTATATTCGTCCGTTCATATTCTGTCCATGCCCCATGGACTTGGTTTTACTGACGCGTGGCCCCACAGGCTGGTTTATTCTCTGGTGCTCTTACAGCATTCGTAGTCGATAGTAAACAAAACCTGAAACCGAGCCCCGCAGACGAAACGGTCTATTACCTCCGACAACATTCTGCCATCCTCTCTCAGATTTCCGTGCAACTATCTTCAATCGCCCCACAGGTTGCCATTCCTTCCACTCCGCCACCTCCTTTCCCTTCATTCAGTCCATTAGCATCTGACGTCCGTGTCAATGTTTTCTGGTTCATGGCCCTCGCCTTTAGCCTTCTGGCAGCACTCCTGGCAATCCTCGTTCAGCAATGGGTTCGCAATTATATGCACGCCTTCCAACGGTACGGCGATCCTTTAAAGGGTTCTCGACTTCGGCAGTACCTGTACGAAGGATGTGAAAGATGGTACATGCGGAGGGTGACCGATGTTGTCCCTGGATTTCTCCACATCTCCCTATTCCTATTCTTTGCAGGGCTTGGCGACTCGCTACTTAATATCAACACAAAAGTTGCTCTAAGTACGATTGTTCCCTTCGGCGTCAGCGGCCTGCTGTACATCTTCATGACATTCGCGCCCATCATACATCCACAATCGCCCTACCAGAATTCATTTTCTGGTATTATTTGGTATCTTTTCCAGAAGTCGCATGGCCGACGATTCAGGGATCGAGGACCGGATGGAGGAATAAAACCTGTGAGCGTGAACATGGCACAGGGGCAGATGCAACTCGCGATGGAAGAGAAGGAAGAGCGCAAGGACCGAGACGAACGGGCGATTCGATGGCTGATCGACAATCTGACAGAAGACGCTGAAATGGAAAAGTTTTTGTCAGCTATACCCGGCTCGTTTAATACGGACTGGGGCACGGAAATCTGGAGGAGGGTGGGCGAACACCACGAGGGTGAGGACCAATGTCAGGATGAATCTGTTGCAAGACCACACAGGGATACAACAGCTCACCTACCTTCATCCTCTTGGATCCGCAGCGTCCTTAGGCCAATCATTCACCTGGTTAGGAAACCTACTCCCCGTCATCCCCCTACCCATACAACGCCGCGCTCATCTGTACCACATCCGATTGGTGTTCATCTACACTCTACCACTGCGCATATTCGAGGGGAAAATGCTGTGCACGAGCTCAGCACACGCGTCGCCCGCTCTGTAGAGATATGCAAGAACCGTAACCTTTTTTCAAACAACGATTCATGGCGGAAGCGTACGCGTGCCTGTATCGAGGCCACTGCATCACTTGTATGCTGTGCCAATGCAAAACTTGCCTGGTTTGGACGCATTTCAAAGTTGCTTAGAGATATCGGTCGTTCTGAAAAGATACGGGAATTGTCGTTGGCAGGAACGGACGAGTTGTTCGTGATGCGCTGGACCTGCCTTTCACTCGTGGCCATTCGGCCAATTCTGGCAGACAATGAGGATGTGAAAATTTGGGAGAGTCGGACGATGGAATCGTTTGCAGAGGTCGACGACACTGGCAACAAGGACGCCCTGGCAGCTGCTCAGAAGATTGACGAGACCCTCCAGAAAACAAGGGATTGTCTATCTCGTTTATACGACGCGCTGCCCAATTCAGAAGACCTGACAGGAGAAGTAAAAGAAATACTCCGTGGCCACGAATCTGAGATCTCAAAGCTGGAGCAAATCAATATCGAAGCTGACCGCCTGAAATCGGTAGATCTTTGGATATCTGTCATGCAAAGTGCAGTCAACGACTATTCTCATCAAATCGTTTCCCAATTCCCCGGCGTTCTCGACGACTTCGACCTCCATTTTGAAGCGCCTATCCCCTTTAGCCGCTTTGTCGAACTGTCCCTCGATCCTCGTAAACTGCAATTCATACGACCGAAGCAGACTCTCAAGAGCATGTGCTCCCCTGCCACGACGCTCCGCAATATTCTTGAAGGACAAGGGGATGCGGATGCGTACAAAGAGCTGCTGAAGAACCTGGAAAAGCTCCCTTTTCGGTCCGGTTTGCAGGGCGATGAGATGCAGCGACAGTTGTGGCGTCTGCAGGATTTGGGTGATGGAGGCGGGCTTGGCTTTACAGTCGAACTTTTCTTCCTTGCCCTCTCGCAGCTGTCCTCCACATCCACATCTTCATCTTCATCAATGGAATCCCACTCTGCACTATACGCAGGCACGTTTCGGGCCATCATTGCATCAAACTGGAGCAACAAGTACAAAAACTCGCTCGGAACCCAAAATCTCCTTCTCGATATCGCCGTGTCACGTCGCCGGGAGTTTGGTGAATATTATCCTGCTCGTGTCGTTGACGAGTTCTTGTTGTTACTGGGCAACATCTTTGAAGGACAGACAGGCCCGCATATCGACAAAGCAAGGCAACAGTTTGAATCCTTTGGATTGTACGGCTCTAGAAGGTTTGGGGAAAGGGTGTTGAGGGTCCTCAGCTGGGGGCAAGCACAGTCGTTGGCACCGTAACATTTCCATTTGATATTCAGCAGTCTGCGCAGCCTAGATATCTAATGACACATTTTACGGCTACATGCAGAATACACCTTACGGTTCTCCGAGCTGATGAGGTTCAGTTGTAATAAATGACGATTTATCATCCTCTGCCTGTTCGCTGGGAAGTGCCAGCCTGAGACTTTCTTGTAATTCTTTCCGTAAAATAAAATACGACTAGCGCTAAGTTATTTCGGTTACAACTTGGCCACGAGGAATATGCTGCCGAAGCACCCCTGTGTCCATAAATAAAGCTCTACGTGATGAGACAGATATGACGGATAAAATAAAGCTCCAATAATGTCTCCCCCCGTGCGTCTACTGTATATAATGTAACGATCACCCTAAAAGATGCGCCTGCAAAGGAGCGCAAAAACGAGCACGAGTAGAACACAGATCGCTGTGTCCAGTAGCATTGGCGGACGCGCTGTGTGAGAAGGGCGAAAAGATGCCGGGACGGCCTGGCGAGGACCATGGACATTTGAGATACTCTGCGGTGGTGTTGGAGCGCTTGATGCGCTCGAGTGAGACGGTACGACAACGGACGTTGTCGTTGTCGTCGTCTTATCATCAGAAGTCGCACCATCACTTTCCGACCGAATGCACCATCTACACCACTCGGGTTTGCTTCCGCTCGGATACAGAGACCTCGCTCTCTGGGAGTCGAGGCGGCACTACCTCAGCCTCCGCGGGCGTAGGGACAACCTCTGCCTCGGAGGACGTCTTTGTCTCACTTACGGATTCCGACGTAGAAGCGTCATTCGGTTGTGCATGTGCAGGATCAGGCAGGTTCTCAAGATTTGACCGGTTGCAGCGGGAGCAAACCCAATCCCGTGACCTTGGTAATTCATACGAGGACATGAGTGGTGGAGAGGGTAAAACAGTCTAATGAGGATACTCACAACGCAGCGAGACGCTTGCGCTCACTTGTGGGAACCTCGAGCGAACCGACGCCCACGGCGGCCTGACCTTTCAAAGGGAAAAAGCCTTGGAGTCCAATTATAGCTACAACAGGACCCGATTGAGTTCCGAGACGTATCACTATCGCAAAGTGTGACTGACCGGTCCGCACGCCCCATGCAGGTTGCCATAATTCCTCGTGATCTGCCATGTAAGCAAGTATGAATACGAATCACACAATCATGATACGATAAATAGTTGTTGAACGGATCTCACAATTTGTGAAACTGATGCAGATCTATTTTTGTATGATCATGAGCGTGACGCCCGAAGCAAAAGGAGTATTGCAGACTTCACCTTGGTGTTTAGTTCAAACCGGCCATTCGGGGTGAGGAGCATGATGCTTGGTGGACGGAAAGGGTATTCCGCAGGTAGCCGGATCCGGAAATGATACAGTCCCCCCTCGAAATCTGTGCCGGCAGGCCCGCGCAGGGTGCAATGCCACTCCTAAGGCCCACATATATCGAGTATGAGCAACTGAATACATCGCCGCGATACAACGTGATGGAGAAATACACACGAAAATGTCGTCCTAAAGGCCGCGCGCGAAAGCAAAATGGAGGGTGAGTATTATGCATGAACATGCAATATCTTTGGATAGGGAGGGATGGGGGAGGCGACTGAGTGGCACGGACCTCCAGCGGAGCGGCAGAATACTCGGTGCTTGGGTCATTCGCGAGTTCACGGGCCTCCTGCATGATGCGCTTGACGGCTAGGTGAAGTGACCGGTGGGCAAATGGTTAGCATAACGGCATGAGAAAACGATTCCATTTAATAGCCTCACCGGAATTGTTCTTGTTGAGCAAGCGAGGGGCGGCCATTTAGACGAGGGGGTGCTATAGTGTAATGGTGGTGGTGGGTAGTGGGTGGTGGTGGTGAAGTGAGAATGAAAAATGGTGGTGCTGTAGGTTAGGTGTGTGTGTGTTATTGTAGGAGAGTCAGCCGGTGCCGGTATTCATTCATTTAGGCAATATGCACACGTGGCGCCCTTGCTCTTCGTCTCCGTCTCCGCGCTCGCGCTCGACCCAAGTTTATAACCAACTACAATACCCTTTCAACTCGTTGCGCCCGCACAACCATCTACACACGTATTTTCTGTTCGCTTCAACAGCAGAACTAGTCGCCACAAAAATAAAACAACGCGAATAAACAGCGCCGTTTTTCCTATTTTCGCGAGGCGTTATGCAAATCAAAAAACTCAAAGTTCGCCCACAAAAAAGTACGCCGCGCTCCCCTGAACCTGCCCCCCTGTTAAAATTTTGATTGTTTTTTTTTTTTCTTTCTTTATCGCCGTCTCCCTCTTTTGTGTGCCACGACACCGTTTTTACTCATTCATTACGCCATAGATCCTCCGGTGGTGCTCTGTGGGCCACAACTCGCATCAATGCTCGGATGCTGGGCAGCCACTAAAGACGTCAAATCTATCGGGCCTTGCAGCGAGCATGCCCAGGCTCTCTTTGAATGCATGCGTACTGCGGTGCGATTTACCCGCTTTGATCTTCGTTTCGCGGCAGGGAAACTGACAAATGTCACTTGTCGTGCATCAGCCCATGAAGCGCAAACAACATAGGCCGTCAATTAACTATCATCTGGCACGGTTAGGAAAGACCTTAAAGGATTAGCCATCTCGTATGCCTTGGCCAGCAAGGTCCAGTAGCCCTGATTTAGGCACTCGTTCGAGAGTGGCCAATCCAGTCACGAAAACCGAGACATGACCGCCGCGGCCATACTCCGAATTCCCTACGTCACACCATGACAAGTAAATATGGAAGCGAGCTCCATAATAGAACAATCCATTAGATGAGCTGTTAGATATCATGAATCTAGCGTAGTCCACACTCGTAATGTACCCTCATTTTCTTCCAAACTGGCCACTAGCTCCCTGATCATGCTGTCACGTTCCGCATCTACCACGGCCTCCTCTGCCGGCAGGTATACAAGTTCACTGGACAACAAACCCTGTGAAAAGCCAGATTGGGTAACAGTATCTGTTATCTTTCCCAATGCCTTCGGTGCACATGTAATCTATCCGAAGGTCATCCAGGCAGATGCAAATCATGAGATGATAGCGAATCCAAAGAAGTAAAACGGAACGTACCTCAACTTCTACATCCCGATCAGCTCCGGTAACCTGATCAAAGTCTTCCGCGCCAGCGGCTAGCGCGTTGTCAAAGAGTCTGTCGACCCCTCCATCTGCCGCCTCCTGCTCACTAAGCATAACCCGCACACGCCCTTGATGCCGGAACATGAACATAACCGTCGCGAACCGTGCACTGTCCATCGCGCATAAGATCAGACCCGATACTGACAGAAAATAGCCACTACGCGTTCCGACTCACTTGTGTTTATTGAGGATCTTGTGGAATTGATGTAATGTGCGATTGATGTTGTCTGTCAAGGACTCTCTTTCGCGAGTCAGCGACACACCGTGGAAAGGGAAAGAGGAAGGGGAGGCATGAAGGAACAACATGATGCGGGGACGTACATGATAAGTCCGACGGAACCATGCGCAAGCACTTCGTACGTTGTCAGCTGTCCCGCTCCTTCTTTCCCGCCAGCGGCCTATCATAGAATCATACAATATCTATGTAAGCCTTGAAAGTTTTTATTTTATTTAAATTCGTTACCTTCTGCAATGCGCTCTCGATGTTTGCCTTTGGCACGCCGCCTGCACGCGCCTTTTTGATGACGTTGAAAAGCGTGACGTTCTTCTCGGGATCAGCTGAACCACCATCTGATAGCGTTCTCTCCTTCTTAAGTTCCCAAGGAGCACGCAAAGGGAAGGGGAAAAAAAAAAAAGGAGACTCACGACGCGCAGCTATCAGAATATCCTGCCATGGACCGATACGTCGCGTCAGATGGATTATTTTATATCAGGACGCGCATGCAGAAAGGCACAGTTCTTTTTGCTTACGCGGGAAGTTCGTGCGTAGACTTGGCTGCGACGTTGGTCACTGACACCTTTCTTTTGTTGGATTTTTGACCACTGGTACAACCCAGCGTGGGTCAGGTAGATAAAGGACAGTTCGCTAGGTTTAGTATGGACGAGCGCGCACCTTATTGTGACCCGCATAAGCAGGGGTTGTAGTGGACAGCGAACGAAGGCGAGGACCCCAATTGCATCTCCATCTCAGAGGGAGCATTCGCGGGTGCAGCAAAGGCAAAGGCATATTCAATTTTGTCAACACCGGGCCGATGACGCCTACGTGTATCACGTGCTACGTAAAGGTATATACCCATCATGATAAATCATAACTATTTACTTTACGTCTCCTAAGCAACTTCAAACGATTCGGGAAGCTTCACATCCTGCGCCGACGGTGTGGATATCTTCTGAGGAAACCTTAGGAGTCCCTCCTCCGCCGCCGCCACTGCCTCTGCTAGGTCCAAGTGGAAAAATGGCGTGTCCACCTGTACAGCAGATGCTTCACCGTGATCTATCGTGCCGTACGATGTATCAAGGAAAGGCACATCATTCGCCTCTACCCCTTCTATGTCCTTCGAAGAAGGGCCGACACGCAAAACGTCGTACGATGGCGGGACGGCGGCAACATCGTGATGCCGGCTTTCAGGTCGCGACCGGTGATCATAGCCAAAGCCACGCGCAACGAGGGAACGACGTATCCATGGAGAGAGGATCGACGCAAAGTGGAACTTCGACCGGTGGTCTGCCCACCGTTCTACCTCATTGCGTGTATCAACGAGCGCTTGTACCGATGTTGTATCGGCTTGTGATCTGCACCAGCACATAAGGAATCCGGTATGTGCCCGAGACAAAAGTGAACTTACAGAGTAGAAAATCTAGGACGATGGCACGCAGTGACGGCCTTGCTTGGTTTTCTTCCCACTCGGCGTCAACGCCGTGCCGGGGCCAGGATCATTCCAGGGTCGCTCAGAGAGGGGCACTAGGCGAAGGTCTCTTCCACTTGCATGGTCGTCTTGACATGATCCACAATATCGCTATTAAGCACGGTACAGTTTGGATAAAGATATGACTCTTCGAAGCGGTAGATGAGAACGCCCGGCGCGGGGGGGTCCACGCGGATCTGGGGTTGATGACACGATTATGGGAGAGGGAACGAAGACGTCGCGGGAATCAGATGGTTACTGCTCGAATGTACCCGAACGCGTCCAAGGAAGTGGCCTCGCGGGTGTGCGAGCTTGAAAATAAGAGATGCCCCGGATAACCCCAAAGAAACGTAGATGCCGTTTTCGATGCTCGAGAAGACAATTACGATGACTGCGGTGAACCAGATGAAGAACTCGAATGGTGAAACACACCAAACCTGTACGCTTGTGCGGGACTGGTGACAAGATCAGCAACGGCATGGATAATGATAGCGGAGATGGCAGCCGTGGAATCCAGTAGAAGGCGGGGTGGACCATATAAGGAGACGATGACAATGATGCTACTGAGGATGCCTGCTGCAGGGGTGCGCACGCCAGACTTGGCTTTGAGTGCAGAGCGTGAGAAAGAACCAGTGGCAGGGTAAGCACCGAAGAGGGTGCCGAAGGTATTCGTGACACCGATCGCGATAAGTTCCTGGTTAGGGTCAATTTTGTAGTTATTGAGACGCCCGAACGCTAGGCTAGGATTAGACAACTATAGCTGGATAATCTTCTTATCCACCTACACTTGGCAATGGAGATGTGCTCCAGGAACAAGATGATCGTAGCCACGGGCAATTTAGGCGCAAGCGCCGAGACGAGTGAATGGTCTATATCAGAACCAACGTGCTTGAAACCCCGGGAACAGTCTGGAGATCTTGATTGGATATGCGCCCTTTTTGCTCTTACGATGGCGGGTGTACAGCCATGAAGCAAAGGTCATTACGATGATCACGAAGGCACTACGGAAAGCCGAGATGAAGAAAAATAGTTGCGCTGCGCGGTGACACTGACAGTAGACACGGTGAGAGAGACGCATAAGAAAACAAACCTCGCGCAGGGTAACGTCGTGAGAGGTGATTACATGTCATGCGAATTGCATACAAGGTGAAAAGACCGACAAGACCGAAAGCGGCATTTTTGCGTCCTACCAAGACCCTTAAGAGTGTGATAACAACTGAAAGGTAGCGGCCCGTGTACTATTTCGCAGAATGTCAGTAATGCACTTTGAGTACCAGGGAAGGAAGGAGGACTCAAAGCCAGTGATACCCATGAGGCCAGGGACTTGACTGACGCGATATTGATGGCAGAACCAGTCATGAAACCAGCGATGACGGGTATAGGGATGAGCTCCACTATCCAACCGAGGCCGAGTAACCCAATGGCCAGAATGATGAAGCCGCACATGAACGCCACATTTATGGCGATTTCAGGACCGGACCATCTATTGCGGTGCTTGCTGTCAATGTATTTAATAATTTGAGCGACGAAGAGACATGACTGCGACTGGCCGATGGAAACATCCTTGGATGTGGCGAACAACTGAAGGGGTGGTTTGTACAGTGAACGAGGATATGATTAGAACCAAGACGCACGCAATAGACCATGGTTCCCACGAAAGCAGAGTAAAGGCCATATTGAGGCGGCAGCGTCGCGATCTGGTGTGAGTAAATGACTCAGTTGCAGGTATCTAAATGTCGCTGTGCGTGTTACCGTGGCGTAGGACTGCTTTGAGGAACCAGGACTATGCCGACCGTAAGACCAGCAATGATATCACCTGTTAGCCATCCGACATCTATCGGGATGAGCGCCAAGCCAATGCCCGAGTGAAACACACTCACTGTAGCGGGTAATCCAGCCAAAGATTGGGAAGAGTCGGACGAAATAACGGACGACCTGTTGCGATTGAATGGAAATGACGGCAATCATGCAAGGTGGTCAGCTTACGAAGCCCTTGGGATCGTTGACGGGACTGAGATTGTCAATCCAATCCTTGGAGGAGAGAACAGAAGGCTGATCCTCTGGATACTCGATGATCCTCTTTCCCAATTTTATAGCTCGTTCGGAAGCCATGGCGGAGAAAGGAGACGATATTCCGTAGGAAGAATGGAGTGACAGCCTATATATATAAGACGCCAGTAGAGTAGATAATCAAATTTTTCATCATCTCAAACCACTTGAATATATCACACCCTCGGGCCGGGTGAGATATAAGCATGCCCGCAATTCGGTGCGGATAGTGTAAGTTTTATGGCATTTCTGTCATAAAAAGCACAGACCAAACCATTAAAATACAGAAAACCAGGTACAGAAAGCAACTGAGACAAGGATGTGGGGATAATTCTGCCGAATATAGCGTGGGCGCTCGAGCACGCAATCGCGAACCATGTTGACGCGTTGTGGCGCATCTTTCCGGCGCGTCTTTGCCGTTCATTCGTAATCCACAATAACCTATGCCTTCACGTGCTTTTCCGTTTCCGTCGCGTCTTATTTCGTCACCCGCTCACTAACTTGCTCCATACAAACAACCAGCCTCAGTAACGAAAGAGATCGTACCTTAACCACGGAGGGCGAATCAAGGCACAATCATGAGCTCTGAAACCACATGACCTCTTCTAAGGGCCGTTACTGGCAGACCGTAGACGTGTCAAGACCTTGGTACGCCCACGTCGCCGAGTCTACCCGAACAGTTTTAATAGTGCACTGCCCTTAATCGTCAAGGGTAAGGATAGAAGGCAAACTGCGATCCGATCTTGTCATTATGGGTAAATTGTTATCTGGCATTGGACCGGTAACGTTCCTGAACCATGGCAACTGTATGAGTGTCGCATTGGATGGTTGTCGACCGGAATTCATCGGAATGGATACGCCGCCCGTTTTGATGAGTAATGTAACCTATAAGGACCAGCGGACAGACTCCGGATCAGCCAACAGCTGGTGTGAGTGCAAGGAACGGCCCGGGACTCGGAACTTCGGATTGGCCACGTGAATGGGTTAATTTCTCGCGTGGCGCTGGACCTGTCGGCAGTGTCTCTTTCGTCGCTTCATCGTATCGCCTATCATCATTCGCTGTCCTTCAGCGCGCAGCGCGCCTGTCATCATTCTCTATACCTCCCTTCTTCACCTTGTGACCTTCCAAACCTCAATTTTTTTTACGATCACGAGCGGGAAATGTCCAACCCGCATAAAGCTGTGCCGCTCGTGGCGCCCGGGCACACGCGCCCTATCACTCATCTCTCTTTTTCTCCCCTTTTGGATGACGGCACGTACCTTCTTGTTTCTAGCTGCAAGGATGGGAACCCGATGCTACGCGAATGGACCGGCGATTGGATCGGCACATTCGTGGGACACAAGGGTGCGGTTTGGTGTACGAAACTTAGTCATGAAGGGTCGCGTGCAGCGTCCGGCAGTGCAGACTTTACAGCGTGCGTCTCCCTATCGTATCGTGCATACGTACGGATCATGTGCAGTCCCACTCACACGCAGGCTCGGTGCTTTATTGCAGTAAGATTTGGGATACGTACAGCGGACAGCCGCTCCACTCCTTCCCACACAATCACATCGTCCGCAGTGTTGCGATCACCCCGTCGTATCTCCTCACAGGGGGACAAGAAAAGAAGGTCCGAATATTCGACATTGGGAAACCGGATGCGGAGCCAGATGTCCTATCTGAGGGTGGTGGCCAGTCGCACGATGGCACAATCAAGAGCGTGGTGTGGTTCGACGAGAATACCGGTGTGAGCGGGGGAGAAGACAGGATTATCAAGTGGGTATTTGCTTCTTTCTCTCGTGTTTTTTCTGCGTGGCTGAGGGGCCGGGTTTCGCGTGATGAGGTGGTGGGATCGACGCACGCGCACTGTCACGAGGAAGATATCGTTCGACAATCCGATCACCTCTATGGAACTCTCTTCGCAAACACAACGACTCGTAGTGACGTCTGGAAACATGGTTGCTTTCATCCCCGCACAGCCTGCCGAAACGGGCACACCAGCTCATAGCCTGAACTTACCGTATGCACCATCGTCCGCATCGATCCACCCAATTTGGAAGGATCGGTTTGTCACTGGGAGTACAAGTGACGAATGGGTTCGCATCCACGGGATTAATGGCGAGGAATGGGATGTACTCAAAGGTCATCATGGACCTGTTCATTGCGTCGAGTACAGCCCAGACGGAGAAGTTTATGCTAGTGGAAGCGGTGCGTACAAGCCTATTCATAACTGGTTGCTCACTTCAGCTGAGAAATTCTATCATATTTCTCTTTATACGTCATTGGTCCATCAGAGGATGGTATGTATATTCTTATCAACCTGATAAGTTGCGCTCATCCATTCCTGCTCAGGTACCATCCGATTGTGGCAGACCACACCAGGGAAGACTTACGGCCTTTGGCAAGGAGCTGCCTCCAACGGAGGAGGCTAGACGGAACATAAAACTGATGTTAGGGTCGCTTGATTAGTATTGGGACACATCGCTTTTATTTCTGTTCCTGATGTAAATTGTCCCCATTTAATTGCTCTTGAAGCATCAATCGCTGGATATGACTGCCTGCTGGAGAGCCTCGACTTCCTGGGCGCGGTCTAAATCATCCGAACCGCCGTTGATCTGTACAGGTGGCCTCTGATTGCCTGTGTGAACGTCGTCGTTGATTTCCCTCGGGTATGTCAGGTCCAGGTGTACGTTGTTCCGTGTCTAGTAGAATTACACTATTGTAGTACTGTACAAGGTCCGGTCCGGTCCAGGTCCAGGTAGCCTGGGACTCAAACCTTAGGTCCAGTCCAGTACATCTGAACCTGGACCCAAGCTGAGAGGTCTGGATCCTGATCAGACCATCCTGACTCGGACCTTGGACAGTGTAAATAGAATACTGTAGGGATTTCGAAAAGTAGAAAGACCACCGACTTACGGCACTTCCGGCACGGTCCTCTCCGGAAAATGGCCCGGGTTGCCGGGTTGCCGGGTGCCGGGTGGTAAGGACGGGACAATTGATGACGACCCTGCATTAGGCGAGCTGAACGTGCCAAGGTGGCAGCGCTTTCTCATATTTGATTCTTGTCCGTCAACCACCACCAGCCACCAACGATGTCATTATCTCCACCCTCGAGCCCGATATCATCACCTACAAATCTCCCAACGCAGACTTATCACACCTCAATCCTACCCCGATCTATCCCGACCCCAGCTTTGCTCGACTCGGCTGTGGGTGGCGCACACTATTCCGGAGTCGAACCTATGAATGAGCGCAGGCGCTCTGTTCGCGGTCATAATACGCATTCGTTGAACGCGCACGAGAATACTGCTGGCCTTGATCGTCGCCGATCCCTCGTTGCGTCGGAGCCAAACCCATTTCACCTCACGGTTCTTGATGACCTCAAAGATGTACGTGACTTTCATCCGCACGGTAACTTGTATTTTATTATTATTTCTCATGGCGGTTAGATGTACGAGGGCTTTGCGACAAAGGAAATGTTGCAGAAGCGATGGAGGAAGGATGCGGAATACGAGGTACGTTGGTTCCGGTCGGATCAATCGCCCAACCTTATTCCGTCGGGTTGCTTACTCGACGGGGTACACGCAGGATCCATACACGAGATGCAAAGGCTTGAATGAGATTGCTCCGCAGGTGAATTATCATTGTTCCACGCTGTCGACTCTCCTCGTTGACCCGCATTGACAGTGGTATGCACTGGTAAGCGCCCAAATGAACGTAATTATGGGACATTGCACCCGGTACTGACGGCCTTTTCTCCGCGTTGATGACACCTTCTCAGCCACGAATGTATACTAAATTGGCCGTCACCGGTCGACGCGTGCTGACGTCGACGGAACATCCCAACCGATTGATAATGTGGCAGAAGCATGAATACACCATCCGCGTTACAGGTTCAAAGAAAGTTCGTCTCCTTTTCTGTCCGACGCACCGACTCGCTCGAGTCTGCACCTTTCTTTTCTCTTTGCTAATGCCTGTCTGTTAGGTGGTAGAGTCAATACTGGTAATTGACTTTGACGAAGAGGGTAAGATTGCACGGATGGTCGATCAGCGTCGCGGTTCGGACCCACCGACTAGGTGGGGCGCACAGCAGTTGCGCAGGTTGAACGGCCGAGTGACTCCTTGGGTTCCTTGGTTGGGCAGTCACCCAAAGGCCCGGCTGAATTCTCACTAGTATAGCCTACCCATTTCCCATACACGGTGGATGGTGCGGCTGTGCGAAACTCACACCCGGGGATTGCTATCTTAGCCCTTGTTCTGGCTGCTGTGCTTCATTACGACATGTACACACACCGTATGCTTCTTGGATGAGTTTTTGTTTTTACTTACTGTATGATTGGTCGCCGTGCTCCTTAGTACGGTATATTCCTGTTGTAGGCTATTTTCTGTTTGTTCTTGGTGGTTGGCGAAATTGTTAGTATTACGTGTGACTGATGTAATAATTGGAGCATCTATATCTAGAAGCGTTCTTTCAACTTCTTTTGCGTTGTTTTGTTTTGCAGGGATCGGACTTGCCTCATCCAGTCTACTACTTGCGCCCGCTCAATAGGCGAAATGTATAGATAACAAATAAAGTCAGATGTACTGATAACGTGCCAGCTGTCCGTGATGGGAAGCGAATCCGGAATGCCATACAAATACCCGGCGGGTGCCAATGCAGTAAATCCGCCACCCCCGCTTGCAAACTACTGGCAGCCCCACGCCCAAGCAAGGTACAAGGTCTCAAGTGGCAATTTCCAAACACAGGAAAACGCTCCCTTTCCTTTCAATCAATCCGATCAACAAATCAGGACTGTAATGGCATTTGCGGTACCCCTGAGACAGGCGGCAGCGATAAGGCGGCGGCAGTGCATCCTGTGGCGTATCGGTGGCGGCGATACTGGTCCTCGGACTCCTAACCGAGTAGTAGTCCACAACCCGGCACTAGTACAACAACAGTTCCTACTACAACAATCACAACCACAACTGCCACGAGGTCGCCGGTTAATCTCCAATTGCGCAGTGCGGTGTGGTGGCAACAATGCTAGCCACAACATCAACAACACCAACAATAACAATGCAGCAGCCGGCGCGCAGCCGCCACAGTCACAGTCCCCATCGGGACCTATTGGTGTTGAGGCAGCTCTCGTACTCGCAGCATCATCAGGAACTGGCCATGGCCAAGAAGGGGAAGTCCGACCTACGATATGGAACGAATTTGGGTTGAAAGATCGGGTGGCACTTGTTTCGGGCGCGAATCGCGGACTTGGACTCGAGATGGCTCTTGTACTGATCGAGGCGGGAGCCCGTGCGGTCTACTGCATCGATTTGCCGGCGCAGCCTGGGAGTGATTGGGTAGCGGTATCCGAATACGTCAAGCGAATGGTCGGCACCGGGAGTACTGCGAAGGGTGGACGATTGGAGTATATCAGCGCGGATGTGAGGGACCAAAAGACGATGTGGAAGATCGGAGAGGAAATTGGTAATCGTGAGGGCAGAATGGACGTTTGTGTTGCTGCGGCCGGGATCTTGAAGGCACACAAGGATTGTTTGGAGTACCCCAGTGAGGAATTCGATGAGGTGCGTTTTTTTTTGCGTCTGAGTCAGATGATGGAGCTCGATGGAGGCTTTTTCGTGGGTTGATCCGCGATTAGGTGATGAAAGTCAATACGAATGGTGTATTGTTCACTGCGCAGGCTGCAGGGAGGCAGATGGTGAGGTTCGGGAATCGAGGAAGCATCATCCTGATCGCCTCGATGAGCGGTTCCATCACGAACAAGGTGTGTAGGAGCAGGTGTGTAGGGCCCGTGTTCCGCAACTGATGCCACCATCGGAACGGAACCTTAGGACCACGCATGGGTGTCATACAACACGAGCAAATCGGCCGTATTACAGATGGCCCGGAGCATGGCGTGCGAGCTCGGACCTAAAGGGATTCGAGTCAATACACTCTCACCAGGGCACATCTATACCTCGTAAGTGTGCATTCCTCCTGCGGTTCAGTTCAAAATCGGTTGTGGGTTGTGCCACTGGGCACAGAGGGATTGGGCGTCTGTAGATCGGAGTCACCAAACACGACTGCGCGGAGTGGGAAAAGGATGAGATCGGACTGGGGCGCAGTCGGAGCGTGTGGGAAGGGTTTTTTAATGAAACGTAGCTGACCAAGGGTATTATTTTACAGGATGACGGCAGCATATCTTGACAAACAGCCGCACTTGTTCGAGAAATGGTCAGGATTGAACCCGCTTGGACGTCTTGGGCGGCCAGATGAGCTGAGAGGGGTGATTGCGTGGCTTGCCTCGGATGCGTCTACGTTCTGCACCGGAAGCGAGTGAGTAATTGTCGCCTTGGCATTTGAATATCTGATATTCAATTACCGTATTTGGACAGCATACTCGTGAGCGGAGGACACCACGCGTGGTAAATAGTGTGACTCTAGTGTGACAATTGGGTGACATCTGTGACATGAATGAGATCTCGATCTGCGAAATGCGCAGTCGCTGCGCACTTTCCGCAGTGCGAAAGTGAAGGAATAAGTCGGTCGATTCGATTTTATCCTCAACTCATTCCCTCGTCTTATTCTCGACGGCCAAATGCAGCATCTTTCCCCCTCGAGAACTGCTACAAAACAGAGCAGGGAGAAGGACGCTGCTCCTGTACCCACGGATATCGCTGAGAAGATGATCGCTCTCAAGCGGAAACAGGCAAAGTGCGTTTCATGACCTTTCCCCCCCCCGCGACTCGTCCCCCCTCACTTTTCTATTTTTTTCCTACTTACTTTCTTTGTTCGCTCTTTTCAGTCATGTCAGAGTCAAAGACCACCGTACAGAACGTCCGCTTGTCTCTCCACAGGGACCTCCGTCACCGCCAATGTCACCGCCTCGCAGGCCGCAGCCCTCCTCCGGACAGTCACCATCTGCGGTGCTTATAAACAGGCCCGAGCCAGACTCGAGCGAGTTCTCCCGAGTCCTTAAACTCTCCCCCACTCCAAAATCCCCACCCCACGCACCCGTATTTAAACAACAAGGCAAGCTGTTCAATCCAGCTACAGATCCCATTCCGATGCGCCGCATCATCGAACCCGAGGCGTCGTCAGAGTCTGCAGGGAGCTCCTATGCTCCTCGACAACCTGCAGATACCTCGAGGCATAATCGCGACGCACCCCAACACCGCCAGCTTTTCGATCCAGAAAGCATGACGCCGTGTCATTCTCCACAGCCCAAGCGCGAAAAACGGCACCAAAACCGGATGCTTCAGTTTCTTCCGCTTCTTCTTACTCGGTGGTATCATCAAATTTCACACTTTCGTCTGGCACGACAGATGGCTCGTCCGCGCCATCTTCGATCTTTGATCACAGCAAACCCCGCGACGAGCTCAAGACGAATGCGTTTTCGAACCAGCTCAAGAAGCTTTATCGCGATATCTCCCATCTGGAGACAAAACTTCTTGCTGATTCGGGCGAACCTCTGGATGAGAACCGTATCGTCATTAAGGGGGTCCCATCGGCCGGAGCCGATGAAGTGGAGAAAGCGAGATGGAAGAGCTTGGTTGAGGATCACAAGCGGTACGCCTCCCGTTTGTTCTCCTGTTTGACTTATGCCACCTCAACTCATTTCCTTAGTCTTTCCGAGATGATGCTCAACCTCCTCGAAATATCTCTCGCGTCTGGTGTCCCCACTTCGCTTCGGAATATACCCGAGAAATACAACATAATCATTCGTTTATGGACCAACTGTTTTTATCGCCTCCTGGAGAATCTGCGCCGTTCGGCCCTCGCTTCCCAAATTGCCTATGAATACCTTCAAGAGTTTATTTATTATGCATACACTTTCTACACGGCCCTTTATGAGAGGAATACCTTCTTGGATTATCGTCCAGGTTGGCTCGAGGCCCTTGGTGATCTCGCACGATATCGTATCGTCATTGCCGCGATGGTTCCTACTGCGCCCCAAGTGTCGTCCTCTTTGACGACTGCTGCCGTGAACGGCGGCTTCCAAACATCACCTGTTGGCTGGAGCATCTCTTCTGGCGCGATGAGTACAACTAGCAGCGAGAAGCACCCCGTGCGTCCCTGTTCGCCTACTCCAAGTGTGGGCATTATTGCCGCACGACTCATGGAGCTTGAACCGGAGAAGGATCGCTGGCGAAGAGTTGGTCGAGAGTGGTACGCCAAGGTTGTCGCGGAGTTCCCTGGCCGCGGTAAGTTGCACCATCATTTGGGACTTCTCAGTCGCGAGGCGGAAGGCGAGGAGCTTCGTGCGGTTTACCACTTCGTCAAGAGGTAATGCACTTGGTTTTAAAACCGCGAGTATTCTCATCATCTCGTTTTTCAGTATGATCGCCACACATCCATTCGAGACGGCTCGTGAGTCTGTCCTCCCACTATGGTCGCCAGCGGCACAGGCGCGACGCTCGGCTCCTGACGCACGTGCCCCGGAACTTTTCGTTTTCCTACACGGCATGCTCTTTACAAATATTCAACTTGATGACTTCTCCCCGACCCTCGCGCGTCTTCTTGAGCGCCTCAGCATCGAAGAGCCAGAAGCCCGCGAGTGGACTAAGATGGCGGCAATCAACATTGGCGCTCTTCTCGAGTACGGCCGGCCACAAGGTGTCTTGCGACGCGCCGACGTGATCGATCGTAATCCTGCTGCCACGGCAGCAGCAACCAAAGTGAAACTCGCGAGGAAGGTCCACACTGACGAGAAGATGGAAGTCGATGGGGATGAGCACCGGCGGAGTAGCGATTTCGAGCCCCCCAACGCCCATCGGCCCTCCACCGATGATACGCCGTCCCAAGAACCTTCTTTCGCGTTCAAGATGGCGCAGGAACTAACGTTTTCGATGTTGGCAGCTGCTCTCCGGTCGACGCGTGACGGCCCGAATTCTTATGTTACAATCCTTCTAACATTCCTTCAGACCGTCCTCCGGAAACCGGAAGGTCTTGCCTGTCTCGAGCGTGCCATCCCATGGACCGACTTGGCCGCATTTCTTTCTCAGGGGCCTCGAGCATCTTCAAGTTGGGCACAGGTTGAGAAGCTGAGCCAATCCAGTATCATGTTGGAGGACTGGGCGATCCGCGGAATGGCGTGGCACGGGCGTCTCTTCGAGCGTGGATTCTGGGATGGCAAGGAGGATCAACTTATGGAGATGGAGATGCTTGATGCGCGCAACTCCCCAGCCGAGGCCATGGACGGGGACGGCATGTGGGAGGACGAGGATGAAAATGAAAAACCGAAACCGAGTCGGGCGACGCTGGCGTGGCGACGCGCCTTGTGGGCTGGCATGAAGATCGCGAACAAGGTCTCCGGGTTCAAGTGGGACGAGAAGAAAGCATGGTCGATTGATGGGGCGCTCGCGGAGAAGGCGCGTCGGTGGGAGGAAGAAGCTCGGCAAGCACGTGAGGAAGAAGACCGCAGAAAGATGGGGCGGCGGTGGGTCGACGGTGAGGGTGACCAGGTGATGGACGACGAGGACGAGACCGCTGACAACATGTCGGAATCTGGGAGTGAGGATGACGAGGATGACCCAGAAGAAATCAAGGCTCTAAAAGTATGATATTTATTCTCGGCATTGTGAGAGCGAGTTATTCACTTCTCGCAATCTAGGCTCGTCGGCGTTATCTCCGGAGTCTTCTGCTCCCTTCGACTTTGCCGCCAACAAGCCCCGCGGTCACACGTCGACGACCAGCACGGCCTCCACGTGCGGGGCGTAACAGTGCTGTTCGCCCACAGCTGCAGCTCGTGTCCGGCTATACTATTCTCGTCGTCGATACCAACATCCTACTTTCATCCCTGTCTATGGTCACGTCACTTGTGGAAAGCCGGCGCTGGACAGTTGTCGTCCCCCTCCCCGCAATCATGGAGCTCGACGGTCTCGCTTCGAACCCGACCGCTCTTGGCGAAGCCGCCAAAGCCGCTATTGAGTTCGTAGCGAGCCACGTACGCTCCCACTCTGACGCGCTCAAAGTGCAAACGTCTCGCGGTAATTATCTCTCCTCGTTGAGTGTGCGCACAGAGCAGGTCGACTTCGATGACCCCGACTCGTGGGAACGGAGTATGGACGACCTAATCCTGAAGGCGGCGATATGGCAGGATGACCATTGGGTCGACCGGTCGGCGTTGCTGAAGGTCGAGCAGTCGAGCGAGCGGTTAAAAGGTGCGGCGAAGGTAGTGCTGCTCAGTCTTGATCGTAATCGTGAGTCATCTCTGTTTGATTTGGACCATTCCTCATTCACTGCTCCTTACACCCTTTTCTCAGTTCGCCTCAAGGCCCGGGCACGACATCTGGATGCTGCTAGCGAGAGGGACCTCGGTGCGCTCCTGGCCACAACGACTCGACGATGACAATCGCCTACGGGGGAGGGTCATCGTCGAGTCGTTGCGACCAGTATTGCACCGAGGTTCGTTTCGCACTCCGCGGTTGTCGCAGGTTGGTCTACCGTTCGTCCATAAGCATTGCACAAATCGTGCAACTTTTTGCTTATGAACGAACGGAGTCTAGTGTGGGCCTTAGAAAGCGGGGACCAAAGCGTCTCTTTGGATCAACGACCTTGATGTCTTGACGATCACGCATACTGAACTGAACTGCCTTGGCTCAAGGACTGCCGACTGCTGGCCTCTGCTTGTTTTCTTGACCGTTTGTACCGGCTGTCATCTTTATATATATCATTCACACTCGCACTCGCATACCATTATTGCAGTTTTAGCTTCCCAACCGTGTAGTCTCTAGTGCACCCACCGCCCTTCCCCGCTTTAACTATTTATTGTCTTTCTTTCTACTATATACTTTCTATGGGCGCAATTATCCATGAGTTCATAAGTTGGTAACCTCTGGTCACTCTTTTAAAGTATTTCTTATCAACCCGACAACATATTCAGCTCTCCTTTGGCTACCCCCGTCTCAGTACTCTTGTCCCCATCTTGACCAGCCCCTCCTTGTCTGTCAAAACGTTTCTTGTTTTCTTATCTGTTCCCCCCAGTATTGTGTACCAAGTATTTTAATGTACTGTGCGTTGCAGCCTCAACTGAACCCCGATCAACCTCAAATATCTTGGTTTCCCCGAGTTCCCACCAAAATTCGATCTACAGTATCTACTGGTAGTTAGACAACAAATTCACTTTATGAAATTTCAACTGGTTGGTTGAGGTTGGGGAAATGAAAAAAATAAAATAAAAGTTAAACACTCGCCTCCGCCAAGCCAGACCACAGACCTACGGTAGCAGTGCCGCGGGGGAAGTTCTGATTGGCCATGGGATGCTTGACTACAAAAAAGTGATCAATCGATCAATGAACATGACGTATTATCTTATCACAAGCAAGCACAACAAATGACGTGCTACTGTACTGTATCTACGAGAGAGAAGAAGAAAAAAAAAAGGGTTCAGGCACGGTTGTACAAATCACCTCCTTCTCTTCTCTCGCACGCAGAGGGGAGGAGGTCACGATGGATTCGATAATAATTGCGTGCTGCGTACCTGACACTGACACAACCTTCTTTTTCGTTTTTGGGACTCCGACTTTACATCCCGACAGTCCGTTTGTGATCCCCATGCGGAGTTCCAAAATACTACCGCGTGACAAAAAGCGTGACTGATCAGTTTTGGGTTGGGGGTTGGCTGCCGGTACCGCGTACGGTACTACAAATACAATACAAAACAAATTTGAGTTGATGTGTTGATCTCTTTACGAGCGACATCGTGTTGACTCGTTGATCGATGATCGGTGATCCCATATCAGGCTCATTGGTACCGGCAATACGCGTATGTACGCTGGTACCCCCCTTAATCCCGGCGTATCTTCCCGCCGCCTGAAGCATGCAGAAAAGCACTGCTTTTCCATACTTGCATCATCCATCGCGGCGAGAAATCGAGATCACCACGGCGTGGATCACCATCTGCACCATTTTTATCACACAACACACAGTACAGTACAGTACACCCGTGTGCCTTCCCATCATACGTTTCAATTCAATTCAAACCCCCCCCCCCCCATTTGACGATATAGCACCATGGCCATTATTATCCTCTTTAGTTGATTGATTACAGTATTATTGTACGTCCTTGCTGTCCGCTCACGCTTACCTTACTTTTGATGGTTGGTCCGGCAGTCCTTGAAGGCCGTGATGTCAGGGACGGGTAGCGAGCCGCCGTTCGGCGGCAGAGCCTGCTGTTACAATTACAATTAAGTGCAGTGCAGTGCCACAAGGAACGAGTAAAACAAGCGCTGGACACAATACTACGCCCCCCAAAATTCCAGAAAATTGAAATGGATGGCGACCTTGAGTTCATATCCGCCACCGCATCAATGTTACTGTGTGATGATTGGCTCTTCATGCTTCATGATTGATTGGCAATCATTGATTGACTCTCTGCGTGTCAGGGAACACAAAGGAAAAACAAAGTAGTACAGTACTACAGACGTACCCTCAGGCTGAGACTTGTACCGGTATTTGATATGAAAGGGTCCGGCTCGGGTCTTCGTGATGATGTATTCATCTGGGTGTACTGAAAGTACACCAGCAGATCAAAGGCCCTTACGACGACGTTCTTCTTACCTGTTAGTATTCGTATCCGAGTCGGATATACTGTTTACACAACAGTATCCTGGGATGAAGATCGGTTTCAATCGTTACCGGGTTTATCAACTCGCATTGTGCATAGGACGTCTGTGCGGTGTCACCGTAGCGCTCTTGTTATTATTCTACAATAAAGAATTGGCAGTGAATCTAGTTTTTTAAAAAAAGTCTACAATTAAGAGATAGCTCAACGGCGCCACAAACGGATAGGCTACTCAACTTGAAGCTTGAAGTCCTGCGCTATGATACGGAGAGATATCAAGCACTCAGAGCTCCGTGAAAATAGGGCGGTGACGAGATGTGTCGATTGTTCAAGGGCCAAAGTCGTGAAGAACCCCTGCGACATGGTGGTTGAAATGCGAATTTGTTGCCGGGCCAGTGGGGAAGAGAGAATCCCGGCAGCACGAAAAACGACGACTTTGGTCTACGACAGCTGTTCCCACTTCGTAATCATCATTCGGGTAAGTTTATTTCGAGGAGATTAAAGAGAGCCCGAGATGCCGCGAGTGCGATGGGTACTTCGTGTTACCTGGTACTAGAGGCGTTAGGTGCCTATCACAGGCAATCAACGACTTCATAGGAAAATAGTGGCATTTGAGACTTGACGAAACAACAGTTCCTGCGAAAGGCCGAGATGGATCCGGTCGAGGGCGATTGTCGAGATATTATTAGAGTTGAGAAAAGCTCGCGACAGAGAACCGCCGTCTTGTCGTCGATGTCCTGTATCATACCCCCTAGGTGTAACACTGCCCAGCTCAACGCTCATAACACCTGCAGAGATGATGGCTGACCCCAGGTGAGGCGGCTGCGTCACCAAAGACCAGCCCCTGACTACAGGACGTGCACGACCGGTCACCTTGGGACTTTCACAATGCCAACCTAAGGGCTTGTGACGGTCGCGATTGGGCGCTCGACAACCTTGAGCTCCCTGGACATACAGTGAAGGCGTGTGATGAAGAGGAATTATGTTTCGGCCTGTTCTCCTGGGACCCGGGAAGAACATCGAGTCTGTGTGAGGTAGAAGATTGATCTTTCTAGGTCGTCCTGTTCTCCCACTGGCAACAAACGTACGCCAGGGGCGGGTGTTGAAGACAGGGACTCTTCTTGTCTTTGGCATACGGAGGGCGGCGCAGAGTACGACTCAGAAGTCGGACGTCAAAGAGAGGGCGACTCGGACATGGACATAATGACAGTTCGACTTCACGCAGACGAGCACGGGCGAAAAGATGACAAGCTGCAGGCTAAAATGACTCGGACGTCATCTTGAAACAGTCGGGACTGGACTCGAAACTCACGTAGTGGGATCATCATCGTCGATCACCCTTACTGTAATCATGACGTTTTAGTGTAACATAATTGAGCAAGTGGGTATAATGCACATGGCCAGTCCGGCCAAGTCGGGCTATCAGGTTGGGTCAAAAACCCATCTAGTAAACTGCACAGCATGCCAACGCACCTTGTAGAGCAAGACCAAAACTTGAAAAAAAAAAGGGTCACAGCAGGGAAGGGAAACAGGTAGAGTGAGTTCGTCAGAAGCGGGAACCGGATCTTCATTAATCAAGTCGGCACGGTTACTTGAGACATCACCAGACCCACCTCGCGCATAATTGGTGGATCATGACATAATAACCTTACGATTGACGTTTCATCTATGCCGTTGACCAACGGTTCCTGCAATGTGTGCATGCGCACGTTCAACTTGACTCAGAAGCACGACCCAATTTCACGTACTTCAAGGCATCATGATGTCAATCTACGTCCCTTTCTCCGCCTCCCCCCCAGCGCGTGTCCATGGCTGAGTCCGTTTGCGAATTCCAGAGCGCTGATTGCCTTTCCCCTGATCGACAAAGATGCACGTACTGCTAAAGCGGGCGCACCTACAGGAACGTGCGTTTTTACCCATGTTATGTATGGTATAGCTCGCCACGTGCCCAAAGTCACCGCAAACTGGAATATCGTATTACGCGCACACTTTGTTTGGAAACAAACGAAAGGCCCAGAGTTGACGTGCTGTAGCGTTGCACACTGTAGTTGGCGCCTGTTAGGCACGCATGGCCAACCAAAGGCGATTTTACATCAATAGATACAAGGATAATGCGTGCTTGTATTGCGACCCTTGTTTTCCTAATCAAATCTGTGGGGGTACCTGGGCGCACTAAATTGATATGATGAAATCAACATTTCCACATTTTATTGTTTACAAGTCTTCTATAACATGAAACACGCGTTTACCTCCCACTGTTGACCGTGTATCATCTACTCGAAGATCCAAGGGGCGAGCGTAGCCTCGTATTGAACGATGCCCTCGGGGAACCAGCTGGAGGTAATACGTGATCAACGTTATGCGATCATCACTCAACAAGCGGGAAATACTGACAGTTTGATCTCTTTCTCGGCATTTTCGACCGAGTCAGAACCATGGCAGATATTACGACCGACAGCGAGCGCAAAATCGCCGCGAATAGTGCCTGGGTTCAACCCGTGGCGTTTAACATCCAAGACTAAGGAAACAAACACAACGCAGGACGTACCGGGAGCAGAAGCAAGCGGGTTGGTTGCGCCGAGCATCACACGGCCAGTCTTGACGGCATCTAGGCCCTGCCAGACCATGGCGACTACGGGGCCCGAAGCCATGTACTTGATAAGACCAGGGAAGAATCCCTTACCCTTCAGATCCTCGTAGTCTGCACGGAAAAAAGGGAGGAAAAAAAAAAGAATGTGAGCGTAACCGTTGTATGTACATTGGCAGCGGACGGACGGACTCACGCTTCTCGAGGTGCTCGGGGGTTGCGTGGACGAGCTTCAGGGCGATAAGCTTGAAGCCACGTTGCTCAAAGCGGGAAATGATGTTTCCGACGAGACCGCGCTGGACACCATCGGGCTATTATAATATACAGTGTTTCTTCATCAACAAGCAACGAAAAAAACCCCCGAAGATTGGGCGATCAGGGTAAATGGAACACACCTTGACCATGATATACGTGCGTTCGTTAATGGGAGACATGATCGATACGTTTTTCTCTGGCTGATGCAGCTGACAATAGGGGAAGAAAGAGAGATGGGTAGATGCGAAAAGGAACGCGCAGATTTTAAGCAGCAAAAAGCTGATCATCGTTTCTGCCTGCCAAATTCGGAGATAGCCGCCCGCCTTTTTTTTACCCACGGTCATGCTCGCTCTCACACGCTCACACGTGTCGGCTTTGTCCGTCTCCGTCCACTACTACTGACTGACTACAAACGATGCTCTTCGGTCCTCTTGGTCCGTCTCTCGCTCCCTACGTGCGCTCCTCTCGCACTCTCACCAAATGGTTAAAACCCATTGCAAACTGGTATGCCAACTTGTCCGGCTACCGCAGAGTAGGCCTTCTCTACGATGACCTCCGTGCGTCCCGATCCTCTTCATCCCTCCTCACCAAACTCCGCATACCACCCCCCACCCGTCGTCTTTTTCTGTGCTGGCCAAAGCAGTTACTAAGTCCTCATATCTTTATTTAGTTGTCGAGGAGCGTCCAGATGTCCAAAGGGTACGCCGGTTTTTTGTTCCGGGTTACTTTAAGCGTGTCTTTGTTGAAACGTTGGTCGTACAGGCACTGACTCGCTTGACGCCTCGCGAGGCTTACGACCGCGCATACCGATTCAAGCGCGCATCACAGGCTAGCGTTCTACACAAAGAACTTCCTAAGTCCGAGTGGATCCATCCCGGAGAGGTAGGGGCCTCATGAACGCCGCCACAACGAAAACTGATTTTTCATTATTCTCTTAGGACGTTCGGTATCTGAAACCTCATGTTCTCGAAGTGGCTAAGGAGGACCAGGAAAGGCACGTTTGGGACACTATCAACGTCGTTAGGAAGTAGAAATCCATTTTTTAAAATGAAAACGCGTAATATTCGGGCTGGTCGCTGCTTCTGCGTTTTAGTCTCTAGACCACTCCTTTCTCAGCGTCCTGAATTAGTCGCGAAAAACCGCGTAGCACATACAACAAACCACTGATATTTGTCAAAATACAAGTATTTCTGTTACGACGGCCAAATAAGCTACTCGAAACAACACCAGTACTACACTTCTTTCACGTTGTTGGTTGTTCTTCATGGATCGAAACCGATTCTAAAGTCTAAAGGCCTTGACCAAGGGAGACACCACCTCACCACCCTTTGTGGCGTAGAAATCAACTACCTTCTTTCCAACGACAGCGATGTCTGTGAAATGGTGAGGTACGAGGAGTGACTATGCGTGGAAAGAGGCGTACTGTCGCCGGTAATACCGAACTTTTCATACACCTTCTTATAGGGGCCAGATGACCCCCAAGCCTTCAAACCGTACTGTTCGTGACTATATTGCGCCCAGCCAGCGGTCTGTAATCTCCTGGTCAGGGAACCTCCCTACGCGTACAACACCAAATCGATCTCGTACCGAGAGAGCTTCGAGAGACAAGATTGGTGCGCCGCTGCGCAACACCCGAAGCCGGTATTCCTGTGGTTGCTGGTCGAACACGAGCCAGCACGGCAACGACACAATGCGAGCTTTGATGCCTTGCGCCCTGAGCTTGCTCGCCGCCTCGAGAGCGATGCTGACTTCTGAGCCAGTGGCCACGATCGTCAGATGCTCGTTCTCCTCTTCGTGCACGACGTAGCCGCCCTTGGCGGCCTGCTCAATAGACGAGTTCTGCAGATTCGGCAGGTTCTGTCGCGAAAGGGAGAGGATCGAGGGTGTCTCGGGAGAGCGGAGTGCGACGAGATAGGCGGCCGAAGTCTCGTTGCCATCTGCGGGACGCCAGAACGCGAGATTGGGAATTGAACGGAAATGCATTGCCGTTTCGATGGGCTGGTGTGTAGGCCCATCCTCACCGAGACCGATCGAGTCGTGAGTCGCTGGGTAGGCAAACAATCACTGACTGCCGACATCGCTGTGTATAAAATAAAGTACATACCGACCCAGATGACCTGCTGCTTTGAAAGAGCGGCCAGGCGAACCGCACCAGCTGCATACGACACAAAATTAAGGAATGTCCCGACAAACGGTATGATGCCACCGTAGGCTGCGATGCCATTTGCAATTGCACCCATTCCATGTTCACGGACACCATAGCGAATGTAAGTGCCCTTGTAACTGCCAAGCCCCGTATTCTCGGGCTGGAAGTCGATGGTACCCTTGACTTTAGTAAGGTTGCTGCCCGTCAAGTCTGCGGAGCCGCCAAGGAGATCTGGAAGGACCGGAGTAATCGCCGTGAGGACGATCTCCGATAGCTTGCGCGAGGCCTGCGCGGGGTCAGTTGCCTTGTATGTGGGGAGCGACTTTTCCCAGCCGTCTGGGAGCCGACCAGAAATCCGACGTGTCAGTTCGGCATGCTCCTTGGGGAAAGCCTTGCCATAGGAATCAAGAAGAGAACTCCATTCTGCCTGGAGTTTGTACCCACGCTCGCCGATCGTTGCCCAGGTTGAATAAACCTCATCTGGAACGTGGAAAGTGGTGCTTGGGTCAAACCCAACCTTTGTCTTGAGGGCAACAATGTCATCCGCCTTCAGAGCTATGAAGAAATTCAAATACTCGATTCGTGTCAGTATATCAACCACTCACGAGTACCATGGACACCATGGGTACCCTGCTGCTTGGAACCGTAACCTATGGTTGTGGTCAGGCGAATCAGGGTCGGCTTTTTCTTCTCGCTCCGTGCCTCGACGATCGCGTTGTAGATACCCTCCAGGTCGCTGCATTAAAGTTAGATAAAGGATACCCGATAAGGGTTACGAGATTTAACTGATCGCCGTCTCTGACATGTATGACCTGCCACCCATAGGCAAGATACCGCTGCTCTACGTTCTCAGTGAAGGCAACCGCAGTGTCGCCATCAATAGAGATGTCTAATGTCATGTTTTAGCAGACTTCAAACAGAGCACAAGATCGCGGCATACGGTTGTCATCCCATACCTAGAAGAAGATCAGAACGTGAATTGAATGGAAGAGAGGAAACTTACTGCGATCAGGTTGCCGAGTTGAAGATGTCCCGCAAGGCTACTTGCCTCGCTAGAAACTCCTTCCATCAAGCAGCCGTCCCCAAGAAATGCTATTCAATAGAGGGTCAGTAAGGCATCAACAATCACGGTGCGCTCACTCACCATAAGTATAATTACTGATAAGGTCAAAACCTTCTTTGTTATAAACAGCCCCTAGATGCGCCTGCGCAATGGCAAGGCCAACGGCATTTGAGATACCTTGACCAAGCGGTCCAGTGGTGACCTCAATCCCTGAAGTGCATATAAGCCTGAGTATATGCGTAGTAATACAACGACCAATGCTTCTGACCGTCAGTATGGTGGGCCTCGGGGTGCCCGGGAGTCAGTGAGTCAATCTGGCGGAACGCCTTGAGATCATCCATAGAGAGCTTATAGCCCAAAAGATGTAGGACGATGTACTGAAGAGCGCAGCTACGTCCGGGAGATCAGATTCATTTTGCGCGAACTATCAAGCGCACTTACGCGTGACTGGAAGCAAGTTTATGAGACGTTTGAACACTCGGAGCGGCTAACGCAAACGAGAACGTACCCATTAGAAAGCACGAAACGATCGCGGTTGAACCACTTTGAGCTCTTTGGATTAGCATTGAAAAATCTGTCCAAACCGGATCCGATGAAGCGAAGTGCCCGAGCTTAATGACGATAAACTGACCGGGTGAAGAGAACATGGGTGACAGGGGCCATGCCCATCGGAGCACCTAGAGGGGACCGGAATGTAATAAACACCACCACCTCGGTTGGAGATATTACAGCAGAAACTGACCTGGATGACCTGAGTTTGCCTTTCCGACAACATCCGCTGCGAGGGTGCGGATGGTCGCAATGGAGTTCGCGTCAGTCGGGGAGGGGACGAAGGTTGACATGACAGCGATAGTAAAGCACAAAAAAAGGACTTTCGGCCTAGACTAGGCCTCGTTATGATATATACGATTGGAGGCGGAGCGGGAGATTGCGAACGAACAGAGGAGCGAGAGAGACTCGGCTGGACGCGGGCACTACGGAGCCATGTAAGGAATTCGGAATAGCCGCCCAAATGGTGTAATCTTATCGCCGAGATCCTGGTCCGGGACCAGTTTGTCGTCCGAACCTTTCCCGTTTAGTGACTTACCATTCACAGCTCGCCGTTCACATGCAAGTATCATGCACCCACAATCATCCGACAAAAAAATAGGTAAGGTTTCCCGTCCCTTCTGCCTCGCGGCCACCTTATTTCATCACAACAAATTGAAATTATTGAAACCTGAAACAAAATATTTTGCAGCATGCAGGGCATTTTTCGACGCTCTCGAACTCTGTCATGCCAATGTCTGGGCCAAGTGGACCGGCGGATGCAACCAAGCCAAGCGTGAGCTGAATAAATGCTTGCACAAAGAGGTAATACCCCTTTCTATCCTTGCCAGTCTAACCCTTTTTATGCTCATTCTCTCTCATGTGTAGTCTGTGGAACGCGCAGCGAGGAACAGGGAAGATGCAAAGATGCGGAATGCACGGCGAGAGAAAGCCCTTCAAGACCTACATGAAAATGACTAACATTGATCCTTGAAATGTCGCTTGACCAATGGTCCTCAAAACTACTGTGTCATCACACCAAGGTCGTGCGCAGCCCGGCTTCGCAAATATGAAGTGTCTGACATGACGGACCAGCAGCGAGCAGTGTTGGTAATGATCACGGGCGTTCAAACGTTCAAATTTGTTCAAAAGGCATTCATTCCATTCCCCATGTAGCTGCCACATTACCATGAAAATTTCTCAGAAGGCGATGTCATGATCACGTTCGACATCTTGCTTATCTACTGTAATCAGAAAAGCAATCTCGCACTCTTTTTTGACTTGGGTTTCTCACGCGAAGAGACTATCGAGTCTGATTGCGCATATTCAGTTCGCGTATCGACTTGAGCTGCTCACCGCAGCCATATCCGCAGGAGCATTACAGTATGATTACTTCCCTACCCATGCCAGCCCTTCCCAACCAACTGCGCTGCACACGTATACGCCTCCATGGAGAAGGGTAACGCGGGCCTCAACCGCACACCATATCCATACTCAGGAATTAGTGCACGTCATCTTTCTCTCACGCAGGCTAGACGCGCGTTCGCACATCTTTCCGCGCAACGTTATCGAGAGTTTCGTCGTTGACTAAGGTAGTCCTCCGTTGAGACACTGCAGTCGAGGGCCAAAGGTGTAGATGTGGTTTCAATGCGCATGGGTAGGGGATAGTACGGCGCTCGTCAGACGCCCATGCCAGTGCATGCTCGTGTCCAAAGTCCGAACTTGAGACTTTCCACGCGTTGATGGCGATTTTGGGGTAACTTCGATGTAACATAATGCTTCTAAACTGTGACACTTGCAGTGGCGGGCTGCTGCCTATCCAGGGTCGACTATGGCTTGGCATCTAGGCTCGTGACATCGACAGAATTTTGTCGAGTGCGTTAAGTTATGGAGGGGGTCATGAGACACGTAGAAAATATAGCTTGTTATTGTCGAGCAGAAGCGAATAACAGGTCATGAAGACAAGTTCTGATAGACTGATAGTTTAAATAGTGGTGGTTAAGGATCGTTGAGCCTGTACAACGGGGCAATGACGCGATGGAAAAACTAGTAAGATGTTGTCGAAAGGCTAGGCTCGTAGAGACCCTGGAATACGAGTAGGTTATGGGACGTACTTCAGAGTCTCCATAGCTACACCAGCCTTTTGATCCCCTCGCTCGCAGTGGGGCTTCCCGCAGCCGCAGCCTCGTCACGTTCACGCTGCGCACGTCGTGCAGCTTTTTCTGCCTTGATACGCTCAAGCTCTTGACGTACGGCGGCATGATTAGCTGGGATATTGCTACTACGTGCCGTCCTCTCTTCAGACGGGAATATTCGTTCTTTGTACTGGGGAGATAGTTTGGTGGGTTTGCACGACGCGATAGTTGAGGTGATCAGAGGAAAGTGTGAAACGTACTGGTATCACGTTTGTTTGGTACCATTCTGGGTCACCGTAGTGGAGGAAAACGAGTACAGGGAAGAAAACGTAGACGGCAAACTTGAATACCTCTAGGTTCGGCCCCGCCATCTAGTCTAGAGTTGCTGCGTCGGAACAAAGCAAGATGAACGACAAACGGCCCGAGCCGGTAGTTTGTATTGAGTTTTAGATTCTACAAGTACAGCGTTTCTGAATTCTGATGCCTTTCCAAACCCACGGCGTCCATCTTTCACTTCATCCTTTCGTACACCACGGCCACGGCTGGGTATTTATCCAGCCATCCGGGCGTGACGCCCGCTTTTTAACAGGGCTTCGAATACGTGCCAGACGACTGACCATCCACTTCGTGTTGCTCAACCCGACCATGCGCCTTCTCGTGCGAGTTGGGCGCGTGGCTAATTCCGAGCACAGTGAGCGCGTGGGCTGGAGAGTCCTGCTTGATGAGATCCTCTGTAATATCAACCTATCGACTTATTGTTGGGCGTAGACAATGGAAGCAGGGGCACGGATACGTACAATGTCACAAACGAGGCGGTCCAAGAGGGCCTCCGTGAAATTCTCTTTCACAACAACACGTAGAATATCGATCTGGCCTAGATCGGGTGCAAGGTCATAATTTGGTACAATCCTGGGCACATGGGTGAGCAACACCTCCGGGACATTAATGACCAACAACGCACCATCCCTTCGTACGGAGCAGAGTCTGGACCCACTTCTGCCGAATCTCTGGGTAATTCTTCTGGAACTCATCTGAGAAACGGAAGGCTACGACAGGAAGTCCCGGCTCATAATGCTGTCTTCAAGTCAACCAATGACTCGGTAAGGACCATACGGATAACTAACCTCGACTCCCCTTTCGTCCTGTGAGCGGATAGCATCGCCACCACCTACTGGACGATGAATGTCACTCAGCACAGTATAGTAGCCAGTTTTTTCAAGGGCGCGGGAGAGTGTGCGTGCGTTCTGGAGGTCCTTCAGAGCGACGTCGCGATAGCCGCGGAAACCAAGATGAAGGAGGTTGAAATACTGCGCTATAATAGGATGCGCGGGTCGCGAGAAGTTCAAAGAGAATGAATACTCCACAGAACCAAGGTAATGGAGTTCGAAAATGAGATCTTTCGGAAGATATTTCGCTGAGCGCCAGATGATCCACCCCACCCCGACGTATGCAAGGCCGAATTTGTGTCCGGATGTATTGATAGAGACAACACGCGGAATTTTGAAGTCCCATTCTAGCTTGGGTGTGGCAAACGGAGCGACAAAGCCCCCGGATGCGCCATCCACTAATGATACGCATTATGAGAATGAGTCAATCACGAGAGTAATGATCCATTACCGTGGATCGGAACGGAGTGACCCGTCTTCCTCTCGTACTCATCTAGCAGGTCTGCCATCTCTTTCACCGGTTCATAATGGCCGGTGTAAGTACCTGTATGCAAAAAGTTAGTGAGCGTATAAATTCAGAACACCGAACATTCATACTGCCAAGGATCACATAGACACCGATGGTATTTTCATCAACGTAATTCATTGCTTTCTTCGGATCAAGCCGGTACTTGCTCTCGACGGAGATCGGTACAAGACGGGTCTCCACCTCGAAATAGCGGGCGAATTTCTCAAGGGCCACCTGAGCATTAGCCCCCATGACAATGTTGGGACCGGGCTCGTGAATAGATTTGCCAGCGGCTTTACGTTTCTCCTGCCAGATACGCTTCATAGCAAGACCGCCAAGCTGGATGGCCTCCGAAGATCCAGTGGTTGCGGTGCCTACGGCGTGGTGATGCGAGGGTGCATGCCAAAGCTCTGCCAATATGGAAATGCCTGCAGATCGGTCAACTTCAATGGGGATTGGAGGGATAAAAGTTACTCACAGCGAGTGTGGATGTCCTGTGTTGCGGGATACTCATCTTGGTCAATCAAATTCTTCGAAATATTCTCCAGCATGAGCTTGTCGGCAATGGGAGGCATCCATGTTTGCACGAAAGAAGCCAGATTCAACAACGGTTGACCGTCAAGAGCAAGCTCATCGTGAATAATCTGATAAGCAGTTTCTATGTCGATACCCTGGGATAGAATAAGCTTGAAGCATCAGTAAATGTAAAAGAAAGCTCTTACATCAGTTGGAATTTTGTACTTTGGCACGGATGAGGAGCTATAACGGGCCCCATAGCGGGCTCCTGCTGGATTATGGATCGCGTCTTGATCGCTATTTGTCAAATGATGTGCAGTCCGGGGCTTAATCGCCTTGTCCTATATGGAGTTAGGAGAGCCGTTGCAAGTGAGGAGATAATGACTAGTCATCACCCTAGATTCTTTGATAATGTGCTCTGGGTTGACGTGCTATGGGGAATGATGTGAGTGTGGGTAGAAAGAAGGGAAGGAGAAATGCACCTTTGAAAGGGCCATAACTGAAGGAAGGAGAGTTAAGGAATGAGATTGGGTTCCACACAACCTTATATCCACCCTTCGCCGTGACTGATTGTATAGTCACCCCTGACGTCACATAAATGGAACAGTTGATCATTTCAAGCGGAGGCAATGGCAACCAGAGCCAGAACAGGCTAGCCTCAATCCTGCGCCATCATCGACGGGGTACGGCGGGCAAAAAGACCCTGAAATGCGGTGAAAGTGAGAAAGCACACTGCACGTGTGCTCCATCCAATGTACCATAAGGCAAGTAGGTGACGCCACAGTGTTCATTCTGCCTTATCTGTTGATGTTACGATCAACATTTCGGTTGCCGCTCCCACACTCGCCTACGTAGTGCCTACGTTCAACGGACCTGGATATAAAAATAGTTCAGAACCACCGAAATCTGATTATCTGTTCATCTGAGCCTTCCGCTTGTTTTGTTGATTTCGTGGGTAATTTTTAGAGACCCTTCTGATCCTGTGCGCCCCGATCTACACGTTTTCCGCCTCATTTCGCCATATATCGGACGGCATAGTGTTGGAGTTGTGATGGAGCTTGGATAATTTCTCGCGGAAGACCGTGGTACCCGAAGACTCCAATCGACTCAGCCTACAGTAGTACGTGGAACGCAAGGACAATGTGGTCGACAAATTTGCACGCACACCTAGTAAAATATTGGATATCAGGGGTACGCTGCACTTGACCACATTACACGGAATCACGGACAACTGCACAAATTGGAGATAGAGAAAGAACCCCAGAAAGAAGATACGCAGAAGTTGGAGTGACGTCACGCGTTACAGCCGACTGAGAGACACGCGACGCGACAAGTCACATTTTTGTCTACTGTACGTTCACTGAGGACGCGTCTACAATTTTAGAGTCTCTCTCTTAGCGCAGCTCTTCGGCAGAGACGACTCCATCCGCAATGGACCCGGTGTTAGTTTGAATGTAATCACGCATATAAGCTGTCTAACAGTTTGCTAGTGTCGTACCTCCTACTACGATCACCCGGCTTCCAACAGCTGTCCTGCCCCTGACAGACTCGACACCTTCATTCACCATCCAATCCATCAACAAGTCATTCAAGCACCAGTATGCCAATATATATTTTGTCAGATTGCGGCTTCTTAAACCATGCGTCGAGAAGGAAGCTACAAAAAAGTGGAAGGATGTTCCTGGTACGTCACATTTCCAGAGATAACCGACCCAACCTGACCCGGATTCGCTGATGCCATCTTGAACAGGATCCCCGAAGCTCATTCCAAGAGTACTAGACGTGGTCAAGGGGCAACTTTGTTTGATCATTGGGACTGTGTATATGGACATGCCCCTCAAGCCCAATGTACTCGAAGACATTGGCCGTGACGTGAGCAGAGATCGCCTTCGCAACTTCGCCTTCGCGTCTTACTAAGTAACTCTACGAAGCATACCATTCCAGCACCGCCACCGCCAGAGAAAATACACTCGCAGGACGATCGGGTCATGCTCGAAGATGAATCGGGCCGAATCAGGTTAATTGGCAAGATTCTTGAAGATGCTCAACTTGTCACGGGCGTCATTGTTGGTGTGCTTGGCGTGGAGACCAGTAGCGGGGATTTCGAAGCGATCGATCTGTGTTTGCCGGGGATGGCACCTCAAGCAAGCGAGGATGACAGAATGGATACTGACGGTAAAGCATGCGGTCCATGCAAACTGACGTGACTTCGCTGACTGTCTGATTTCAGACATTTATGGGGCATCTGCAGACTCGGGCAGTGACACTAGAAATGAATACGTCGCATTTATCTCAGGTCTGGACATAGGGTCGTCCCCTGTGTCCGAGGCTCAAACTCAGGTTCTGGTTGACTACCTGGCTGGTGCCTGTGGCGACCTCGACAGCCAGTGTATTTCCTCGCAGATTAGTCGCCTTGTAGTATTGGGAAATTCTCTAGCACCGCTAGGACAAACTGGCGGGGCTGTCGATGAAGAGAAGGAAAGAGTGGATAAGAAATCGGTTCGATATGCCCTACATCACCTTGCTTTTGGCCTAACCCATGTAATTTATAGCGCCGGCATGGGAATGACGTCTCTTTCTCACCACATCCCATTCAGAACCTCTCTGCCCACTTGCACGACTTGTCCCAATCAGTGGCAATTCATATCCTCCCTGGGGAATCCGATCCCTCAGGAACGATCCTTCCTCAACAGGCCCTCCCACGTGCCATGTTTGGACACGCCTCCTCATTCGCATCCTTCTCCTGTGAAACAAATCCCACATACATCCGCCTATCTTCCGGTGCTGAAGGGGATGACGATAATGTGGATTTAACTGCCCCAGAGTCCTCGGGAACAATGCCTATTCGAACAATATTGGCAACATCTGGACAGCCGCTCAATGACATGTGCAAATACGTTCCAACGGGTGCCTCAACGAGACTGAGCCTAGCCGAAGCAACGCTCAGGTGGCGTCATATGGCACCAACAGCACCAGATACACTTTGGTGCCATCCGTTCTTCACGATGGACCCCTTTATCATCACAGAAACACCAGATATATATGCGATTGGATGTCAACCGCGGTTCGCAACTCGTATTGTGAAGGACGGGAGGCGTAGATCTCGAGTGGTTCTCGTTCCGTCTTTTGCTCAAACCGGTATCCTGGTGCTTGTCGGTCTCAAGTCACTGGATGTTCGGATAGTGAGACTGACGGAAGATATCCTGGCACGCTCTGGGTGTTGATCTGCATCGGTGCGCCTCGTCCCTTTCCGCACGGGAAACGCATGTTTCACTATCATTGTCACCTTCATGTATAGACGACACGCTTATGGTATTCCTAATAATAACACCGTATTAAACATTACACTGGGCGCGCTCAAAGAAAGAACGATGCATCTGTTCGTTGCTGAAGATGGAAATCATTCTCTGGATTCACCCATAATATCTCTTAAATGAACGCCGGGCCATCATGCCCGGAACACTGTGTGATGATGATACAGTAGTCGGCTAACGAAGGCAAATAGAGTATATGCGACCTTTTTGCGAGCAGCTCCGCCGGCCTGGCATGCGGTGCCTGTCAGCTCCGGGTGCAATACGTTAATTGAAAAGGTACAAGTTTGTTCCGAGTCAGGCTTACGGTACGTAAGAAGGTATACACATTACTGCGCATTTGCCATATTAATCCCGCAGTCTAGCGTGATCTCAGCCCCTTTCCCCTGCATGGCGATTATCTCACAGTTGGATACACTCACGAGTTCAGTCGATCTCTCACAATACAGGAGGAACAACGCCACCATCAAGCGCACCTGCTGATAGAGGGTGGACCTAGCTTGTGCAAGCGGAAAAGCGAGAGGCGAAAAGGCCAATTGAAGACCTGATAGGCGTTTGTTTTTCCGCAGCAAATCGGCCGAATAGTCAGGGAATTTGACATGGGAATCAGGCTCTCCATTTCTGGCCTTTCGATCTTACGGATTCTTACCTCGACAGATCTATGAAAGATAGTGGCACCGGCATGTGTTCACTTTCACTCTCCTCGCCGCACTTCGCCTAGTTTAAAAGGTCGTTGGTACCGCTCACAGCCCCTCGTGTCTCCCCTTTCCTTTCGCTGTGTAAGAATCGACCTCTCTGTGACCATGAAGGTTTCCCTTACGTTGGCTGCTGCTCTGTTACTCCCCGTCATTGTCAACGCTCAAAATAGCAACTCTACATCAGTTAATGTCAGTGGCGTATGCCCTACCGTTCCTAACTTTCGTTTAATTGCCTCCCCTCCTTAGGTCCAAGTTGGCGCAGGTGGTCACTTAGTGTTCAGTCCTTCGAATTTCACTGCGAGTAATGGCACCACCGTGACGTTCATTTTCCCATCGTACGAGTAGCATCTCTACTGTCTATTTGCATTGCTCATGCATGCCCTATGTAGGGGCTCACTCCCTCATTCCGTGACACAGGGTTCCTTCGCGAATCCTTGTGTATATCTGAATGGGACCGGTGGAGCGGGTTTTGATTCGGGTCTGCAAACTGCGAAACAGTTTACCATCCGTATCACAAACGATCAACAACGTATGCAGACATCTTGTCATTTTTCCCTTGTAGCCTAACGACTTCCGCACGACAGCCATCTGGTGGTTCTGTAAAAATACGGGCCACTGTGGTCTCGGAATGGTTGGGTAGGTTTTCCTTTTAAATTGTTACATTCTCAGTCTCTCAATGTCATGTTTTTCGTAGCGCCATCAACGCACCGAGCACCGGAAATACTTTTGACGCGTACATGGCCGCTGCAAAGGCCCTCGGCTCGAATGAACAAGCTGTGGGTTGTTCCTTTTATCCACAGGCTTCCCATGTACTTACGCATTCTTTTGACGATTTTCAGATTCCCGACAGCGGTCCAGTAACGGGTGGTGTGGGTGCAGTGGCGACGGCTACACCTGCTCCAACCTCGGCAAATTCTTCAAGCACGACGTCGACACCAAGTTCGACTTCGACCTCTTACTCATCCGCGGGCCGCCTCGTTGCCGACGGCTTGTTCGCTCTCTTGGCTATGGCGTTTGGCATTGGCACAACACTAGCATGAGGATATTATTGCGATGGGGGAATGCCCGGAACTATCACAAAGCAGGACTTTCTTTCTTTCTTCCAGTGTTATGACAGTTATCATGACCTGACATTTATGTGCTTCACGCTTCTTTTTGGTACTCGGACGCCGACTTCTCATTCTGACGTTACTATGATATGACGTGGGACATTACTTTACTGTAGTTACCTCAATGGATTAAACAGGACCTCTTCTCTCACTCGCAAGAAGCGGTGTTTCGAGTCGATGTACTAGAAATGTACAACTGAATTCTTAACCGGACCGTCACATCCGCAGCGGCAGCAAGTTTTCAATCCGAATTGCGTCCTGCGAAATGACGCATGTCTGTACTATCGTTTCCTCACAAACTCACAAACCCTCGCCCCCGTTTGTCCTGCTCAGTTATGAGGCAAATTTTGCGTTTCCGTAGTCATGTCGGTAACATCTCGAAATTGGCATCAACAAGTGTATACCGATTTTGTTGATAAGCGTGCTCACACGACTCGGAGACTCTGGCCTTTCAATGTATCGGAGAAATGATATTTATTGGTATCAGGTATGTCAAGTCATGTTATGCACTCCCTGGGCCCCGCGGCTGATTACCGTTCTCTTCGGTTCCGCTTCCGACGACGTTTTCTCGCTTGTTTCACCTCGGGATGGCGATTTGCGATGCGCCTGAAAGCATAGTGATCTCCATCCGTGTCATAGCTTCCCCACCCCTTCAATATGGTCTCCAACCTCATGTTCCCCCCTGCGTCCACAAATAGAGTCACCTTCTTTACGTCATCGCTCATCAAGGGTAGGACAACATGTTTTGAACAGCTTAAGGGCCCTTCAACGCGACGAACGCGTCCACCCTGTGATTTTTGAGCTGGGAAGCGAACCATGAAGGGGAAGGATAATGAAACTGAGTCGGTATGCCCTGCGTCACCTTGCATTTGGCCTAACCCGTGTTACTTCATAGCACCAGCACCAGCATGGGGGCGAATGACGTCTCCGGGGAACCTGGTCCTTCAAGGGCGATCCCTTCCTTAACAAGCTTTTCCATGAGCCATGTTTAGATACTCGGATTTCTCTGCTGTGCAACAAGTCTTGCATACATCCGCCTATCTTCCGGATTGGTTCCAGTGACAATGCGGACTCGACTGTCTCAACACCCTAGCGGACTGTCCCTATCCGAAAGAGATAGGCAACGCCTGGACAACCGCTCGATGACGTGTGCACAATCCATATTCCAACAGCTGCTTCAGCGAGGCTGAACCTGGCCGACGCGAAGCTCAAGGTACCAACGGCATCAGATACACTTTGGTGCCATCCTTTCTTCATGACGGACCCCTTTATTATCGCAGGAACACCATATATATATGCGATTGGGGTGTCAACCGCGATTCGCGAATCACGACCCGTCTTGTGAAGGACGTGAAGCGTAGATCTCGGGTGATTCTTCGTTCCGTCTTCTTGCCCAAACTGGTGTCCTGGTGTTTTTCGGTCTCAAGTCACTAGATGTCCGGATGGTGAGACTGACGGAACTTTGAAGATATACTGGTACGCTCCGGGTAATGATCTGCCTCGGTGCGCTTCGTCCCATTCTGCGCGAAAAACGCATGTTTTAATAGTTCATTATCACCTTCACGTATGGGCGACACGCTTATGATACCCTTAATATAAACAACACCGTATCTTAAGCATTACACTTGGGGGCTCAAAGATGTTCCTTGCGTTGACGTGGAGACCATCCCATGACCGCTTACAAATATCTTTCACAAGCGCTGGGCCATAATGCCTCACGTCCTGGACTCCATCTCGTAGACCAATTGAAGGCTGGCATCCGAGGATATACGACCTTACGACGCAGCCTGACTTACCGTACACTCCGAGTGTTGTAAGGCAAGTGTTCGTTCTGTGAGTCAGGCCTATGGTACGTAAAACGGAATACATTGCCATTTTCATCAGTTTTTCATCACGCAGTTTGGCATGGAACCATAGTTGGATACCCCCACGCACGAGCTAGGTTTATATCCCATCTTTTACCCTATTTTTAGGAGGAAGGAACGCCACATCGAAGGCACCTGGTAATAGAGGGTAGTCGGATTAGCGTGTACGGGCGGAAAAACGAGACGCGAAAATTGCAAATGGAAAGCCGAAATACCTAACGAGGCTGATCTATCAACAAAGAGCGCTCGTGGAGGCACGGGATTCGATATGGGAATCTGGCTCTCCTTTCGATATTGGCGTAAAAGACCCACGATGATGGCATTGGCGCATGTTCACTCCCCTTGCACCACTGGGACCAAGCGTCCTGTTTAAAAGGTCGTTGGTGCTCACACACGTCAGTCCAACTCTCAATAGCTCATCGTACACCGGCGTCCGTGTAAGAATCGACCTCTCTCTGTGACCATGAAGTTCTCCTTTACGTTGGCTACTGCTCTATTACTCCCCGTTCTTGTCAACGCTCAAAATCAAAATGGCAGCGTCACTGTCAGTGGCGGTACTCTCCACTGTTCCTATTATTCGTTCAATTCATGTTCCTTAGGTCCAAGTTGGCGCAGGTGGTCAGTTGGTGTACAACCCTTCGAACTTCACTGCGAGCAATGGTACCAACGTGACGTTCATTTTCTCCTCGTACGAGTTGCACCACTGTTATCTATCTGCAATGCTCATGGTGTCCTATGTAGGAGCTCAATCCCTCATTCCGTGACGCAAGGTTCCTTCGAAAATCCTTGTGTGTATCTGAATGATAGCAGTGGAGCGGGGTTTGATTCTGGTCTGCAATCCGGGAAACAATTTACTATCCGGATCACCAACGATCAACAACGTAGGCCAAAAGTTTTGTAATCTTTTCCCTTGTGACGTAATAATTTCACGTGATAGCCATCTGGTTGTTCTGTAAGACTACGGGCCACTGTGGTCTCGGGATGGTCGGGTAAGTTCTCATTTCGATTTGTTACATTCTTACTTTCTCGATCTCGTATATTGACGCTGTTTTTCGTAGCGCGATCAACCCACCGAGCAGCGGAAATACTTTTGAAGCGTACGTGGCTGCTGCGAAGGCTCTCGGCTCGAAAGCACCAGCTCTGGTTCGTTCCCTTGTTTCACAGGCTTTCCATGCGCTTATCTCATGCTTTGGATGATTTTCAGACTACCGACAGCGGTCCGATAACGAGTGGTGTGGGCGCATTGCCGACGGGTACTCCTGTTCCAACCACGTCAAGCTCCGCGTCGAAATCAAGTTCGTCCTCGTACTCGTCCGCAAGCCACCTTGTTGCCGATGGTTTATTCGCCGTTTTGGCTGCTGCATTGGGAATAACTCTGGTGTGAGATTATTGTTGCGACGGGGGCAAAAAGCCCGAAATCGTAGTTTTCTGAAGTAGTGCGCGTCCTTTCTTATGTCCAGTGTCATGATAGTCTGCCATTTACTGTATGTACTCCACGCTTCTTTATGGTACCTGGACGCGAACGTCTCATCCTTACGTCAGTATAAAATACGGCGTTGGATGTTAGTTACGTTACTATACTGTAGTTTTCTTTGAACTATACACGACTTTCGACCTCACCGGGCCGCCATCCGCTACACTTCTGTAAACAGTCGGTGTTTCCTCACAAACTCCCATCCCCGTTCGCCTCCCTCTGTTGTGAGGCAAAACTTGCATTCCACAGTCGGCCCAGCAGAATCTCGAAATTGGCATCGTGTCGAATGTGTCGAGTTCGTTCAAGTTGCGTCGGGGGATAGGGAAATTCAGCAACCAAGCCTTCCAGAACTTGAACACGGGACCCGACTCCGTCACCCGAGCTATTCTGCATATAGCAGAGAATGGTACTCACCAATATCAGGTATGTCAAATCGCGTTGTGATCTCCTTGTGATTAAACTGGAAAGTGAACCGAGCATATTTGAAAAGGAGACCTTGTGAAAGAGGAATGTCGTCGACTCGTAGGGCCAGGCTCAGCTTGTCAAACTGTCAATGAACAGACGCCGGAATAAAACACCCCTAATTTTTGTTATTGAAAATTATCAAGAGCTTGGGAACCTTTACACAAGTGAGGGGTCTACGTGACAATGTAACGTTCTCGCGTCCCATATACCAAATGGGAGAGTAGGGCAGCAGAGGAGTATCAGGAAAAACGGAGACTACTCGAATAGGAGAAGGCTCGGTGATTCTACCATTCCTGGTCCACCACTGTCCGAGGAAATATTCTTGCTGAATCATTGGGTCATGCTCAAAGTTGAATCGGACCAAATCAGACTAATCGGCAAGATTCTCGAAGATATTGTCCGTATTTTCCCAGGATGGCGTCCCAAGCGGGTGAAGATGACAGACTGGACAGTGACGGTAAAAGTACGCGAATTATGCAAAGCGACGTGGCCTTGCTGACTGCTGACTATCTAATACTAGACACTTGTGGGGTATCTACAGAATCTGGAGAAACGAATACATCGCATTTATCCCAGGTCTGGACATAGTGGTGTCCGTGGCGTTCCGGGCTCAAACTCAGGTATTGTTAGACTCTCTGATTGACGCCTGTGGTGGTCTCGACCATCAATGTTTTACTCACAAATTGCTCTCCTTGTAGTATTGCATAATTCCTTGCACCGCAAGACAGGCTGTCGGGGCTGTCGATGAAGAGAAAATAGGAAACGTCCGGATAGTCGGCTGATGGAAGAAGTCTTGGCACACATCTGTGTGAAACTGGATCGGTGCGCTGTATCCACTTCCCACACGAGAAAGCATGTCATTACTATTATTTATCTTAATGTATAGGCGACACGCTGGTGGCATTCCTAATGATCACATTCACAACACAGTATCATAACTCAAGCAGTACTGTACACAGGGGACATTCGAAATTGATCGGTGGTATCTGTCTTGACGAGTGTCTGGAACCATTCTCTGAGTGTTCCCATGACCTCTATCTCTTTTTATGAGAAGATCGCCATGCATCGCGTTCTGTACTGACATACTGACGTGCTGTCATTGAACGCCGCCGGCTCAACTGTAAGGCGCAAGTTGGCCCTGAGTGAGGCGGTACATGACAGGGAATACCGTGTCAGCGCCGAACATTTGCAGTATTCATCTTGCGGTCAGCAAGATTTTGTATCCCCTTTCCTGCATTGACGTGTCACTATTAGCATGCCGCAGTTGGATATTAAGTCCAGTTGTCTCACCTTATTCTGTAGTACCAGGAGGAACCGACTAGTCATCGCATGTCCAAACGGAAAAACCGGTGGTGAAAAGGTAAATGGAAAAATCGGGTAACCGATATGTGGAGCAAATAGGGACATATCAGAGAACCTTCGCAAGGAAATCTGGGTTTCCATTTCTGGCTTGTAATTCTTGGCATCACATGGCTCTCCTTGGACTACGTGGTCCAGCTTAAAAGGTCGTTGGTACGCACACATGTCAGTCCAATTCTTGATAGCCTGTCTTCCTTTGTGTGCAAGAACCGGACCTTCTCTGTGACTATGAAGTTCTCTCTTACGTTGGCTGTTGCTCTGTTCCCCGCCGTTCTTGTCAATGCTCAGTCTAGCAGCTCCGCCCGGCCTGCCAACGTGACATCTGTCAGCTCCACCCGGCCTAGTGCCGTGACCTCGCCATCGCCCAGCCCGTCCAGAAACGCGACACAAATTCATGTCAGTGCTGTATTATCCCTTGCTACTATCTTTCGCTGATGCTCCTCCTTAGGTTCAAGTTGCCTCTGGTGGTCAATTGGGGTACAGCCCCCCGAACTTTGCTGCGGCTAATGGCACCATCGTGACGTTCAATTTCCCTAGGTACAAGTTGTACCACTATTGTGTATCCGCAATGCTTATGCCTTATATAGTGGCTCGACCCCTCATTCTGTGACACAAGGTTACTTCGGTAAGCCTTGTGCGTATTTGACCGCAAGCGGTGGAAACCCTTCTGGGTTTGATTCTGGCCTGCTATCTGGGAAACAATTCTCCCTCAAAATCACGAACGATAAAGAACGTAAGCAGGCAATTTGTCATTCATTTCTTATCCCTTTTTAGTGTAACGACTACACGCGGACAGCCATTTTTTTCTTCTGCAAGAATAAGGGCCACTGTGGTCTCGGAATGGTTGGGCAAGTGTTACTTTTCGATTTGTCATATTCGACTTCTCGGGATGTCGTGTATTGAGGGTGTTTTTCGTAGCGCGATCAACGCACCGGCTACTGGAAATACTTATGCCGCGTACTTGGCTGCTGCGAAGGCCCTCGGCTCGAGTGCACCAGTTGTGAGTTGTCCTCTTGTTCTGCTAGACTCTCCATACACTTAATATTTTTTCGAACGATTTTCAGATTTCCAGCACAGGGCCGATGACGGGTGGTGTAGGGGCTACAGCCGTTTTAAGACGAGGAGTCACTTCCAGCATGACAACGTTGAGATCCAGTTTATCTCACACATCTCGTACATTCAGTACGCCGAGACCCAGTTCATTCCGTATATCCAGTACGTTGAGGCCCAGTGTATCTGGATCATCCACGTTGGGACCCATATCTGGGTCGTCCACGTTGAGACCCAGTACATCTGGGCCATCCAGTACGTCGAGGCCCAGTACATCGACGTCCCGATCGTCCAGTATCGGTGCGTAGAAACCTAGTTCATCCTCATCTCCGAGCTACCTTATTCCCAATCACTCATTTACACTTTTGGCGACAGCATATTGACCGAGTGCAGCGTTAGCATGTCGTCGCGACAGTAGCAAAACGTTCAAATCTGTAAACTAGTTGTCTGAGGAAACCGGTGTTCTTTCTTGGTATTATCGTGGTCTGGCGTTTGTTTGCTTCCATTTTCTTGATATCAATGTGATTCAATGATATGGGGTGCACCTCTTTGTACGCGGCTTGTACTACATGACGAATTTTTCGTTCTGGCGTTACTCGCTGTAGTTACTTTAGACTACATGCGAACTTTGTTCCGCGAACGCGAAAAGCAGTCACTAGTGGAAGCCAGTCAGCCAATTTTTGGCATACTATGTAGGGAAATTTTGGTGTTTCATGTAAAGAACAGGGAATCGGGGAAAAGCCAAATTTCCCTGTCTTGACCGTGTCCCTGTAAATTACATGGATTTTTCACTGACACAAATTGAGGTCGACGCGACCAGTTTTCTATTTCTCAGACACACAAAAGTCCCTGTGATGTACATGGGTTTTTCACTGGCACAATTGAGGTCGACCCTTCACTAACTTCACTAACTTAACTTCACTCCGCGTTTTACTTGAGTTCCTTACTTCCTCCCACACTGCATGCACCCGCAGACCCGCACGCCATCTTGTTCCATCGCTCACTGTTCATACTCATACTGCAATTACTCTGCTTCAAATACAACTTGTTTGGCACATATCTCTCAAGCAACCTATCCTTTTTCGTGCCCGAAATTTGGCTTAAAGAAATATCAGGACTTGTTTTTGCTCCAAGTCACAGTGCGTGTATATGCGCTGCTCCTGTCGATAATCGCCCATCCTTTGCATCTAGCTCTGTCTGCACACGACCTACCACTGACTCAATCGTTGTCGCCGCTACGAATTTCGATATTCAGGATTTTGTAAGTAACCATCACCTTGACACCTTCACCGTCACGCCGTGTGGACTTGGCCTTTTTTTCGAGCGCTGAGCAAGGCACTGAGAGGGATCACATGTCTGTCTTAACAATAAACATGTAAGTTCGCGTTACGCATATGTATTACGCATATATCCTCCCTTTGCTTCAGTCACCATATACCCGGACAGCTGTGGCAACGTGCCAACCACGCCTTGCACGCACTGAATCTCAGAAGATGCATGCCGCCTTGTTTTGCTTTGTGGTTTTATGCTTTCTGCTTTCAAAATAGGTGAGTTTCGGTAACATCTCTTTTCTCCTGTGAACTCGAAAATTTCTCAACAATCTGCAACTCATTTTCATCGTCGCTTTCCTCCTCAACGCTTCTATGCTCTCGAACCGCCTGTGGACTCTGTCGATTAGGCTCTGGCATGGGTTTAGTAAACATCGATTCACACAGCCCTCCGTGTCCCTCCCAGCAGACGGTCCCCAAAGGGCAAAGTCACATCATTACCACCCTTTCTCCCGAATGCGGCGCCACTGGAGGAAGAGTTCATGCCATCGAGCGTCTGTCCAGGTGCCTTCACGCACGTGTTAGTGGGACACCATCACTCCCCATCACCAATGGTACTGTGGTTCATCGACCATCATCATACATCGCCAAATGACTCAGGTGCGGATACCACCTATCTTCCTCGTTATCATACAGTAAATCCATTGTTCCCCTGACTCGCATGTACCGCAGGCCCATATTCACTCATCTTTGACACGGTCATGGAGATCCCACGAGGCGAAGACTGGAGACAAATGGCGACAGAATTGAAGTCCCTGGCCTGTCCACATTAAACAGGGCAAACTCGCCGTTGCCAACGTGTTTGGTGTGTGGTTCGAGATCCGGTGCAGGAATACGGGATGGGAAGTGTACTGACCCATGTGCATGTCCCTCCACCTTCGACGTTGGTCCGTCAAAGGGCTCGACCTAGACATGCTAGGACGCTGAGGAGAAACAATCCCGACTCCACAACATGGCCCTATGGCAGACAAATCAACCAACGTGCCACATCGAGCTGCGGTCCTCTCGGACTGAACACGGTCGCAAACCCCGACACTCTTGCAGTACAGGGGACAACAACCCATTCACGCTGGCGACCTCAACGATGACGCTCCGAAAAAGGACTTCGACGATACCTAGGTGTGATACCTGTGCCCATCATGACCCATGGCCGGTAATCCGTGAGTAGCAGGTACAGATCGGTTTGATGGCACCCGCGGGTCACCTGTGCGAATACCTAAATATTTCCATGTTTCTTCTACCGCTTTCAAGTATTACATCGATGTAATTTTCCCGTTAATAAGAGCCAGATTCCCCTGCTTTGGATGCCAAAAATCCCTAGAGTGTGGCAAGATTTTGAGGGCCTCTCCACAGTTAATTTCCATGTTGTTTGCATTAAAATTCAGTGCATAATCGGGTCAAACAGAACAGATACCAATACAAAACCAATAGATAGACGAGGGAAATTCCCTGTATTCTGCTCGGATAAATGGCATACACAGCCCTTATAAGTGTGTAATTTTGGCACATAATACACTGCCTTTCAGTACACGTTCTGCCAACCCATTCTCGAACAATATACATGGATATTTCCGTATATAGTACATGTAATTTTCGAATGCAGAATACATCGAAATTCCATGTTCACGTTTCCGCTAGTGAGTTTGAGGTACCGCTGCCAGCTGAACGGTAAGTAGTTCACCGGGCCGTCTCTTCCGCTACGCGCTCCCGTAACTGAAAATTGAGTAAAATTGAGGCATTTTTGCACCATCAGACATACAGTACTTCTGTCACCAGGTACCTCTGTCACCGCTGTCACTAAGCGCTCTGGATCAGTACAGCAGAGGACGCGCACGTTGCTACTACGTTGCTGCGCATTTGCCGCATTCATCTTAGTACGTTATCCCAGTTCAGCAACACCCGACTGTGGCAGAAAAAGGGCTAGATGTATCTCGACAGTTGTGCGTCACGCAGGAAGCTCCACACAAACGCACCTGTTAATGGGTATGCAGAAAAGCTAGACGCCCGTGGGCCCAGGGTTGCAGAATTGTTGACATGTCGTCCCCGCTCAGGGGGCTCCAACCGCCCACGCCCGCATTGCCAGGATCATTGCACCACTTCGCCCAGCTTACGGTAATAGGTCGTTGGTCCTCACACATGTTGGTCCAACTCCCCTTCCTGGCCCGTCTTCCTTTGGTTGTACAAGAATCGGTCTCTCTCTGCGACAATAGGGATATCCCTTGCATTGGCTGCTGCTCTGTTCTTGTCGAATGTCGATGCTCAATCACAGACTGGCAACTCCACCGGGACGTCATCGCGTCATCGGCAACACCGTCCCGCCCGGTAACTGACAAACATCAATGTCAGTGCTGTATTGTCCATTGCTCCCTTCGTAGTTGATACCCCTCCTTAGGTTCGAATTGCCCCTGGGCTGTACAACCCTTCAAACTTCACTGCGAGCAATGGTTCAACAGTAACGTTCTATTTCCCCTCGTACGAGTTGTTCCACTAGCATTTATCTGCAATGCTCATGCACACCACGTGTAGGAGCTTAGACACATTCATCCCGTGACACAAGGTTCCTAGTGTGTATTTGCATGGGACAGATGGAGCGGGTTTCGATACTGGTCTGCAATCGGGAAACAAATCACCATCTGGACCACAAACGATCAATTATGACGTAACAGTTTCACACGATAGCCGAACTATGATAGGTTGTTCTGTAAGACTAAGGGCCACGGTAGTCTCGGGATGGTTGGGTAGGTTCCCCTTTCGACTTGTTACACTCTTATTCTCTCGATCTCATGTATTGACGCTGTTTTTTGTCGCGGTCAACGCACCGAACAGCGGAAATACTTTTGACGCGTACGTGGCTGATACGAAGGCTCACGAATGCACCGGCTGTGGTTCATTCCCTTGTTTCACAGGCTTTCCATGTGCTTACCCCATGTGACTTGGACGATTTTCAGACTGCCGACAGCGGCCCGATAACGAGTACCGACGGGTACTCCTGTTCCAACCACCTCGAGCTCTGCGTCGACATCAAGTTTGTCCTCGTCCTCATCCGCGAGCCACCTTGTTGCCGATGGTTTCGCCATCTTGGCTGCTGCATTGTGAACAACTCTGGTGTGAGAATATCATCACGACAGGGGCTTTGCTGCAGGTCTCTGAAGTAGTGCGCGTTCTCTCTTATGTCCAGTGTCGTGATACAATAGTCTGCCATTTACTGTACTATATGTGCTCTACGCTTCTTAAGGTCGTACGCGAACGTCGAATCCTTACGTCACTAATGCAGCATTGGATGTTATTAGTTACGCTACTATAGTTTCCTTTGGTTGCTCGTGTTGCTCTACAGTTAAGGACGGCTCACCGGCGGGCCGTCACATCCGCTACACGACTCATCGGTCTCGCTTCTTACTCCCATCCCCGTTCGCCTTTCTCGGTGATGACACAACCAGTCCTGCGGAATCTCGAAACTGGCATTGAGTCGAGTGTGTCCAATTCTTTCACGTCGCGTTGGGGATAGGAAGATAAGCAAGCTCTCTAAAACACAGAACCCGACTTCGTCACCCGAACTGTTCTGCATATAGCAGAGAATGGTACTCACCCATATCGGGTATGTCAAGTCGCGTTGTGCTTTCCTTGTAATCAAACTGGAAACTGAACTGAGCATATTTGAAAGGGAGGCCTCGTGAAAGAGGAATGTCGTCGACTGGAAAGAACAGACTCAGCGTGTCGCTGAACAGACGGAACAACAATGTAACGTCTCGCGTCTCAGATACCAAATGGGAGAGCGGGGCAGCCGAGGAATATGATCAACTCGAACCTTATCAAGAAAAACGGAGACTACTCGAATGGGAGAAGGCTCGGTGATTCTACCATTCCTGGCCCATCAGTGTCAGAGGAGATACTCTTGCTGAATGATTGGGTCATGCTCGAAGTTGAATCGGACCAAATCAGATTAACCGGTAAGATTCTGGAATATAATACCCGTGTTTTCCTAGGATGGCATCCCAAGCGGCTGAAGATGACAGACTGGACAGTGACAGTAAAAGTACGCGAATTATGCAAAGCGACGCGGCCTTCCTGACCGCTGACCATCTAGCGCCAGACACTTTTGGGGTATGTACAGAATCTAGGGGTGGCTCCAGAAACGAATACACCGCATCTATCTCAAGTCTGGACATAGGGTTGTCCGTGGCGTCCCGGGCTCAAACTCAGGTATTGCTGGACTCTCTGATTGACGCCTAGTGATCCCGACTGCCGGTGTTTTACTTGCAAATTTCCCTTCTTGTAGTATTGCATCATTCCTTGCGCCGCCAGGATGGCTGGCGGGGCTGTCGATGAAGAGAAAATAGGAAACGTCCGGATAGTCGGCTGATGGAAGATATCTTGGCACACATCTGTGTGAAACTGGATCGGTACGCCGTGTCCACTTTCCACACGAGAAACGCATGTCATTACTATTATTTGTCTTAATGTATAGGCGACACGCTGATGGCATTTCTAATGATCACAGCACAGTATCATAACTCAAGCAGTACTGTACACAGGGGACATTCGAAAATGATTGATGACATCTGTTCCTTGTTAGATTCTTTCTCTGCTCCCATGACCCTCTTTATTAGAGAGGACCGCCATGATGCATCGCGTTCGGTACTGACATACTGACAGTGCTAGTGAAGGGCGCAATTGTGAGGCGCAAGTTGGCCCTGAGTGGGGCGGTACATGACAGAATGCGGCGCCGAACATTTGCGTGCGGTATTCATCCCGCAGTCAGCCCTATTTCGTAGCCCTTTTCCTTTGACGTGCCACTATTAGCATGCCGCAGTTGGATACAACAACATACGCCGAGTACCGTTGTCTCACCTTATCTTCTAGAACTGGGAGGAACCCGACTGATCATCGCATGTTGAGGTGAACCGGTTAACCGATGGCGTTATTATGTGGAGCAAATAGGGACATGTCACAGAGAATCTTCGCAAGGAAATTTGGGTTTCCATTTCTGGCTTGTGGGTCTTGGCATCACATAACCCTCCTTGGTCCAGCTTAAAAGGTCGTTGATGCACACACATGTCAGTCCAACTTTTGATAGCCTGTCTTCTTTTTTCTGTGCAAAAATCGGTCCATCTCTGCGACTATGAAGTTCTCTCTTACGTTGGCTGCTGCTCTGTTCCCCGCCGTTCTTGTCAATGCTCTGTCTAGCAGCTCCGCCAGGCCTACTACCGTGGCATCTGGGAGCTCCTCCAGAACCTCATCGAGGTCGTCGCCATCGCACAGCCCGCCCAGCCACCCGACACGAATCAATGTCAGTGCTGTATTATCCCTTGCTACTATCTTTCGCTGATGCTCCTCCTTAGGTTCAAGTTGCCTCTGGTGGTCAATTGGGGTACAGCCCCCCGAACTTTGCTGCGGCTAATGGTACCATTGTGACGTTCAACTTCCCTAGGTAAATTGTACCACTATTGTGTATCCGCAATGCTTATGCCTTATATAGTGGCTCGACCCCTCATTCTGTGACACAAGGTTACTTCAGTAAGCCTTGTGCGTATTTGACTGCAAGCGGTGGAAACCCTTCTGGGTTTGATTCTGGCCTGTTATCTGGGAAAGAATTCTCCCTCAATATCACGAACGATAAAGATCGTAGGCAGACAAATTGTCATTTCTTATGCCTTTGTAGTGTAACCACTAAGTTACACGCGACAGCTATCTTTTTCTTCAGCAAGACTAAGGGTGAATGCGGTCTCGGAATGGTCGGGCAAGTGTTACTATATTCGACTTCCATGAGTGTCGTGTATTGAGGGTGTTTTTCGTAGCGCGATCAATGCACCGACCACCGGAAATACTTATGCCGCGTACTTGGCTGCTGCGAAGGCCCTCGGCTCGAGTGAACCAGTTGTGGGTTGTCCCCTTGTTCCGCTAGGCTTTCCATATACTTACTATTTTTTCGGACGATTTTCAGATTTCCAGCACAGGGCCGATGACGGGTGGTGTAGGGGCTACAGCCATTTTAAGACGGGCCGTCTCTTCGAGCGCGACAACGTCGAAATTCAGTTCATCCCGTGCATCCCGTACGCCGAGATCCGGTGCATCTGGGCTACTAGTATCCACTACGCCTCTATTCAGTTCATCTACGTCATCCAGTACTTCCGGGCCATTCACTACGCCTCCGTCCAGTATATTATTTACTACACCTCCATCCAGTGTATCTGGATCATCCAGCGTATCTGGGCCATCCAGCGCACCTGGACCATCTAGCGCACCTGGCCCATCCAGCGCACCTGGCCCATCCAGCGCACCTGGCCCATCCAGCGCACCTGGCCCATCCAGCGCACCTGGCCCATCCAGCGCACCTGGGCCATCCAGCGCACCTGGACCATCTAGCGCACCTGGACCATCCAGCGCATCTGGGCCATCCGGTGTATCTGGGTCATCTAGTGCATCTGGGTCATCCAGTGCATCTAGGCCATCCAGTGCATCATCTGGGACATCCAGTACATCGACATCCAGATGATCTAGTATTGGTGCGTCGAAACCCAGTTCATCCTGATTCACCTTGTTTCCAATGACTTATTTACTCCTTTGGCGACGGCATATCGACCGAGTGCAGAGTTAGAATGCCATCGCGACAATAGAAAAAAGCCTGGGTCTGTAAGTTAGTTGTCTGGGGAAAGGGGTGTTTTTTCTTGGTGTAATCGCGTTATTTGCTTCGATTTTCTTGATATGGTTCTTTGTACAGTGCTCTGGATGATCTAGATACGAATTTTTCGTCCTGACGTTGATCGCTGTAGTTGCTTTGGATTACGTGCGAACTTATTCTTCGCGAACACTTAACTACTTATCGTCGTTCACCGGGTCGTCTCTTCCGGTACTCTTTCCCGACTGGAAATTGATGAACTGAAATGACGCACTCTATCACCGCTGGAAATGAACGCACGTTTGCATTTGCCGCATCCATCCTAGTGCGTTGTCCCAGTTCAGCAACACTCGATAGTGGCAGGAACTTAAAGGGGCTACGAGATGTATCTTGTGCGTCGCGCACCTCAGGAAACTGCACACAAACTGAACGCACCTACTAGTCGCCGCCACCAGCTTAATGGGTCGTTGGTGCTCACACACGCTAGTACTGGAATCATGCGACCCTGCCACAGTTGCACACACCCACACGAGTCCAATTCGTCTTACTCTATCCTTAAGCACTGGGAGGAACTCCGCACCAAAAGCAGCTATTAACAGTGAGTAGCCCCCACCTGACCAAGTAAAGACGCCAAACCAGCGAAATGTCAGACAACTTCCCAGAGGAATCAGGTTTTCCTTATCCGGTCTTTTGACTTTGGCTTAGCTGATCCACACTGCTTACTTCACGTTGCTGCGCATTTGCCGCATTCGTCGTCCCAGTTCAGCAATACCCACCCGACTGTGGCAGAAAAGGGGTTACGAGACGTATTTCGCACCCAGAAAACTTACATAGACGCACCTGTCAACGAGTATTCCTTGAGGTCACGAGGGGTAAGCGTCCTCTCCTCTTAGACAGATATATACACCGTCACCGCGCTCGCATCGATAATAGTGAATATGACCATGCAAAGCATGGGTCGACGCTAGTGATCTCAAAAGTACGAACAACTCAGGCGTCAACTTGAACTGGGTTTCACCGGTACTTTCTCTCGTCGCCTTACTAGTGATTTGCGACCTGAAAAGATATTTCGACGAGATACAAGTGCATACAAGTATCAGGAACTACAAGGTGATGACTCAATTCGTTCTCAACAATAAGACCTTCGTTCAACTGAGACGAGAACTAGTTGGCCACCCATTCTCCACTCCCCATATCATATCCACCTGCATTCGTTGGGTCTATGCGCAAGAGTTAATTGGATTATCGACAGTAATAATCGTAAATGGTATCGGACTCACTGGCACCAACAAACTGCAAAAAGGATACCGCCAATTTGTTAGCTGATTGTGATGAAAAGCGAAAAGGTGTGTAGCTCACAGTGACGAGATAGCTTGACTCGGAGTTGATGGACCCTCTAATTGTGATATTGAGAATATTTTTGATATAGGTTATGATGTAGATTCCCTCGCCACAAGGAATGCCATATACCTGACATTGCCCCGTTACAGTAGTGACTGTTCTCTGTTGGTGAGACAGGTCTTGCGTAGGAAAACACCCTACTCACCGGCAGGATCACTGGAGACAAGAAGCTTCGCCATCTTGACAGGTATAACAAACTCAGTCATAGCATGGCTTTTTTCTTCAGACCACTTCACACTAGCAGTATACTCTTCAAGTCTCGAAGCCAAGGGAGCCTGAGCAACTTCAGCTTCGTCATCAAGGTTGAGATCAATGAGATGATCCTTGACGAGCTTGAAGTATTCCTGGATGAAGGCCTTGTTCAACCGATCGGGTTGACCCCTCTTGTTGTAGAGCTTTTCAAGAATAGCGGAAGTCTGGGCGTGAATAGCAGATACGTCGGAGGACATATTTGTTGGGATGTGGGATGTTACAGTAACGATTCGCGCCTCTAAATACTCCTCAGGCTGGCTAGTCACAGATCATGATTCGGAAACAAAAGATAATAACCTACGTCACAAGCATCGCACGTTCGAAATCCGAGGGCTCTTTAAAGTGAAAAACCGTGTCCGCCTGACATTGGTTTTCTCAAAACATTCAAGGTCCAGGAAAGTACATCAGCGTAGTGCGGAACGGGACCTCCAGTAGGCAACTAGTGAATGAGCGATAACGACAACCGATCATCGAGTATGAAGTTACAATGCTGTTACAAATATCTTTCACGCCGACAGAAACCCCTTCTTACCCGCATTGTTACCGCAATCCAGACCCTTGTGACTGGTGGAAATGCTTCCAGGAATGTAGAGGAAATGGGCGCAGATCGGTTGTTGTGGGCATCTCTGCAGTGTCAGAAGTTATTCTTATTCGATCCGTGTGGAACGGAGAGGACAATGAACCGGATTCATAGAAGGAAGAACGCAGATCCATTGCCATTGTGTGCTTCAAGTTCTCAGCAGCCTCACGGTACTCCAGAGCGAAGTCTGGGAGTCAAATTCGGAATCAAGCACCCTGTGAACCACCCCAGAACGTGGTGATTGATGCAGCTCACAAAGATGAGGTGATCCAAGTTTCCCTTCATGAGGACAATCCCATTTATCTGTGACTAACCATCATGTAACATTGTTGGAGGTGGAGGTATGCGGAAGTTACTGTCCAGTCTGTCCTTTAAGCTTCACGGGTGGATGCTCCTATCATGTGGCGTTACCCTCACATATTTGCATGTGAGAGGAAGCAATTCCATCATGCAAATGGATGGAATTAGCCTCTGGGATGGTAGGCACAAGATATTGACATACCACGGCCGCCACAAGACAGCGTAGATTGGTGACTGAATTGGGCCACAATCTGTGCTTTGCCGTGTTACGAAGAACCCGAGAAGCACGGGACATCGCAAATCACGAAGAATCAAGTGAATTCCAAGCAGGAGAAAGTTAAACTTGAAGACGGATAAATATTTGGTTCGAGTGGTATTCTCTCTCAAATTGCGTCATTCAAGAGTCACTTGACGGGGAAGGGCGCCACGTACCCGAGGACGTCAATATATAGAAGCCCAAGCACCCAAGCGCTAGTCGTGATAACGTACAGTACATGTATCTAGCTCGGGTTCAATGTGCATCTGACTCACTCAATTTGACTTGCAAAAATACCGCAAAAGAACCTTGAGTGACAATGTGTCACAATAAACGTTCAGTACCATCAGGGGCCTCTTGGGCGTTTCACCGATGACCATAGCTCCGCGGGACTTTGGACGCGATGGCATGGAATTCCCTCGTTTAGATACAATCAGATAGATTGTGAATTGCTGCCCTCTTAGACAGATATATACTGATATACACCGTCACCGCGTCCGTATCGATAATAGTGAATATGATGAGGCTCTGGTGAACGGATAAAGGCCCACAAGGATACGATATACCAACAGTTTGCGGCAAGTGAAGGTTAGTCTTCGCGATGGGTGTTGTCTCGAATTTTAAGCTCTTAGAAATTGACCAAATGGACAAAACACTCGATGTGATTGCAAAGCATGGGTCAACGCTAGTGATCTCAAAAGTACGAACAACTCAGGCGTCAAGTTGAACTGGGTTTCACCGGTACTTTCTCTCGTCGCCTTACTAGTACTAGTGATTTGCGACCTGAAAGATATTTCGACGAGATACAAGCGCATACAAGTATCAGGAACTACGAGACGATGACTCAATTCGTTCCCAACAATGAGACCTTCGTTCAACACAGACGAGAACTAGTTGGCCACCCATTCTCCACTCCCCACTTCTAAATATTTCTCCAATGTGTCTATGCGCAAGAGTTAATTGAATTATCGACAGTAATAATCGTAAATGGTATCGGACTCACTGGCACCAACAAACTGCAAAAAGGATACCGCCAATTTGTTAGCTGATTGTGATGAAAAGCGAAAGGTGTGTAGCTCACAGTGACGAGGGATGCTGAGTTGGACCCTTTAATTGTGATATGAAGAATATTTTTGACGTAGGATATGATGTATGTGCCCTTGCCACAAAGAAAGCCATATACCTGACACTGCCCCGTTACAGTAGTGACTGTTTTCTGTTGGTGAGACAGGTCTTGCGTAGGAAAACACCCTACTCACCGCCAGGATCACTGGAGACAAGAAACTTCTCCGAAATGACAGGTATAACAAACTCAGTCATAAACTCTGTTTCAGACCACTTCACACTAGCAGTATACTCTTCAAGTCTCGAAGCCAAGGGAGCCTGAGCAACTTCAGCTTCGTCATCAAGGTTGAGATCAATGAGATGATCCTTGACGAGCTTGAAATATTCCTGGATGAAGGCCTTGTTCAACCGATCGGGTTGACCCCTCTTATTGTAGAGCTTTTCAAGAATAGCGGAAGTCTGGGCGTGAATAGCAGATGCGTCGGAGGACATATTTGTTGGGATGTGGGACGTTACAGTAACGATTCGCGCCTCTAAATACTCCTCAGGCTGGCTAGTCACAGATCATGATTCGGAAACAAAAGATAATAACCTACGTCACAAGCATCGCACGTTCGAGATCCGAGGGCCTATAAAGTGAAAAACCGTGTCCGCTGACATTGGTTTTCTCGAAACATTCAAGATCCAGGAAAGTACGTGAGCGTAGTGCCATTACGGAATGGGACCCCAGTAGACAACTAGTGAATGAGCGATAACGACAACCGATCATCGAGTATGAAGTTACAATGCCGTTACAAATATCTCTCACCCCGACAGAGACCCCTTCTTACCCGCATTGTTACTGCAATCCAGACCCCTGTGACTGGTGGAAATGCTTCCAGGAATGTAGAGGAAATGGGCGCAGATTGGTTATTGTGGGCATCTCTGCAGAGTCAGAAGTTATTCTTATTCGATGCGTGTGGGACGGATAGGACAGTGTACCGGATTCATAGAAGGAAGAACGCAGATCCATTGCCATTGTGTGCTTCAAGTTCTCAGCAGCCTCAAGGTACTCCAGAGCGAAGTCTGGGAGTCAAATTCGGAATCAAGCACCTGTGAACCACCCCAGAACGTGGTGATTGATGCAGCTCGCAAAGATGAGGTGATCCAAGTTTCCCTTGATGAGGAAAATCCCGTTTATCTGTGACCAACCATCATGTAACATTGTTGGAGGTGGAGGCATGCAGAAGTTACTGTCCCTTAAGCTTCACGGGCGGACGCCCCTATCGGCGAAGCTAAGGAATAGATAGGAAGGGTATACTAGCGTCGCGCCGTCGCGCCTACAACTGATCATGGCTTTCCAAAGGTCGAAAGGTGTCGGGGAAAGCGGGGTGGAACAAAAACTGTGAGGCGGGAATGCCTTCTATTCGTTCGCAGTCGTCTTACACCGGAGATCAAGAGGTCGGACGATGATCGAGAAGGGATGAAAGATGAGGCGACGACTCTCATTCTCAGGCTGAAAATTAGTTAAAGTTGGCAGTGTCAGTGTTGTCAAGGTCGATATGATCCAGGTCGGTAAAACGCGGGCCGGAGCTGACCCGTCTGTTTGACCCGATGGTCGATGCCTTTTTCGGACAATGACAAGTGTATTCTCTGTAAACATACAGTACAGTATCGAAAGATGAAAAAAAACATAGACATATTATGACATGTAATACCTTTTATATAAGTTATACTGCCAATTTAGGAATGGTAAGTTCCCATTTCGATTTTGTTACTTTGTTACTTTCTCGATCTTGTGTATTGACGCTGTTTTTCGTAGAATCAACACCAAACAACGGAAATACTTTTGAAGCGTACCTGGCTGCTGCGAAGGCTCTCGGCTCGAAAGCACCAGTTCTGGTTTGTCCCCTTGTTCCGCTAGGCTTTCCATATACTTACTAAAGAAACTATAGGCAGGGCAAAAGGGGGTACGCAAACAAAGAAGCAGCAAGAACTGTCACGCAGCCGGTGAAGAGGGAGGGCAAGAAGAGAAGGGCACACGGAGAGGATCAAGGAGAATGAACTGGATGACATTTCGCTCAGTGCACACTACGCTTTATATACTTACATCTCTATTGTACTACCAGGCTCCAGGCAATGTAGCTAAAACTGTAAGTAAGTGAGACGCATCGTCCATGAGAGAAAAGGAGTGAGACAGGATAAAGGAAATGAGCAAAAGAGGGGCGAGGGAGTGTCGCGTTTGCTACTGTAGGAAGGTGCCTTGTATGGTCGTGATCGAGAGGTCTGTGCACCTGACGGGTCATGTGTCCATTCGGGAGGGGACATGCATGAGTCAATCGTATAGTACTGAGCCAAGGGAACAAGATCGTGATGAGAAAGAAAAGAGAGAATTAGAGGTGAGACATGAGAAAAGAGTGGTATAGTAAGCGGGCACAAAGCCCACGGAGGGGTCCAAAATTTGGATATGGGGACGTTTCCAGACGGAGCCCCGGGATAGTGGTGTGCCGGATGTGTGGGCTGTGCGGTGCACGGGCCTCGACATGGCAAAAATACACCACTTACTATTTTTTCGGACGAGTTTCAGATTTCCAGCACAGGGCCGATGACGGGTGGCGTGGAGGCCACAGCCGTTTTAAGACGGGCCGTCTCTTCGAGCGCGACAACGTCGAAATTCAGTTCATCCCGTGCATCCCGTACGCTGAGATCCAGTTTATCTCGTACATCCCGTACGCCGAGATCCGGTGCAACTGGGCTACTAGTATCCACTACGCCTCTATTCAGTTCATCTACGTCATCCAGTACTTCCGGGCCATTCACTACGCCTCCATCCAGTGTAGATTCATTACACCTCCGTCCAGTGTAGTATTCACTACACCTCCATCCAATGCATCTGGGCATCCAGTGCATCTAGGCCATCCAGTACATCGACATCCAGATGATCCAGTACTGGTGCGTCGAAACCCAGTTCATCCTCATTCACCTTGTTTCCGATGACTTATTTACTCCTTTTGCGATAGCATATCGACCGAGTGCAGAGTTAGAATGCCGTCGCGACAGTAGAAAAAAGTCCGGGTCTAAAAAGTTAGTTGTCTGGGGAAAGGGAGTTTTTCCTTGGTGTAATCGCGTTATTTGCTTCGACTTTCTTGGTTCTTTATACAGTACTCTGGATGATCTAGATACGAATTTTCGTCCTGATGTTGATCGCTGTAGTTGCTTTGGATTACATGCGAACTTTGTTGCCTTTTATTCTTCACGAACAGGATTTAAGTACACGATTTAAGTCGTTCACCGGGCCGTCTCTTCCGGTTCGCGTTCCCGTAAATTGATGAACGCACGTTTTTGCCGCATCCATCCTAGTGCGTTGTCCCAGTTCAGCGCTCAGCGCTCAGCACCCGATAGTGGCAGGAACTTGAAAGGGGCTACGAGATGTATCTTGTGCGTCGCGCACCTCAGGAAACTGCACACAAACGCCCCTGCTAACGAGTATTCCTTGGGTATTTAAGCAGACGCCCGTGGGCCTAGGGTTGCGAATCGGTTCAAGTTGATATGTATTAGTCGCCGCCACCAGCTTAATGGGTCGTTGGTGCTCACATACGTTAATGCTGGAATCGTGCGACTCTGCCACATAGTTGCATACACCCACACGAGTCCAATTCGTCTTACTCTATCCTTAAGCACTGGGAGGAACCCCGCACCAAAAACATCTATTAACAGTGAGTAGTCCCCACCTGACCAAGTAAAGACGCCAAACCAGCGAAAAGTCAGACCATTCACAAATCAGGTTTTCCTTATCCGGTCTTTTGACTTTGTCTTGGCTGCTGATCCACATTGCTTACTTCACGTTGCTACGCATTTGCCGCATTCGTCGTCCCAGTTCAGCAACACCCGGTACCCGACTGTGGCAGAAAAGGGGCTACGAGACGTATTACTGTCGCACCCAGAAAACTCACATAAACGCACCTGCCAACGAGTATTCCTTGAGCAGAAAAGCTAGACGTCCGAGGGCCCGGGGTTGCCGAATCGGTTGATACTATGTCGTCGCCGCTCAGAGGGCTCCACCGGCCCACGCTCGCATTGCCAGGTTGCACCACTTAATAGGTCGTTGGTGTTCACACATGTTAGTCCAACTCCCCTTCCTGCCCCGTCTTCCTTTGGCTGTACAGGAATCGGTCTCTCTCTGCGACAATGAGGATCTCCCTGGGTCTTGCGTTGGCTGCTGCTCTGTTCCTCCCATTCTTGCCGAAGCTCAATCACAGACTGGCAACTCCACCGGGATGCTATCGGCAATACCACAAATATCAGTGTCAGTGTTGTATTATGCATTTCTCCCTTCGTCGTTGATACCCTTCTTAGTAGGTTCAAATTGCGCCTGGGCTGCACATCCCTTCAAACTTCACTGCAAGCAATGGCACAACCGTAACGTTCTAGTATTTCCCCTCGTACGAGTTGTTCCACTAGCATTTATCTACACACCACATGTAGGAGCTTAGACATTCACTCTGCGACACAAGGTTCCTTCGACGATCTTTATGTGTATTTGAGTGAGACGGGTGGAGCGGGTTTCAATTCTGGTCTGCAATCCGGGAAACAATTCACCGTCCGGATCAAGAAATGACAAGAACGTAGGCAGAAATGTTGTCATTTCTTTCCCTTGTGGTGTAACGACTTCATGCAACAGCCATCTGGTTTTTCTGAAATTCTTCCTTACTTTGTATATAAAGGTCGCGATTTCTTCATCCTTTGACCCAATTGCTCCTTGAGACCACTCAGATCACCTGATTGGGTACGTCAATAATGTCCGTACAGTGACCCCGAGGTGGACGTTAATGGAGTTTTTTTTTAAAACTGTCTAAGAGAGTAGTCATGTCCGGGACACTAAAAGCGGAATAAACTGCTAGATAACGGACATTTCCCACATTTGACTGCGTTGCCGCGTTGTTAATTCTTCAGGCTTCAGGAACAACAGGAATCCGGTTCCTCATCCATTCCTGAGCTTTCCATGATAAGATACGAATATGGCAATGGTGTGTTCCACTCTCCAACAATATTGTCATATCGGAACACTGATAGCGGATCTTGCTATCAGATAATAGTATTCACGATGCCAGTGTACTGTACTATGACTACGTGACCGTCGCGCATGGACGGTAAATGATTGACATAACACGAAAATCCCGACCGATATCAGACCCAATCATAAAAGATGGGCATGCTGGCTCTGACGCACTCGATCAGACCTGATCATCCCCAATAATATTTTGTGATGCTTGACGTTGTGTTCAATGTGTTGTGGGAAGGATTTTGGTAGGCGTGAGAAAACTGGACATGATGGTCACGAGGGGTAAGCGTCCTCTCCTCTTAGAGATATATACACCGTCGGGGGGCTCCTTGAAACCGTAACCACCACCATGAGCGGTTTTCCCACGCTGGGCAAGGAGGAATACCACCGCACCCGCCCCCCTGCAGTACACCTAGACATCCATGAATACCCACCCAAATGAACATAACATGTTTTATGAATATTATCAAACACGATGAGTACGAGTTACCATCTGTACGCCATGATACAAGGCGGTAAACACACAACGTGAAGTCCCTCCACTCCCAATGAACAAAGCCCTCCCAAGAACCAAACCAAGTCATGACACAGCAGGAAGCACTTCGCACAGTCACCGTCCGCGACCCGTCAAATCCAAGTTCCCCAGTGTAATCCACTTACCACCTGCACCTCCTCTCTAAAACACAACACGAACAAATGCTGGCACGCTATTCAACTCCGACTCACAAAGTTAAAACTCCACGCTGACAAATTTGAATCATCGCCGGCTAGCAAACCATCTGCAACCCTGTGCCAACTCTCCCTGCCCCTAAGGAAACAGGCCAGTCACCTGGCCTGCCAATCGTAAGGGCGAGATGGCTAAGGAAGATAATAAAATAAAATAAAAAATGACGATCACTGTATAAAATTTGAAAGAGAAACCTATACTACACCTACCTGTCAACTAAATAAATAAATAATTATGAAGTTTATACAGGATAATATCACCAAACTAGCCGACTCACCGCAACGGAACACTACCCGAAAACTGGTTCCAAACCCGCGAGGTTTTAGTGGGTATTAGAGCGTGACCTACCGGCAATCAGGAACACGACCTGAGTCCCACACTACCCAAATACCAAGGGGTGTGCGTAAAAGCATTTTGTCCTCCTCTGGGCCACGGCCCGGCTTCAGCGAGCTAAGTATCGGCTGATATTATTTCACTTGCTACTTAGCACTTATTATGGTAGTTATGTACTAAACTGCCAAATAAAACGCTTTCCAAAAAAAGATATATACACGTCACCACGCTCGTATCGATAATAGTGAATATGACCATGCAAAGCATGGGTCGACGCTAGTGATCTCAAAAGTACGAACAACTCAGGCGTCAACTTGAACTGGGTTTCACCGGTACTTTCTCTCGTCGCCTTACTAGTGCCAGTGATTTGCGACCTGAAAAGATATTTCGACGAGATACAAGTGCATACAAGTATCAGGAACTACGAGGTGATGACTCAATTCGTTCTCAACAATGAGACCTTCGTTCAACTAAGACGAGAACTAGATGGTCACCCATTCTCCACTCCCCACCACATCAAATCCATGTTCATTCGTTGGGTCTATGCGCAAGAGTTAATTGAATTATCGACAGTAATAATCGTAAATGATATCGGACTCACTGACACCAATAAACTGCAAAAAGGATACCGCCAATTTGTTAGCTGATTGTGATGAAAAGCGAAAGGTGTGTAGCTCACAGTGACGAAGGACCCTGAGTTGGACCCTCTAATTGTGATATGGACAAGATGTTTGATATAGGATATGATGTATGTGCCATTGCCACAAGGAAAGCCATATACCTGGCATTGCCCCAATAAAGTAGTGCCTGTTTTCTGTTAGTGAGACAGGTCTTGCGTAGGAAAACACCCTACTCACCGGCAGGATCACTGGAGACAAGAAACTTCGCCACCTTGACAGGTATAACAAACTCAGTAATATTGGGTTCTTCTTCAGACCACGTCACACTAGCAATATGCTCTTCAAGTCGCGAAGCCAAGGGAGCCTGAGCAACTTCAGCTTCGTCATCAAGGTTGAGATTAATGAGATGATCCTTGACGAGCTTGAAGTATTCCTGGATGAAGGCCTTGTTCAACCGATCGGGTTGACCCCTCTTGTTGTAGAGCTTTTCAAGAATAGCGGAAGTCTGGGCGTGAATAGCAGATGCGTCGGAGGACATATTTGTTAGGATGTGGGACGTTACAGTAACGATTCGCGCCTCTAAATACTCCTCAGGCTGGCTAGTCACAGACTATGATTCGGAAACAAAAGAAAGTAACCTACGTCACAAGCATCGCACGTTCGATATCCGAGGACCCTATAGAGTGAAAAACCGTGTCCGCTGACATTGGTTTTCTCGAAACATTCAAGATCCAGGAAAGTACGTGAGCGTAGTGCCATTACGGAACGGGACCCCAGTAGACAACTAGTGAATGAGCGATAACGACAACCGATCATCGAGTATGAAGTTACAATGCCGTTACAAATATCTCTCACCCCGACAGAGACCCCTTCTTACCCGCATTGTTACCGTAATCCAGACCCCTGTGACTGGTGGAAATGCTTCCAGGAATGTAGAGGAAATGGGTGCAGATCGGTTATTGTGGGCATCTCTGCAGAGTCAGAAGTTATTCTTATTCGATCCGTGTGGAACGGATAGGACAGTGTACCGGATTCATAGAAGGAACAGATCCATTGCCATTGTGTACTTCAAGTTCTCAGCAGCCTCAAGGTACTCCAGAGCGAACTCAGCGAAGTCTGGGAGTCAAATTCGGAATCAAGCACCTGTGAAGCACCCCAGAACGTGGTGATTGATGCAGCTCGCAAAGATGAGGTGATCCAAGTTTCCCTTCATGGGGACAATCCCATTTATCTGTGACTAACCATCATGTAACATTGTTGGATGTGGAGGTATGCGGAAGTTACTGTCCTTTAAGCTTCAAGGGTGGACGCTCCTATCATGTGGCATTACCCTCGCATATTTGCATGTGAGAGGAAGCAATTCCATCATGCAAACGTATGGAATTAGCCTCTGGGATGGTAGGCACAAGATATTGACATACCACGGCCGCCACAAGATAGCGTAGATTAGTGACTGTATTGGGCCACAATCTGTGCTTTGCCCGTGTTACGAAGAACCCGAGAAGCACGGGACATTGCAAATCACGAAGAATCAAGTGAATTCCGAGCAGGAGAAAGTTAAACTTGAAGACAGATAAATATTTGGTTCGAGTGGTATTCTCTCTCAAATTGCGTCATTCAAGAGTCACTTGACGGGGAAGGGCGCCATGTACCCGACGACGTCAATGTTGGAGATATGAGACTGAGACCGATCACGCTCGACAATAAGACGACTACTAGACCGGAATATCATTATCGGAGTTCACACCGTTCACCCATCGCAAGCCTCTTCTTCTGTCCGTCCACGCGTTGCCTCCCTCTTTCAGCACTCTCGCGCTAGTTGCGCCCTCCTCGCCCTTTTCATTTCAGCAGTCAATATATATATAGACTAGCGGTGGCCCGTGCTACGCCCGGGCCCAGCTAGCCGAGCCAGCCCCCAGTCCGAGGCCGAGAAGGCCCGAGCCAGCGAGCCCCAGTCCGAGGCCAAGAAGGCCCGAGCCAGCGAGCCCCCAGTCCGGGCCAAGAAGGCCCGAGCCAGCGAGCCCCCAGTCCGGGGCCAAGAAGGCCCAAGCCAGCGAGCCCCCAATCCGAGGCCAAGAAGGCCCGAGCCAGCGAGCCCCAGTCCGAGGCCAAGAAGGCCCGAGCCAGCGAGCCCCCAGTCCGGGCCAAGAAGGCCCAAGCCAGCGAGCCCCAGTCCGAGGCCAAGAAGGCCCGAGCCAGCGAGCCCCCAGTCCGAGCCAAGAAGGCCCGAGCCAGCGAGCCCCCAGTCCGAGGCCAAGAAGGCCCGAGCCAGCGAGCCCCCAGTCCGAGGCCGAGAAGGCCCGAGCCAGCAAGCCCCCGGTTCAAGGTTGAGAAGGCCGCAGCCAGTACCAGTAAGCCGCCCCAGGCCAAGTAAAGCCCATCAAGCAGGGAGCCCGGAGTCGAAGCCTGCGAGGCGTAGGTGCGATATCTGGTTGTGTGTTAGTAGGGTCGTGGCAAAAGTGAGGGAAAGGCCCGTAAGCGAAGCTCAAGAACAGTTGTGTTTACTGTGACGCTTGCTCAATGCACATAATGGAATAGATATTTCATATTTGGAGTATATGTAGGGAGTAGTGATATACAGTATATACAGTATAGTAAAAGGAGATCGGTTGCCATGCTGCACCGGACATTGTTGCCGGACATGTAAGATGATCGTTTAAAAAATTGGTTAGCAAAATGTAAGAGACAAAGGGATTGAGTGTTGATTATTGAATGTTTAGGGACGTACTTGTATACGTGTCGTGGCTAGGCTGATCGTCGTTGTCAGAAAAATGAAGAGAAAATAGAACGCGCACCTGGCCACACTGGCAGAGACACATCTTGAGATTTTGAGACATTGACACTGCATGGTAGCATCACAAACGTTGCCCCATGTATGCTTCTACCCCCAATGCTTGATGCTTTGATGCATTTATGACGATCATCCATTGTCTGTTTGGAAACGTCAATTCTGACGTGGTTGAGGGAAGGTATGTTCGCTTGGATTGTTAACTCGTATGCAGGGTGGTGGGGTGGTGAGGGAGGGTGTGGCTGAATGCAATCAGATCAGCGTGAAGAAATAGAAAATTAGATCAGTAACCGATGAGAGATCGACGAGATTGGCTAGTACACACCTTTTCATATCCGCTAGACAGTTGGATTAGTGGATGGGGAGAGAGAGGCAGGGAAGGATTAGCGTGCGTTGCTATCAACAACGACAATGACGACGGGTGGTATGCACCCTTTTGAGATCTGCAAGACAATTATTGTGGTAGATGGGGAGAGGGAGGTGGGGAAGGATTAGCATCGACAATGACGAAGGGTGGTACGCACCCTATTGAGATCCGAAAAACAATTATCACAGTAGATGGGGAGAGGGAGCCAGGGAAGGATTATCGTTTAAGGAAGATAAAGATGAACGCTTCAACTCCGCATTTGGATCAGGATCGTCAATTGTCTTTAAGGGGTTGGGTCTGGTGATTGCCACGCGATTAGCACGCGAGTTGTGACTCATCATTTCAAAATCTTGTCTTTATGATATTAGGGATTAACTCCAAAATGTCATCACCTTCCTCCGCGCACCACAGATAGGGGTTAACATGTTAACATCGAATCTCGCTCGCAGATTCTTCCCTGTACGGTATGAGGCCCTTCATCCGCTGTGGAGAACTTGCTCTGCTGTCTGGGGCAGGCTTAGCCCTATCTGCCCGGGCAAGCTCGGGCTGGCTCAACTACCAGGGCCTTGGAGTACGCCCTGTGTCACACTGGCGGCTTACTCGACTCCGCTAGCTGGGCCCCGCGGGCTTGCTTGGCTGTCGGGGGATTGCTCGGCTTCGGGGGGCTGATCTTCTCAGCCCCAGAGGACGGGCTCACTAAGTGCTCTGCTTCGTACTCGCTGGGGCCTTCTCGGCCTTGGACTGGCTCGCTCGGCTAGCTGGGCCCGGGCGCAGCACGGGCCACCGCTAGTCCTAATATATGCGTGCAACGCGGAGAACAATAAGAGTTCCGCGCTTCTCTCCCAGCTGCCATCACGCCTGAGACAGATGCACATTGAACCCGGGATACATGTACTGTACGTTATCACGACTGACGCTTGGGCGCTTGCCAGTGGGCATCTATATATTGAAGTACGTGGCGCGCGCCCTTACCCGTCAAGTGACTCTTGAATGACGCAATTTGAGAGAGAATACCACTCGAAACAAATATTTATCCGTCTTCAAGTTTAACTTTCTCCTGCTCGGAATTCACTTGATTCTTCGTGATTTGCGATGTCCCATGCTTCTCGGGTTCTTCGTAACCGGGGCAAAGCACAGATTGTGGCCCAATTCAGTCACCAATCCACGCTATCCTGTGGCGGTCGTGGTATGTCAATATCTTGTGCCTACCATCCCAGGGGCTAATTCCATACATTTTCATGATGGAATTGCTTCCTCTCACACGCAAATATGCGAGGGTAATGCCACATGATAGGAGCGTCCACCCGTGAAGCTTAAAGCTTATAGGACAGTAACTTCCGCATACCTCCACATCCAACAATGTTACATGATGGTTAGTCACAGATAAATGGGATTGTCCCCATGAAAGGAAACTTGGGTCACCTCATCTTCGCGAGCTGCATCAATCACCACGTTCTGGGGTGCTTCACAGGTGCTTGATTCCGAATTTGACTTCCAGACTTCGCTCTGGAGTACCTTGAGGCTGCTGAGAACTTGAAGCACACAATGGCAATGGATCTGCGTTCTTTTTTCTATGAATCCGGTACATTGTCCTATCCGTTCCACACGGATCGAATAAGAATAACTTCTGACTCCGCAGAGATGCCCACAATAACCAATCTGCGCCCATTTCCTCTACATCCCTGGGAGCATTTCCACCAGTCACAAGGGTCTGGATTGCGGTAACAATGTGGGTAAGAAGGGGATTCTGTCGGGGTGAGAGATATTTGTAACGGCATTGTAACTTCATACTCGATGATCGGTTGTCGTTATCGCTCATTCACTAGTTGTCTACTGGGGTCTCGTTCCGTAATGGCACTACGCTCACGTACTTCCTGGACCTTGAATGTTTCGAGAAAACCAATGTCAGGCGGACACGGTTTTTCACTTTATAGGGTCCCTCGGATATCGAACGTGCGATGCTTGTGACGTAGGTTATTATCTTTTGTTTCCGAATCATAGTCTGTGACTAGCCAGCCTGAGGAGTATTTAGAGGCGCGAATCGTTACTGTAACGTCCCACATCCCAACAAATATGTCCTCCGACGTATCTGCTATTCACGCCCAGACTTCCGCTATTCTTGAAAAGCTCTACAACAAGAGGGGTCAACCCGATCGGTTGAACAAGGCCTTCATCCAGGAATACTTCAAGCTCGTCAAGGATCATCTCATTAATCTCAACCTTGATGACGAAGCTGAAGTTGCTCAGGCTCCCTTGGCTTCGCGACTTGGAGAGCATATTGCTAGTGTGAAGTGGTCTGAAGAAGAAAGCCATGTTATGACTGAGTTTGTTATACCTGTCGAGATGGCGAAGTTTCTTGTCTCCAGTGATCCTGCCGGTGAGTAGGGTGTTTTCCTACGCAAGACCTGTCTCACTAACAGAAAACAGGCACTACTTTATTGGGGCAATGCCAGGTATATGGCTTTCCTTGTGGCAAGGGCACATACGACATATCCTATTACGAACATATTGTCCATATCACAATTAGCGGGTCCAACTCAGGGTCCCTCGTCACTGTGAGCTACACACCTTTCGCTTTTCATCACAATCAGCTAACAAATTGGCGGTATCCTTTTTGCAGTTTGTTGGTGTCAGTGAGTCCGATACCATTTACGATTATTACTGTCGATAATTCAATTAACTCTTGCGCATAGACCCATTTAAGAAAGATGATTCGGAAGCGGGGAGTGGAGAATGGGTGACCATCTAGTTCTCGTCTCAGTTGAACGAAGGTCTCATTGTTGAGAACGAATTGAGTCATCATCTCGTAGTTTCTGATACTTGTATGCACTTGTATCTCGTCGAAATATCTTTTCAGGTCGCAAATCACTAGTAAGGCGACGAGAGAAAGTACCGGTGACACCCAGTTCAAGTTGACGCCTGAGTTGTTCGTACTTTTGAGATCACTAGCGTTGACCCATGCTTTGCAATCACATCGAGTGTTCTGTCCATTTGGTCAATTTCTAAGAGCTTAAAATTCGAGACAACACCCATCGCGAAGACTGACCTTCACTTGCCGCAAAGCGGCGCAAACTGTTGGTATATCGTATCCTTGTGAGCCTTTATCCCGTTCACGAGGAAAGCCTCATCATATTCACTACTATAGATACGGACGCGGTGACGGTGTATATATCTGTGTAAGAGGGCAGCAATTCACAATCTTAGAAACGTTGAACGAGTGAAAACGCAGCTCGGCTGGGACGCGTGAGCGTGCACAACGCGGAAGCGGCTGAGGCGGCCCGGGGCTCCGGTGGAGCGTGTAGAATGAGGAGGTGGGGTCTTGCTAGTGTCGCGCCGTCGCGCCTACAACTGATCATGGCTTTCCAAAGGTCGAAAGGAGTCGCGGAAAGCGGGGTGGAACAAGAACTGTGAGGCGGGAACGCCTTCTATTCATTCGCAGTCGTCTTGCGCCGGATATCAAGAGGTCGGACGATGATCGAGAAGGGATGAAAGATGAGGCGACGAGAGTCTCTCATCCTGGCTGACGTGACTGTAGTACAAGTAGGGTTGGTCACGTAACTTCTTCACTGGCCCGTTTTCTCCGCTACTCTGGTTCCGCAACACCGGAAGCGGCCGGAAGGCTCGGGGGCGCCTTGAACCGCTCAGTGCGCTCAGTTGCCATCACCACATGAAGCGGATTTCCGCTGGGCAAGGTGGATTCAAACGAATCCCGAACACCAGCGACCCTCTAAACCTATAAACTCGTAAACTATATGATGCGTCAGCAATTGCTAGCACTCACACCCACACGAGACAGGCTCCTGGCGCAATTGTAAGTCAAACCAACAGTCCATAAACAGGAACATAAAATTGCTGCACAATCAGAACTTCCCAGAGGAATCAGGTTTTCCCTATCTGGTCTTTCGACCTTTGCTTGGTTGATCGACACTTCTGTTATTGCGTTGGTTCCCACACACATCAGTCCAACTTTCAATATCCCCTCGGGCTATTTCTTCCCCTGGCAGTGCAAGAATCGGTCCCTCTCTATGATCACGAAGTTCACCGCTACATTTGTTCAATGTCTCCTTGTACCTGTCAATGCTCAGTGTACCTCCTTAGTGACTATAACCACTGGGACCTCATCCGAGTCGGTGGCAATAAGGCCCATTATTGTGCAACCCCGACCACTGGCAGTTCTGCAGGCTCATCCTCTTCCCCAGTCCCGTTTAGCAACTTGTCACAAAAATGTTATTTCTTTTCCCTTGTGGCATAACAAATTCATACGACAGCCATCTGGTTTTTCTGCAAGGCTCGGGGCCATTGTGGTCTTGGAATGGTTGGGTAATTGAAGAGCTGCGGTAGGTTCGAATTGTTTATTTTACATTCTTATTTTCGGACCCTGTCTCTTCAGCCTCGCAACAGATGCTCATCCCAGGCTCGAGTCCGCTGGCCGCACGCAAGTGGGCATCATATGAGGGAGACACTGGATTGTTCTCTTGTTCCACAGGCTTCCAATGTATTTTATTACCATACCTTGAATTATTTTCAGATTTTCGACAGCGGCCCGGTAACCGGTGGAGTGGGCGCAGTGGCGACCGTCAAGCTCTTCAAGCGGGTCTGCGTCGAAATCGAGTTCAACTTCACCCTCGTCCTCACCTGCGAGCCACCTCATTGTTAATGGCATGTTTTGTTTCTTGGCTGCTGCATTTGGCATAACTCGGGCATGAGATCGTTGTTGCGGCAGGGCAATTGAAGGCCCGGGACTGTAATTATCTGGAACCTCGAGAAAGGGGGCATTCTCTCTGGGACCGCGCTAGAAACGAATACATCACATTTATCTGACCGGCAGGATTTTACATAAACTCGTCCCCACTGGTATTTTCCTCACAAATTAGTCAACTTATTGATCCTTTCCCTGGCACCGCCAAGACAAACCAGAGGGGCTGTCGATCAAGTGACAGAAAGAAATCGGTTTGACATACAGATCATCGCTACTAGGCTTGCGTGACTCAATGCCATACCTAGTGGGCATAGGAGCGATGTCTTTTTCTCACAACGTCTTATTCGGAGCCTCTCTCGCCACCTGCCAGAGCACGATTTGTCTTTATCAGTTTGTAATTTGTATTCTTCCTGAAGAATCTGATCGTCGTGCTTCAGGAACAAACCTTCCTCAACATGCCCACTGACATGCCAGTGTGCCGGTGCCACATCACGGCATGTTGGCGACTGCGCATTCTCTCCTGTGAAACAAGTTCCACGTACATCTGACTATCTCTGGTGCGCGACGAGATGATGATAATCGATTGCGACCCCTCGCTAACTCTACCCACCCAAATGATGTTTGATAAGTGATAAGATCTGAACAACCGCTCGATGGTATGCAAGTATGTCCCAACGGTTGCCTCAGCGAAGCTGAACCAGGCCGAAGCAACGCTCAAATGGCGTCACAAGGCGCCAGTGCCACTGGCACCGGATACACTTTGGTGCGGCCATCTATTCATCACAATTGACCCCCTTGTTATCGTGAAAAAACTAGATATATGTGATCGGGTATGAACCACGGTTCCAAGTCACGACTCATCTTGTGTGAAGAATAGGAAGCGTATGTTTCGAGTGCCGTGAACCTCGTCATCCTTTACTCAAAATGATATTTTGGTACCCGCCGGTCTCAAGTCGCTGGACATTGGCATCTGGATAGTACAGTAAAATCGACAGAAGATGACCTGGTACGCCTTTATTATCGTGTTGCCTTCATGTTTAGACCACATGCCTATGGTTTTCCTAACGATAATAACACTCACCGCAACCTACTAGTAAGCATTTCACTGGGGGCGCTCGAAGAAGGAAGAGTATCCGTTCCTTGATGGCTGGGAACCTCATGCCCAGCTGACCGCCGCCACAAAACACTTAGGGCAAGGTAGTATGAATTGATCCGAAGTCAGGTGTACGGTACCTGAGAGCGAATGCAAATTGCTGCACATTTGCAGTAATCGCCTTGCGGTTCCCCGTGGTCCTTCGGGCCCCTTTTCCGCTTGCGGCTTGCCTGAAACAGCTGCCATTTGGTTATATGATGGCACATAAGTCCAGTTTGTCTCACCTTATCCTCTAACACTGGGAGGAACCAACTCCCAATGCACCTGGTAAGAGCGAGTGGTATTCGCCTGTTCAAGGGGAAAGGCTAGAGGCGAAAAGGCAAAGGGAAAGCAGGTAAGTCGGAAGCCGATTCGGAGACGCCAAGATATTCTCAACGATTTGATAGCGAGCGCTTGTGCCAGTGGAAACGGCAAATCGGCACAGGCGTCAAAGCAAATTTCAGAGTTTTTTTGAGAACTTCGCAGGGGAATCTGGGTTTTCATCTCTGGCCTGCCGAATGCCGATCTAGACTTAGCTGAGCCACATGATGGACCACATCGCTTTTCGCTGAGCTTAAAAGGTCGTTAGTGTTTACGCATGCCAGTCCAACTTGGATAGCCCACCGCGCCCCGTCTCGCCTTGCGTGATTCCGTGGTCATGAAGTTCTACCTTGGGTTGTTTGCTCCTCTGTTCCTCCCCGTTCTTGTCAACGCTGGTATCAATGTCAGTGCTGTATTATTTGCTGCTCGTAACTTTCGCCGATGCCCCTTCTTAGGTTCAAGTTGCCCCTGGTGGTCAACTAGTGTACAACCCTTCGAACTTTTCTGCGAAGAATGGTACCATCGTGACGTTCTATTTCCCTGTTAGGTACAAGTTGTCCCACTGTTGTTTATCTGTGATGCTTATACACGCCCTATGCACAAGCTCAACCCCTCATTCCGTGACACAAGGTGCCTTCAATACGCCTTGTGTGTATTTGGCCGGTGGTTTCGATTCTGGTCTGCAGTCTGGGAAAATATTCACCCTCAAGGTCACGAACGATAAAATACGTAGGTAGACATAATGTCATTTCTTTTCCCTTGTGGTGAAACGATTACATGCGACAGCCGTCTTTTTCTTCAGCAAGGCTTCGGATGAATGTGGTCTCGGAATGGTTGGGTAAGTGCTACTTTCGAATTATTACACCCTCATTTTCTGGGTGTCATGTATCGACGGTGTTTTTCGTAGCGCGATCAACGCACCAGCTACTGGACAGACCTTTGCCGCGTACTTGGCTGCTGCAAAGGCCCTTGGTTCGAATGAAAAACCTGTGGGTTGTTCCTCATTCCACTAGGCTTTCTAGGTACTTATTATTTCTCGGATTATTCTCAGCTTAGTGACAATGGCCCAGTAACGGGTGGCGTGGGCGCAGTGGCGACGGCTGCACCCGTTGCAATCTCGTCCACATCCAGTTCATCATCGAAATCTAGTGCACCCAGCTCGTCGAAACCGAGTGCAACCAGCCCATCGCAACCTAGTGCAACCAGCGCGTCGAAACCTAGTACGCCCAGCGCGTCGAAACCTAGTGCACCCAGCCCATCGCAACTTAGTGCAACAAGCACGTCGAAAGCTAGTGCACCCGGCCCGCCGCAATCTAGTGCACCCAGCCCGTCGAAACCTAGTGCATCCAACCCTAGTCCACCCGGCCCGTCGAAACCTAGTGCACCCAGCCCTAGTCCACCCAGCCCGTCGAAACCTAGTGCATCCAGCCCCAGCCCGTCGAAAGCTCAGGCTAGTCCACCCAGCCCTAGTCCACCCAGCCCTAGTCCACTCAGCCCGTCGAAAGCTAGTCCGCCCAGCCCTAGTCCACCCAGCCCGTCGAAAGCTAGTCCGCCCAGCCCTAGTCCGCCCAGCCCTAGTCCACCCAGCCCGTCGCAACCTAGTCCACCCAGCCCGTCACAACCTGGTCCACCCAGCCCGTCACAACCTGGTCCACCCAGTCCGTCGCAACCTGGTGCCCCTAGTCCCTCCGGTTCGTCGAAACCCTGAGAATATTGTCACGACATGTGCAAAGGCCTCGGAACTGTACGTGACCTGGGAGGGCGTTCTTTTCTTGGTGTCATACTAGTCTGACATTTGTGTGCTTCAAGCTTCTTTGTAGGGTATTCTGGACTTCTTTGTATGGTGTTCTGGACTCCTTTGTATGGTACTGTACTCTGGACTTTTTGTATAAGGTTTTGGGCCCGAACTCTTCGTTGTGATGTTTAGTAGCCGTGGAACGTTAATCTCTGGAATTAATTTTTACTACACACGAACTTTGTTTCTTCCTCGCGAGAAACGGTTTGAGGTTAGCTCTAAATAACGGGCGTGGCGTGCTCCTTAACATGGCATTCGTCGCCGGGCCGTCATTTCCGCTACGCTACGAGCTGCGCTGCGCAGGCTGCACTGAAAAGTTCAGGCTAGACTTTGCATTCTGCCCGCCCAGCAACATGTCTGTACTCTCAAAGCTTCCTCAGAAACTATCATCCCCATTTTCCTTGCTCGGTGATGAAGCAAAACTTGCATTTCGCAGTCAGCCCAGCGGAATCTCGAAATTGGCATCCACACGAGTGCGTCCCGTTCGTTGCGTCAAGGGAATAGACATATAAGCATGCTCACGGGGACTCGAGCTGTTCAGCATATAGCAAAGAATGATACTTATTGGGATCAGGTATGCCAAGTCGCGTTGTGTTTTCCTGGACCCGCGGCTAATTTCGCTATTTACTTCCACAAGTATACCGTTCTCTTTGATTCGGCTTCAGACGTTTTTTCGCTCATTTCACCTCAAGACAGTGAGTTGCCAGGTCTTTTGACGGCCCACCTCTTGTGTTTGCTTAGACTTATATCTCCGAAGTTCGGCGAGCATTAGTCGAAGCGCCTGAGAATATCGTCACCCTCATCCGTGTCATAACCTCCCGTCTCTTTAATCTCGTCTCTGACCACACGTTCCCTTCTGCTCCGACAAAATACGTCACCTCATTCGCGTCGTCATTCATTAAAGGCGGAGCCACGGAGCGCAACACGACTAAAGAGGTGTTGAACTGCCTCAGGGTCCTGCAACGCGTCCTTCCCGTGATTTTTGAACTGGAAAGTGAACCGAGCGTTTTTGAGAGGGAGGTCCTGTGGAAGGGGGATGTAGTTGAGGGCCAGGTTTATCGCGAACAAACGGAACAAGCACCCCAATTTGTCATCGAGGACGAAGACGAGGATAATGACAACGACGGAGAGAGCAGTGCATCCGCTGCTGGTCCATCTCCCCATCCTCCTCAGAAACAAATCTCGACACTTCCTTCTATCGCGGAGAGGCTCTTGAGCTGTTTGGTAGATCTGTTGTTCTGCTGTGGTTTTACTCTACCTCCGAAGCTACAGGTGGACCACCACAAAATCAATTATGTTATTTGGTGAGTCTGCACGTTCTATTCTAGGTTCATTCGTCTTACGACTTTTTCAGGGAGAAGGGCGTGGGTTCGACTGTCGATCTTGGACCTGCCCAAGCATATGATACAAACAAGACAGAAGTGCTGCGCCTTCTACTCGTGCTTCTCTCCCGCCAGATATATACGCCGCCATCATGCTTGCTCACTACCCCTTCACTATACACCCTCCACTTTGTCCAAAAGTCCCAGCGACGAGACGTGTTGACTATTCTCTGTTCTTTGCTGAACACGGCTATGAACGCACTGCAATCATCAAGTACCACCGTTATCGGGGGCGTCGCAGGCCGACTGCCTTACAACCACCTTGTGTTTAAGGGCGAGGACCCAAGAGCCAACCTCGTCAGCGTCTGTTTTCAAGTCCTTTGTGTTGTCCTGGACTTTCAAAGCGGAAGTGCTAGGGACGTTCCCACAAGTGACCCTCTAGTGAATGCGCCTGCGTTGAAGACAAACGCTTTTAGACATTTCCTGGCAAAGGTGGTGCGTCGGATATCGGTTTTATCTCGAATTGAGCTCAGCGGTGTCCCCAGCACCGGACCGGCGACTTTGCGTTCATAGTAGACGGCGTTCTCGGAATATTAGAACAACAAATGGCATATATCAACAATATGCTCCCAGGATCAAGAAGATCTGTCCCATATATCGTGGACACGAGTGAGCGTCGCCAGTCATTCTATGAGGACATGATCTTATAGATGTCTAGTCACCTTATTCTGGAAAATGATTGAACTGAACAAGGTATGGGTGTTGCTACACTGACTAGTGCGCGGTGTCAAGCTCATTCTACCTTCAGAAATTCAGGGCGTACCTCCTAGAGCAAGAGAAGTCGATGGATATTTTGGCCTATCTCCTATGTCATTTTCTCGAGATCAAGGACAAGCCTGGTAACGAGTTCGGCGGTCATGCCCGTGTTTCTGTTCTAATTCGGTACCACAGAACAACACGGGCTCTGTCGAGCGCTGTCTTACATCATTCAGACGCTCTCAGCTGAACACGCCTTTGGCCTTCGGCTCACATTCCCCATCAAATCCGCACATATACCTGCAAAGTGGAATGTTGCAGGCGCCGCGGCGGATTTTATGATCAACGTGCGTGTATCTCCCGTATCGCGTTCTCACTAGTGATGGCCCTCTATAGGCCGTCTACCACATAATCGCAACCACGTCCGGTTCTCTGAACTCAATGTATCCAGCTTTAATCATTGCTCTCTCCAATTCAGCGCCTTATTTCAAATCCTTGAACGTCAATTCTGCAACACGCCTGCTTCAGCTTTTCAACTCATTCGCTAACCCTAAATTCTTATTGGCTGATGAAGGGCACCCAAGACTTTTATTCTTCATGTGAGTCTCACCGGCTCACCGAGGTGTATCGTCCGAACCATGAATCTAGGCTCGAGATATTCAACTCCGTCGTCGCGTATCACCCCTCTGACAATCCCAACCTGATATACGCCTTATTGAGAGCGCACAGGACTTTCGAGGACCTAGGCACATTCACATTAGCGAGGGGTCTTCGTGACGTACGGAGAATGCAACTGGCAACGGAAGAGCAGTCTCATGTCCATGATACCAAAGGGAAGAATAGGGCTGTTGAAGAGTATGATCAACCTCATCAAGAAAAACAGAGGCTGCTCGAACGGGAGAATGCTCAGTCTGCTGACAGTCTTACGGAAGTTCGGGTGGTCCCGCGGGATCAGCACCAGCCGGAGCCAGCAGAACATGTCGACGAGATGCCATCGTCGCAACCTCTAATGTCACCCACAATAGACCAAGCAACGTTTTCCGGCCCACTAACTGCAGTGTCCGAAAAAGCGAGAGGCAAAATGCCGGAGCGACGATCTACGTCATTGGATACAGACAGCAGCTTAGATCGCGCGACCGCTACCGCAGTCGGGTGGAATGGGTTCGTCCCGACACAAGAATGGGTAAGGACATCTCATCACTAAAAAGTCGAGATGCCCGCTGACTGTTGGGCTCACAGGTGACATCGTGGCAGCAGGGGTGTGTTGTAGTCTTATCTAGATGCGATTTAGGTCTCTAACCCAACCATTATCAGGCTCCCTCTCGACTCAGTGATGCTTGTGATTTCCGAGTTGATGCCCAAACTACAAGAATTTCAGGTGTCACATAAATCGAATCCTACAGTGGCAATCCTTGATTACCTTGGACATATCTCTCTCAAACACATCCTTCCGAATTCGCCGCCTCTCAATCCGCGCAAGTTCATCGTAAGTACTATTGCATCTCCATTCTCCACCGATACATAACCGACCTCCTCCCCTCGACTTTTCAGTGGTCCGAGTCGTCACTTGTGTGGCTTTCATCATTAATATGGGGTGAGATCTATGTGCGCGGTATGACACCTCTAGGAATTTGGAACTCGACAAGCGTTCGATTATTCTATGTAAAGCACGCGCAAAATCCTCAACGTCAGTTAACGGACACGGTGTCGAGTGTAGTTGGGGGGCTCCTTGGTCGAGGTGCTACGGAGCCGTTAAGGCAACGTTCGGACCGTCCTTGAGGCTCTCATTAGATTGATTTTTGTTGTGTAGCGATTTGTTGGATAATTGTACCTTTTGTGTAGCATTTGGTTAGCTGATATGGATATGTGGCAGTTCACCTCCCGTCACGTGACGCGCGGAATGAACCGCGCGTCTTTGTCGCGCTTGCCAGTGCTTGCGGGTTCTCCAGAAATGTGAGAGTCCTCTTGCTATCATTGCGCAGGCTCCTCAGATCATCTGACGTATGTGAAAGGTGGTCCAACTAGCGGCAATGGTCACATCAGACGACGAATATGACTTCGATGACCTTGTCCTTGATGAAAGGACTCTCGCCGTCCTCGACGCGACCGAAAGAGACCTTGTCGCGGCGATTCCGTCAACCTCGCATCCAAGATCTCCAGCAGAACAGCAACCTACCAAGCGGCTCAAGACAAATGATGGGTGGGTCTCACTGCAGCAGCAACCTCAGAGGAGGTCGTCCCCTTCCGAGGGTATACCCAAGTCAAGATTCTCCCTGGAAGACACGGATCTCCCAGAAATAACCATCAGTAATGGATTTTACAGTGGTCCAGGACGTTTCTTCGTTGGCAGCCAGCAATCAGAACACCCGACGAGTCCGAGGGCATTGCCCAACAACAACAACACTCGCGGATCTACTGTCGATGCGGACTCAGACGTCATCATGCTACCCACTCCACCCCAACAGGGCCACCCTCTTCGAGAAGCCTCTGTTGTACTTCCTAATGACACGTCAAGGAAACTCCCTCTCGCCCAACCCAGTCTCGCCTTGCAACCCAACAGAGAAAGGAACGTACCTACAAGTAATGTTGTTTCTGGACCCAGAAAGGCTTCCATTCGTCACACAGGTCCTTCAAATGCCCCTCGCCTGAGCACCCTCACTAGATCGTCCTCGTTTAGTGACGCGATGCGAGCGGCCGTCCGTAGTGCGCTGTCGGAGGTTGATAGTCCGGCGATCCAGCGCTCTTCTTCGGCTGCTTCATCAGACTCTCCTGCGTCACAGGCTGCAGCACCCCAAACACAATTACAAGAGCCTGTCCCAAATCCACCTCAGGCCACTGTTCATTCCCGGCTCGGGCGTCTCTCTCACTCACAACGTCGTCAACGATCCCTACCGCCGCAGTCTTTGCAACCACATAGACCTCCCTCGCAGCATGAGGCGAGTGGAACACAGCTGGTACGGGTATCTCAGATGGTGAGGCGATGCCAGCGCACTCCTTTGGACCAGACTGTTATGCTAACCGGGGACCTGTTTGCTTTTCAGGATGACAATGAGGCATTAAAATCTCAAGTGGAAGAGGTGCGTTCTACTTGCCAGACTAGTTTCCTCTCACTAATTTCTGTTACGTAGCTCAAGAGACAGAACTTGGAACAACAACGATTACTTGACCAAGCCGTTTCTGAAAAACGCTCCAAGATAGGCGAAGTTGAGATCTTGCGCTCCACTTTAGAGAGGGTAAGGCTCATTGTTTGCAATGGGCTCGCAAAGCTAACGTTATTCATAGGTCAAGACTACGCATAGTGAAGAGACGGTAAAACTACGGGAGGCGAAGGAAAATCTAGAAGCAGCTCAAGCCGCGGCACAGAAGAAGCTAGAAAATGAGCTTAACAGCTTGCGGACGCAACTCATATTCAAGCAGCATGAAATAGAGACTTCTCGCAGGCCTGTGCCGCGTGTCCCAGCACCTTCTCAGCCAGCTGGGTCTTCTCAGGCACAGCGTTCAGATTTGCCAAAGACTCCCCATAAATCCCGTGCTGCAGTTCCCCAAAGTCTATCTCAGCGGTCGGTCGCGCCACCTCCGCGTCTCTCAACCAAGGGACGTCTACCTCCACCAGGGTTCGTTAACGCATTTGTTATGCCGTCCCAGAAAAAGGGCAAGGAAAAGGCACACGCTTCGGTGATTGAGGAGAGCCAAAGGACACGCGAACAGGACCTAGATCTGTCACCATTATCACTCATCAGTATTCCAGTAAACGTACCCACACGTACACAACCCGAGGAGGGCATGGAGATGGACGGGAGTGCAGTCAGTGGTCAGACTGATAGCATTATATATCCCGATGTAGATTTCCACATGGATCTTGCCGAGGATGTGAAGATGCCAGAGCCGATCACTTCTAAATCTTTCGATTGGGTGAACTGGGTGAGTTTCCAGTTGTCTTGTCCTACATAATTGGGCCTCACATAACCGTTAGATGAGACAATTGGTACTCGCTCACGCAACGTCGCCACGTGCCCCGAGTACGATTCAACTTCTGCTTGCTCAGCCACCGCTTGGTGCAGATCACACTGGCACATTCCACTCGGCCTGCACGTCCCTTATAAATGTGGTGGTAGGCTCGGCCGAGTACGAGCCCGTTGTGCGAGTTGTCGCAAATTCATTAGCTCAAATCACAAATATGATGCTACTCGATATCCGGGTCAGTAAGCTTCTCATTCTACTTCCAATACTGAACACAATTCTAGTTAAAGCCCTTAATTTCCACACTTAATCTATTGCGACACCTCGTGATCTGCCTGCCATCATTTGTGAAAAATCTATTGAAACCTGTTGATGACCCTCCATTTCTCCAATCCATCTGTGCCATTATTGTCAACGTTTTACGACCGTCAAATATTAACAGCCAAAATCCAGAATATTTGGACCTTGGAAAGGAGGTCTTTTCTCTACTTGACGCAATTACTTATTCCCTCCCAGCGGAATATCAGTCTCAGTTGAGCCATGTCACTCGTTTCTTATTCCACTTGTCCTTACATACTCGTAGACTGGCTGTTATTCCACAAACTGCGGATGTACTTACCATAATGCTCAGCAAAGATCAATCGCCGTCATTTTTAGAAAACTCCGCGCGCACCCTCTCTTACCTCTCGACCCGTGTGTTATTTCGAACGTACACGATCCCTATTGTATGCTCACACCTTCGCAGGAGCTGGCATTTTCCGTTCACTGCTGTCATTCCCGGAGGACACACCAGAAAGCGGCAGAAATCTCATCAAACTACCGCAGGTCGACAGAATGTGCGCTTTGTTGATGGATTCGAGTAGAACAAGTGCCGCAGTGCGTCTCAAGGATTTTTTCTTACTCGTCCATAGTCATTTTCGCTTTACAGTATCACTCTATTCGTGCTTCCGTACTTACCACCCTCATCTCGCTCGCACTTGCCCATGAAGATGCCTTGCTGATCCTTTCTGAGTCTCCATTCTTTATTCCTTCTCTCGTCAAGCTACTAGCGGACCTTTCCACAGCACTATGGGAAGAAGATCCGGAGCTCACAGTATCTGAAGTGCTTCTCTCCGAGTCCGTATCTTCCCTCTTTGTCCTCTCGGATTTTTTTGGACGGATGAATGCAGGACAATAGCTGGGATCGCGCGAGGCATGCTGCTCCTGCACTACGTCATCTTTCGTATCCCAAACGGTCCTGCCAGCTTGCGTGCGCGCCTGCAGGCAGCGCCACCGCGCCATTTCAACGGTATCGGGCACCAATTTGTCGTGGCGCTTGGACGGCTGAGCTACGCGGAGCCTCCAGATGAAGTGTCGGGGTCTGACCGGATGTTATTGGAGCAACTCGCTGATCCCGCACGGGACGTGATGGATCTGGTGGTAGCGGGACCGGAGAGCGAAAGCGTATGGTCGTTGTTCCAGGAAGATGAGGGCAGAGGTGAGGAGCGGCGTCAGGATGGGCAGCAGGGAGATGGTAGTGAACACGGATTCGAGTATTCAGAAAGTGTGATGGAGGTCGATATGAGCTTGCTGCAGGACAGTCCGCTCAGTTCGCTGGAATATATATGATAATCGCAACACGGTGCCTTTTTTTTTCTTGGACCCTCGCCAAAGTCGGGATTCAAAAGCAAGAATTGGTACAACCACCCAGAATTCTGTTGGTAGGTATCCAGCCTTCTGTTGTCTCTGCTAGATTGCAGAGTCTCTCATTCCGCTTAGCAGATCCATATTTCATTACGGAAACAAGGAAATAATGCGATCATGCAACTCCACGGTGACTCGTCCAGGGGATGAATACTGTACAACGAAACCGACGCAGAAGACACACTACGAACGCGGCGGCATAACTGAGACCTGCCAGTGAATTATAACATTTAGAAATGTGGAAAATTGTCAAGTTCATCACGTCAGGTTCCGCACTCGGAGGAGCCGTCACTCACCTCCATGCCAATTACGCTTTCTTTTCCTGGGATAGTACAGTAGAATGCATTTGTGTTCCATATATGTATGTAAAAGATCCTTTGTACGCGCTAGATAATTGACGTCCCAGTGCCGTGTGTCTGGTAATTAAATGTCGCCTTCAGAGCCAAAGTCACCGTCTGACGCAGTCGAAGTTTCTCCAACGTTATCCCACGTTACAGAAAATGGCCGTTTCTGTTTCTGTGATGCAGTGGCCGAGCGCGAGCTTTCGGCATGAGGTACTTCCCTGGCACTACTATAACTAGTACACAAAGCAATTTTTTTTTTAAAAAAGTGGGTGCAAAGATGTGAAACCCCGGAAGTGCACAGACGTACCGACGGAGGGATGGTTCTCTGTTACGCTTCTTGGGCACCGTGGAGGAGGAGGAGGAAGAAATGCCCTTATCTCCCCGTCGCGGGGGGTGGGGTGCTTGTCCGTCGATCTCGGCCATCCAGCCCTTATAGACTTTGGGTGCACCCTTCTGTAGGCGTTCGGCCATCTTCTCCTCTACAGCCTGAGCGCGTTCGAACGTCAATCTATCGTGCATCGGTATCGAGGCCAATTGGATTATGTCTATCGGCTGGGATTCGGAAGCCTTGTCGAGGCGTTGGTGTTTCATCGCTTCGTTCCAGCTGACGACGAAAGCCGGGTCGCCTTCAATGTCGCGCATCCAGGTGGTGTTGGTGCCGTCTGGACGACTCCAGTTTTGCCATCGGACCTTGTGTATCGTGGAAAGAAAAAAAAAAAGTAAATCAAACACGAAGGAGAGAGAAAGAGAGGCCTAATGAGCTTGCCTCGTAACTGAGCAAAGAGTGTTTCAGCTTACTGTACAGTAATGTAAGGGGAGCGTACTGTAAGTTACCTTGAGATGCCAAAAACGTCGACGTCTTCACCGACGATTCCGTGCACTGGCCATTCTTCCCCGTCGTCATCAGTCTCGGGCGGTGTGGGAGAGCGAGCAATCTTGTTCGGTCCAGAACCCATCGGTTTGCGTTGGCTTAGCCCGAGCCCGAATGGTGGCGCTCTTCCACGGCGTCCTGGAGGCCTGCCACGCCCACGCCGATTCATCATTCTGAACCGATGAATGTCTCGAGAGGAATATCGTCCAAACAATGGCTGCTGATACCCTTTTGTCATCCTTACCCGGAATATCTCACAGTCAACAAACAGCTCTGAAAAAGGGTGCGTCTTTGCCTCTATAGTAGTCCTAGAGATCCGTCTACTATAAGCCGTGTTTCTCCACAGGCGGCTTCGTCACTATCTCCGATGTCCTCCTCTTTCCTCTCTCTGATATTTCGAAACGATGTAGATTGTCTCCTCACGCCGTGCAGGCAATCGTCGATTCCGTTTCTCAGGCTTTGGCTCCGCCCGCCCAGTATTCTGAGAGATGTCATGCGCAACGGCAGCGAACTTATCACAACTGGCGACACAATACTCGACGGGATGCTCGGGGCGGTATCAGAGTCGGTATGGTCTGGGAATTCGTTGGAGAAGGGCAAGTCCTCGCACACATACATCATCACGGGGGGACTTATAGTTCATGTTTTCAGCGGAGCTGGCAAGACGCAGTTAGCGCTACAACTCTCACTTCTTGTGCAGCTCCCCGTCGAGCAAGGCGGCCTCAACGGCTCAGCATGTTACTTCACCACCTCCAGCAGTCTACCAACTCCCCGCTTGATCCAACTACTACACGAACACCCACTCTTAGCAGGTTCGCGCTGCACACTCGACAACATCCAAACAAGCGCCATAAAATCCGTATCATCCCTCCTACACGCCCTATCCGAGATCCTCCCCGCATCCATCAACGCTGCCAAAGGCCGCTCTTGCCCACTCAAGCTCCTCATTATCGACTCACTGGCCGACCTCCTCATGGAAGACGCGAAAATATCCACGGCGACACTAGCAGACCGTTCGCGTAACCTCTCCGCCATCGCAGCGCAGCTGCACGCCCTCGCTTCCACCCACCAGCTCGCGGTGGTAGCCATCAACCGCGTGACGGACGTGTGGGAGCGCCAGCCAGACGCAGACATGGGTTTTCCCGGTGGAACTTATCTATGCGGATCATGCGCGCTTATTCGGCCGCGCAGAGGGAGATGGCGCATTCTCCAAAAAAAGTGCTGCGCTGGGCCTCGTGTGGGCTAACCAAGTCAATGCGCGCATTATGCTCGCCCGTTCAATGCGACGCCACCACTACTACGATTATCGGTACGATGATCGCCACAACCGCCACCGCCACCATCTCGGAGCCCCGCCCGCGGCGGCGGCGGCGACCACGGCGACGGCTACAGCGACGGCGCTGCCCTCAGAGGGTCACGACCACAAACGGAAGCGTATGAATGAGGGCGATGAAGACGTCGTCCGGGTCTTCGTTCGTCGGTTGACAGTTGTTTTTAGTTCCGTGTGTGCTCCCACTTCGGTCGATTTCATTGTCACGTCTCGAGGTGTGGAAATGCTTGTCGAGGATTTAGGAAATACACCGGCGTCGGGATCGGCGTCGGCACCTCCGACGAGGCTGACAAATGTTACGACGGGTCAGCATTTGCATACCGCAGCGGCGAGCGCGAACGAGGTGGGACGTCCACCACCGCAGCCACCGCTAGTTGAAGTTTCGCCACTGGACGTCGGCTCCGTGGCGGGTGATCTCCGATCTTCACAGTCACAACCTCAGCCTAGAGAGACTTCTGGTGGAGAGGTGGTGGAAGATGAGGATGAAGACGCCTACTGGCGTGAAGTGGATGATTTCACCTTTCCCGGTGATGGCACCGATGATCTCGTGCAGGGCACAAATCCGTCATGATTTTATGCGTAGCTTTTCGTGACCCAGGAGATACCAGTACATTGTATTTTTAAATCATAGCCCATGTAAAAAAATCTCGTGAAAACAAATGTCTTGCGTTTGGATTAACGTGCCTGCTTCTATGGTTCCTCAGCCTCTCCTGCATCACCCAGACGCCCCAAAGGGACATCAGTAAAACCTCCAAAATTTCCGTCGTCCTCGTTGAACTGTCCAGCGTGAACAAGTACCGGTGATGAGATGACTGGTCTAGACGAGTCGAGCTGAAGCGGTGAAGGCCTCCTCTTTATCCGCCCTTGCTTAGCGCCCATGGCAGCACAGAGAGCTGAATATATATATATATTGAGCCATTGAAAAGAAAGACAAAGAAACGTGGAGAATTGATACGTACAAAGCACGACTGAGGTCCAGGCCAGGACGAGTCCCAGAACGATAAGCGCGGTGTGGCATGTGCCACGACGACTGGGATGCGGCTCTAGCCTAGCACAGAATCCCGCTTCCCTATCCAAACGAATAGGCCATCCGACCGCCGCACCTACGGTTTTATTAATAAATGGCATCAACCCGAACAGAAAACCCATCCGGGCAAACTTACAAAAATCGAGTACGGTCACGCAAAGAAAGACTTTCTTGTCATGTTTTATGTCGTTGAATACGCATGAGCGCATGAGCATCTTGTAGATTAACCTATCGTCATCATTTTTCATATATGGAAATGAATGTAAGTGGGTTTGTTGAGAGACGAGACAACGCATGGGTTTCTCATGCGTAAGAAAAAAAAGCAAAATAGAAAGATTTACATTGCGACGAGTATGATGCCGGCTAGCGAGTTGAAGGTCACCAGAGTGATCTCTACACCTGGGAATTTTGAATATTATTATTGAGTCTCGGGTGTTTAGCGAATTAGGGTAAAAAGGTGTCGCTGCAGACCTGTGGCGACATTATCGATAGTGATGATGGCGATCAAAGGCAGAAGAGCATTAATAAAAAGCAGAGAGACTTTTCGAAGGCAAGGCAAGGCAACGGGGAATAATTGGTTCTGATTAGTATGGCACTCTAATGAGTCGAAACGTTTCTGGGACTCACAGTAATATAAAAAGCCAGGGAGCCAGGAGGGATAAGTAAATCCAGGACGAGCCATCTTGTCACAGACAAGTTAGGGGGGAAGGGGAAGATCAAGTGGAAGAATCCGTCCCCCGTCTCTCACAGGTTGGTATATAAATTGAGATGTGACCTTTTTTCTTTGTGGCATTTCTTTTCGCTTTGGTGGTGTGGCGGACGGTGGAGGAACGGGTGAGCCGAGTTTCATCGATCGCGACCACAAAGCCAGACCAAGACCGGCATTAATGTCTCTGTCTTGAAAAAAAAAAAACAATCCAGAAGTATACTGTGGATAACGATCACAGAGTAAGCCTCAGTCGGTGAACGAACGACCAAATGAAAAAAAAAAAATACCGTACACCAGCAAACTTCACGCTTGGGAGCTCTGCTGATTATTCGAGATCAAAAACTCCCTTCACAGAAAAATAGGGAAAAGGTATGTTCAATGTCATACAATTTCCCCATTTTTCTGTAAAGGAATTTTTGAGGCTCACCACTTCGTCCTTCGTCTTGAGTTGCTGTGCCCTTACGCATGAGTGACGACTACAGTAACAGACTCTCAGGGGCACTACAATAGTCGACAAGAAGCGTACCAGCGAGGAATATGTACTCCATGGCGACAGAGGGCCTGAGAGTCCCAGTAAGCCCAAATGAGGGAATATGGACCTCCAAAGCTTCAAAACGCAACGGGTCGAGCAAAAGGGAAAATTTGTCATGGCAAACGGGCGTGAAGCAACACCGGAGTTATCCGAAAGTCCGCAGCGCGACCAGAGAATGACTCGAGTGGACAATGCACATGGCCTACTAATCAGCCTAACGATATTGCGACAAAACAATCAAAGTAGAATACAAGGCTACCCCCACTACGCGATGATATGCAAGACACAGGGAGGGACCCGAGCCGCCAAGGACCGGTGATGCAATTGGACAGAAAAAAGAGCAGTTGACTGACTCGTCTATGTCCACGTCCAAAAGGAACTGGTGTCATAACACGACTGGCAAAAACATAATTATACTTGAGGAAAACGATGAACTTCATCAAGCGTCCGATGGTACTTCCAACCAACCATCCTGACCAAATGTGTTCTCGCCAGAATAGCTCACATAGAGGAAGTTGTCTTCATCCCTGATTGTTCATAACGGGTCAGTGCTGACGAAGCAAGGGTGCTGCGGATTACTACTCACTTATGCTCCTCATATATCGCGCTCATCAATGCCGCAGTTGGCGGCAGGGTTTCCTCCACAAAGATGAAAATAGCCTTCTCAGGCGCGAGCTTGATGCGTTTGCGAATCACGTAGACGAATTGACCGACGGTTAAATCCTGCGTGTGTAAGAAGAAAAAAAAAATGTTGACAGGATGACGGTAAAGGTAGAGGAAGAGGGGCGGAAGAGGGGAGAAGAAATATCAGCAAATTGTTAGGCGTGACATGGTCGTAGGGTTCACGTACAGAGGGCACCAAATATTTCTTCTTGTCGATCGTGGGGATGTCCGTCCTGTCCGCCTTCTCGCAGATGACCTGTTCGCCGACCTTGGGTTACACCAGGGTACCATACCACCTCAGAGCAACGCTATTACAACGTACAGGAATACGATCGGGGTACTTCTGGCGAATGCGCTCGGCTTCAGCCTTGCGTTTCTCTAGCCAGATAAGGGTTATAAGCACGATCAGTACAGATAGAGCTTCCCCGCAGCAAAACACGCGGGAAAACTCCACGCCCCCGCTACTGCTACTCACCGAAGGGGTGCTCATCCTTGAATTTGGAACGCATTGTGATTTAATGGAGTGAAAAGCGGAGGGTGATTTGAAGATCTGTTTGCGTTGAGGTAGAGGGTTGAGCGATGGAAGAGCGGGAGGGGAAGGGCGATGGAGGAGAGTGAGAGTGGCTTATAACATGAAGGGTGCACGCGTGCGGTCGAGTCAACAAAGCACAACAACCTTGGCACGCTTATTTGGTCGCTCTCCCGTAGTGCAGTGACTCCACCATGCCTCACCCACTCCATCCGCCGCTTGCGTGTGCGTGTGCATCGGTTTGCTCTGCCACTGGCGTCTTATTTGGTCTCAATATTGTATGTATGGTCCCTAGTATGAGCTACATATTTCTGGAATCTATCGGCTTTATGAGGAACATCTTAGCTTTCCCTCTCTGCGTGTTTTTGTCCTTCTCTACTTCGATGCTCACCGTCACCTTGTCGAATACGGCAATCTCGACATCTTCACCTCTTTTCCCTGCCGATCCTATCGTGAAAGTATAATTGTCCGCGTCAAATCTCGTCTCGCGTTTGAACGTAACTAAGCCTTCGATACCGAGCCTGTAGAATAAACATCGTCGAGATTTGTGTTAGATATTCAGTTCTGCTCTGGAAGACGAAAAGTGCAACTGACTTTGAGACGAATACATTGAGCCCGTTTCGGAAAGTCCGGATGACAAACGCTTCCTCGGTCACTCTACTCGGCCCAGATTTCTCAGCTCGGGCTTTGAGTGCGAGACCAACGTAAAACTCTACGCTTGCACGACCCGCCATCTGTGCCATGCGATGTCTTTTGTTCACCACATCCAGGGTCCGCTCAACATGTGTTTTTGAGTGAAGAGACGCGTGCAGAGGGCTATATGAAACCGCTGCCGCAAGTTGCCGATGCACAAGAACATCTAGAGGCTTTCTAGCACCTGCGAGGACGTGAAGGGAACGCCGTGCTTACCGGCATATCGTCGGATAGGGCTTGTAAAGTGCGTGTAAATCAAACTAGCCAGACCGTAATGTCCGAAAGCTTCCTTGGACACGCTCCCGGAGCAGAAATATTCTGCGGATAACATGCAACGCGTCGCCATGATCCTGACGAGAGTGTTGAATGCAGGCACCCTGGGATCCTACAACCATAATCTCAGTGTCCACGTGCTGAAAGTCAGTCGTCTAGTGAAACCCACAATACACTTATCCAGAGATGCTGCTAGCGCGCCAGAGCTGGACACGTCTAATGATATCCCGCGACGCTTAAGGAGGATATCCTGAAGTTTCTCAAAGTTCGTTTTCGGGGGTGGCATGTGCCTTCTGAGAACAGCGGTTTGCGGGAACGCTTCCTGGATCTTTCGGGCAACACTTATATTCGCGAGAAGCATGAATTCTTCGACCAGACTGTTTGTTTCGTGCAGCTCCTTCTGCTCAACATCTATGGGGTCTGAGGACTCTGCGCTATCGAGATGAATCTTGACCTCTGGCGATGCGAGGTTAAGCGCCCCAGCGGCCATGCGACCTGCTTTCAACTTCTGTGCGAGCGTGTTGAGAAGACGGATACTATTTGTTAGATCGTCTTGTTGATGTCTGCTTATCCCATTAGATCGATCATAGAGATGGAAAGGAGTCTGACGAACGGGTCATCTTTGCGAATTTGTGCTTCCTCGTAAGTGAATGCACATTTAGATGCAATGACAGACTTGGTAAACCGAACGTCTGCAATTTCCGCATCGGGTGTCAACTCCTGTATGTAAAAAAAAGTCAGAAGCTCCTCACAACGAGTAACGTTCTGCCTACCCATACTACAGAAAATGCCAATCGTTCAACAAAGGGCCGGAGAGAGCAAAGATTTGTCCCCAGGAGGGCAGGCAGCATGTCTATACGTTTGTCAACAAGATATACTGTCGTCCCGCGCGCAGCAGCTTCGACGTCCATAGGGTTGTCCGGGAGAACAAAATGAGAAACATCTGCGATATCTGAAGCGGGATTGCATTAGGATATTTTGATTGAATGGATGAATGCATCACGCTCACGGACGCCTGCTTCAATATTCCCATTTGACAATCGACGGGCATGTAGGGCATCGTCGATATCTTGACAACCTTTGCGAGTAGTCGGTTATCAAGCCTTCCCGCCAACAGCTAGAGATACGCACCAGGAGGGTCAATGCTACAAATATTAAGCTGTCGCAAGTCTTCACGGTCTCTCCAAATAGGGTCGGTGTTCCTTTTTGGTGGCACCACCCACTGCTCGCCTTCAGGTGGCAAGCAATCCAAGATGGCCTTTCCGAAAGGCCGGTATGGAACGTCAAACTCTAGCAACAAGCTTTCTTGCTCAGCCTCCTTGCTTTCGACTTTTCCGAGAGCTCGGACGAAGTGGCCTTCGGGATAGCGCGACGTTATATCCCATTTGTCTATCGTGACAAGAATCTTTTGACCAAGAAGCGCCGGTGCCTGGCGAGTGCGCATTCGAATGCGTGGAAGAAGACGTGAGACCGGGGTTGCAAATACGGTCTGTTGAGAAAGTGATGTTGTCGTTGATGAATTCAGTGTAGTACTATCGATGTGGCAGACATATCTAAATGAGAAGAAAAAAAGGTCAATACGGGTAGCACGACAAATCAATCACGACATACGCTCTCCAATTCCTCTTGATGATACCAACAATGCGTCCTGTGGGCTGCTTCTCGGTTATTGGTCGAGAAGAAGGTTCAGTCCGTAGTGCCTTTTCGCCCACAACCACCCTTTCACCTTCCTCATCGGACTCTTCTGCATCGTCGTTCTTGAGCGTGGCTTTCAATTTGGTCAGCGTGATCCAGACGAGAATAATTGTAACCCACAATCCTGGTCAATCACCTCTTCTGTAGGTGCCTTCCATTCTTGTTCACTGAATACTTCGACCACCACGATATCTCCCTGTACGGCGCGGTTCATGTTACCCCGTCCAATCAAAAGGATCGGCTTGCTATAAGCCTCCACATTGACACTGCCCTATAACCTATAATCAATATTACAGTCACGTATGTCTTGTCATAAACTGACCTCCAAATAGTTGAATTGGTTCGCGTTGAAATGGCCTTGGTGCAATTGGCCTGCTTTGACTCCGGCCATGAGTGCACCGGTAGATAAATACTAGTCCACGACCATACTCAGTTATAACTGACAAAGTGAACTTCGGTAGCTGCTTACCTCAGGATATAAAGGAGGACGCCCAGCAACTGCGGTCGGCTCAATGCTATTGGATCCTGCTGATAAAAGATCCACAAGTTGAGTAGACTCTGGCATGCCCTCGATATATCGCCGGACTACGAGTAGACGAAAGGGTGAGCGCGTAGCCGTGTCTGTGAGCGTAATACTCCGTCACCTGAAGAACAGGGTATCCCAGCTTTCTCAGCTTTCGATCGATTATCGACGTCGTCGGTCAAAAGTACAACCGTCGGTAGTGTTGGTGGCGGCTGCCCGCGAATTGGTGGGCGCGTGAGGGATATGTGCGTGTTGTACCAGGCAGTTCCAACGCGGATGGCTTGAGTGCTGAATCAGAAAAGATGCTTTGAAGAACAAGACTGAATGATACCTCGGTCGTTGCGGTCGTTTGGAGTTTCTCCCGCTTCGCGAACCACAGCGGTTTCTCTGTTACAGATGGAATAGCATTCTTCAATCAAGTTATAGTACTCACGAGCGAAATTCATTGTAAAACATCCAAGTACAATTATCCTCAGATTTCATTAACACCTTGAGTCTGTTAAAAAGCGGAAGCGACCGATGTCGAACTTCCTCCAGCACTGTCTGCAGTAGAATAATAGGCGTGGTGAAATAGTTTGACTCCATGAGGTCCATCTACGAGAAGAATTAGAGCAAGGCCTCTCCATGACATAAAGAACAGACCTGTGAGAGGAAGACATTTGTATCGGGCAGGACAAAGTGACCTTTAGGAAATAACTTGTGGTCACCAGCACCACTGAAAGGGAGACGTGGACCAGGAGAAGAGATGCATTCTCTACACATTTCAATTCCGCAGGAGACATCATCCCTGAGATATCTCTCTCGGATGACTAGAGAAAGCCTTGAACGACTATTTAGAGCTAAAGAAGGTTACACGCACCTTTGACGACCTTCCCTCTAGCCGTTTTCTTGAAAAACTTTCGTTGTGTAAACACAGCATCCTCTCGCTGTCGTTTGCGAATGATGATTTCGACCATGGTCGTGGGAGTCAAAGTTTGATAGTGATAAGATCCTTCACGATCGTTTCTACGTTCCGCTCTCCGCTTCCGACACGACAACCGACTCGGACACGACGATCGTATAAAGAGTTCAACAAACACGTGCTCGTCAACGACAAGATCGAAGGAGTTGCCAGCCGGCAACCATGCAATTAAAACTACTCGGGCTCCTTCTGTCCTTTCTACCCTCCGTCACTCCACAGTCTCTGAACAATTCTAGCTCACTCGTATGGGGACCATTCCGCCCTAACCTCTATTTTGGCCTCAGGCCGCGAATTCCCCAATCCCTAATGACTGGTCTCGTTTGGTTTGGCACACAAGACTATCAATCATTCACAAGTCTGTCATTTTTTTGGTGACACGTATGCACAGTCGTTCTGATGCCCTCCACAGAGGCGCGCCACGCATGCGACCAGGGAGACGGGCTGGATGGGTATACATGGACACAATTCGATGCTAGGGAAGGTGGTATTCAAGTCTTGAAAGATAGAAAGAACAATGTTAAAATTACCACCGAATTGTTAATGGTCGACGGTGGCGAGCACGGTGGAAGCTGGGCAGCGCGCATCAAGGGAGAGCCCATTAATGAAGGTTTGAACATTTCATACATGTCCAGCTGGCACTCACTGTTGCATTGTCAGGAATACCCTCACGGACATCTTTTGTTTTCTACGCGGGTCTGGAAGGCTTGGGAGGTCTTGAGTTGGAGACGGATGAGGATGAGAATGTGCGTAACGACTCCTTCTGCCTACTATGACAATGACAACTGAATGCATGCAGGCATCAGGGCATCGAAGGTCCTATCGTTCTCACCGGTTCAACACCTGAGCTTGATGACTTTACCATTCGTATCGTCGACGGTGCGTTTTTACCGCTCAACACAGCCACATATCTTGAGTGCAATCTGTAGGCCCCAACAACAAAGCCTTTTCTGATGGTCCATTCTCGGATGTTTTTGCCAAGCGTATAGGGAGAACACATTACAGTGGGTTCCGCGTCCCCCCAGGAAACATATGGCAGGCAAAAGGCAGGTACATGCGCGTTCCATCCCAATAAAAGTAGCTAACTACGCAACAGAGTTCATCATGAAAGAAGTCTCCCAAAATGCAGGGAATACCATGCAAGGCATCAAGGGGTCGAATTCTCCTGACCCGTCATTCACCCTCCAGCTCTCCGATGAAACACTCTCAGGAAATAATCTTCTCGCGTTCCAGAAGTTCTTTGACGGAAAGTTCCAGTTTGACGTATTTTATGAAAGCCGAAGTGCACAGAAGAAATTGAGCGGTATGTGTCTAATTGATTGACGACGTTCACAAGGGCTAACGATTTTGCAGCTGCCACCCTTGACGAAGGAATTGCTGCATTTTCTGCTTCATTTAATCAACGTTTCCGAGAGCTATTCCCCGTTCCTGATTTCCCAAAACGAGATGCACTTGAAGCGTTTTCGCAAGCAATCACCGCAAACTTGCTCGGTGGCATTGGATATTTCTATGGCACATCAATCGTAGACCCTTCATTTTCGTATGATTGGGATGACGACAGCTCTCCAATTGATAGCGATGATGACCATAGAGGACGCCGAGTCGAGGGTCCCCGTTTGACAGAGCCGAAGGCCCTGTTGACTGCAACGCCGAGCCGCAGCTTCTTCCCGAGAGGCTTCTACTGGGATGAAGGCTTCCACCTTTTGCATATTGGCGAATGGGACAACGACCTTAGGCTAGTAGTTTTACGTCCTTGGTTGCTCTCGTTGACCTTCATTACAGCCTAGAGATTCTGAAGGACTGGATAGATTTAATTGACGATGATGGTTGGGTTGCTCGCGAACAGATCCTTGGCGAGGAGGCCCGTAGTAAGGCATGTCATTGGGTCCCTCTAAGACTGTTGGATGCTTGACCGGATATTCCGATTATTAGGTTCCAGCACAATTTCAGACACAGGTTCCCAGCTTCGCCAATCCTCCTACTTTGACAATGGCTGTCACAGCCTTTATAAAACGTCTCAATCGTCGTGCTGGACCTACTGACCAGGATCTGGGTTTAGACTTTGGCGCAGGGGGCTTTCAGACACCGCTTTCAACGCCACAATCTTTGAAGGGTAATCGCCACTTGGAAGATCGAGACCTTGCCCTATCCTTTTTGCAATCTATGTACCAACCGCTCAAGCGCCATTACGAATGGTTTAGGCGGACTCAGCGTGGGCAATTAAAGCAATATGGACGCAAGGCTCGGTCAAGGACGGAAGCTTACCGGTGGCGTGGTCGATCAGAAAAATATGTCCTGACCAGTGGTTTGGACGACTATCCTAGGGCTCCACCACACATCGGAGAGCTGCATGTGGATCTCATCTCCTGGATGGGTTTCTTCTCTAGGACAATGAAGGATATTGCCGAGTTTGTTGGGGAAGAGGAAGATCGGCTGTATTATGCCAGCGTTGAGAAAGCCATAATCCAAAACATCGATGGTCCGAGTTCCAATTTTTGTGTCCTTAACTCGCTAACCATTGTAGTGACTAGACCTACATTGGAGCGAAGATTCAGAGATGTATTGTGATGTAGGCGTGGATGACGACGGTAGGACGGCTCTCCATTTCCTAGACAATAGATCATGACTGACGCTGGTATACTTCACAGACGAGTCATACCACGTTTGTCACAAGGGCTACATATCATTGTTTCCCTTCCTATTGTCCCTGTTACCGCCAGACTCCCCACGCCTTGGCTCGGTCTTGGACTTGTTGCGAGACCCCCTGCACTTGTGGTCCCCTTATGGTCTCAGGAGCTTGTCGGCGTCCCACACTGAATTTGGAACGGGCGAAAACTACTGGAAAGGCCCTATCTGGGTCCAAATGAACTATCTTGCATTGCAGGCATTGCATGAGGTTAGTAATATGAACGCCTCGAAGTGACCATGCTATCTTAACGGAGTAACTAGACCTACGCCGCGCACGAGGGGCCTTACCAGGAAAAGGCTCGATCTATCTACACAGAACTCCGCCGCAACGTAATTAACAATGTGTTCAAGGTGTGTAGACATTAATTGTATTGGGATTGTCAGACTGTCTTACTTTTACATGAAGGAGTATGAACGTACAGGTTATGTCTGGGAACAGTATGATGCCAATACAGGCGAGGGTCGAAGAAGGTGCGTCATCCGAACATATTCCGAAACCCTAGACTCACGAAATCTCGCGTCCTAGTCATCCATTCACTGGCTGGACTTCCCTAGTCACACTGAGTAAGGACGGTTCCACTTATGAGAACCACCAAATCATCACTAATATACGAATCTGCAGTCATTTCAGAGAAATACTGAACTACGTATTGCTTCACTTTTAGCTGTGCGTGCTGTAGTACCTTGTCAGAGTTCGCACAGGCACATGTTTGCCCATACACTGGCATCCTGTTGGACTTCCGACTCATCTCGACTTTGTAGTCCGATTTCCACTAAAGGTACTTTGAAATGAGTCAGTGGTTGGTCCACGAGGAAGAAATGGGTAGCGTGATCATAATAGCCGAAAATCCGCCGAGAAATAAGTGCCAAATCGGCGAAGAATAACTGTGGTCTAGCCTATTGGCACCATGTTCGCCAGCGTATCGGTACCCACTTTCGCCGAGAGTCTGCCACATCCATGTCCGTTGATTTCCATGTGAGGTAATTGATACTTATCGGGGTGTGACATCTCTCCGAGTAACTAAGTAACTATCTCAGTTGTCTTCGTTGCTGTGAAAGCCGTCTTGTTTAAGTATAGAATGCCATCACGGCGGAAAGAGTTGCAGTGCTGCCAGTGCCTACCATATCAAGTCTATATCACCGGGGGTAATAGCATTGGTTGGAGATATGAAGCATGATGCCCTGTGCCAGGCTACCGGTATGCGGCTAACCAAAAGCGGTGTATTACTATCGTAGTTGTGTCACATCAAACGCATCAAAATCGGCATCAACACAGCCCGCAAACCCATTGACCGCAGTCGTATTTGAACAACGCCTTTAACACCGATTCCTTTTCGTTTCCCCCCTTGAAATGCATAGGTGTCTTCCGGAACTTTTGATCAAAGGTACCTTTCTATTCCTCGTAAGCCCGATGATTTCCCAATGTTCTTCGTCTAAGTCTAACCACCTCTCTCAAGACGGTCGTCTACGCCACTGTCACCTACAGAGACACTCAGGATCGTAGCCCATCAAACCCCTCCTATACGGAGTGGGATGTCTGCTGGCCAGTGGCATCGTGGTACATTAGTTGGCATGCGGGTATCTGCTTATCGGTGGTCTCGCTCCCCTCTCGTCTATTCAGGCTAGAGTACGAAATTTTTTCCACATTTTTAAGTTCCTTTTCCTTTTCAAAGCCTTTTTGTTTCGATGGGTATTGATTTCGCTGTTTAGTGTGGATGATGTAGTTGGACAAAACATCCCTCAAGGCCCGGATTGGTATCGATTGTCCATCCTGTTCGCCTGGTATCTCGCAGGCGTCCCAACCGCCTACATGATGTACGACACGTGTGCAGTTGGAGCTCCCGGCACCTGGGCACGCGGAATTAGGGTGTTCATAGAAGGAATTGTTGCCTTCGGACTAGGGGGTTTCATATACGTAGGCGCCTTCCCTTTCTGGATTGGGGCGAATGGGGCTAACTTGGAGCACTTTATCTGGGGGCTGTTTTTTGACAGGGGCTGGGACGTTGTCTTTTTCCAGTATACCACTCCCGTCCGGTACTACTGCCGTATCCACCGGAGAAAGTGTCATCAGGTCCAGACGTCCATAGGTCCGGTGGTGCAGTAGAATTCGTTTAGGTGCAGTCCGGAATAGCCGCCTCCGCATTTCTTTCCATCCATGCAGTGTTGGGTGTGAGAACTGCATTGAAGTGTTGCGCATCTGTTCTGGAACACTTATCTGCTCTCACCCGGCGGACATCCCACCAAACGAGACAACCCGTGCCCTTCATTAAACCCCCTACATTCTTTTATACCGTTCCCTACTGGTGTACGTTACGTTCCGAGTGCACGCCTTTTTTTTTTGGAATCCACCTCCTAGCGCCGTTATATGTCTCCTTTTTTCTTTTTTCTTTTCCTTTTGAATCCCTGATTGTTGATTTTTCGTTCACCTGTACTTCTCCATTCTCTAGTATTCTATTTAGTATACACGATACACGTAACCCACGCGGTGACGTAAGTTAGAATCCCTTGGACTATCAGATTGTGTAGCAGTGGAAATAGTTCATTTTACAGTAAGCCCGTTCTGAAAAGGTTTCCAAGAAACACACTCTTAGAACCCATGAGCGACAGGATCCTGATGTGTCGGTCAAGGGCAGTGAAATGTGATCGAGCAACTGAAGTGTGTGTCGTGATACCAGTTCCGGTGTTCCAAACTACGGTAGGCAGTTGGGCAATACAGTACCTGTCGGCGTGCCCGACGTCGAAGATGCTGCCAGAGCTGCGAAGGAAGCTGCGGCGGAGAAGCCAAAGGTTCGAGACGCAGTTGACGAATCTAGAAAAAAAGTAGATACGTAGTGGTCCAAAGGCAAGAACAATAGAGGCAATGCCTCCATCAGATGCCAAGAAAACTGCCTGCGCCGCATGGACACAGTATGGCCAACTGGTAGGCGACCGTTATTGTAACTTATGGGAAAGATGTACCTGAGTTGGGGAGAGAAATAAGGTTCAGTACTAGTGTCTTGAGTTCCGGCCAATGGCAATCCCAAGTTTGTGATCTTTTTCCTCATGCGTTCGTCCTGAGTCGTTGCTCACATTGGATGAAACAACTCTTTTTTTCTATTTTAACCGTCTCGGAGGTCACAATCCGGTTCCCGGGCAGTTTGCTGATGTCTTCAACAACTGGGTCGCCAGTGTTGAGCCACCGTCTCGGCCGGCCAACAGGGCTTCAGAAACGTTTTCAGAGGTTTCCTTGCTAGTAGAACCCGATGTCCATATGAACTTTACGGCTCGGAACGTGAATGCGCTATAATGAGCCCTCCGCAGGGAAATACACGCATGACACCCTCGGTATTGTTTTTCAAAGTCATATTCTAAATTCTTTACTACTTGTCTCTCAGAGCAGGTTACAATAAAAGTCGACGAGGCAGATCCAGATAACATAGTAGAGGTAACGAACAAACCCAAAGGGAGGGTTACACTGCCTGTGGGTGCCCAGGATGATGATCGATTCCGACATGCCTACATTCCGAATAACATTTGGTAGATGGCATTCCAGCTTGACCCTTTCAAGGCTGAAAAAGATTCCCAAGTTTTGTTTATGAGAACATCTTGGAAAGTCATTTATGGCAATACCGTATCACACAAAGTCCGAGTCAATGACCCGGTCGTCCGACTTGTTGGTTATCAGATCGAGTAGCCGGATTGGATCTGCCACAATTTTTTTCGTTAGTGCATTCTTAGAATCTGAGCAAGTCGCCAGTTTGTTCAACACTGACGATAGTCGCCAACAATTTGCAAAGACGACGCTATATAACCGGTAATATAAGTGATGGATTTTCTAGAAGGTGGAACTGTGGAAGGGTCTCTTTTGGAGCCCGTTCGTCGTTCAAACGTTCAAGGCTCACTTACTCACTACTGCCAGAGCAGTCCGAGTCAAGATTAAGGCCTATGTAATCCAAAAGAGCCCGGACAATTGTCTTATGGCGGTCTTGCCCTATCTGCAGTGGCGGTAATTATCGCATTCGAGTATAAAAATTTATAGCTACTAACTGTCAAACAAGGCCGAAAGAGCTTTAAAACTCTATGAGATCGGCGCTATTACCATCGACATCGGTTAATTCTTTCACGTTCAACGAAGTTCTGCGACTCGAGAATACAAGAAGTCTGTTCGGCGTCTGAGGCCTGTTCGATTCATTGAAATCATGGAGATGGCACGTTATTCACTAAGGCCAAGTCTACATTGGGTGACAGTTCCGAGTACAGTGATCACACTGCTAACCCGAATGACATCCGTGCAAACCTGGTTGATTTCAGCGATGACGACACCGAGTAACAATTCTTTTGGCGCCATTTGATCTATTTTGATTGCTCAGCTTATACCAGCCCTTCCTAGACCTTGATTTTGTGCTCGATTTGCTTTGATTTGCCTGATTTTGTACGTCTTAGTCGACTTTATAGCAAACGGTTTGTCTTACTCCAAACCAAACACTTTGGTTTTATCCCATTTTTCCATTTTCCTGATGCTCAGGCTGGAGAATGGATTGGTGATGGGGTCAACACTGCCACGGTGATGCCAGTACAAAGCACTTACTGTAAGTCATAGTATAAGCTACAAGTAGTGTTATTTCTCTCATGGCCGCCGCCTTCAAGGGCTACAGTCACTATCATGTGGTTGATCATGATCATGCATTCTCGAAATCTGACAATTGACAACGTGCCCTGCATTTTAGTCACGTTTCAAATGAACCCCTCGCTCCCTAGACCCTAGTCATCCGCGGTACGGTGAACGCTGAACCGCTATTACTGTCAAAGTACCCACACTCCAGAAGATGTTACGTACATCGAAGGGAACTTCAAGTTAGTAATGCGATACCCTACAGTAAATCCCGTCCCTCGATGTCAGCCATTTGTAAAACCATTCGCTAGTAGAACTGCCACCAAACCAATGTGTTCGTGTACACGATATGTTCCGTCGCGCCGTCGGAGGCCTCTCGATCCCATAGGTACTCCGCAGTTAAGTTATCCCTGTTGAAGTACTCGGAGATCTGCAGTGCGCAGCTCCTTTTCTAGCGCCACAGGGGGCGCTGATATCTCGGCCGGCGTTCGTCCCTCAGCACAGCAAGCGGGGATGTATTCAGGAGTCTCAAGAGGCGGTCCCGAGAAAGTGAGAGACATCCAGACTTTTTATACCTTCCAGCTCTAGTCAGTACTCGTAAAATATGCCATGCCAGCGCACAGAGTCTCTGAGAGTCTTCTGAGGTTTTGAAAAGGCATTCTACAGGTTCTGCGAACATGGGTGACGCTTCCGAGTCACGATCATGATGAAGGTGTTCGAACACTTACAGTAAGGGCCTGTTCGGCTGCAGTGCTAGCGCTCGGGAGTACAGTAAGTTATTGTTGACCAGCGTCTCCGTCAATCCCATGAAACGCGTGACTCAAAAATCTAGCCTTCGTTTTTGGCGCTGGCGCTACAGTAGCGCTGAACGTAACCGAACAGGCGCTATAAAATGGCCTGAAATCCAAATAGCTCGAGTCAATCCAAGACTCGGAATTTGCACCGGCTATGCATTGATTACCGACCTCCAGAAGATTTGCATCACTGCGTCCCCTGGAATACAGTAGAAGAAAGGGTGAAGCTTTTTGCTCGGCCCAACTCGGGGGCTTGCTCGGAGGCGAACAGGAGGAACGTTTAGGAGGAACTTTCAACCCGGCACCCAGCCAGTGCGCCGCCACCATGACTTCAACTGGAGACAGTCTGGAGCTCAGGCCAAGCTCCTCGTCAACTTGTCACGCGTGCCGAGTGCCAGTGGGGGACCAAATGGCCTTTTTTACTATAACCGGAATCCATGATCGGATTTAGAAAAAAACGCCCTGATAGAATGAACAACAGTGCCATCGCGCTTCAGCGCTTCAGCGATCATGAACTTGAAAACCCAGTTCCGAGATCCGGGAAATTAACGAGAAAGAGATACAAAGGCCATTGGATACCGAACTCTTGAAAGAGATCTCATATGGGGTTTAAATATGTGGGGTTCTGAGGCCTGAACGTCCTGAACCCCGAGACTTTTCGGGAATAATTAAAAAGATCACCTATGACGCGATCTGACGTGACCGTAACTTACTAGTAGAGTCCCACGTGGCGCTGCATGCAGAAACCTAATACAGTACACTGCCTCTCGAGTCTCGCCTCCGTTCTGACACCTATCGGCGGCGTACGATAAGAAAAGTTGAATTGACATATCATCAAATTCACTGCGATGGGTGGCCGCCATCACGTCATTCGAAAGCCTTCCAATATCAACTTTGGGCGTCTCTGCAATACAGATACTAGTACAAGTATCCTCGTCTGTATTTCCTGTCCAGTGATTCATAACTTACGAGCGGTTGTACCTCCCCATACTATATACGTATATACGATTTAACTGGGACGATTCTTCGGTAGCGGGCATCAAAACCTACTGTAGCTTATCCCGGGCCCTTGTTTTGCCAGTTGTGATACGTTCGCATGCTATACATACGTAGCACTTTTTCTCCGATTGAAAAGGTCTGACATCATGTAATTGCATTGCCTGCCCAATATGGAATCACGAATCGGGATGATGCTTCACGGCATTATATTTACTCCCGTGAGATTTGGGGATTATTCGTAGACACGAGAAAGGAGAAAGTGGAGACGACATCTAGGAGACTCAATCTTACTACTATACGCATTCCAATGTAGGTGCAGCCAGCCGCATGAATAATTTATTGACTCTACGAGAGTTGAATGAACACGATAGCAATAGCAAAGCAGGAAGTGGACGGAAAGCGTGACGATAGCGTGAACATCAATGATAACTTGAAATAACAGAGCAGCAGAGCGTGATTTTTGCAAAGCAGTAAGCCGCCGGAAAGCAAGAAGGAATAGAGAAAAATGGTGGGAAAGGAAATGGGATATATGGGTTGTTGTGACGACGATGTTACTCGTACATATATTTGTATGAAAAAATAACCTCACAGAGACAGGCTTCGCAACGCGTCCGACATTCCAAAAGAACGAGGCACTTAGAATTGCCCCGCATCGAAGTTGAAAGAGTCAAAATGCAAAGAATTAAGCCGCATCTCAAAGCTGATGTCCTGCTCCGGATAAGGATCCTCATCTGAACGTCTGGGTACCCTCCCAGGGGCGACACGCCGCCGCGGTGAGTCGTAATCCTCTTCAGAGTCCCATCCAGTCATCAACAGGCGCTTGTGGCGGTGTCGGGTCATCCACATCGGGGCTTGCTTCTGCCGATGAGGCTCTGACATTGGTTGCGTATTCCCGGAGAATATGGACTGCAGACTGCCGAATGAGAACTTGCGCCGGTGGCCGCCGAGCGAGAAGGTCGGTGATGTGGGACGAGCGGGCTCGTCCTTCAGAAGTTGTAAAGCAGGCGTGGATGCAGATGCACCGCGGGAGTATGGAAATGTCGGAAGCCTCCGGAATGAGGTGGAGGTGGAGAAAAACTGAGATCGATGGTATCGGCGCCTTGTCGCGCACGCTTGGGCCAACAGATTCAGATTCCGAACCACCTGGGCCAAAAACACTGGTCAACGGCTGTGAGCTCCGCCTCTTCAAGCGCGGGGTGCTGGTGTGGGTTGGGTTGAACACGTCTTTCGATTTCGCACGGCGCTTGCCCACAGTTGATGACGATTGGGCAGGCGTAGGCACCTCGGTCCGAGTCTTGATGGTAGGCTGTTCATTCTCCTTGGCCGGGAATACTTGATCCAATGCAGGCCTTCGTGGTGCCTTTCCGACATTCTTGATCGAGCGCAAAGCCAGCGCGGCACGCGAGCGGAGCGTCAGCGTCTTGGATCTCTTGAAAGTAGGTACGGTGCCGTGCGCATATGCGACATCCAGCATTCCCTCTCCACGGCGCACTTTCATGACTTCAACAATGTCGTCGTCATCCTTCTCCTTCGGCCGCTTCGGACTTTCGGGTATCGGTGCGAGGCCTGGCGGATTTGCAGCCCTTGAGAGTGTAGAGTGAGAAGTGCTGCCGCGGCGTGGCATGACCACAGCACTGTCTGTCTGGGAACGGTGGAATGCTGGTGCGTGCTCCGCGGTGGGGTGTACAGTCTGAGGCCAGTCATCGAGCTCAGACTGATGGAGCTCCATCTCTGGCGTTGTGAATACCACCTCTGCCTCTGCAACCTCCTGATTGGCGTCGAACGCACACCAAGGCATAGCTTCATCTTCTGGCGGATGGACGAGGACAGTAGGCATTTCGAGTGCAGAAGAGGCGGTCGAGAGGGGCGGTGAGAGGAGGCCGTGTTCATGAGTGAATGGTAATGAATGTGCGCGATGCATATTAACGGAGCTCTGCCACAAAAGCAGGCTAAATAATATGAAGAAAGTATCAACTCGGACGGTTGAAGATCTCGCGTCTCGGTCTCGTGACCGTGTCAGCCGCCGTTAGCCGCAATATTATGTCATCAGAGACGTTGTTATACCGCACCTTCAACACGCGAATGCTCCTCAAAACACCCGGAATATTAGGAAACTAGATAATAGGTATCTCATGTACTTGCTAGTGTTCGAAACGGGTACTGAGATATGATATCGCAGAAGTTGTTTCCGAGTCGTCGATAAGATACAGCCATCAGGCCCGTTCTTTGGGTACGAGTATCCACATCGGAAATCGAAGCCAGTGAAACGACGTGTACCAAGGAAATCAGAACAAAGTAGTCCTATCGTACGGTGTGGGAAGAATGGAACGCAAGTATGGTTCATTCCATCAGCTTTTCTTCCATTGTGAAGGTGACTTGTACACGAGTCGCGCCACAGATAACGCGATAGAGAGTGACTGATGCTCCTGGTCGCCGTTTCGACGTCCCACAATCGTCTAATTTGAAGAGGCGTGAAGTCCGAGTCACTGACAAATGTATCAATTCCCAGGAATGCAAACTTGAAAGCTGGACCTTGCCCAGCCATGAGTGACTCGGAGGAGTCCACAATCGTAGTACATGACTAGGAAATTGTGTGTAACCCCCCTCTACCTAGTTTCCTTCTTTTCAAATATGATAATATATCAACATCAAGTGTCACAATAGAAACCATCATTGACAGAAGTATGAGTATGATCAAAGGCGTGTACTATGTTGCGCTACGTATGGCAATAGGGAGCCTCAGGTTCACAATGCCGTTTTCGAGCGATTTTCGTCTCGTTTTTAATCCATAATTCATTTTCGTTTTCGGAATGAATCCCCCCACTAGAAATCGATTTTGGTATGGGTCGAGAGGCAGATTTTAAGCTCCATTTGAGGTAAGTATGACGGCGGAACGGTGACGGAAGCACTTGCATCGCCTGGCTGAGACAGGGATTGTCATGGATGGCTGTCAACCCGGGAGCATTCCAGGGTACCTGTACCCACGCCTGGATAAACTCTATACAAAGCTGGGCGTTTTCATAAGTCTGGATATGGGATGGGTCTGATCATGACAGATAATAGAACCAGACAACCATGAGTATGCACGACGGGTAGAGCGTCTATCACATGTAAACCGTGAGACAAGTTCAACGAACAGACAGGGAGAGCAGAAGGGGCCAGTCAAGGAAGCAAGATGCAAGGAAATGCCACATGTACTAGGTCTGAACGATCTGAACAACGGGCTGTCGTCGACTCGGCGGCGTCGATAGACCCACGAGGTATTCACATGACCGCATGACTCATTGCTGGTCACTGAGGTCTGTGTTCAACTTCACTTCTCGCTGCCAACACCGTGAATGAGGATATGTGCACATGCATGATCGAGGCCACAAAGTACGTGCTGTCATTCCTCGTTGGAAAATGACCCTTGACGTAAGGATATACAGTATCCTTTGGAGCGTCCGCTCTTGACGCTTACCAAGCGTGCGGATGTTGCTCGATCTGCGCATAATATCGCGCCATTTGCATCGCCGTCGCCTGCTTCGAAGCACCGTCTGTCCTGTCCAATGCAGTGCTTAGAGATGCTGCACTGCCAGTGTATCCTGGTAGACTCCTCGCAGTCACTTCGAGTTTTCGAATACTGCAAGTGGTGTTCAAACTGTTGTGAAGTTGTTGAAGCGGCCCCATACTCCCCGGGATGTTGGGTGAGATCCTTGAGCCCTCTGTGTTCGCTCTTCTAACTTAACACATGGCGAAGAATGAAATGTCTGGAGTTTTTGTACTTCTATCCAATGGATGAAACCTTTCCTCGCCCACACCTTTTGATAGGAGATGTCGAACATATTCACCTACCACCCGTATATCTATCGCCCTCTCCAAAGATACTTCCTCCAAAGCAGCTGCAATGCATCATCTAATTCGGATGACTCATTAACTTCTAGTGGTTCCTCAAAAACATCGTCAACATTAGAATCATCGTCAATGTCACTGTCATCGTTGTCCACGCCAGCTCACGCTAGATTCTCATATAATCCGTGTTATCAAAGACGCCATTCTCTCCAACGAAGCCCTCGGCACAATCATATGCAAAATCGCGCACCCTCCTTATGCTTCAGAAGGAAGTCGACTTTATGCTGGTCACAATGAAGAAATCGCATTTTGTTCGGCTCGGGATTGGCCCACTCCACCCCTCCAGCGCCCCGAATCCGCTGTTAAGAGTTTTCGGATCCCTCTTGATAATGTGAACACGAATGCCGATCACCGTTTCGGTGGTAATTCGTTCACCTCCGTAGGTGACCACATACACGTTGCGTTTCATGTACCCTAAACTGCGTAATTGCTGACCACCACCTCCCTAAATATGAATACGGAGGAAGGGGTATTATTGCAAGCAGGTCTATAAAGAAATAGTACATGATGAGGCCAAGAAAAGTGACTTTAAGAGTAGAATCTCCATGCAAAGTACGCCACAATGGCGGTCAGTGGCACGAAGTAGAACATGCTGAAATGATGAGTTAATTAAGCAGCGCGGGACGAGGCAACAGACGGACGAATTAGACGTTTTCTCCTCAGCAGGCCCACACACAGGCATCTTCTTACACAAGGTGAATATCGGACAGGGACGAAGGGAAGGGAGGGTCGGACTTACGTTGGCCTTCTCAAACTCCCCAATCCGCATCCCAGGTAAGAGTGCGCGTGCATCATCCGAGTGTCCGACATCCTCGAAGGCTTCAGTAGCATTTTTGCCTTTAACGTCGGGTGAATAGTTGTACGGTTAGGTGCAAGATAGCAACTCACCAGCTTCAGCGAGGATTACTTCTTCGCCTCCAGGGTGCTAAAAGTTGTGTGAGAACCATAGAAAAAGAAAGCGGGTGAGGCGGCGAACCTCGTCTATGAATTTCGTGACATCATATACTGCGGAAAACCGTCAGACGACGTGAGCGAGTAACAGATACGTGGAGACTGACCGTTGCCATGCAGGAGGACCCAAAGACTGTCCTTCGTGGTATGCTCACGCACGTCGGCGTAGGTGATAGCTTTGTTGGCCATGACAAGAGAGACGAGGGACGTTACTTTCAGAGGTTAAGCGGGAAGTGAGGAAGTGAAACCCTGCGTTGTACGAGTCCTGTAGGGATTTGCTTACTGTAATATGCCCCAGACCCAGACCAGAAGAGATGTGGGCAAAGGGGCTTTCGATTTTCTATAAAAGGAAGCAGTACAACAGTTGTGCGGTTGTGTTAGAGGTCAGAGTACAACGAGTGAGACATCAGATCATCAGATAGGTTTGTCACCACGTGGTTTATGTCGGATTTTGCAATTAGTGGCTTTATATTATAGTAGATAGATGTTATGAGCTCCTGCCACTGCAAGGACCTGAACCTGAGCTGATATTTCATGAATGAGAGCATGGGAGAAAATCGCCACGGATCCGCATGAGGGAAATCATGCTGCAATTGCGTGAGCCAACTCGATCGAGATCCCGTATGCCTCCGAGTCCTGATGAGAGGACGGCGGAGAAAGGAGGCCAACAGTGTCCTTGACTTGTGCACCTTGAGCAAGCCATACCACCTCCATTTGCACACTTTCTGGGTGGCTTCTTTAGGCCAGACTTCGGCAGTATAATAAGGAACGTGTTGTTGAGAGCCATAGGTCATATTCAGAGTCCGACAGGTGGGCCGGCTATTTGGAATGTTGAATGTTGACCATTCTTGACAATACGTTCGTCCGAGCCTGTCTTCGTGCCTGTGATTTCCTGAAAACATGACTTCCCATATCCAAGATCTTCCCGTTATCGAATCTTCCAGACTGCTCTGAGTCGCATTGACACGTTCGACACAGTATAACTCGAATGGGGTAGCCAAACCATTCATACACTAAGACGGACCATGGATCTGGAACCAGAAAATAAGCTCTGTGGATGTGGTAACTGAAGTAGGTTCTCGGGTGAGAGTCTATCCCATCTAATTTCCTGTAATTTAGGTCTCTAAGGTAGTGACTTGCGACGGGTAAGTTTCATTCAGTTGAATATCCTCGTATACGATCGGAACCCATAAATGCTGCAGGCGTTTATCGATTCCGTGAGCAGGTTTGATAATACTGTACCTTAACCTACAAGGGGGCTGGTTCGGAATATGAGGTATATGCGTTTAACGCCTCACCAACTGGAACTACTTTTCTTCCACATCCTTTTTATCTTGAGACACTGATTGGTGAGTACCTAATCCTCAATTAATCATGCTGTAAATCCAAGTCCTCCGATAATCAAACATGCTTTCCTATCAGTCTCCCTTGTCCTTTGCCTCGCTGCATCTTCCGTATCACCCATGCGATCTGCAGACTCGCAACGTCTGTGCGGTAGCCTTTACTTTGGGTAAGAGTCCGAGCCTTCCTGATATGTTCAATTCTTCTTGGAGGGAACATGAGGGCTGAGGCTTGGGTCCCCAAAACTAGGCAATAAATGTAAACTCGCAAAGCTAACCCGAGGCCGAATCCTATCATATTTGGGCGCTACTGCGACCTTGGCGGGCGATGCTGACTATCTCATTTACAAGAGTCAAAAGCCGATAGAACTGACCTATCCGGTTCATTGTATGTGCCAGCGAATTGGATAACTCTATCAGTAATACGCCTCCAGCGGGCAGGTTGTGCTAGGCATATCAGCAGATGTCATCCTGCTGATGCGGCTAAAATACATTTAGTCGAGCTCATCGAGCATACAACTAGAGAGACTAATTTCCCTCTCCAAATCGGCGTGACTCAACAAGTCAAGGGGCAAAGGTGTTTGCCTATGATTGTGTCATTGCAGATATTCCCCTCACGTATTCCGATTATCATTACCGTCATTATCCGAAATCGATTTAGCTTCTGAAGGCAGGGTAGTGAACGCCGCCTAGACGTACTTGGGGGTTGGACTTATTGGAGATATCACAAAAGCCATGGTCAGGACGTTCCTGACGCCGCCGCCGGCATCACTAGTGCTGGTGATTTTAGTTATGGTAGTATTACAAACTGTCTCTAGCGGCACATACGCATATATGATATTACAAACGTCCAGTGCAGTAGTTACTCGACGCCTGGACCATCGGACCCTTGGTATGTGTGCCTACTAAGGATTAGAAGGTGTATCAACGTATATCCAATACACCTACCCATTACGTATCACTAGAGATAGCTTGTGCAGTTGTGCTACTGGCATGACCAAGATGACCGGCACCAGCGACGCCAGTTATGCTGGAAAAATCCAGAAGATGTCATCCTGCCGATGTGGTCCACTAGTAACGCTTCCTTTTTCTCTGGAATTCGACTTTAAAGACGTACTGTAGGTAGTATTGCGGGATGTGCTTGTGAATGCCAGTGTGAAGCAGCCTGGAAGGCGGGGCAGCAGACAGTAAGCGCACTTAGTCAGGCCCATCGAACTAAAGATACCAATCGCCTTCGAGTTCTCCAAATCGGCGCGAGTCAAGGTGCGCAGATGTACGCTGTGATAGTATTAATATTGTGTGTGAGTAATTGCATACATTCTACCAAAACTTGAACTGCCACCTATTCAGGTACGGAGAATGAACCTAAATCGCGTCATTCTCGGTGAGATCCGGAAACGCCACTGGATCAAATGGTCCAATGAATCTCATATGCGTTGCCGTACGGTATCTTTGATATTGGTGATCCTAGAATATCGGGCCACAGCGTAAATCTGGAACCACTAGCGTTAGTACGTCCCGTCCTCTTTCCCATTATGCGAACATACGGTACGTACTACGCCCGGGCCACTGACATTATTTGTGTGGGAGATTTTACATTAGAGCAGATCGCGTAAGGCAAAGGCACCAAAACGTTCCTTGCAAAGGGGCGACGTGAAATGCTTGAGTAAATTTGGCGAGCGCCCCACGAAGTCAGCACAGGTGTAATCACGGACTTTGATTCGTAAGCGCACGGATGTAATACAGTTGTACCCAACCTCCCCACGATGATTCTGCCGGGAAGAACCACAGAACTACCTCTCAAAACCGCACGTTTGGTATAATTTGATGGAGGCCTAAGGACTCGTTGACGTGGCATGACGGATTTTCGCTCAGGCTCGGGGTAACCATCAACATCAACGGACCTGATGACGCGTGCAACGATCCAGAGCAATCGGCGGCGTGTCGCAGAACTTCCTGATGAGGAAGTCACAAAGAACACATCTGCTCGAGTAGGGACTACTGTACCTAGAGACTACCCAGGACATGATTTCAAATGACAATCACTGGTCTAGAGCGGCGAACTAATATTCCCAGCGATCAGTACATCGTCGATGCATCGATCATCGATGAACCCGGGCCCGAGTCACGTAAAACCACCTACAGCTCGGTATAGCACATTTGCGCCTAAACCGGAGCGCCAGCTTTGCTCAACAACATGGCGCGCAAGGTCATCTTCCTGTGGACGCGGTCACGTGCATGAGCAATGGGATCGGGGCATAGCATTCGGTCAAAAGTTGCGAAGGATTTGCGGCGGCCCAACTCAGAAAATTTATGAATAAACGCTTCATTCCCAAGAGAAGTCTAGCGGAATGCAATTGATTCCGGGATCGACACGCAGGGTTCCTTGGATGGATGTAAGCGGTGCTCAAACAAAAGCAAATGAAACGAAGAACATACACCACAGATGTGATTGATGGTTTGTAAAGTGCGCTCGCAATTAATCAAACCTACGAATCAGAGTAAAATTGTCCCGCCCCGCAACCCCGACGTTGACACGTTTGTGAAGAGTTGTGCACGGAACGGAACTGGCAATAAGCGCATCACGAGTCGTTGCGGGCTTTCTCAATGCTCAGATCTTTCTTCCATATAGTCACTGATCGGGCGCGACAGCTGACCTTACGAAGATTTAACTACGGCAAAAGGGGAAGGCATCGACTAGTTGCCGCAACACTATTCCGGCAACGAGATAACCGCTTAGGCTCTTCCATTGACAGGGAACGTGCGGAAGAGCCAGAGTTTAACTAGCGGAATATCGGGTGAGGGATATCTGCCGTATACGCATTACGATCATGAATGAATGTATTGACAGAGTGGCTGGGAGGAATGAGAGGCAAGGGAGGGCGGTAGGTACGGATATTAAGGGGCGCGAGGCGGGATCGCAGTGGGGATAAGACGACAGCTCGCGGCGTCTGTTTATGACGCGGTGGGTCAGGCGACGCCCTTGAGCGTGGGAAAGAAGCAATCAAAACCAAACACGTGGTACCTCTCTGCAGGGTCACAGGGACTCATTCCCCTCGACGGTCTCCACTCAATCTCTGTGCCCTTATTGTCCCCTCCCCGAACCCCGGTCAACCTCCAGACAGCCCGCTTCCGTGTTTTCCTCGTTTTTCCCGATTATTTCAGTCCTTCCATCTCCACTTCTTCTCCTTTTGCCACAACATCCTTCTGCAACGGCCGGTTCGAACGACAAGCTCACACACACATCTCCGCACTTACCTCACCCTCTCCCTTCGCCCTCACATCCCCACACGACCTCCTCAACTTTCTCTTCATAATGGCTACACACGGTCCAATCAACGGTGTAAAGATAAATCGTGCGTGTTCCGGATCCTTTGCGCACATACTTGCCCGTACACGTTTCTCTTTCCGTCCACTCGCGCGCACATCGGGTGCTCAGCGCTCATCCCTTTTTTGGCCTTTTTTGGCTCATCACCCCCCGATCCACCGCTGTTCGCCCTCACATCTTCATCCCACCACCACCACCACCCTCCGCCCTGTGTTGGAGTACGTCATTGTTGATGTTATCATCATGCAGCCATCGATGATCCCCGAAAGGTGGTCAAGGTCGTTGCCTCCGATGGCAAGACCGGCGACACCCGTGACATCTCGTACACGAATTGTAAAGTCATCGGCAATGGCTCGTTTGGCGTCGTTTTCCAAGCCAAACTTGTTTCCGAACATGAGTCCGGAGATGATATTGCCATCAAGAAGGTCTTACAGGACAAGCGATTCAAGGTGAGTGGCGATCAGATTTGGTGTCGCGTGGCCTTCAAGAGGTCATCAACTGATCAAGATACTTATCCGTCATACAGAACCGCGAGTTGCAGATAATGAGACTCGTCTCTCATCCAAACGTGGTCGACTTGAAAGCCTTCTTTTATTCTAACGGCGACAAGGTATTGTTGCCACTTCCTCCCGATGCCACCCACTAAGGAAGTTTTGTTGGGACTTTGAAGAAAGATGAAGTGTACCTCAACCTAGTTCTCGAATATGTACCAGAGACTGTATATCGTGCAAGTCGACACTACGCAAAGCTTAAGCAACCGATGCCGATGCTTCAAATCAAACTGTATATGTACCAGCTTCTCCGTTCTCTTGCTTACATTCATTCTGTGGGAATCTGCCACCGCGACATCAAGCCACAAAACCTTCTTCTAAATCCAGCGACGGGGGTGCTCAAGTTATGTGACTTTGGCTCAGCAAAAATCCTGGTAGCGGGGGAGCCAAATGTCAGTTATATTTGTTCGCGTTATTATCGCGCACCAGAATTGATCTTTGGGGCCACGAATTACACGACAAATATTGGTGCGTTTGCCATCTCGTTAAAGTAATGGGCAGTTTTGACACGTGATAGACATCTGGTCGACTGGTTGTGTGATGGCCGAGTTGATGCTTGGCCAACCACTTTTCCCCGGTGAAAGTGGGATTGACCAGCTGGTCGAGATCATCAAGGTTCTAGGCACTCCGTCACGTGAACAGATCAAAACGATGAATCCGAACTACATGGAGCACAAGTTCCCGCAAATCAAACCTCACCCGTTCTCCAAGGTCTGATATTTTTCATTAGATGAGGGGGGCAAGAGGGAAGTTGAATGTTGACCGGCACAACAGGTGTTCCGACCACGCACAGCGCCTGAAGCGATCGATCTGGTCTCGAAACTGCTGGAATATACGCCGGAAGTTCGGTTGAGCGCGGTCGAAGCGATGGTACACCCGTTCTTTGACGAACTGCGGGCTGAGGGAGCCAAGATGCCGAATGGAAAGGAGTTCCCGCCGTTATTCGATTTCACACGGGAAGGTTAGTGAACTAGCGGTCATTGAATGGTGGGTAGGCTGACTGGGTGGGTAATTGCAGAGCTCTCCGTGCGACCAGATCTAATTCACAAGCTTGTGCCACCACACTGCGAGGAAGGGTTGAGGTTACGATCGATTGACATCAATAACTTCAAGCCGATACCGCTGGAGCAGTTGAGGATTACACTTGATTAAGTGATCTTTACTGAGGTGGCATGAGCGCTGTGTGGGAGGGCGTGAGTAGCAGTACCTTGTGTATGCTATGCTGGATTGAGCGCTCCCTCTCGATTGTAAAGAGGCGGAGGATGTGTTTGATATCATAATAAGTCGCTGCGTCCGTTTATGAATGTGGGAGAGATCACGTGAGGGTTGCGCCATCTGACGTGCGATGAAGGCGAGTTTGAGTCGACATCGGCTCATCCGACTCGCGTGAGCGCATACAAGTACTCACTAGTACTCACTCCCCTCTCCAAACTTGTCCCCCGTCTGCCATGTCCTCCTTCACTGAACCCCACTCTTGTGATACCCTGCCTCCCGCTCGTCCTCTCCTGCCCTCCCCGCCGTCTCTGCTCCCTCAATCCAGTCACAGAAAACTATGCATCCGACATCAAAGGATTGCTGATGAGGGGACAAATCTCAAACTTCAGCAGGTGCGTATAGTTTTTTTTGCCCCTGGCCTGATTGCGTGTGGCGTTATCCTTCTCTGGGTTCACATTGTCATAGGCTCTCGACGACCTCCCACTCGAGGAGAGAGAATCCATCAATGCAATCTGGGCTAGCTTCTCCTCATCGCCGCATCCCCGCCGGGAGCTCATCCTTCGCGGCATCCTAACAATGTGCTGCTTCTCTCAGCTCTCTCTTCTCACTGACGCCCTCAGCCATCTTATCCGGATCGACCCTTTCACCGTTTTCCCACGCGAGGTGGCTCTTAAAGTTCTAGCTTATCTGGACGCCACATCATTGTGTCGTGCCGCGCAAGTCTCGCGTCATTGGAAGTCATTGGCCGATGATAACTTATTATGGCGCGAAATTTGCGCACAGCACATCGGCACCAAATGTGAAAAGTGCGGATGGGGTTTGCCCATTCTCAAGCAGCGAAGGCGATTGGTCATGCCTCACTCTGTTTCCTCATCTCCTTCGCCCCTCGTAGGCGCTACCCCAATCGGCAAACGCAAGCAGGAAGATTCGGCCAGGGCCACCTCTCCTAAACGCCACTGTTCCGAGCCTTCCCCTTCTGCGGCACCTTCCGTCCACACAAGCTCCTCGCCATTACCCGCACCCATCCCGACCACCGAGAGTATCGGCTCCACGCCACCGCATTGCCCGTCGCCATTATCCCTCCCTCCACCAGTTGAGACACTGACTCGTCCATGGAAGGACGTCTATTCCGAGCGCTTAAAGATAGAGCGTAATTGGCGACGCGGTCGATGCTCCGTACAGACACTAAAGGGGCACACCAACAGTATCATGTGCATGCAGTTCAGCGAAACCTATCCTCACCTTCCCTTCCCGTTCTCATCACCGGTTCTTATGACCGCACCGCTCGTATATGGAACCTTGAGACTGGTGAAGAGATTCGCTGCATCAAGGGTCACACTCGGGCGTTGTGTGCTCTGCAGTTCGATGAGGTTAAGCTTGTCACTGGGAGCATGGACCACACGCTTCGCATCTGGAACTGGCGCACTGGAGATTGTATCAGCACTCTTGAGGGCCACACAGAAGGTGTGATCTGCCTGAATTTTGATTCTACTTTCCTCGCCAGCGGGAGTATCGACACCACGGTCAAAGTGTGGATCTTACGCACACGCGAGTGTTTCACATTACGCGGCCACCGAGACCGGGTTAACGCGGTCCTGCTTTGGGATTCGGCCTCGACAACATCCTCCGTGCGCGATGCGTCCCCACAACAAAATATCACCCCAAGAAAAATGTTATTCTCGGCATCGGATGACTGTTCGGTGCGTCTGTGGGACCTCACACTACGTACGTGTGTGCGCCAGTTCTCTGGTCACATGGGTCAGGTACAAAGCTTGAAGTTGCTCTCGCTTGACCTTTGTAATCCTACGGAGGACAACTCAAAAGATCGTCCCTGCGACGAATCGGCCGGGCCGCAATCGCCTCGCGAGGAAACGGAACCGCAGGAATTGCTCGTTTCGGGCAGCCTTGACAACACGATTAAACTATGGGACATTGAATCGGGAAAGGTTGAGCGGACCTTGTTTGGGCATCTTGAAGGTGTTTGGGCAGTTGCTTGTGACAAGATGAGACTGGTCAGTGGAAGCCATGACCGGACCATCAAGGTAAGAAATTTTTGTTAAAAAAGACGTCCACTTGATCCAGATTTTAATATAATTTTTAATAGGTTTGGAGCCGTGATGAGGGTCGATGTGTGTCGACGCTCGTCGGCCATACGGGGCAGTTACCTGCCTCGCTCTAGGGAAGATAAAATCGTTTCTGGAAGCGATGATGGGGATGTACGGATATGGTCGTTTTGCGTATGATTAATGATACTACTGTACTGTTTTTTTTCATTGTATTCGTAGGGTACGTTGATTAGAATTTCTAAACCTTGGGATATTATTACTATAATTGGACGTGTAGAAATTTATGACCTAATAAGTGTCTTCCCAAAATGGACATCCGAGACATACATCAGCTTCCTTCACATGACTTTAAATCCACCGTTCACCGTTTACCGAGACCAACTCACGTCACTATATCACGGGCTTGCGTTATGGAAGCCAAACCCTCCCAAAGCGATATACGACAAGGTCTCGATCGGCGACGTGGGTTATTTACGTGAAGGCGTTTTCATTCGCATGTTCAACGTGATGCTTCCATGGGATCATGAGTCGAATAGAAAACTTGGTGAACCTATGCCTTACGAGTCTCTCTCCTGCGGTCCATTCGCCAATATCCTTGAAGATCCTTTGGATAACGGAGAATACTACTCTCCTTCTGTCTCCACAGAGACAAATGCTGACAATAGGCAGGCCACGGGACCAGATGAGTGAGTGGCGTGCATAATCTTCTTTTTTTTTCTCCCAGTTAACCTCAGAGGACTTGAAAACGTAAAAACTCGCAGTGAGGAAGGTGACACGTATAAATGCCGCGGTCGCGGAGCACTTTTGTCTCTTCCTCACGGGGGCCACCGCGAAGACATTATTCGTAAAAAAGCGTTCGAGGACTATATCCGAGACCATGTGGTCAGTTGGTTCACCTGGACACAGGATAACAGATTAGGCGTCGAGCGTATAGAAGAACTCATTCTGGTCTCTGGTTGTACTTTGGCCGCTTCATGGGCCGTCGCTGCGTTCGTGGACAACACAAGTATGAATGCGGAAATTTCTTTGGCGAGCAGAGCGCTCGACGATAATGGTGGGGCGAGGTTTATTTGGAACAATATTCGGGGACCAGTACGGTATAATAATAGCCGTTTCAACCCTGTCAGTCTCCCCTCAGTTAGCTCTCCTTGGCATGCACTGATTCCCATTTGTTGTATGAAAAGCGAAATCCACCAACGAGTCCGGATCAGTGTGTCTTCATCAGGGGTTTTCGAGCAAAGCGCGTCCTCTTCTGGACCAGGCCAATCAAAGCTGCCGCAGAACCTCCTCCAGACGACCCTGACAACCACAGAGACGATGAGATACAAGTGTCAGAAGTTCCCGGTGTTCCGAAAGTGGGTTTTCATCATATGTAAGTTGATGGAGGAGACCTGACGACCTGGTTCTAGTATCGCGACCCGCTCATTGCGGTTTTGGATTACATTGTGGAGGTTCGTCCTCGTGGACAGTGATTTTTCGCTTTGATTGTAATTAGTGAGCCTCAAAAGAAATCTGTCAAGGACAGCACAAACGAGGGCACCATAGCTATTGCCCATGATGATGACCTTAAGCTTATTAAAGGCGTGGTACGTCCAAAGTCAAAATACCGGAACTTATACCTGAAATCAACTAATAATGCTCCCTCCTAGGAAACCCTGACTGCGGATGCAATAGAGAAGTTTTTACGTGAAAAGCAAATGCCTTTGCGCGTTGAAAATGGCGGTATATGTTCTGATTATTGCTAATCGATATGATTGCTAAATTATGAGAAGTACGAAAGCTACACTCCATACCGCTGGAAGCTTCACAATCGCGTGAGCAACACCTACCGGTGAGTCTGGCATGGCTCTATTTCATGTATGCATGAAATTTAAAGCATGGCAGCCGCCAGTCGTAGGGGTCGATAGACAGCTTGGGCAGGGAGCTATACCTCAAGTGATGTCTCGCGTTGTCGTCCCCTCGGTTGGTGTTTCCGAGGGACCGAATCTAGGTGCGATTATGTATCATTCGTAGTGCATCAGGACCTGAGATCATCCCCTTTGCTAGTCGCAAGGATATATGACACATTCAACGCTGTCAGAGTCAATAAGGTAAACATTCAGCTATCCGGCATGTCTCTCTGCTGAAACATGGCATTAGGGTCGGCTGTCCGACCTTGATAGTCAATGCAAAGTTCTCCTCTCTACAGTGAGGGAATATTCACAACAGCTCGTCGAAAGAGAAGCAAGTACCACCGAAGCCGAGGAAATCAATAGGTAAACATATCTACCTTTCTCTGACAATCTCGGACCGTTGTTCATCAATCCTCGCAGAGTTATAGAAGGCGTTCTAGTGCGAATTTCGGGCTGGACGAGGCTAAGCGATAAGGCAGCTTTCCTGAGGCAGAACCAGATTCAGATTGGCATCGACCAATGTTACGGTGACCTTATAGCGTGCACCGACAGGTTCACGGTACGCCTGCCTTACTCGACGCGAAAGGCTCATAATTCGATTCTTTTCTCTCAGGTAGCATCGTCTATGATGCAGGAAAGTGATGATCAACATCGTAATCACCTGCAACTCATGGACATGGTTGCTAAAATACGAGAGGACGTACGAAAACTAAAACTATACTCAATACCATTGGAAGCGTCACAATCACGTGACCAACTACCGGTGAGTCTAGCATGGCTCTATTACGTGGATGCATGAAATTCAAAGCATGGCAGCCGCAAGTCGTCGACGTCGACGGACAGCTTGGACAGGGAGCTGTACCTCAGGTGGTGTCACCCTCACGTTCCAATGCAGCAGATTGTGAGTGTTTCAGACCTTGTCGTGGATTATTACCTACTACTCTGCGAATGACAGATTCAGGGAAAGTTTCCAGAGTTAGTGAGGATGCGGTCATTGAAGGAACCCAACTGCTCTTCTATATCGGCGAATGGACCTCTGACGGAGAGCGTGTGCGTAGCTTGTTTGATGTCCGATCTGAAACTGACCCGAGCTAGACCACACTCGGTCGTTTAAGGAGCCAATCCCTAGATTCTCAGAAGGCAAGTGCAACGACCACCCTACTATATTAATATTATCACTGAGCAACTCTTCCGCAGCGCTTCAAAGAGTGGATCGAAGCCTCCCTTAGCTTTCAACATCGGAACATCATCCACTTCGAAGGACATATTACGATAAATGACGTCGTTTATTCAGTATGTTGTGTCTTCTACTGTGACAATTCTCGCTCTAAACAGACTCGCCCTCGTAGGTGAATCCGAATCCGAGCATAGAGAACGGGAACATCCGAGAATACCTCCGGAGAAATCCGGACGCTAATCGGGTGCGCCTTCTCGGTGAAGTTGCATCGGGTGCGTTGCACCTGGTTTGGTGTTAACGACCTGTATTGATATTATCTAGGTGTGGACTTCTTTCATGAAAGAGAAATCATTCACGGCAATTTGTGCGATGTATGTTGCATTGGGGCCTGTGGGACGTTCCCTGACATGCTTCACTTCCCCAGAAAAATATTTTGATTAATCGCGACGGCAAAGCAATTGTCTGTGGACTTGATCTGTCTGAATTTTCGATGGTACGTTGGTCCATCTAATATACCTCTTTCTGTCTAACATAGAACGTATCCTCTACAGCCGGCCGTACCTCGTGCTCGATGGCTTGCTCCAGAACAGATCACATCTGCCAGCATCGCTGCCCCAACTGAGAAAGCAGATATCTGGTCATTTGGATTACTCTGCCTGGAAGTTTTTACGGGAAGAGATCCTTACCACGGTCATTCTGACTTTATGGTACCTGTTCTGCTGAACAAAGGCACTCACCCAGAGCACCCTGGATCTACAGTAGTTGGTCTTAGTCCAAATATGTGGGACCTTATGCAATCCTGCTGGAAAGTTGATCCAGCACAGCGCCCTTCGATGTCCGAGATTCGGTCGACGATACGTGACATGCTCTCACGCGGTGGTGAGTCATTCTTCCTCTGACACCGACGCGTGTTTACCCTTATCCCGACATGTAGGTCGTCGAAGGTCTACTGCAAATATTGATATCCATGTCCCGGGGCGCCCGACTGTTGAGATGTCGTCACCATTGGGGCTAACAGGGATCCCCCCTGTTACACATGATCTTAATATGGTGGCATCCTCGCGTTCATCCTCGCGTTTCTTAAGATCCGTGGATCAACAAATCGATGCGCAAGCCCCGAACCGGAGGAGAGCGAGCGACTCTCCTTCATCTAGATCCCGACCCCTCCCACCTCTCCCGGAGGATCCTCTCAACCCCGATATACCGGTTCTGCTTCAATCTGCTCCCTCTCAATCGACAACCCGTGAGGAGCTTAAGCCTGCGCGCCCTTTCACTACTCCCAACCCTTCCACTTCCTCCGCCATATCATCAGACTTAAGATGCGTTGATTCTTGGTCGTCGCAGAGTACGTCGAGCACAAGTGTATCTAGCAAACTGCGAATGCGGCTATTTGGGAATACTCAGAGACCTCAGACAACCCCCGACACATCCCCCGGGATAAGCAGTGATTCATCGCTCCCTGGCACGCCGAGCAGTAGTTATTCCTCGTTACGCCCAGGAGCGCCGCCAGCCAAACCATTTTCTCCGAACAGAATCAGGACAATGCCAACCAAGAAGAGTTCCAAAATGGTGGCTACTCGATCGGCTACCTTGTCTATAGACTTACCCCAAAAACGTAATTGGGAGTCTGTCAGCCCCGTGGTTCTAGGTTTAATGGAGATGGCGGCGAGCGACTCCGAGTGTTTACTCCGGCTTGCAACAGACGGGGATGTGTCTGCTGGAAATCTGGAGGGCCTAGTCTCCCGGGTCATTACCGACATCGAAGATCCATCTAGAAGCGACCGCTTCAGAGCGACCTTTTTAACAATATACCAACTTTTTGCGACCAGCGAACGCCTTTTCCATATTTTGGAAAGGCGATTCGTGTCCCCGGAGCCTGATCCTGTCGCCGCGCGCTCTCGATATCCGTACGTTGACAATGCTCTCCCTTCAAACGAATATTGACGATTCATTTCTTAGAATCTTGCTCTTCATCGAGAGTTGGCTCAAGAAAGGGTTTGCGGATGAAGATCTCAAGTGTACCTCAATGATCAAAGGACTCATCCTTCCTTTCGTGGACTCTGAAACTATCTCCGAGAAAATGGAAGCGGAGGCAAAGGAAATTGCGCATCTGATTAACGACCCCGACTATGTGCGTCGCAGTAGATCGTCTATCGGTGTCGATGTGGCAACTAACCAAGATCTTTAGGTCCGCCTCCGCCAACCTAAAGACTGTACTGCGTTGCGAAGCGAACCCGCTGAACGGCCCCAAGGCGTGACGCCAAATGACCTGGCAGCTGCCCTAACTGTCGTGGAAGGCGACCGGTTCAAGTGCATAACTTATTGGGACTACGTGAACTTCACCCGACGGCCGCTCAATGTACGGCGCATCGAAGCGTTCAATAGTGTTCACGATCTGGTTAAGGTGTGGGTGCAATCAACTATCTTGGAGTGAGGGCCCTGCTCGTTTTTCAAAATCTAAGATGGCAAGCTCACCCCTGTTGATGATAGGTCTGATTTTCTAGAAGAGCGAATGGAGATGTATGAGGAATGGATCTCCACGGCAAAGGTCAGACACCTTCATACTTTCAAGTGTGGTGATAACTGAGGGCAGTATAAGGCATGCCGGGTCTTGAACAATTTCTCGTCAACATCAGCAATCGTAATCGCTCTAATGTCACCACTGGTCAGGGCGCTAGCGCTTACGTACGAGAGCAAGGCTAGGCCAGATCTATATACACTAGCGAAGGAACTGACACCGACAGATGGCGTATACCAAAGCACGCTTCAGAATGTGGCGACAAAAGACCTCATCCCTTGGTTAGGTACGATTGATAAACTACGTTCAATTCGTCTCGCTACCAACTTAACTCGACTTGTACATGCAGACCTCCACCTTTCCATCCTCAATTCAAGTTTCGCTCGTTCCGATCCCGTTTTCGAAGTAGACGGACATCCTCTGATCGATTTCAATTATTGCAGTGAGATATCTGAGCAGATCGACTCCCTCGTTCAGTACTCGCCACCTCTCACTCGCAACACAACGCGACCGGACGTGTTGGCATATGTTGAATATAGTCTCAGGTCTAGTCGTAGTGAAGATGTCCTGCGTAATGCAGAGGAACGCAGCGCTCGTCTCGCTGAAGAAGAACGCGTCTTCGACGCACAGCGGAAGATGATGATAGGGCTCGGGTATCCGTGGTCTCCACCCCGTCGGCGGAAATGAACTTGAATAATCTAATGAACCTTTTGCTTACTGTAACTTACAGTATATCTGACCGTTTTATTTCTTCGTTTGGTGTTCAAGTTCTCTACAATTATTCGAATCAACTGTATTCCCAATCCGGTGTCGGTGTATTCTGTTAGCATTGACGGTGAAGCCGTCCAGAAGTCACTCGTCATATAGTTTTTCCAAGCCTTGGTATGTTTGTGTAGCTTACGTGCCCGAAACGTCGGTGCCACGTTTCACGTTTGCTTTGGCTCACTGCAGAAGGAAATATTTAAATTTGGTTATTTGGGTGCGTCTGCTGTTAGAAGTGATTTTACCCAGGATTTTGCGTCTCTTGAGGGCAGGGACGTCATGGCGATTATATAAGATCAACTCGTCGTTCGACACTTGGTTGGCATCTCCACCCTCGGCTATCCTATCCAAGGGGGTACCGGAGTTGCGAAGGTAGTTTTTTGGATTGGAAACGGCTCAGAGCCGTGGAGTATGTAATCAGAATCAGGGGCGCTCCATATTTGGGTAATGTGCTACCATATATGGGTTAATTGGATTAGATGACCCGTGACACGCCAGCAGCACCCATCCTGTCCTCCTGGCGCTCACATGGCTTCGCTGCAGGACCCAGCGCCTATATTTTCCTGAGCGCCTGTGACCATCGCACTGTTCACGACTTCACGTACTCTGCCTTGAACTCATCAAGCTGTGTGTGCAACGCGCGGGCTTTCCACGTGGATGACAACGTCTAATGCGTGTCAAAAATTAGGCGTTCATAGGAATCGTGAGCACCAGCACGGTGCGCGCAGGTGAACAAAGCCATCTAAGCTTTGAGGGTCGGACGGATGGCAGGCGGTACAGGATCAAGACGGAGCGCGGTGCGCCATGAATTGTGAAGTCGCACGTCAATACCACAAGTGCATTCGTTGATGGCTGTCGTAGTCTACCACCATGCATCAAGGGCCAGTGGGGAGCAGTGAGCGTCAGGACATGACTGTTATTTAGTAATAAAGGCGAACAAAGATGAAATCCTACAAACGGCAACAACAGCAAATCTTTCCTCAAATGTAGCACAAGGACATCTCGTGCGTGGGGTAGCCATGATTGCACGTTTTTTTGAACGCCAATTTCTAAACTACTTCTGTGTGACCATGAAACTCCGCCATCTTCGCTCCAATGTATGCACTGATTTATGGCTCACGGATATCACCGTATCGATGGCTGTGAGCGTGACCGAATCCACGTACTCTCCAATGCGTCCATTAGTGAAAGTGTCATAAATACGTGGACCAAGCTTGGTTGCTGAAGAAAGGACATGAAGGACCTGTAGCTCCTGTAGGCATGGGAGAGAACTCCACTGAAGGGACAAGGAACCCAGTCAACCCACGGGAGGAGTGTACGGGATGAGGTGGGTGGCGAAGACACCAAGAAACTCGGTATTCAGTTTGTGTCTTTGTGAGGGAGCCAGACACTCTTCGTATGCATGGAGAATAAAAATGGACTACTGTCTGTGACCAAGAGACGGAGGACTCAGAAAGTTCTGAGAGCTGCTGAGCGAAAGCGCTCGACTTGAACTGCTCGGTAGTTGTCACGGTGAGCATTGGAGTGTGGTGACTAGGCTATTAGGAGAAGGTCTATCAGCTCCGCCCCTCAGAGGAGGGTGGCTGCTAGAAACCACATTTGATAGAGCTGCGGGTGCAGAGACATCGAACAGCGGACGTGAACGCGTGAATGCGTGAACAGTTGTGGTCGTCATAGTCTGTGTGACGCGTGAGCGGCGTGACAAGGAAGCGGGAATTTCCAGGTCTGCTGGTGTCAACAAGGTCTAACAGTGTCGTATCGATAAAATTCGAACCTCAGATTTTTTTGGTCTTTTGGCAAGTTCTTTGCGGTATTTTTGCGAATCACATGAGTGAGTCAGATGCACATTGAACTCGAGATATGAAACATCTGACTAGGGTTTAGGCGCTTGGGCATCTATATATTGAGTCCTTCTCTGGTGTCCCCACTTGTTCACTGTGGTCCACCGCAAATGCCACTAGCATTTCTGATGGGCGCCCATGTTACCCATGCCGCCTGGACTAGCCATATTGTCCACGTTTATCCATTTATGGCTCTGGGGTAATTTTGAGGTTCACGATACCGTCCAATGGGTTTTCAGTTCCTGGTTCCGTACGGCTCCAAAATAGGTGTCCCTTGTACGCTGTGCTAGGAACCCACGGACGTGCTATATCGAAACTCCCCTCTTCATCATGTAGTCTGGATGCAGCATCTCGAACTCGATGCGTCTCCACCAACCAATACATGTAGCAATCGTTGGTACGTGGCGCTCTTCCCTGTCAAGTGACTCCTGAATGACGCAATTTGAGAGAGAATAGCACTCGAACCAAAGATTTAGCAATCTTTTTCCTGCTCGGAATTCACTTGATTCGTCGTGATTGTGGTGCGATGTCCCGTGTCAGTGCTTCTCGAGTTCTTCGTAACACGGGCAAATCACAGATTGTAGTCGCAAGCAAATGCATGCCAGGATCATGTGTAGGGGAGGAATCATCCCTCCCTCGGCTTTAGTCACCAATCTACGCAGTCTTGTTGCAGCCGTGGTATGCCAATCATATCTCGTGCCTATCATCCTCCATTTACATGATGGAATTGCTTCCTTTCACATGAAAACGTGCGAGGGTAACGCCACACGATGCGAGGATAACGCCACACGATAGGAGCGTCAACTCGTAAAGGACAGTAACTCCAACAATGGTAAGTCACAAATAAATGAGATTGTCCTCATGAACGGAAACTTGGATCACCCCATTTTTGCGAGCTGGCATCGATCACGGGGTGGTTCACATGCACTTGATTCCGAATGTGACTCCCAGACTTCGCTCTGTACCTTGAGGCTGCAGAGAAGCACACGATGGCAATGGATCTGTGTCCATTCTTCTATGAATTCGGTACACAGTCCAGGCTCCCTTCCCCACGGATCGAATGAGAATGACCATAACTCTGCAGAGATGCCCACAATGGCAACGGGTCTGCGCACATTTCCCCTACATTCCCGGAAACATTTTCACCAGTCACAGGGCTCTGGATTGCGGTTTCTGTCGTGCGAAACGTTTGTAAAGGATCTACAGATTGCTCAGAGACTCTCGACTCACTCAAGTTTGGATCACCCTTGGGTATTCGACGCTGCTGGCCGAACATTTTACTCTCAGCAGTTTGTCTTGGCGACGCCAAGAGTTGGACTCTGATCATTAACTACTACCTGACATACGGTGGACTGTGTTACCTAGCACAGTCGCATGTAGTCGCACACTTTGTCATGTATAGGGCCTGTGGCGTGGAGGAGCCCCTTATCGCTCCTTGTATCATGCCAGATCTCCTATTGTGACACCAAGAAAGTTGGCGTTTTGGTCCTCGGCCCCCAGTTTGGACCACCCTTGTGACGAAGTTGCTCAGGGGTGGACTGTTGAGCGTCGACCGAGACTGGTATCGGTGGAATTGCCTTAATCGTGATGTGGTTCCATCCCAAACAACTCCATTCGCTCAATCGAGACTGCTCCATGGAATCGATCGTATGCCTATTTAGCATTACAGATTCCCGTCATCAGGGCCACATGTACACGACTGGGCTTCTACCAATGCCCAAAACGCACATTCGCAGACGAATTAGCACAACGAGGTTTTACACCCTCGGCGTCTCCCCTCTCATACTGAACAGATCGGGAGTAATCGATTAGATGCGGTCATCGGACCCGGTCATTGCCAGGCATTTCCGTGGTCATGTCTCTTGATAGGCAAGTTAATCTTACCAAACCGTGACGATCCCTCCTGAGCCTCGTAATCGGTTATCTGTTATCGCTCACTCTCACTCTCTAATGACTTACTGCGGTCTGTTCGGCGATAGCACTCCGCGTATGTACTTTCCTGGACCTTGAATGTTTCTAGATAACCAATGTCAGGCGGACACGGCTTTTGACTCTATAGGACCCTCGAATTTCGAACGTGCGATCCTTGTGACGTAGGTTATTATCTTTTGTTTCCGAATCATGGGCTGTGACTGGCCAGCCTGAGGGATATTAAAAGGCGCAGATCGTTACTATAACGTCTCCCATCCCAACAAATATGTCCGACGATCTTTCTGCTATTCACGCCCAGACTTCCGCTATTCTCGAAAAGCTCTATGACGAGAAGGGTCAACCTGATGAGTTGGACGAGGCCTTCACTCAGGAATACTTCCAGCTCGTCGAGGAGAATGTCAACATTCAAGTTGATGACGCCGAACTTGAAGAAGATGAAGATGGTCCCGCGGCCCGGGCCCTGGGCCCGCGCAAGACTGATGCAAAGTTGTCCCAACGTGATAGGGGTTTGATTGAGGTTGATATACCTTCTGAGAGAGAGAAGTTTGTAGTCTCCAGGGTTGCGGCCGGTGAGGAGGGTGTTTCCCTACGCGAGACATGTCTCACGAACAGAATACAGTCAAAACTTTGACGGGGACCTCTCAGAGGGTTGGCCCTGCTCGTGGCAGGGGTAAATACGTCATGACCACTATCAGAGGAATTCCCAATATCACGATCAAATCGGACAGAGGCAGGGGCATCGTCCATGTGAGCTACACACCTTTTCGCTTTTCACCACAATCAACTAACGAATTGGTGGTCTCTTTTTTGTAGTTTATTGGTGAGTCCGATACCATTTATAATTATCACTGTCGATCATTCGATTAACTCTTGCACATAGGCCTTCCGAATTCAGTTAAAGCTGAATCAGGGAATGGAGTATGGGAGAGGGTCTAGTTCTCGTTTCAGTTGAACGAAAGTCTTATTTCTGAGAACGAATTGAGTCATCCCGTAGTGCCTGATACTTGTATGTAATTGTATCTTGTCGAAATATCTTTTCTTCAGGCCGCAAATTACTAGTACCAATTAAGGGGACGGCGAGGAGACGGCGAGAGAAAGTGCTGGTAAAACCTAGTTCAGCTTGACGCCTGAGATGTTCGTACTTTTTTGAGATCATGTATTTGCCCCTTCCCTAAGGCTGGGCCGGTCTGGACGTGGCCCGTGGGCGCGTCGGACGATAGAAGATAACGTACTGCCTGAACACTGGCATCTGGGAGAATGACAATCATAATTCATTATCACGACTACCTTCAATGGTGGGATTTGCGCCTCCATCTGATCAGGACACGGCACGCCGCGCAACACGTCCGAGTTGGCTCTGCCAGTGCCAGTGTTCGAATTCCCTCCCACAGATGATAAATCACCCGCCGTATGGGCGACGGTAGCGGCATCGCACATGGGCCCAGTGAGCAAGGGGGTAGCGGAACTCGGATCCTGGACTAATTAAGGTTGGGGCCGTTGGGGGTTGGTCCCCCAAAAAAGTTTGACCCCTGGGAAAATTTCCCCAAAGGGCAATTGAGAGCCTAAATGCGGCAGATGGCAGAATAGACTCTAGCCACTGAGAACAATGATCACTCTTCGATACTCATTGTCGACTGCCAGAGGACATCAATGATTCAACTTTTATTCAAGAATTGTTCAAGCATAAGCATAATATTGGACGATGCAAGGGACCATCGCAATTAGCAAAATCAAAGAAATCGAGTAGGGCACGCCGTTGACCCACCTGCGACAAGCTCAATGGCACAACCGCCAAGCGGACGATCTTGTACCGATTTAGCATAATGATTCCCATTATTAGAGACACATGTACACGACTGCGTTTCTACTGATATCCATTCGAGTTCAAAACGCAAATTTGCGGACGACTCGGAGTTAGCACAACGGCGAGGTTTGACGCCCACGGCGTCTCCCCTTTCATGCTGAACAGATCAGGTGCAATCGATTAGATGCGGTCATCGGACTCAGTCATTCACAGGTATTCCAATTGTCTTGACTCTTGATAGGCAGGTTAACCGTCACGATCCCTCCTGAGCCTCGTAATGGATAATCGAGCAATCGGTTATCGATTATCGCTCATTCTCTAATAACCTATTGGGGTCCCGTTCGGCAATGGGACTCCGCGTATGTACTTTCCTGGATCTTGAATGTCAGGCGGACACGGCTTTTAACTCTATAGGGCCCTCGGATTTCGAACGTGCGACGCTTGTGACGTAGGTTATTATCTTTTGTTTCCGAATCATACTCTGTGACTGGCCAGACTAAGGAATATTAAAGGACGCGAATCGTTACTACTGTAACTTCTCTCATCCCAACAACCATGTCTGATGATCTTTCTGCTATTCACGCCCAGAGTTCCGCTATTCTCGAAAAGCTCTACGACGAGAAGGGTCAACCCGATGAGTTGAACGAGGCCTTCATTCAGGAATACTTCAAGCTCGTCAAGGATAATCTCAACCTCGATGATGCCGAACTTGAAGAAGCTGAAGTTGCTGCCTTGGGTCCTCACATGACTGAGGCGAACTTGTCCCAACCAGAAAAGGGTTTGATTGACGTTTATATACCTGACCAGAGGGAGAAGTTTGTTGTCAACCAGCTTAAGAGCGGTGAGTAGGGTGTCTTCCTACGCGAGACATGTCTTGCTAAAAGAAAACAGTCAAAACTTTACCGGGGACCTCTCAGGGGGTTGGTAGTTCTCATGGAAAGGGCACATACATCATGACCGTTGTCAAAGGACTTCCCAGTATCACGATCAGAGCGGGCAGCGCCGTCTTCCTTGTGAGCTACACACCTTTTCGCTTTTCGTCACAATCCGCTAACAAATTGGTGGCTTCCTTTTTGTAGTTTATTGGTGAGTCCGATACCATCTACGATCATTACTTTCGATCATTCAATTAACTCTGGTGCATAGGCACTCGGAACAAGGTTGGATTTGAAAAAGGGAATGGGGAATGGAAGAAAGTTTAGTTCTCGTCTCAGTTGAACGAGGATCTTATTGCTGAGAACGAACTGAGTTATCTTGTAGTGCCTGATACTTGTATGTACTTGTACCTCGTCGAAATATTAGGCCGGAACTTACTAGTATCGATTAAGGCGACGGCGAGAGAAAGGACCGGTGAAACTTAGTTCAACTTCAGTTGACGCCTGAGTAGAGTATAGAGGATACCAAACTACTGTACCTGAACGCCTGAACGGCCTGAACACTGGCACCTGGAAGCATGATAATCATGATTCATTATCACGGCCACCTTTAATGGCGGATTTGCGTCTCCACCTTATGGGGACACGGCACGCGCAACACGTTGGCTCTGTTCGAATTCCCTCCCGGACAGATGATAAATCATCCGCAACCGTATGGGAGACGGTAGCGGCATCGCACATGGATCTAGTGAGCCAGGATCGAGTCTACGTCATGATTTACTTACCAATGATCGAAAATTGGACGGGAAGCGCCAGTATGCGAGTTGTGGTGATCATAAGAAAGACGTTTGTTTCTCGTCGCTTGGGCATGGCCGTCGGCGATGATCACCCAGAGTTGGGATAGCAGGGAAGTAAAATGAGATATGGGCTCAATCAGAATAACCACACGGTCATGGAGTGCCGCAAGAACAAGGCCTGGGGTCATTGATTTCTGTTGAAAACGGAGTCTGAAACTGCGTCAATTGAAGAAAGCTTTTGTGGAGATTCTTGAGACAGCACACTTTTGAAATCCTATATATACATACTAGAGACCCGTTCCGTGAAATTCCGGAACAGAAATACCATGATTCAGATTTACAGTAAGAAAAATGGATTTCGACTACGGTACTAAGGCAGGTGTCATCAGGAACCGACACCCCTTATATAATAATTAAACCCTAGGGTTTAGCGTATGTACAGTCTCAAATCCACAGAAATGAAGTTTTTTATTAGTGTTATGGCACGTTTGGGAGGTCAGGGAGGACATATTCTTCTAAGTTACTCTGAGATGGACTCCCTTACTTTTGCCACAAGTTCCAGTGATGAGCTGGGAAGCCGGTCTGTGGGGAACAATCACCCAAATCAAACCAAGCGCGCTCCCTCAGCAGCAAGTTCAAGGGGGTGGGAAGCACTGTCTGGTATCACGCATGTATCCGCGGGGACCAAACTTCGCAGGTGGGTCCATCTGGATCCTAAGGCCTTGGGACTAGCTCCGCTAAGGGTGCGGACGCGTGCAGTGGTCCCGGGAATGGCGTGACTGATCCGGAAAGATGTAGAGCGCGGCCTATCGTGCACATCCGCGCGGACTTCGCTACTCCGCACCTAAGGCCGCACTGGACCTCTGGAGGTGCTCTTAAATTTTCTAAGGCCGCGGACGCGTGCGGCACACTCGGGAACGCAAAGAAGAGCTGGACTGAAACACTGTAAAAGAGAGGGATGCTGTCACCGGAGCGTGGGAAAGCGGGCCGGAACTCCGAAAATGCGTGCAGTGTGTATGATGATGGGGAGAGGGTTCTGGTGCTCTGAGGAGCTCTGATACTCACTGGTATGCATGCAGCCAATGCTGCGGCGTATCACCGGAAAGTAAAACAACTGGGCGTCGTTGTCGCAAGTTGTTTGCGTGGCATTTGGGGTTTTCCTCACGGCTCGGGCTTGCCCAGATGATAACACAACAGTCACGTGTTGGTCACGTGTTGATCACATGACAGTCTCACATCCGAACATGTATTTTTTACAAAACTTGCCAGTGAAGTCCTATAGTTAAGAAACGCTGTTTACGACAATAAAACTTATTTCCCCATTTTCTCAAGCAATATCAATTTTTTTTTAAAATTACTTCAGGGGATCTATAGAGGGTACTCCAACCTATTGTTCTCCGCAGCCAGAATCCCAATTTTCTGTGTTGTGGAGAAGTGGAAAAGCGAGAGCAAGATGGCCAGCTTTGCTGACTAAAGGGGTGTCGGTTCCTGATGACACCTGCCTTAAGCACAATTTCAATTCAACTCCGCTTAACGTAACGCGTAACGCATAACGGGCCACGTGGCCGTTAAAACGTGAAACGTAATATATTTGGCCAACTACGCTACGTAATATAACTCAGGTAAGCATAAAGACTATGCGACCTCGTTGGCTCGTATAAGACAGAACGGAAGGACAGAGGGAGTGTAATAGCGAAGGTGTAGAGCTAGAGATGTAACATGTATTGGAGATGAGAAGGTAAAGTGTTAGCGTCTGTGTATATATGATCCTGTCCACCCATTCCGGTTTATTTCTTAATATTTTGTATCCTACATGTAGGCCACCTGGCGTGCAGGAGCCCCTATCGCTCCTTGTATTACACCAGGTAGGCACCTTTGTATTAGTATACTTTCCTGCTGTACTGAATGATATCGCTCCTTGTATTACGCCAGAGCTGTAACCTTGACAGGTTATGGGCCCTGTCTAGCGCTCTCGTACTACAAACTAACTAATAACAACAAACACCAAAAAACCGTATTCACAAAGCTACCCCTATCATGTCTCACGACACTGTACATCGAACTGAACTCCCAAAAATCATTGATGATGGGACAAACAACAACTATGGAGAGTGGGAAACAAAGTCATATCACAAACTTCGAGAGTGGGATCTTTTGATGTATGTCGAAGGACCCACTTCCCAACCCCCTATCATCCCTCCGCTTTGTCACCCAGTCACCCACCAAGGGTTTGATGATGCCGGCCAAATGTCCACCGTCCATGTTCCAGGAAATGAAGATGAACATGAGCAAGCTCTTGTTGATGCACAACCTTGGATGTCCGGCAATAATACTACCCTCTCCAGGATCGTTGCCGCCGTTCCCAGCCACCAACTTCATTTAGTCAAATGAGCCAAATACGCCAAACAAGCCTGGGAAAGTCTACGTTCTGTTTACCAACCATGTAACTCTCTCCGTGCCGCAACGATCAAAGGACAAATCATGTCTTATCGATGCGAATCAAATATGAACATTTCCAAGTGGCTGAATGACATGCAAACCTTGTACAACTCCCTTTGTGATCTCGACACCGAACGCATGACTGACCGTGATTTTGCTCTCGCCATCCTTGATCTTATGCCACAAGACGATGGCTGGAGAGATTTTGTCTCAAGTCTTCGTACTAAAGTCCGGGATTCTGACTCCCAAACTCTCCCTATCGATTCCACCACATTCATCACTACCATTCGCGATGAATATTGGTATCGTCACAAGGATGATTACCAATCCACATCACACATCTTCACAGCACGCTACGATGCCCAAAAACGTTTTAAACGTCCTCGCCCTGCCGACATCTCTACAACATCCACAACTTCCCCTACTCCCAACAAGTGTACCCAAACCCAAACCACTGATACTCGCCAATGCACAAATCCCTTTTGTACATCACCTCGTGGCCACAACACCTCTGATTGCATTTCCTACAAAGGCGTAAAAGCTGGTCAATATGGTGACTGGTGGCGAGGCCCATGGAACATTCACTTACATCCTTCTCAGCGTTCTGCTGACAACAATATACCACCCAAAACTCATCCCGCGTACGCTCAACGCAAACAACCCATCATTAACCAGTCTACCTCGCCCAATGCTTCACTGGACCACTCGTCCACTTCTCATATCGAGTCTGTTAACGATTGTGAAGCCAATTCGCTTCTGGCCTCCGACAATGATACAAATTGCTACGCTTGGACCACTCAAGTGTTACATGATGCTGTATTTGCCACACTCCCGGTTCTTAACGAATCCCTTCCTCACGACAACTCTTGTCATCATGACTCAGGAGCGAATCGTCATGTTTTTCATGACCGCTCTGTCTTTGAACAATCCTCTATATTATAAACGACGGGGGACAAGTCAAACCACGTGGCTTATGTCAAGATCTTGCGTTCTGATTGACCAATAATCGGAGACAAAGAACAGACGTTCACGTGTGATGGTAGATGAGTCACAGATCTAGATGCTGTCCAGCATACATTCCTCAACCTTCGTGAATCTTCCTCGAAAAATGTACTGTATCTTCTATTTTATAAACGACGTAGTCGTGACAATCTTGCGCTATGATTGGTTGAGGCGCATGTGACTCGGCACTGCTGGTGCGTGACTCATACATCTTCTTTTCTCTTTGCGAATCTTCCTTTGCTTTCGAGAATCTTCTCCTGCTTTCGTGGATCGTCTCGAATCCTTCACTACTGAGTATATATAGACCGCAATGTCTTTTTTTTCTCTATACATTGATCTTCGTGATCGCTCATTCAGGTGCGTTGGCAGTCTGTATCTCATCAATGTAGTCTGACAGTTATCATCAGCTATTAGTTTCCCAAAGGTGAAGATTATACCGATGACAATGGTATTCGGACAATAGTAGAATACGTGGTAAACAAGGAGGGAAAGAAGGTCAAAGTATGTTGTGGTGGTACCACCTCCGCTTTGTGAGTCATAATGAATTAGAGCAGATCACGAGGAGGATCAAGCGAACTCTGCAGAAGTCGTTAGTGGAGCATGCCGTGGCAGAGCGAAAAACATGGGCCAAGTTTGGCCTTGAAAAGGGCAAAAAGCCGGGCCCAGATGGGCCACCACGACCGTCGGCGAGACGGTCTTTCTGAAGCTTACTCCAGGAAACAAGGTTCGACACAATTAACATAATCCTCTCCAGTTTTTTGACCCATGGACTGGCAGTCAGCAGAATTGGAGCCTTTGGAGACTCCGTTGAGACAGAGCCGGTATCAACTCTGAGCCTGACAACATCCCTGTCGAATTTCTACGCTCGATTGACGCATCAGGGCTTCCTCCTGGAGAACTTCACCTCAAAAGGGTTGTTCCCTCATTTTACTCCGGAATCTCGGACCAGCCTGAGGCCTATGCAATGGCACTCGATTGATACTTCAACAGGCAACTGGTCGCGTGCTCGAAGTTAAAATACTTGGAGGACAACACAATGGTGAAATCGCATTCATTCCACGCATTGCACTCATTCCCTCTACCCAACCTGGCATGACCTTCCGTCTGCGCCGTCGTCAGTTTCCTGTTCACTTGACATTTGCTTTGACCATCAACAAGGCACAGGGACAATCTGTCCGCCATGTAGGCCTTGATCTATATGAGCCCGTGTTTTCGCATGGTCAACTATATGTCGCACTGTCGCGTGCAACATCCGGCAAGCGTGTCAAGATACTTCTTCCGCCCACAGCCACGGAGGCGCGGCTATGCAACGTTATGTACCAGAGATTTAGATTGACTCATTAAACCATGTATTTGCTACTGTATTTGCTACTCCTTCATTAATAAATATCGCTTTGAATCTCGCCGAACCGATGGATATGATTGTCAGCGGTTTCTCGCAGCCCACCTTCAATCTCGCCTCCTCTTCCGGCTTTCGTGGTTCCCAGCTCATTTGGTGAGATAGACCCACACCGGAGACTGTCGAACGTCGACGACACCCGCTCAGGAATCACACGGTTGTTGCCTGTGGTGGTCGCTGCAGTGGAGTGGAAGTATGTGTTGAGGAGAGGTCATACTGATGACATAGTAGTCTACTCGGATGTCAACGCTGTTATATTTCTCAGCGTGAAACATGGTCGAAGTATGTTATTAAGCAAAAATTCTGACCGTGCATAGCACGGGTAAACGCTAGTATGAGTCTATACAACCCCTTACTGTCAAAGGTTTCGGGAAAAATTTGTCCACTATCGCTGTTGGCCGAGGCACTGTCCGCCTTGAGGGCAAGTACGGTGCCAATACCTCCCCCATTTTACTCCGTAACGCCCTCCACATTCCCGCCGCTCGTTCTAACCTCATTAGTGGCATACAACTTGATAAGGCCGGCGTTACTTCAACACTTGGACACAACACCATCACCCTATCCACCAAAAACAAGCCTATCGTCAGTGGCACTATTGTGAATGACATGTACCGACTCGATCTTCGCATCATTCCCCTCGTCCTCCCTTTTGTTATCACATCTTGCTGCACCGACTTCCCAGTCCCATATTGGAGATTCTATCTCCAATACTCATGTCCCATCGGCTTTTTACATCGCCTAATGGGACACATAGGCGTTAAAGGTCTCCATTCGGCTGTCGACGGCCTTCCTCTTGACGATTCTACACACCTCTCTTGCGAAGTTTGTGCTCGTGCCAACATTCGCCGTTCGCCTTTCCCAAAACAATCTCTTCATCGTGCAACCCGACTCCTTGAACGCGTTCATTGCGACATTTGTGGTCCTCTTCCCTTGGTTACGGAAACTTCACGTATTACATTCTGTTCATTGATTGCTATTCTCGATTTATCACCCTTTTTCTCATGAAAAGTCGTAACGAAGCTTTACCTCTTTTCCTTCAATTTCAAGCCACTGCCGAAAGATTTTGTGGTCAACAAATCAAACTGCTCCGTGTCGACAACGCTCCCGAGCTTGTTCAAGGTCAAATGGCCGCTCATTGTAAAGACCATGGCATCTCATATGAAAAAACTGTTCCAGACTCTCCTCCTCAAAACGGTGTCGCTGAGCGTACCAATCTCACTATCTGTAGCATGGCACGTGCCATGCTTATTGATGCCGACTTACGTGATTTTTTCTGGCCTTTTGCTGTCCTCGCTGCTGTCCACATCAAACAACGCATCCCTCATTCCTCACTCCCTTCCGGCGTAACCCCTTTCCACTTATGGTTCCATCGGTGTCCCAACCTTTCCCATCTTCGCCCTTTCGGCACCAACTGTACAACACGTGTCATCACGTCTCACTTATCCAAATTTCAACCACGCGGTGAAACTGGGCGCTTTCTTGGCTACGCCAAGGATGCAAAGGGATACTTCATTTGGGTCACTTCTCCAAACAGCACCACTGGCTCCCTCAAAGTTCGCCGAGATGTTGTTTTCCACGACTTTCCCTCATCGTCTCCCTCCCCTGCCCCCTCTCCCTCTTATCTACCCTTATGGGATGATGTCGACTTTCCTGATCGTTTATCGGGAACAGATGACACCATTACTCCTTTACCATCTCATCCACCCTTGCCTGGACATTCGTACGTCCTCGCATTTTCTTTACCCTCAGTCCTGTTGGACTGACGGCTGTACCCTTAGTCCCCGTGTGTTGACGATACGTCACCGCCACGCCTGGACCTGAACCCGTGCATGGACATTCGTATGTCCTTGCCCCTTTGTACCCCAGTCCTTATTGGACTGATGATTATACCTTTTGTAGTCAACCTTCCACCAACGACCCTCAAAGTACAGCTAAACCTTTAACTGGCACGAGTGCACCTACTCGTACTCGCCGCCCATCACACTTCCTTCTAAATATGCTGACTTCGTCCCTTCCAACACCATCATTGATCAACTTTTACAACTCGATGACGACGAGTTACAAGTTCCCTTCCAGATGGCCCTCCTCTATAGACCTCATCATTCCACACATCTTACAAGCCGACCTTGTCCTCGACACCACCCTAAACATTACCACAGACGACGACCGTGATCCACCAACCGTTCGGCACGCCGAACGCTCCAAATATTGGAGTGAATGGCTTGCTGCCATGCACGAGGAACTTGAGGCCCTAAAGGCAAAAGGTGTATATGAGGAGATCGCCAGTCTTCCTCCTGGCCGCACAGCCGTTCAATGCAAATGGGTACTTCGTATCAAATGCGACAAGGACGGACATATCTCTCGTTTCAAGGGGCGCCTGGTCGCAAAAGGATTCACCCAAATCTTCGGTAAAGACTTCACTTTCACTTTTGCTCCCGTTGCCCGTTGGGAATCCATTCGATCCGTTCTTTGCATTGCAACACTTAATGATTTCGAACTGCGTCACATTGATGTTAAAAATGCCTATCTTAATGCACCTTTACTTGAAGAAATCTATATGTTTGCCCCGGAGGGGAGCAATTCCAAATACTGGCGCTTACACAAAGGACTTTACGGTTTACGTCAAGCGGGTTGTCAATGGTACTTTCACCTGCACCAGGCCTACACTTCCCTTGGGTACTCTCGATGCCAGTCGGATTGGAGCGTATACATTTGTCGTTCTCCCTCCACCCTTTCCATTTCCGCCACCAGTGTCGACGACCTCCTTATCGCCTCTGACTCCAAAGCAGAATCAGACCTTGCCACATCCCAACTTAGAGACCACTTCCCCATTACTGATGGCGGCAACATTGAATGGTTATTGGGGTGTCGGATTCGACGCTGGAGACATCGACGAATGCTCATGATTGATCAAGAGCAATACACAATCAATATACTTACTGAATTTCATATGGATCATTGCAACTCCGTCAAAACTCCTTGCCCCTCCTTCCGACTTTCATCCTCCATGTCTCCCACTACTAATGACGAACGACAATCGGCTGCTCAACTACCTTACTGCGCCATCGTTGGAAGTGTATGTACCTTTCCAATTGTACACGCCCCGACATCTCTTTTGCTGTTCGTGAACTGGCGAAATTCATGTCCAACTACGGTACCAAACACTACGAAGCCGCCAAACACCTCCTTCGTTATCTTCAAGGAACTCGTGGTCGTGGTATCGTATATGGCAATAGCCCTTGCGAGACTCCCATCTTCCGTTCCTTTGCTGACTCTGACTGGGCCATGTCAGAATGCCGAAAATCGGTATCAGGTTACATCGTTGAATGTGCAAACAGTCCTCTCACTTGGAGCTCCAAGCAACAAGTCGTCGTTGCCCTTTCATCCTGCGAGGCTGAATACCTTGCTTGCTCTCACTGCGCATGACAAGTGCTCTGGCTCCGTTCACTTTTCCATGAACTTGGCTTCACTCAGGACAAAGCCACTCCTCTCTATTGTGACAACCAAGGCACCGTTGCATGCACCCATGACCCACAGTCTCATTCCCGTATGAAACACATCGACATCCGAGCACATTTCATTCGCGATTCTGTTAACCGCCGACTAATCGACGTCCATCACATTCCCGGTACCGAGAACCCCGCTGACTTACTTACCAAACCACTTGCCCGCACAATCCACTACAAATGGCTTGCTCGCATCGGTCTCAACCAAGACTTACCCAACAATGTTTAACAAGTCCGTCCCGACTGGACGCAGATCACGGGGGGTGTTAGCGTCTGTGTATATATGATCCCGTCCACCCATTCCGGTTTATTTCTTAATATTTTGTATCCTACATGTAGGCCACCTGGCGTGCAGGAGCCCCTATCGCTCCTTGTATTACGCCAGGTAGGCACCTTTGTATTAGTATACTTTCCTGCTGTACTGAATGATATCGCTCCTTGTATTATGCCAGAGCTGTAACCTTGACATAAAGAGAGATTTGTGTCACGCAGTAAACTCTCCCTGCTGAGCGAGTCGAGCGACCGCTTGGGACCGGGCTTCGAAATGCCGGACAGATGGTGTCGAAGGACAGCACCCCAGATTCGTGCAGTGAGCCGAATGGCAGAAAGGTGACAACAATTTGCAAGACGGGTGAGGAGGCGATGGGACTCGTTTGAAAGGGAATGATAGGGTACGTTTGGGGGTAAGAGGGGACGTAAAACTCCCAGATAAAAATGTGATAACCCCAGCGGCCATGAGGTGTCATCTAGGAACAGGTTATTTGAGATGCGACGGATGTGGGATACAGTGGGTGAGGGTAAAGGAGAGTCAATACAGTAGGATACTACTACTATCACGTGTTATGGGTTGCAAAATGGTTGGGAGTTGCAAAATGCGGATTTCCAAGAGATCGGAGCACTTTCTGGTCTGATTATCTTTGGTATAATATGCTCGATAGTAATAATAAATTGATCTTACGAGAAAACGGAACGGGAGAAGGGGACGTTCTTGCCTTGCAATTTCGTGAGCAACATGCTGTAGTTTGCAATTTTTGGAGAAACTGGTCTCGGCTGAACGTAGTATTTTATCCCACAGTACAAGGACTTCGGTACATAATTAAAATATGCTAGTAAGCTGTATTTTAGAATCTCAGGTCATCCGGTGTACATGCAGTGAAGATACAAAGACATCAGTGGATTTGCGTGACATTTCACCTCGACCCTTCCAGTATTGAAAGTCCGCTCCATATCAAACGTGACGTGATGCGCTTTGTTTCAACGGTCGGCTGTGTGACACTCCGTGACACAAATTTTGCAACTCCCAACTTTTTGGATAGTGCTGTCCGGCTTCCCTCCGACACATTTATTTCACTCTCTATCTAAATCATAGCATCACAGTCACCTAGTTCAGAGATTATCATATCTGTCCCAAAAGTCCGATTTAAAAAAGGTGCGCTTGATCATTTGCTATTCACGATTTGCTAAAAATTTTGCAACTCCCAATCCGCGATAGTAATAGTACGCCGACAACGGCGACACAAATGCCAGAAGATCCACCATTCACCGTTTACCGGGACCAACTCACCTCACTACATCACGGACTTGCATTGTGGATACCACACCCTCCCGAAGCGATCGGCGATCCTCCCAAAGCGATCTACGACAAGGTCTCGATCGGCGACGTGGGTTACGTACAAGAAGGCGTTTTCATTCGCATGTTCAATGTGATTCTTCCATGGGATCATGAGTCGAATAGAATACTTGGTGAACCTATGCACTATGAGCCTCTCTCCTGTGGACCGCCGGGTTCATTCGCCAATATCCTTCAATTTCCTTTCGATAAAGGAGAATACTGTTCTCGTAATGTCTCCACAGAGACAAATGCTACTAATAGGCAGGCCATGGTTCCAGAAGAGTGAGTGTGCGGTGCATAGTCTCCTCTTCTCAGTTAACCTCAGTGGACTTGAAACGTAAAAACTTACAGTGCGGAAGGTTTCACGTATAAGTGCAGCAGTCGCGGAGCATTTTTGTCTCTTCCTCACGGGGGCCACCGCAAAGACATTCTCCGTAAAAAGGCGTTCGAGGATTACATCAAAAACCATGTGGACAGTTGGTTCACCTGGGCACAGGATAACCAACTGGGCGTCGAGCGTATAGAAGAACTCATTCTTGTCTCTGGTTGTACTTTGACCACTTCATGGGCCGTCGTTGCGTTCGTGGACAGCAATATGGAAGCAGAAATTTCTTTGGCGAGCAGAACACCCGATGATGACGGTGGGGCGAGGTTTATTTGGAACAATGTACGGGGACCGGTACGGTATAATAACAGTCGTTTCGAACCTGTCAGTCTCCCCCCGGTTAGCCTTCCTTGGCATGCACTGATTCCCTTTGTTGTATGGAAAGCGAAATCCACCAACGAGTCCGGATCAGTGCGTTTTCATCAGGGGTTTCCGAGCAAAGCGCATCCTCTTCTGGACCAGGCCAATCCAGGCTGCCGCAGAACCTCCTCCAGACGACCCTGACAACCGCAGAGACGATGAGATACAAGTGACAGAAGTTCTAGGTATTCCGAAAGTGGGTTCTCGACGTATGTGAGCTGATGCAAGAGACCTGACGGCCTGGTTCCAGTATCGCGACCCGGTCATCGGGGTTTTGGATTACATTGTGGAGGTTTGTCCTCGTGGACAATGACTTTTTTCGCTTTGATTGTAATTAGCGGGCCCCAAAGAAATGCCTCGAGGACACCATACCCGAGGACACGATGGCCATTGCCCATGATGATGACCTTAAACTTATTAAAGACGTGGTACGTCCAAAATCAAAGTCAAAATGCCGGAACTTATACCTAAGTAACGAATAATGCCCCGTCCTAGGAAACCCTGACTGCGGATGCAATAGAGAAGTTTTTACGTGAAAAGCAAATGCCTTTGCGCGTTGAGAATGGCGGTATATGTTCTGTATTTCTAATCGATATGATTGCTAAATTACGAGAAGTACGAAAACTACACTCCATACCACTGGAAGCTTCACAATCGCGTGAGCAACTCCTACCAGTGAGTCCGGCATGGCTCTATTGCGTGGATACATGAAATTCAAAGCATGGCACTGGCAGCTGCCAGTCGTAGGGGTCGATAGACAGCTTGGACAGGGAGCTGTACCTCAGGTGATGTCTGGCATTGTCGTCCCCTCGGTTGATGTTTCCGAGGGACCGAATCTGAGTACGATTATGTATCATTCGTGGTGCATCAGGGTCTAAAATCATCCTTGCTAGACCCAAGGATATATGACACATTCAATGCTGTCAAAGTCAACAAGGTAAGCATTCAGCTATCCGACGTGTCTCTTTGCTAAAGCATGACATTAGGGTAGGCTGTCCGAGCTTGATTGTCAATGCAACCTGCCCTCCCGCCGTCCCTGTTTCCTCAACCCAGTCCCAGGAAACTATGCATCCGACACCAAAGGATCGCTGATGAGGGGACAAATCTCAAACTTCAGCAGGTGCGTATGGTTTTTTTTACCCCTGACCTGATTGCGTGTGGCGTTATCCTTCTCTGGGTTCACATTGTCATAGGCTCTCGACGACCTCCCACTCGAGGAGAGAGAATCCATCAGTGCAATCTGGGCTAGCTTCTCCTCATCGCCGCATCCTCGCCGGGAGCTCATTCTTCGCGGCATCCTAACAATGTGCTGCTCCTCTCAGCTCTCTCTTCTCACTAACGCCCTCAGTCATCTTATTCGGATCGACCCTTTCATCGTTTTCCCACGCGAGGTGGCCCTTAAAGTTCTAGCGTATCTCGACGCCATATCATTGTGTCGTGCCGGGCAAGTATCGCGTCATTGGAAGTCATTGGCCAATGATAACTTATTATGGCGCGAAATATGCGCACAGCATATCGGGACCAAATGTGAAAAGTGCGGCTGGGGTTTGCCCATTCTCAAGCGAAGGCGATTGGTCATGCCTCACTCTGTTTCCTCATCTCCTTCGCCCCTCGCAGGCGCTACGTCGTCATCCCCAATCTGTAAATACAAGCAGGAAGATTCGGCCACGGCCACCTCTCCTAAACGCCACTGTTCCGAGCCTTCCCCTTCTGCGGCACCTTCCATCCACCCAAGCACCTCGCCATTACCCGGACCTGTCCCGACCACTGAGAGTATCGGCTCCACGCCACCACATTGCCCATCACTGTTATCCCTCCCTCCACCAGTTGAGACACTGACTCGTCCATGGAAGGACGTCTATTCCGAGCGCTTAAAGATAGAGCGTAATTGGCGACGCGGTCGATGCTCCGTACAGACACTAAAGGGGCATACCAATGGTATCATGTGCATGCAGTTCAGCGAAACCTATCCTCACCTTCCCTTCCCTGTTCTCATCACCGGTTCTTATGACCGCACCGCTCGTATATGGAACCTTGAGACTGGTGAAGAGATTCGCTGCATCAAGGGTCACACTCGGGCGTTGTGTGCTCTGCAGTTCGATGAGGTTAAGCTTGTCACTGGGAGCATGGACCACACGCTTCGCATCTGGAACTGGCGCACTGGAGATTGTATCAGCACTCTTGAGGGCCACACAGAAGGTGTGATCTGCCTGAATTTTGATTCTACTTTCCTCGCCAGCGGGAGTATCGACACCACGGTCAAAGTGTGGATCTTACGCACACGCGAGTGTTTCACATTACGCGGCCACCGAGATCGGGTTAACGCGGTCCTGCTTTGGGATTCGGCCTCGGCAACATCCTCCGTGCACGATGCGTCACCACAACAAAATATCACCCCAAGAAAAATGTTATTCTCGGCATCGGATGACTGTTCGGTGCGTCTGTGGGACCTCACACTACGTACGTGTGTGCGCCAGTTCTCTGGTCACATGGGTCAGGTACAAAGCTTGAAGTTGCTCTCGCTTGACCTTTGTAATCCTACGGAGGACAACTACAACTCAAAAGATCGTCGCTGCGACGAATCGGCCGGGCCGCAATCGCCTCGCGAGGAAACGGAACCGCATGAATTGCTCGTTTCGGGCAGCCTTGACAACACGATTAAACTATGGGACATTGAATCGGGAAAGGTTGAGCGGACCTTGTTTGGGCATCTTGAGGGTGTTTGGGCAGTTGCTTGTGACAAGATGAGGTTAGTCAGCGGAAGTCATGACCGGACCATCAAGGTAAGAAATTCCTGTTCAAAAAGACGTCCACTGATCCAGACTTTAATATAATTTTTAATAGGTTTGGAGCCATGAGGGTCGATGTATGTCGACGCTCGTCGGTCATACGGGGGCAGTTACCTGCCTCGCTCTAGGGGAAGATAAAATCGTTTCTGGGAGCGATGATGGAGATGTGCGGATATGGTCGTTTTGCGTATGATTAATGATGATACTGTTCTTTTTCCTTGTATTCGTAGGGCAAGGGGGTGTCGGGCCGGCAACCCGTGACCGGGGTTAGGTAGTTAGTCCATCGTGAGTCCGGATTTTCTGAAAGTCAACCTCTTTTCCAAAATGACTTGGGCGGATTGCTATGGCTTAGAAACCATCAAAGTCAAAGTCAACGTTGGATACAAGGGTGCCTGCGTCCCGTACTGTATAACACAGTGACTCTTATTCATCCATCGATGATCCATCCGAGTCGATGGATCAAAATTCACCCTTCCTATCCACCCTAGCTGTGACTGACGGACGACGCGACGCTAATATATTTCCTCCACTCTAATTGAATAACAGCGCTTCAACATCAGTCAGGGCCGAAGCCTTCAAGCCCATGAGCGCTATACCCCATCATCCCAAGGTCAAGCTGTCCATTACCCTCTCTGAGTCAGACGACGCCATTCTGGGAAAGATCATAAATGGAGCTTGAGTCCCACTGGACAAAGACCTTGGGATCGACATCATGGACGAGCTCGTCGCCATTGAAGGTAAGCATTTGCTCACTTTATCCAGTGGCACCCTTAATAACACGTCCCTTCCTAGAATTAGCTTCTCAAGACCATGCCACAACCTCAACATCCACCGCCTCTTTCATGGTCCTGGTCTACCTCCTTCAAATCCTGTCCTTCCCCATCCAGTCGCCAGAGAACCCCTCTACCCGCTGATACGCCGCAGCACCGGCTGCACGCGTACCAGAGCATACAGGGCTCCTCAGAGGTACAGAACCCTCTCCCCATCGTCCCCCACCCTCCTACATCCATCTGCGCGCATTTTCGGAGTTCCGGCCCGCTTTGCCGCCGCCTTCCCGCGCTCCGTGACACATCCCCTCATGGACTTGTTACAGCATCTCTGCCCCCTCTTTCCCTTACTACAGTACCTGGAACTGTCAGACCCTTATATATATACCCTGTAACTACATACAGACCCAAGAATAGAAGCCCAGGAGTTCCCACACCATCCTCTCAGTGCAGAGTTCCTCCAAGAGTTCAGTGCAACTCTTCTTCGCTTTTTCGAGCGTGCCGCACGCGTCCGCGGCCTTAGCAAATTCAGGAGTACCTTAGGAGGTCCAGAGCGGCCTCAGGTACGAAGTAGCCAAGTCCGCGCGGATGTGCACGGTAGGCTGCGCTCTACATCTTTCCGGACCAATCCCGCCGCTCCCAGAACCCCTGCACGCGTCCGCACCCTTAGCGGAGCGTATCCCGAGTCTGTAGGATTAAGACGGTCCTACGTGCGAAGTTTGGTCCTCTGCGGACACCTGCGCGATAGCAGACAGTGCTTCCCACCCCCTAGAACTTGCTGGCTGAGGGAGTGCGCATGGTTTGATTTGGGTGATAGTTTCCCCACAGACCAGCTTCCCAGCTCATCACTGCCCATTGCCACCGTGCCCAGCACGGACTTACGACCTTCCTCCCCTCCGTCTATCGATTTCGGAAATGGTCTCACTAGAATATGATACGAGGTCTGCACCTCTGTTGGCATCGCCTGAAAGGACCAGAACAGGCTTGTCACTTGTCGATGTGCTGCGATGCTATCCTGACGTCCTCGATGCCACCAGGGACAGGGGAGGTAGTTTTGATTTTGACCTGTGGCCAGCACCGGAGGGCCTTATTGTTGATGAAGTTGGCAAGATCTGGATACAGGGCTGTGTCCTTGGAGGCATGCAAGAGGGCGCATGCATCGAGGGTGCATCTTTCTCATTCACCTTGATTGTTCCGGGCAGAAGACAGGCCTTCATGTCATGTTCAGCCACCACCTACACTGGCATTTACCAGCACCTGCCAATAGTGACATCTGGAAGGTTCCATCCCCCTTAAAAATCTCCGACACTCTCATGAGTATCACCTTCCGTGGCCCAAGTATATTGCTCCCGAGCACTGATGGTATCGCACAACTCACATTTGATGTCCTATGCACTTTTACTGCCTGCCCGATAAAGACCAATTTTCAGTGATGCTCCAATCATGCTCACTTATGCCACACTCTGTCGGCAATCGCCCCCATTCTTTTCAACACCATCCCCAATGCTGGCTGCCCACTCACCTGCCTCAACGTCACCCATCTGTTCTTTTTTTTTTTTTTTTTTTTTTTTTTTTTTTTTTTTTTTTTGGAAAGCGCTTTTATTCCGTAATACTATTTTATGTACTTTTGAGATAAAGTGCTAGGTAGTGAGTGAAATGATATCAGCCCTACATAGCGCGCTGTAGCCAGCCTTGTGTGGCCGGATGAGGAAAAAATGCATTTAGGCACACCCTATGATTAGGGTAGTGTGGGACTCAGGTCGTGGAAACTTTGCGGGTTTCACGCTCCACTACCCACTAAAACCTCTCTGTTGTTTATCCAATCTGGAAGTCTCCTTGTTTACGGAGTAGGGTTCCCATGTGTTTTCTTAGGTTCATGTAGTTTTTGTCTCTTTTTGATCTTGGCCGCGATGATTCGGTCAGTGACGACGGTCACATGTTCGTCAATCGTTAATGCATTAATGGCTTGTAGCCATCTCCCTCGTATCTGCGGGTCAGTGGTTGGTTCGTGCCTTTGGCTCTCATATGCATATTAATCGTTTCTTTGTTTCCCTTTGCCATCTCCCCCTCGCGTAACTTGGCAGGCCAGGTGGCCTGTTTCCTTAGGGGGGGGAGGAGAGTCGGCACGCACAGGGTTGCATTGTCAGAATGGTTTTATTTCACTCGGGCTCATTTGGTTAACATTTTCGGTGGTGGAGACAGGCATGGGCCGATTTAGGGGGATGACAGCGTGTTCGGATTATTGTCTTTTTAGGCGGGGAAGGGGGTTTCCGGGGTTGTAGTATTCAAGCCATCAGTTGGTCCACTTGCTAGGGTTTTACCTGGTTGCATCAATCACAATCATGGTGTTTGTTCATTTGAGTGTGTATTCGCGGGTGTTTAGGCCATTTAGGGGGCGGGTATGGATGGTATTCCTCCTTGCCCTGCGTGGGAAAACTGCCCATGTAGTGGTTACAGTTCTGGGGTTCTGCGATTCTACGTTCAACGTACTCAAGTCAAGGTCTTGTGGGTGCTGTTATGTAATATGCCCTGAGCAGTGAGGCGGCAGTGAAGGTGGATTTTGCGATGACGTTCAGTCTGGTTCGGAGGGTGAGGCTGGTAAGGTGGCTGTGGGTTGTGCCTTATTCGGCTCGTCGTCTCAGGCTGTTGTTTCGCAATGGGTTCTTTTCTGTTATTATTTTTCTTGTTTCCTAAGTATTATGTACAGTTAATAGATTAATAAGAGGGAGTGCTAGATTGAGAGGGTATGTGTTGCTGGGTAGTTGGATCGGGTGGCGTAGTTGGGGTAAGTTGGCCTGTGGCCGCTTCCTGGTTCTGAGGTGGGTGCATGGGTTGTGTCGGCGCGGCATTCCTTCGGCCTTGTCTACCTTCGGTTCTGATTGGCGGCAGCATGCTGGGTTGGTCTGGTTTGATGCTCTTGTACATGTATGCTGATCTGTTATACTAGTGATTATGCAGGCTAGGGTCCTAGGGATTATGCATCAGGTAAATGATGCGGTACTGGGTCGTAGTCGGAATTTGTGTTACATAAGGCTGTCAGCTGGTGACGTGTCAATTAATGCGCTGAGTGTCGCTCTTTTTTCGATGGGGCAGGTTCTTATTTCCAGCTGGTGGGGGATTTTCGTCACTGGGGACCATGGCATTGTGGGTGGTGGCAGCAGGCATACGCTGATTTAGAAGGGTGACAGTGGATTAGTGGTGATTGGCTTGTTCGGCAGATTTGGCCGATTGGGTTGCAGTTCTGCATTTGGGGGTTGTCATTTTGGCCCTTTTTGGCCCAGGTTTTACTGCTCATACTGTCAAGTAACATTCATTTTATGCTTCAGTGGGTATTCATGCATGTCAACGTTTAGGGAGGGGGTGGGTGCAGATGTATTATCCTCCTTGCCCTGCGTGGGAAAACCGCCCATGGTAGTGGTTACGGTTCAAGGAGCCCCCCGTCACCCATCTGTTCTGTCTGGGCATTGAGCTCTCAGGTTATGTAAGCTGATAACCGATATATGGTAATCCATTTTCCAAAAATGGAAATACTCCTGATTACATACTTACTTAGTCTATAAATATGAGCCGTTTCTGTGAAAAAGGAGCCACGGTTGAGCTCTGCAATTCCGACACCCCCTTGTCGTAGGGTACGCATTAGAATTTCTAAACCTTGGGATATTGTTACTATAATTGGATATGTAGAGATTCCAGTGTATTTTCCTGCCTGACGAGGAGATCCAGTTTGTTCACATGACAGTAAATCCACTGGTCACTGTTTACCAAGCCCAACACATGTCACTATATCAAGCCATTATGGAAACGAAACCCTCCCAAAGCGATATATGACAAGGTCTCGATTGGTGACCGGCCGTTGACTGGATATATGCAATATATTCCTTAGTTCGTACCATAGTTTCGGGGCATTAGGCCCATGTCGTACATATATTACAGCCCACGTAGTTACCCAGGCTCCCTCAGTTCTTGTGCTTACACTGCATGTTGATTATTGCTGAGGTTGATAACAGCATCCCTCGGAACTCAACACAGCTTTATTGCTTGCGACAGCTCATTGCAGCTTTGGATTACATTGTGGAGGTTCGTTCCCGTGGACAAAGACTTTTCACTTTGATTGTAATTAGCGGCCCTCAAAAGAAATCTCTCAAGGACAGCACATCCGAGGATACCATAGGTCCCGTTCGGCAATGGCACTCCACATATGTACTTTCCTGGATCTTGAAGGTCAGCTTTTAACTTTACTAGCGGTGGGGTTTGCTCAGCTAGCTGGGCCTCGAATTTCGAACATGTGATGCTTGTGACGTAGGTTATTATCTTTTGTTTCCGAATCATAGTCTGTGACTGGCCAGACTGAGGAATATTAAAGGCCGCAGATCGTTACTGTTGGAAAAACGACGACGGGTGTGGAAAACGAGTGGGATTGTATGGGACATGGGGCAAACACGCTAGGGTGCCCAGGTGTAAATACATGTACTTCATAGTACCCAAATGTATGTAACACATCAGGGGGAATGGAAAATAAACTCAGGTAACAATTAAAAGGGTGCTAACGGTAAGTAGACTTTGAGCCGCACAAGCTCGATTTCAACAGTTACTACTGTAACGTCCCTCATCCCAACAACCATGTCCGATGATCTTTCTGTTATTCACGCCCAGACTTCCGCTATTCTCGAAAAGCTCTACGACGAGAAGGGTCAACCTGATGAGCTGGACGAGGCCTTCATTCAGGAATACTTCAAGCTCGTCAAGGATGATCTCAACCTTGATGATGCCGAACTTGAAGAAGCTGAAGTTGCTGCCTTGGGTCCTCACAGGACTGAGGCGAACTTGTCCCAACCAGAAAAGGGTTTGATTGACGTTTATATACCTGACCAGAGAGAGAAATTTGTTGTCAACCTGCATAAGAGCGGTGAGTAGGGTGTTTTCCTACGCGAGACATATCTTACTAACCGAAAACAGTCAAAACTTTACCGGGGACCTCTCAGGGGGTTGGCCGTTCTACGGTTCTAGTGGAAAGGGCACATACATCATGACCGTTGTCAGAGGACTTCCCAGTATCACGATCAGAACGGGCAGCGCCGTCTTCCTTGTGAGCTACACACCTTTTCGCTTTTCGTCACAATCCGCTAACAAATTGGTGGCTTCCTTTTTGTAGTTTATTGGTGAGTCCGATACCATCTACGGTCGATCATTCAATTAACTCTGGCGCATAGGCACTCGGGACAAGGTTGGATTTGAAAAAGGAAATGGGGAATGGAAGAAAGTTTAGTATTCGTCTCAGTTGAACGAGGATGTTATTGCTGAGAACGAACTTGAACTGGCTCATCTTGTAGTGCCTGATACTTGTATGTACTTGTACCTCGTCGAAATATCAGGCCGGAACTTACTAGTATCGATTAAGGCGACGGGGAGAGAAAGTACCGGTGAAACTTAGTTCAACTTCAGTTGACGACTGAGTAGAGGATAGAGGATATCGAACTACCTGAACGCCTGAACGGCCTGCACCTGGAAGCGTGTTAATCATTCATTATCACGGCCACCACCTTATGGGGACACGACACGCGCAACACGTCGGCTCCGTTCGAATTCCCTTCCGGACAGATGATAAATCATCCGCAACCGTATGGGCGACGGTAGCGGCATCGCACATGGGTCTAGTGAGCCAGGATCGAGTCTACGTCATGATGATGTTGGCGATAGGCCGATAGCGTTGACTAGACTAAAAATCTGTTGGTTTTAAGAATCGGAAATTGGTTTGGGATCGCCATTTACTTACTAATGATCGAAAATTGGACGGGGAAGTGCCAGTTCTTGCGGGTTATGGTGATCATATAAGATGGACGTTTGTTTCTTGTCGCTTGGACACGGGGACTGCCGCAAGAACAAGGGTCATTGATTTCTGCTGAAACGGAGTCTGAAACTGCACCAATTGAAGACAACCTCTTCTATAGAGATTTCAGAGAGAGCACACCTTATAAATTTTACACGTACATACTAGAGAACTGTTGGAATACATCCCGTGAAATTCCGGAACAGAAATACCATGATTCAGATTTACAGTAAGAAAAATGGATTTCAACTGCTAGCTGTAGGTTGTTCAACTCCGCGTAACGCACGTGTGCCGTCAACGCGTCAATATGCGCGTCAATCCTAGTGTTGGCATATTTGTGCAGATGAATCGATAGATACGCCGACGAGACAGATTCAATTTCTTCCTGTCAAATGCCAGAAAATCCACCGTTCACTGTTTACCGAGACCAACTCACCTCACTATATCACGGACTTGCATTATGGAAACCAAACCCTCCCGAAGCGATCGGCGATCCTCCCAAAGCGATCTACGACAAGGTCTCGATCGGCGACGTGGGTTACGTACAAGAAGGCGTTTTCATTCGCATGTTCAACGTGATGCTTCCATGGGATCATGAATCGAATAAAATACTCGGTGAACCGGTGCCTTACGAGTCGCTCTCCTGCGGTTCATTCGCCAATATCATTCAAGATCCTTTCGATAAAGGAGAATACTGCTCTCGTAATGTCTCCACAGAGACAAATGCTAGAAATAGGCAGGCCATGGTTCCAGAAGAGTGAGTGGCCGTGCATAGTCTCCTCTTCTCAGCTAACCTTAGTGGACTTGAAACGTAAAAACTTGCAGTGCGGAAGGTTTCACGTATAAATGCAGCAGTCGCGGAGCATTTTTGTCTCTTCCCCACGGGGGCCATCGCAAAGACATTCTCCGTAAAAAGGCGTTCGAGGACTACATCAGAAACAATGTGGTCAGTTGGTTCACCTGGGCACAGGATAACCAACTAGGTGTTGAGCGTATAGAAGAGCTCATTCTTGTCTCTGGTTGTACTTTGACCACTTCATGGGCCGTCGTTGCGTTCGTGGATAACAATATGGAAGCAGAAATTTCTTTGGCGAGCAGAACACTCGACGATGACGGTGGGGCGAGGTTTATTTGGAACAATGTGCGGGGACCAGTACGGTATAATAACAGTCGTTTCGAACCTGTCAGTTTCCCCCGGTTAGCTTTCCTTGGCATGCACTGATTCCCTTTGTTGTATGGAAAGCAAAACGCACCAACGAGTCCGGATCAGTGCGTCTTCATCAGGGGTTTCCGAGCAAAGCGTATCCTCTTCTGGACCAGGCCAATCAAAGCTGCCGCAGAATCTCCTCCAGACGACACTGACAACCGCAGAGACGATGAGGTACAAGTGACAGAAGTTCTAGGTGTCCCGAAAGTGGGTTCTCATTCTATGTGAGCTGATGGAGGAGACCTGACGAGTGACGACTGGTTTCAGTATCGCGACCCGCTCATCGGGGTTTTGGATTACATTGTGGAGGTTCGCCCTCGTGGACAATGACTTTTCGCTTTGATTGTAATTAGCGGGCCTCGAAAGAAATCTCTCAAGGACACCACATCCGAGGATACCATAGCTATTGCCCATGATGATGACCTTAAGCTTATCAAAGGCGTGGTACGTCTGAAGTCAAAATGCCGGAACTTATACCCGAGAGATAAACTAATAATGCTCCCTCCCAGGAAACCCTGACTGCGGATGCAATAGAGAAGTTTTTACGTGAAAAGCAAGTGCCTTTGCGCGTTGAGAATGGCGGTATATGTTCTGTATTTCTAATCGATATGATTGCTAAATTACGAGAAGTACGAAAGCTACACTCCATACCGCTGGAAGCTTCACAATCGCGTGAGCATCACCTACCAGTGAGTTTGGCATGGCTCTATTTCATGGATGCATGAAATTCAAAGCATGGCAGCCGCCAGTCGTAGGGGTCGATAGACAGCTTGGACAGGGAGCTGTACCCCAAGTGATTTCTGGTGTCGTCCCCTCCGCTGGTGTTTCCAAAGGACCGAGTCTAGGTGCGAATATGTGTCATCGTGGTACAACAGGACCTGAAATCATCCTCTTTACTAGTCACAAGGGCATATGACGTATTCAACGCCGTCAAAGTCATTAAGGTAAACATTCAGCTATCCGGCATGTCTCTACTAAAACATGGCATTAGGGTCGGCTGTCCGACCTTGATAGTCAATGCAAACATCTCCTCTCTACAGTGAGGGAATATTCACAACAGCTCGTCGAAGCAGAAGCAAGTACCACCGAAGCCGATGAAATCGATAGGTGGACATCTACCTTTCTCTGACAATCTCTGACCGTTGTTCATCAATCCTCACAGAGCTATAGAAGGCATTCTAGTGCGAATATCGGGCTGGGCGAGGCTAAGCGATAATGCAACTTTCCTGAGGCAGAACCAGATTCAGATTGGCATCGACCAATGTTACCGTGACCTTAGAGCGTGCACTGACAGGCTCACCGTACGCCTACCTTACTCGAAGCGAAAGGGTCACAGTTCAAATTTTTTTCTCTCCAGGTCGCGTGGTCTATGTTGCAGAACAGTAAGAATCAAGAGAGAAAGAAGGAACAACATCGTAGTCACCTGCAGCTAATGGACATGATTGCTAAATTACGAGAGGACGTACGAAAACTGCACTCCATACCATTGGAAGCATCACAATCGCGTGAGCAACTATCAGTGAGTCTAGCATGGCTCTATTGCGTGGATGTATGAAATTCAAAGCATGGCAGCCGCCAGTCATAGATGTTGATGGACAGCTTGGAGAGGGAACTGTACCTCAGGTGGAGCCATCCCCACGTTCCAAAGCAGCAGATTGTGAGTGTTTTACGACCTTGTCATGGATCATTACCTACTGCTCTGCAAATGATAGATTCAGGGAAAGTTTCCAGAGTTAGCAAGGATGCAGTCATCGAAGGAAGCCAAATACTCTTCTATATCGGCGAATGGACCTCTGACGGAGAGCTTGTACATAGTTTGTTTGATGTCCGATCTGAAACTGACCCGGGCTAGATTGCACTCGGTCGTTTAAGGGATCAATCCCCAGATTCTCAGAAGGCAAGTGCAGCGACCGTCCTACGACTATATTATCACTGAGTAACTCTTCCGCAGCGCTTCAAAGAGTGGATTGAAGCCTCTCTTAGCTTTCAACATCGGAACATCCTCAACTTCGCTGGACATGTTACGATAAACGACATCGTTTATTCAGTATGTCGCATTGTCTTCTGTGACTGCTCTAAACAGGCTCGCCCTTGTAGGTGAATCCGAATCCGTGGATAGAGAACGGGAACATCCGAGAATACCTCCAGAGAAATCCCGATGCTGATCGCGTGCGCCTCCTCAGTGAAGTTGCATCGGGTACGTTGCACCTGGCTTGGTGTCAACGACCTGTATTGATAATATTTAGGTGTGGAATTCTTTCATGAAAGAGAAATTCTTCACGGTGGTTTGTGCGATGTAAGTTGCATCTGCGGCCTGTTTGACGTTCCCTGATACGCTTCACTCCCCAGAAAGATATTTTGATCAATCGCAATGGCAAAGCCATTGTCTGTGGATTTGATCTGTCTGAATTTTCGATGGTACGTTGGTCCATCTAATATACCTCTTTCTGTCTAACATGGAAAGTAACATCTACAGCCGGCCGTATCTCGTGCTCGATGGCTTGCTCCAGAACAGATCACATCTGCCGGCATCGCTGCCCCAACTGAGAAAGCAGATATCTGGTCGTTTGGATTACTCTGTCTCGAGGTTTTCACGGGAAGAGATCCTTACCACGGTCATTCTGACTTGATGGTACCTGTTCTGTTAAACCAAGGCACTCATCCAGAGCACCCTGGATCCTCTGCAGTTGGTCTTAGTCCAAGGATGTGGGACCTTATGCAATCCTGCTGGAAAATTGATCCAGCACAGCGCCCTTCGATCTCCGATATTCAGTCGTCAATACGCGACATACTCCCACGACGTGATGGTGAGTCATTCTTCCTCTCACACCGACGCGTGCTTACCCTTATCCCGACATGTAGGTCGTCAAACGTCTACCGCAAATATTGATATCTACGTCCCGAATCTGTTTACACCGGCAATCGATGCTCCACCGCCATATGAAGGGAACAGCTCGTCACCATTGTCACCACCGGGGCTAACTGGGATTCCCCCTGTTACCCATGATCTTAACATGGTGGCATCCTCGCGTTTATCCTCGCCTTTTTTAAGCACCGTTTACCAACAAAACGATGCACAAGCCCCAAACAGGAGGAGAGCGAGCCCCTCTCCTTCATCTAGATCCCGGCCCCTCTCACCACTCCCGGAGGACCCCCCCAACCCCGATATACCGGTTCTGCTTCAATCCGCTCTTTCTCAATCGACAACCCTTAGGGACCATAACCCTACGCGCCCTCCCACTACTCCCGAGCCCACCCTATCATCAGACTTACGAGGCGTTGATTCTTCGCCGTCGCAGAGTACGTGGATCACAAGGGCATCGAGCAGACTGCGCCGGGTATTTGGGAATAAGAGATCTCAGTCATCAGGAAAACGGTAGGTGCTACAAGCGCTAGCGAGACTAATCTAGTTAGTATAAGAAATAATTTTGTATTATTGTCGCTAACTCACCACTGTAATTGAGTTTATGATTGTAGTAGACTGACTTGGAGACCTGCTTGCGAGACTTGCAATATTTCGAGTAGTCACAGAAGTACTGGCGCCCATTGGGCATTTCAACCCAAGAAAGTGGACGTGTTACATGTTACAGCTAATATCATTACAGCATACTATAAAGTATATACTGTATATATGAAGCAATCGTACAAATCAATTCTATTTTTTTTTAAAAAAGCATTTTAAATTTTAGTAAGGTAGAAATCACCGAGTTCCCGGCTTCCCGCACCCCCCATGTTTTGCTTCTTCTCATTCAGTTCTCAACATTTTAAAAAACTGTCTATACAAATTGTAGCTACAGACTACCCCTACATATTGTATAGACAAAAGTGTATTTTTTTGAGTTGTGGAGGAGGAGTAAGAGAAATAAACCCTTGATTTGCTTATGTAAACGTGCGGGTTCTTGATGATTTCTACCTTACTATCGTAGTAGCCGTCATAAAGTGCTACGCAATGAGTGATATCCTACAGCGTGCTGCGGACCCCGGGCCGGGTGAGGGAGAAAATGCGGTTTATGCACAACCGGGGTAGTGGGACTTCGATGTCAACTTATATTGGCTTGTCTCACCGTCCACTACCCACTAAAGCCTCACGGCGGTTAAAGATCCAGTTATGGGTAGGTCATGGAACTTTTGGAGCGTTTGTCTCCACGTGTTTTTGATTTAGTAGGTGTACTGTATGTTTTGTTTCTTGTAATTTTCATCGCGGTGATTCAGTGATGATGTAAGTGTTCTGGTTTCCTTGGCCACCTTTCCCTGATGCGACTTGGCAGGCCAGGCGACTGACCTGTTTCCTTATGTGGGCGGGGAGAGTTGACGTGCAGTGCAGTGGGGAAGGGGGGGGAAGGGGGTTGTCATGTAAGGCTGTCTGTCGGGCTAGTTCAAGTTACGACTGTTAACATAACATGCTGTCAGATGTTGATGATCTACATACATTACCCACGTACCTAATTGAGCAATAGCATTTTATTACAGTGATAGAAACATCGGGATCTTCACACAGTAACGATGAATTCACGAAAGCGAACACGAAAGCGATCGAAAATCGACTTTTTTAATATCCCACGCGCATACAACTACAGTAGGCACAGAAGCGGACTCGTATTATGTTTAGGCATGTAACATTTTAGAAGGAAACCAGCCAAGCTGGTTATGGGCAGCGTGCAGCCATAGGCGGTCGTGTTTGCCAGTGTCAGTGGTCTCCAACATGTTTCCTTTTGTGCTTCAGCCTGGCTCCCATCTTGCCCGAGGTTTAGTGCAGGCCCTGTCTACCCAAGAAACGAAGTACTTGTTAGACGCGCTTCGAATTGGCGAAGAATTGGGGTAGTGTAGGGGCCGGCCGTTGGTGCTTATGCGCTTATGGCGTGCCAGTACGGCTGTGGTGACTAGAGTGAGCACGTGTTCTTTTGTTTGTAGAGGTTCGCTGTAGGGGCAGGTAGAACCGTTGGGTGTATTCCCCGGTGAAAAAATGCCCTGTGATATAGCGTAGCAGTGTCGAGTGAGTGAGTCTAGAGAACTTAGCCTTTGTCTCTTGGCCTCTGTTGCGTTCGGGCTCTCAGTGCTTTTCTCCGGGGGTGAGTGTGATGTTGAAAGAGTGGTGCGCTTTCCCGCCTGAGGGATTTTGCCTGGGCCGTTTTGTATGCCATAGTCGTGCGAGGGTTGCTGTACGTAGTAGCGTTATGGGGAGCCTCCCATTGACAATGGTTGCTGCGCTTTGCCGTTGTCTTTCAGCTTTTTGATAGATTGGGGGTTCGTGTAGGCCTGTTGGATCTGCTGTGCGGATTGCTTCAAATGCCAGCTGTCTGGTCCTCCGGAACCCTAGCTATGAAGCTATATGAAGGGGTCCTTCGATTCCTTGATGGCCACTGTAGCCTGACTTCGATGTTAAGGTATGTAGAGATCGAAAAATGGATGTGTCATCCTCCTGCCCTTTTCGGTCTCAACCAATCAAAACACTGCTTGGTCTCGATCCGCGACGTTAATATGGAAGACGGCAATCGAGATTAATCAATCTTTATCCTGCTCTGAATTCACTTGATTCGTCGCAATTGTGGTGCGATGTCACCCGTGCTTCTCGAGTTCTTCGTATCACGAGCAAAGCACAAATTATAGCCCTCTTTACGGTAATCACAAAGCAAATGCGTGCCAGGATCATGTGTAGGGGAGGATCGCCCCTTCTTCGGCTTCAGTCACCAACCTACGTGGTCTTGTGGCGGCCCTGGTATGCCAATATCTTGTGCCTATCATCTCATGGGCTAATTCCATCCATTTGCATCTTCCTCTCACATGCGAGGGTAACGCCACTTGATAGGAACGTCCACCCGTAAACGCGTAAAGGACAGTAACTTCCGCATACCTCCACGTCACCTGATGGCGAGCCACAGATAAATGGGATGAAGGGAAACCTAGATCACCTCATTTTTGCGAGCTGGCATTGATCACCATTTTTCCGGGGTGTTTCACAGGGCTTGATTCCGAATTTGACTCCCATATTTCGCTCTGGAGTACCTTGAGGCTGCAGAAAAGCATACAATGGCAATGGATCTGCGCACATTTCTTCTATGAATCCGATGCACTGTCCCCTCCCTTCCACACGGAATGACCATCGACCTTGATGCATGATGTTTCGGGATAACCAATGTCAGGTGGACATGGCTTTTAACTTTATAGGGTCCTCGAATTTCGAACGTGCGATACTTGTGACTAGGTTATTATCTTTTGTTCCCGAATCACAGTCTGTGACCGTCCAGCCTGAGGAATATTTAAAGGCGCGAATCGTTACAACAACGTCTCCCATCCCAACAAACATGTCTTCCGACCTCTCTGCTCTTCACGCGCTTCACGCCCAGACTTCCGCTATGCTCGAAAAGCTCTACGACCAGAAGGGTCAACCCGATGAGATCGACGAGGCCTTCACCCAGGAATACTTCAAGCTCGTCAAGGACGATCTCAACCTCGATGACGAAGCTGACGGAAGTCGCCTTGGGTCCGCACCAGACTAATGCGAAGTTGTCCCAACAAGACAAGGGCTTGATCGAGGTTCATGTAACTGACAAGAAAGAGAAGTTTGTTGTCTCCAGGGTTGCTGCAGGTGACTAGGGTGTTTTCCTACGCGAGACATGTCTTACTAACAGAATACAGTCAAACATTTATCGGGGACCTCTCAAAGGTTTGGCAGTGATCGTGGCAAGGGCACATACGTCATGACCAGCGTCAAAGGAATTCCCAATATCACGATCAAAACGGGCAGCGCCGTCGTCGTTGTGAGCTACACACCTCTTCGCATTTCATCACAATCAGCTAACAAATTGGTGGTTTCCTTTTCGTAGTTTGTTGGTGAGTCCAGATAGATACCATCTATGATTATTACTGTCGATCGTTCGATTAACTCTTGCGCGTAGGCCTTCCGAACGCGGTCAAAGCTGAATCAGGGAAGGGAGCGTGGGAGAAGGCCTAGTTCTCGTCTCAATTGAACGAAGGTCTTATTTCTGAGAACGAATCGAGTCATCTCGTAGTGCCTGTGTATGTAGTATCTCGTCGAAATATCTTTTCAGGCCGCAAGTTACTACGATAGTACCGATTAAGGCGACGGCGAGAGAAAGTAGTACCGGCGAAACCTAGTTCAACTTGAAGCTTTGACGCCTGAGTTGTTCGTACTTTCGAGATCATGTATTAGCCACAATCAAGTCCTTCCCTAAGGCTGGGCCGGTCTGGACGTGGCCCGTGGGCGGCGCGTTGGACGATAGAGTATAGCGTACTGCCTGAACACTGGCAGTCTGGCACTGGAAGCAAGGTAATGATCATGATTCATTATCATGACTACCGTCAATGGCGGTATCCGAGTCTGCCCCTCCATCTGATCGGGACACGGCACGCGCACTGGCAACACGTCGGCTCTGCTCGCCAGAGTCCAGACACTGGCAGATGATAATGATGGAATCGGGAAATTCAGGGGCTCTCGCGGACATTCGACCGCGCCTCTGAGGTTGAGGGGAAGGAGCACAATGATGTGCTATTCATTTTCGATTGCCACAAGGCACCCTTTATTTGAGATCGGATTTACTTTCACTTTATCAGAGGCAGGCCGAGAGACATCACAACCGTTTATACCCTACGCCGCCTCACAGATTCAGCCTGGCATGCTCGTCGCATGCCTGCTGACCTCGGGCCCTGGTACCTCAATGGGGATGCCCATTTCTCTTCACTACGCTGCACGATCATGTCTGATCGTCATTTGTTTTCGGCTCACATGCTCATGTATTCACCTTCTTGCCCTGATGTACCCCAATTCTCTTTTTCACATGTTCAGACTGTCCTTGCACTTAAAGGTGTGGTGTGCACCTCAATAAAGTCGTTGTCTTCGCGTCCTCCATTCTGTGTGCGCCTGCGTCCAGCTGTCCGTCGTCCAAGTCCTCCTCTCGTCCGTCGAGCCTTCCCTGTTGGAGTCCCTTGGGTTGTTCCCACGCCACTCCACCATTCCCACGCCACCGCGTTTGCTTGCGCGTCGCGCTACCGCTGCTCAATCACTCGTTGTTTATCAGATAAATCATCCGCAACCGTATGCCAGTTAGCGACGGTAGCGGCATCGCACATGGATAGGCCTAGTGAGCCAGGCTCGAGTCTTCGTCATGATGATAATGACGCCCGCGAGAGCCTGCTACACCAAGTTGTATGGCGGCTGTGGCGGTCACAGCCTGAGTCTAACACTCTCCCAAGCCTCTGCCTTAGGGAAGAACTTGACGTGACAAATACTACATGACCTCAAAAGTACGAACAACTCAGGCGTCAAGTTGAACTAGCGTTCACCTGCACGCCTGAAGACATATTTCGACAAGATACAAGTGCATACAAGTATCAGTCACTACGACTCCGAGATCACTCAATTCTTTCTCAACAATAAGACCTTCTTTCAACTAAGACGAGGACTAGGTTTTCACCCATACGCCAGTCCCGGATTCATCTTGAACAGTGCCCGGAACGCCTATGCGCAAGAGTTAATTGAATGATCGACAGTAATAAAATCATAAATCGCATCGGACTCACCAACGAACTACAAAAGGAAAACCATCAATTTGTTAGCTGATTGTGATGAAATGCGAAAGGGTGTGTAGCTCACAACGACGACGTCGGGGCCCGTTCTGATCGTGATAATGGGAACTCCATTGACATTGGACATGTCGTATATGCTAATGGGACGAGTAAGGCCGTGCCACCCCTGAGAGGTCCCCTTGATATTTCTGACTGTTTTCTGTTAGTGAGACATGTCTCGCCTAGGAAAACATCCTACTCACCGGCCGGAGTGTCGCTGACAAAGAACTTCTCACTCCTGGAAGGAATAACAACCTCAGTCAAACCCCTCTGTGGCTGGGACAACCTCGCAGTAGTCGGGCGCGGGGGCAAGGGAGAAACTTCAGCTTCGTCATCAAAGTCGACTTCATCCTTGACGAGGTTGAAGAAATCCTCGATGAAGGCCTTGTTCAACTGAGCGGGTCGGCCCCTCTCGTTGTAGAGCTTTTCGAGAATAGCGGAAGTCTGGGCGTGAATAGCAGAAAGGTCGGAAGACATGTCTGTTGGGATGGGAGACGTTATAGTAACGATTCGGGCCTTTAAATGCTCCTCAGGCTGGCCAGTCACAGATTACGATTCGGAAACAAAAAGATAATAACCTAGGTCACAAGCATCGCACGTTCGAAATTCGAGGGCCTCAAAAGCGGGGTCCGCGTGACATTGGTTATCTCGAAACATCCAAGGTCCAGGAAAGTACATATACGTAGTGGCTTGCAAGACGGGACCCCAGTAGGCTGTTAGAGAATGAGCGATAACGACAACCGATCACCGAGTACGAAGTTATTATGCCGTTATAAATATCTCTCACGAGTCACGACAGAAACCCCTTCTTAGCCGCATTGTTACCGCAATTCAAATATAAACCCTGTGACTGGTGGAAATGCTTCGAGGAATGTAGGGGAAATGGGCGCAGATCGGTTGTTGTGCGCATCTCTTCAGAGTCAGAGTACTGTACTGTAGAGTCCATCGGTCATTCTTATTCGATCCGTGTAGAACGGAGGGGACAGTGTACCAGATTCATAGAAGAAAGAGCGCTGATCCATTGCCGTTGTGTGCTTCAAGTTCTCTGCGGCCTCATTGTACTCCAGGGAGAAGTCTGGGAGTCAAATTCGGAATCAAGCGCCTTGTGAACCACCCCAGAACGTGGTGATCGATGCAGCTCGCAAAGATGAGGTGATCCAAATTTCCCGTCGAGGACAACCACATTTATCTGTGACCGTCATCATGTAACATTGTTGGAGGTGGAGGTATGCGGAAGTTACTGTCCTTTACAGGTGGAGGCTCCTATGATGTGGCATTACCCTCGCATGTTTTGTTGGAATAAACCTCGGGCGCGTGCGGGAAAACGAGTGGGATTCGAGGGGGATGTGGGCAAACGCGCGAGGGTGCTGGAAGGTATTTACAAGTACTTTATACCTGAGAAATGTATGTATGTCAGCACAGATGAATGGAAAATAAACTAGGGTGACATTAAAAGGCTGCTAACGGTAAGGAGACATGAGCCGCGCGAGCTCAATTTCAACATGTTTGCTTGTCAGAGGAAGCAATTCCATTATCCAAATGAATAAAATTAGCCCTTGGGATGATAGACACAAGATATTGGCATACCACTGCCGCTACAACACTGCGTAGATTGAGGGAGCCCCTACACACGATCCCGGCATGCATTTTCTCTGTGACTAAAGAGGGCTACAATCTGTGCTTTTCCCGTGTTACGAAGCACATGCCACTTCGGTGGATCCTCGGCCACGGTCTTGGATGGCAGGCGCCGGGCCCTTATGCCATTGGGATCTTGGGAAGGGACCCCACGGCGCTGCAAAGTCCCGCTGGCAGCTGGAAACGGCCCAGCTAGGGCCGGTACACCTTCGGGAACGCTCCTGCTTCTTGTGGCGTTGGCTATAAAGCCGGATAAGAAGCAGCCCTGTCCCCCACTCGTGTTTGCCCGCTACCACCACCATGACCGAAAGGCTGCGGCAATGTCCCTTCCCCATGCGGTCCATGGTAGGCGTCCTAAGGGAACTCAGAAGGATCGGCGGTCGGGTAGCGGTAGCCCCTGACGAGAGCTTTCGCAGGCTCGAAACCGCTACAACACCCCGTCCCTACCTGCCTCTGCACGTGCTACAAGGCTAGGCTGACTGACCCTTATCTTCGTGAGACGGGTGACAGGTGGCCGCTGCAAGCAGGATGAAAGCCCGAGTCCCCGGTCGCCTCGCACATGTGCCGTCTGCTATCCCCTTCGGGGCTAGCCCGTTCAAACCCGAGAACGGCGAGAAGCGCGGGACATCGCAAATCACGACGAATCAAGTGGATTCCGAGCAGGAGAAAGATTGATAAATCTTTGGTTCGAGTGCTACTTGGGTCATTCAAGAGTCACTTGACTGGGAAGGGCGCTACGTACCCGACGACTTCAATATATAGATACCCAAGCGCTAGTCGTGATAACGTATATGTATCTCGGGTTCAATGTGCATCTGACTCACTCAATTTGACTTGCAAAAATACCGCAAAGAACCTTGCCAAAGGCTAAAAATCTGAGGTTCAAATTTTATCGATAACTGTCACTGTTAGGCCTTATTCGGCACCTCGGTTTAGGTCGGATTTAGGTCGGTTTATGATGGCTTGGGTTCAGAGTTAAAATGATCCCTAAACCGAGGTCAACCTACCGTCCATGCGTTACAATGTGTCACAATACTAAACGTACCTACAAGAGCCCTTCAAAGTTCTTCACGATTATCTAGCTATCCCTGACTAGACGAACAAGGGAGGATGCAGTGGTAGTGCTCTAGCGTGAGTGCTGAGAGCAGAGTGAGAGCGGGTGGAGCGCCGCGCAGGTATCCCTGGACGTGAAGCACGTTGAATGATAAAGGATGGCATACTACCTGAATACTGGCACCCGGAAGCATGGAAATCATGATTTATTATCACGACTACCGTGGATGGCGGGATTTGCGCCTCCATCTGATCGGGACACGGCACGCGCAACACGTCGGCTCTGCTCGCCAGACACTGGAGATGATAAATCATCCGCAACCGTGTGAGCGACGGTAACGGCATCGCACATGGGTCTAGTGAGCCAGGCTCGAGTCTATGTCATGATGATGTTGACGACGACGTTGGCTAGACTAACAATCTGTTGGTTTTAAGAACCGGAAATTGGTTTGGGATCGTCATTTACTGTACTTACCAATGATTAAAAATTGGACTGGGAAGTGTGCCGGTCGACAAATGCGTATCAAGAGACTCAACAATTAACGATGCGCGTACTGTAGCAGTAGGTGCACGAAGCCATCCAAGCTTCGAGGGTGGGACGGTCTCGGATGGCAGACAGTACGGGATCGGGATGCGATAGTCGTGTGTGTGTGTTCAGGGTGGTTAAAGTAGTAGAGTGGGAGGCATTGAGAAACACTATATAGTACTGTAAAGTTGAATCACTTTCACATTACGAGTTGATTCCTTGCTCGAGGCACGACTCGGAACGAGACAATCCCCCTTGCCTTAAAAGGTGAAGATAACAAGCGTGCCAGAATACAGAACGCTGTCCGTGATGGATTGTGAAGCTGTAAAGTCGCAATGTCAGGTGTGTCAGAGCCACGCTCAGAACTGAGCGAAACAGCCATGAGCGCCCGTCAGCGCATCAGCGTCCAGCGCTTAGCATCAGCCACAACTGTACAGTACTTCCTTATTTGTCCATCAACATTCACCTTCATCCCTTCTCGATCATCGTCCGACCTGTCGACCTCCGGCGCAAGACGACTGCGATCGAATAGAGGGCGTTCCCGCCCTCACAGCCCTCGTTCCACCCCGCTTTCCCCGACTCCTTTTCGACCTTTGGAAAGCCGTGATCAACTGTAGCCGCGACGCCGCGACACTAGTATACCCTTCCCATTCATTCCTTAGCCTCGTTCTCATGGCTACTGATATCTCTTTTTCATTTTTTCCATACGTTCGGTGCAGCGATAACGCGCGCCCTCTCATCCCGGTCCTTGCTCTCCCCGGCGCAAGCGCTCAATAGGAACTACCATGTAGTAAGCTACCTCCTCGCTCGTCGAGGAGAGCATGTTCGCGTCAATGAGTCTATCTCGACACTCGCGTTCGCGGACCCGCTGTCCGCAACGCCCTTGTCACCCCCGCTCTTTCTCTCTCATTATCTTTTTTCTCTCCCCCCATCTTATCTCGGATGACATTCCCATCTCGCAACCGCTATCTTAGCTACAGAAAGTCAATACAAGTGCGTTCGTTGATGTCGTAGTCTGCCACAAAGGTTTTTCATTCAGTAGTGTGAAATCTTACAACAGCAACAACAGCAAATCTTTCCCGGACATGTAGCACAAGGACATCTCGTGCGGGTGTCACAGGGGAGCGTACGGGATGAGGTGGATGGCAAAGACAAAAAACGCGGCATTTGTGAGGGAGCCAGACACCTTCCGTATGCATGGAAATGGAAAAAGGGCTGCTGTCAGTGACCAAGTACTCGGAGAATTCTGAGGACGTCTAACAGCTGCTGAGCGAAAGGGCTCTACTTGAACTGCTAAGAAGTAGGTATGAGCATGATCAACATCAGACTGGGCCAGTGGTGACTAGAGTTTAAGGAAGGCCAGACTGCCATGAATTCCTAGCGCACAATGTGTCAATCTCATCTCCGAGGGAGCAGAGCGGAGCTGCCGACGCGCTGAGCTCGCGCAGAGGCGATCGCCGAGTGATTGGTACTCTCGGTCGATTTCTTTTACTTTCTGACTGCTAACAACATTTTTATTCCATGACCATTTGATCGTTTTGCCAGTGTACTATCCCATTGGCAATTTGGCATCAGAGGCAAGCGCCAAATCATAGGCGGTCATACACTCTGTGTTACCCTACATTCATGGCTATGGCTCGAACGCTCGCTGACCTCCGATTCGCGCCCGTAGCGGTCAATATGAGGGTGCCATTTCCTCTTCCTTACCCACGCAATCACGCCCGATCGTTATATATCTTTGCACTCACGTGTCCTGTATTCATTTTATTTATCTTGATGTATGGGCAATGTACCACTGCCGGTGGTCCACTGCGGACACACTGGCACTTCACCATGACATGAAGCTTTTCTTAGTATATAGGGTGCAATGTGCATCGGAATAAAGCCATTGTCATTCACTAGCAAGCTTCAAGCTTCAAGTGTCATCGCCTGCGAGTGCCTACTACACCAAGTTGTGTGGCGGCTGTGGCGGTCATAGTCTGACGCCCTGCGAAGCCTCTGCCTTAGGGCAGGACTTAACATGGCAAATACATGACCTCAGAACAACTCAGGCGTCAAGTTGAACTAGCTTTCACCTGCACTTTCTCTCGCCGTCGCCTTAATCAGTACAAGTGATCTGCGGCCTGAAAACATATTTCGACGAGATACAAGTGCATACATGTATCGGTCACTACGACTCTCGGACTCAATTCGTTCTCAATAATAAGACCTCCTTTCAGCTAAGACGAGAACTAGATGTTCACCCATGTGCCAGTCCCAGTTTCAGCTTGGACCACGGTCGGAACGCCTATGCGCAAAAGTTAATTGAATGATCGACAGTAATAATCATACGTGGTATCGGACTCACCAATAAACTACAAAAAGGAAACCACCAATTTGTTAGCTGATTGTGGTGAAATGCGAAAAGGTGTGTAGCTCACAATGACGGTGGAGCCGCCCGTGGTCATCGTGATATTGGGAACTCCACTGACATTGGTCATGACGTATGGGCCAGTGCCACGAGCACTGCCAAACCTCTGGGAGGTTCCTGTTATATTTCTGACTGTTTTGTGTTAGTGAGACATGTCTCGCGAAAGAAAACATCCTACTCACCGGCCGCAGTATTCCTGACAAGAAACTTCTCACTCTTGGAAGGAATAACAACCTCAGTCAAACCCCTCTGTTGCTGGGACAACCTCGCAGTAGTCGCGCGCGGGGCCAAGGGAGAAACTTCAGCTTCGTCATCAAAGTCGACTTCATCCTCGACGAGCTTGAAGAAATCCTCGATGAAGTCCTTGTTCAACTGAGCGGGTCGGCCCCTCTCGTTGTAGAGCTTTTCGAGAATAGCGGAAGCCTGGGCGTGAATAGCAGAAAGGTCGGAAGACATGTCTGTTGGGATGGGAGACGTTATAGTAAGGATTCGGGCCTTTAAATGCTCCTCAGGCTGGCCAGTCACAGACTACGATTCGGAAACAAAAAGATAATAACCTAGGTCACAAGGATCGCACGTTCGAAATTCGAGGGCCCTAAAAGCGGCGTCCGGGTGACATTGGTTATCTCGAAACATTCAAGGTCCAGGAAAGTACATACACGTAGTGCTTGCGGAACGGGACCCCTGATGGCTACTCGATCACCGAGTACGAAGTTATTTTGCTGTTACAAACATATCTCACGACAGAAACCCCTTCTTAGCCGCATTGTTACCGCAATACAAACCCTGTGACTGTTGGAAATGCTTCGAGGAATGTAGGGGGAATGGGCGCAGATCGGTTGTTGTGCGCATCTCTTCAGAGTCAAATTAGATTCCACTGGTCATTCTTATTCGATCCGTGTGGAACGGAGGGGACAATGTACTGAATTCATAGAAGAAAGAGCACAGAACCATTGCCATTGTGTGCTTCAAGTTCTCTGCGGCCTCAATGTACTCCAGGGCGAAGTCTGGGAGTCAAACTCGGAATCAATCGCCTTGTGAACCACCCCAGAACGTGGTGATCGATGCAGCTCACAAAGATGAGGCGATTCAAATTTACCTTCATGAGGACAATTCCATTTATCTGTGACTCGCCATCATGTAACATTGTTGGAGGTGGAGGTATGCGGAAGTTACTGTTCTCTACGGATGGAGGCTCCTGTGATGTGGCGTTACCCAGGCTTGCATTTGTGCATGTAAGAGGAAGCAATTCCATGATGCAAATGGATAAAATTAGCCCTTGGGATGATAGACACAAGATATTAGCATACCACGGCCGCCACAAGACTGCGTAGATTGGTGACTGAACCCGAGGGAGGGACGATTCCTCCCCTACACACGATCCTGGCATGCATTTACTCTGTGACTAAAGAGGGCTATGCTTTGCCCGTGTTACGAAGAGCCCGAGAATGGCTAGAAGCACGGGAAATCGCGAATCACGACGAATCAAGTGAATTCCGAGCAAAAGAAAGATTGATAAATCTTTGGTTCGAGTGCTACTCTCTCTCAAATTGCATCATTCAAGAGTCACTTGACTGGGAAGGGCGCTACGTACCCGACGACTTCAATATATAGATGCCCAAGCGCCAGTCGTGATAACGTATATGTATCTCAATGTGCATCCGACTCACTCAATTTGACCTGCGCAAAGAACCTTGCCAAAGTCTAAAAATTTGGGGTTCGAATTTTATCGATAACCGTCACTGTAAAGCCCTATTCGGCACCTCGGTTTGAGTCGGGTTTAGGTCGGGTTAGGTCAAGGTCGGTTTATGATGGCTTGGGTTCAGAGTTAAAATGATCCCTAAACCGAGGTTGACCTACCGTCAATGCGTTACAATGTGTTACAATACTAAACGTACCTACAAGAGCCCTTCAAGGTTCTTCACGGTTATCTAGCCATCAGTGTGGAAGGAAAAACATTTTGCTCAAGGTCGCCCTGCTAGACGAACAAGGGAGATGCAGTGGTAGTGCTGTAACGTGAGCACTGAGAGCAGAGTGAGAGCGGGTGGAACGCCGCGCAGGTGTCCCTGGACGTGGGTACGTTGGACGATAAAGGATAGCGTACCACTGAACACTGGCACCTGAAAGCATGACAATCATGATTCATTATCACGAGTACCGTCGACGGCGGGATTTGCGCCTCCATCTGATCGGGACACGGCACGCGCAACACTCGGCTCTGCCCGCCAGACACTGGCAGATGATATATCATCCGCAACCGTATGGGTGACGGTAACGGCATCGCACATGTGTCTGGTGAGCCAGCCTCAATGCTACGTCATGATAATGTTGACGACGACGTTGGCTAGACTAAAAGTCTGTTGGTTTTAAGAATCGAAAATTGGTTTAGGATGTCATTTACTGTACTTACCAATGATCGAAAATTGGACTGGGAAGTGTGCCGGTCTACGACAAATACCAGTGTGTGTCGAGAGACTCGACAATTTACGGTACGCGTAGGTGCATCAAGCCATCTAAGCTTCGAGGGTGGACGGTCTCGGATGGCAGACAGTATGGGATCGGGAGGCGATAATAGTGGCGTATGTTTAAGGTGGTTAAAGTAGGAGAGTGGGGAGGCATTGGGGAACACTCTACTGTAAAGTCGAATCGTTTTGCACTACGACGAGTTGATTCCTTGTTCAGGGCACGACTCGGAACGAGACACTCCCATTTCTTGAAGGCGAAGATAACGGGCGTCCCAGAATATGGAACGCGGTCCGCGATGGATTGTGAGCTGAGAGTCGCAATGTAAGGTGTGTGTTGTCGAGCCAAGCTCAGAACGGAGTGGAAACAACGTCGGAGCGCCAAGCCCGTCAGGCTTCAGCGTAGTCTCGTTCCTAGTCTCTCGTTCCCAGACGCATACCATTTGAGTCGGAGTCATGTCGGAGTGAGAACAACTGATACACGAAATGTAGTCTCGTTCCCAGACGTTTACACCATTTGAGTCGGAGTCATGTCGGAGTGAGAAAAATCGAAACACGGAATGGTATAAACGTCTGGTGACATTCGGTTGGGCGGGTGTGGGTAAGGCATCACGTGCCCTAGATAGCACATCTTTCGACGCTGTATCGATTATCGTGTAAGAGTGTCTCGCCTCGAAGCTTTTGTTTTTACTACATTTATGAATGGATCCATATCTTTCCAACACCTCAGACCTCGAACGAATCTGGGACCGACTCTGAAGAACCACTGGGCGATGCTGGAGCACACTGGGGGCGCAAAACGGGCACAAGCCCACATCAGCCGCATCATTGACAGTCAGCAAGCTTTATAACTGTACTACCTCACCGCTCACTACCACCCATCTGTTCTAAGCCAATATTCGGCCGTTTACACCGCATCACTATGACTGTAAGAGCCGAGCATCTGTGCAGCACCAGAATACAATGGCAGTAGCCTGAGGGTTCACACATTCACAAAATGGCGTATGGCATCCGCGCGCCCACTGGCAACCATCTCGTGGGCTACAACGAATGCCACGCCTAGGCAATCTATTTGACGGGTTATATACTGTAAGGACAAAGTCGCGCTTGCTTGCTGTACATCATCTTCCAAGTCCTGGCGTCCTCACACGATCTTGTGCTTTTGCCTCCGTCCGTAGTACCATCCCATCTTCTCTGTCTCACACTCGCTTGCTCTACTCATCTCTCCTCGCCATCCTTCTTAATTTGAACTTGTTCCAGTGAACCTGTGCACTACCATTCACGTGCAACGACACCGAAGTCATGGGGAGGGATACGACTCAACTCTCCCAAAGAGGTCATCACCTTCCCTCCAATCGATTCTATACCCAATGGTCCAGAGGACAGGCCTACTCCATGCCCACTTCTGGTATGATTCGTTCATTTTACTCATCTTCTGAACCCGAAAAGGGTTTGATTCTCATTTTATCTAGACAACATTGTATCCAAGCAGACGGACTAATCCGGCAGGTAGGGATACCAGGTCCGTCCGTCCCCCGTCTCCCATCCCCGTCTCATCCACTCACTCAAGTAAATAAACAAATAAAATGAATAATAGGTCTATCCTTACCAGCTCTCTTGTGCACCACGCTCCACGTCCTAAACTGCACAGGTGGTCCCCTAGACGCAGTCCAAACCTACTCGCACCTAACCGGCCTAACCCTCCAAAACTCCACCCTCCTGCCCTTTGCACAAGCCCTCCGCACACGCGCACACATACGCCACGTCCTAGCCGCTTCCCCACTTGGCAAGGCCTGCTCGTGCCTCCACCAACAAGCCCGCCTGCATGGCACCCGGCGCGTGAAGCATTGCGCGAGGCCGTGCAAGAGCCGTACGCGCAATCGGATCTAAACAGGCCGTTGCTGTTGCCATCGATTGGTCTGTGCGCTTGGCGGCGGGGCGGGGATAGGAAGGATGCCCATTGTGGTTTGGATGAGTAATCTTTGGGAGGTGCACGAGACTGTTGCTGTATGGCGGTGGGCAAATGACCAAAAGAAAAGGAGCTCGAGCATAAGGCTGCGCTCACTCAGGTTGTGTTTAAGCACGCAGGACTCAGAATGGCGGGATGGACGTGGTATTCGGGCAATTTTCCAGGCACATTTGTGAGTAATATGATAGTACAAGTACCAGTACAGTATTACAAGAAACAGAAATGAAAATGAAGAAATAAAATCCGTCCTTGCCCGTTACGCTTCATATTTCTCGCCAAACGACAGAGGTTCCAGCATACACCAGCATGCTGCCCCTCGTGCCATCCTCACCAAGTCTTGATTATACCAGCGCTGATGGGCTTCACAATCTTGTTCCGCACGCTGGGTTCTTCATGTGATCTTGCAACGCTTGAGGACTGGTCGACACCTACTGCAAGATATTTGCGTCATAGCGCAGGCCCACAAGACGAACAAAACGACACAGGCCAGTCACATGATGCCTTACCCACACCCGCCCGACCGAGTTAGACCAGACCTTAGTACTAAAACCGTGTTTGAGTTTTTCTAACTCAGCCGGTCTGAGTTCTAAGGTCTGGTCACGAGACTACACGAAATGAACTAACTCAGCAGGTCTGAGTTCTAAAGTCTGGTCACGAGACTAGCTTCAGCGCACAACTGTACGGTACTTCCTTATTCGTCCATCAACGTCTCATCTTTCCGCCCTAACAGCCCTTTGTTCCACTCCGCTTTCCCGACTCCTTTCGACTTTTGGAAAGCCATGATCAACTGTAGCCGTGCGACGGCGCAACAGTAGTACTGTATGCCCTTCCCATTCATTCATTCTTATAGCTACTGACATCTCTTTTCAAAAATTTCTGACATTTATCCATACGTCCGGCGCAGCGATAATGCGTGCGTCCTCCCATTCCGGTCCAAGCGCTCAATAGGGACTACCACAGTCTGATGTTGATCATGCTCATACCGGTACCTACTTTTTAACAGTTCAAGTCGAGCCCTTTTGCTCAGTAGCTGTTAGACATCCTCATAATTCTCCGAGTACCTTTTTGGTCACAGACAGAGGCCCTTTTTCCTTTTCCGTGCATACGAAAAGTGTCTGGCTCCCTCACAAATGCCGCATTTTTGTGTCTTCGCCATCCACCTCGTCCCGTACGCTCCCCCTGTGAAACCGGGTACGAGGTGTCCTTGCGCTACATGTCTCGGAAAGATTTGCTGATGTTGCCGTTGTAGGATTTCATGCTCCTGAATGGAACACTTTTGTGGCAAACTACGACATCAACGAATGCACTTATATTGACTTGCTGTAGCTATGCGAGATGGGAATGTCATCCAAGATAAGATGGGGAGAGAGATAATAGATAATGGGGGTGAACGAGTGGGGATGACAAGGGCGTTGCGGACAGCGGATCTGCGAACGCGAGTCACGGCGAGTGTCGAGAAAGACGAGACGAGAAAACCGCGCACAGAGAAAGAAAATAAACTGTGATCGGATAAGAAACTAATGATGCTCATGGACACGAACATACTCTCTTCGATGAGCAAGGAGGCGGCTTGCTACACGGTGACTGGTATAAGGAAGGGCAGACTGCCATGAACTCCTTAGCGCACAATGTGCCGATTACATCTCCGAGGGAGCAGAGCGGAACTGCCGACGCGCTGAGCTCGCGCAGAGGCGATCGCCAAGTGGTCAGTATTCTCGGTCGATTTCTTTTTACTTTCTGACTTGGACACTGCTAACCTAACACATTTTTATTCTATGATTCTGGCATCAATGGCAAGCGCCAAATTACAGGTGGTCATACACTCTGTGTTACTTGACATTCATGGCTATGGCTCGAACGTTCGCTAATCTCGTGCCCGTAGCGGTCAATATGAGGGCGCCATTTCCTCTCCGCCTGTACCACTGCCAGTGGTCCACTACGGCCACACTGGCAATTCACCTTCACGCTGCCTGGCATGCAACTTTTCTTAGTAGAGTATATAGGGTGCAATGTGCATCAGAATAAAGCCGTTGTCATTAACTGGCATGCTTCAAGTGTCATCGCCGGCGCCTGCGAGAGCCTACTACACCAAGCTGTGTGGCGGCTGTGGCGGTCACAGTCTGACGCCCTGCGAAGCCTCTGCCTTAGGGAAGGACTTGACATGGTAAATACATGACCTCAGAACAACTCAGGCGTCAAGTCGAACTAGCTTTCACCTGCACTTTCTCTCGCCGTCGCCATAATCAGCACAAGTGATCTGCGGCCTGAAAACATATTTCGACGAGATACAAGTCCATACAAGTATCGGTCACTACGACTCTCGGAATCAATTCGTTCTCAACAATAAGACCTCCTTTCAACTAAGACGAGAACTAGGTGTTCACCCATGTGCCAGTCCCAGTTTCAGCTTGAACCACGGTCGGAACGCCTATGCGCAAAAGTTAATTGAATGATCGACAGTAATAATCATACATGGTATCGGACTCACCAATAAACTACAAAAAGGAAACCACCAATTTGTTAGCTGATTGTGGTGAAATGCGAAAAGGTGTGTAGCTCACAATAACGGTGGAGCCGCCCGTGGTCATCGTGATATTGGGAACTCCACTGACATTGGTCATGACGTATGGGCCAGTGCCACGAGCACTGCCAAACCTCTGGGAGGTTCCTGTTATATTTCTGACTGTTTTGTGTTAGTGAGACATGTCTCGCGTAAGAAAACATCCTACTCACCGGCCGCAGTGTTGCTGACAAGGAACTTCTCACTCTTGGAAGGTATAACAACCTCAGTCAAACCCCTCTGTTGCTGGGACAGCCTCGCAGTAGTCGCGTGCGGAGCCAAGGGAGAAACTTCAGCGTCGTCATCAATATCGACTTCATCCTTGACGAGCTTGAAGAAATCCTCGATGAAGTCCTTGTTCAACTGAGCGGGTCGGCCCCTCTCGTTGTAGAGCTTTTCGAGAATAACGGAAGTCTGGGCGTGAATAGCAGAAAGGTCGGAAGACATGTCTGTTGGGATGGGAGACGTTATAGTAACGATTCGGGCCTTTAAATACTCCTCAGGTTGGCCAGTCACAGACTACGATTCGGAAACAAAGGATAATAACGTACGTCACAAGGATCGCACGTTCGAAATTCGAGGGTGTTAAATGCGGGATCCGGGTGACATTGGTTATCTCGAAACATTCAAGGTCCAGGAAAGTACAAAGTACATACCCATAGTGTTATGGCGGAACGGGACCCGAGTAGGCTGCTAGAGAACTGAATGAGTGATAACGACAACCGATCACGGAGTACGGAGTACGAAGTTATGATGCCTTTACAACATCTCTCACGACAGAAACCCCTTCTTAGCTCCATTGTTACCGCAATACAAACCCTGTGACCGGTGGAAATGCTTCGAGGAATGTAGGGGAAATGGGCGCAGATCGGTTGTTGTGCGCATCTCTTCAGAGTCAGAGTAGAGTCTACCGGTCATTCTTAATCGATCCGTGTAGAACGGAAGGGACAGTGTACCGGATTCATAGAAGAAAGAGCGCAGAGCCATTGACATTGCGTGCTTCAAGTTCCCTTCAGCCCCACTGTACTCCAGAGCGAAGTCTGAAAGTCAAATTCGGAATCGAGCACCTTGTGAACCACCCCAGAACGTGGTGATCGATCCAGCTCGCAAACGATCCAGGTTTCCCTTCATGAGGACAACCCCATTTATCTGTGAATAACCGTCATGTAACATTGTTGGAGGTAGAGGTATGCGGAAGTTACTGTCCTTTACGGGTGGAGGCTCCTATGATGTGGCGTTAGCTTCGCATCTTTGCATATGAGAGAAAGTAATTCCATCATGCAAATGGATCAAATTAGCTCCTGGGATGATAAGCACAGGATATTGGCATACCACGGTCGCCACAAGACTGCGTAGATTGGTGACTGAACCCGAGGAAGGGACGATTCCTCCCCTACACATGATCCTGGCATACATTTGCTCTGTGGCTAAAGAGGGCTACAATTTGTGCTTTCCTCGTGTTACGAAGAACCCGAGAAGCACGGGACATCGCAAATTACGATAAATCAAGTGAATTCCGAGCAGGAGAAAGATTGATAAATCTTTGGTTCGAGTGCTACTCTCTCTCAAATTGCGTTATTCAAGAGTCACTTGACTGGGGAGGGTGCTACGTACCCGATGATTTCGATATATATTTTCCCGAGCGCTAGTAGTGATAACGTATATGTATCTCGAGTTCAATGTGCATCTGACTCACTCAATTGGACTTGGCAAAAATACCGCAAAGAACCTTGCCAAAGGCTAAAAAAATATGAGGTTCAAATTTTATCAATAACTGTCACTGTTAGGCCATATTCGGCACCTCGGTTTAGATCGGGTTTAGATCGGGTTAGGTCAAGGTCGGTTTATGATGGCTTGGGTTCAAAGTTATGATCCCTAAACCTACCGTCAATGCGTCACAAAGTGTTACAATAAACACACAGTACAAGAACCCCTTCAAAGTTCTTCGGCAGGATGCAGTGGTAGTACCGTAGCGTGAGCGCAGAGAGCAAAGTGAGAGCGGGACTCAGCGGGTGGAGCGCCAGGCAGGTGTCCATGACGTGGGGCACGACAGAGGATAGCGTATTGCCTAAACACTGGCACCTGGAAACATGACAATCATGATTCATTATCACGACTACCGTCGATGGTGGGATTTGCTGCTCATCTGATCGAGACACGGCACGCGCAGCACGTCGGCTCTGTTTGAATTCCCTCCCGGACAGACGACGGATAAGCCATCCCCAACCGTATGAACGACGGTAGCGGCATCGCACATGGGCCCAGTGAGCCAAACTCGACTCTATCTCATGATAATGTTGACAAGGACGTTAGCTAGACTAAAAATCTGTTGGTTTTAACTTTGAAAAATCGGAAATTGGTCTGGGATCGCCATTTACTTAGTAACGATAAAAATTGGTCTGGGAAGTGTGCGAATTATGGTGATATAGCGCAGCTGAGTGTCGCGCTTGTGAGTCCGGGAAGGACAGAGAACATAGAGAATAAAGCAAGTACGTGCCTCACGGGCCGGATGAATGAATTGCAGAGGTACTAACTGCATCTTACTGTAGCGCGGGGCGCAATTACAGCAGATTCGGAGGGCCTTGACGTGCGCCATTTTAAAAAAAAAAAAGGTTGAATTTCTGAGGGAACCGGCAAACTCCTTACCAGCGGACGTAACGGACCGTGTACGGAGTTTGTGCCCGTGCCCAGACTCACTCGGAAATTTTTCATTTGCCGGCCTTTTTTTTTTTTAAAATGGCGCACGTCAAGGTTTTCTGAATCTGCTGTAAAGCAAACAAATGTGGCATGGGAACAAGCCAACTGACATTCAACAGCCACAAGACTTGAGGTAGACGACGATTGGGACAAGATGCACACAGACAACGAAGAATGAGAAGACAACGCATAATGAGGTGCATACCACACCTTTAAATATTACAGTAAAGAAGAGGTCTGACGTGTGAAAACAAACCGAGATACATCAAGGTGAAAAATGTGGATACGCGTCTCAACATTGTACCATACATGGTACACAAAGTGCTGCTCTGAGTCGTTAATTGTGACATATTGTGACGGTAGGTTATCTACTTTTGAGCCCAACATAATGATCTAACCCGACCACAACCCGAGGTGCCGAATAGGACCTAATAACAGTGACAGTTATCGATAACCCCAGATTTTTTAGCCTTTGGCAAGGTTCTTTGCGTTATTTTTGCAAGTCATTGAAGTCAGATGTACATTGAATCCGAGATACATATACGTTATCGCGACTAGCGCTTGGACATTTATATATCAAAGTCGTCGAGTATATAGAGCCCGCCCCAGTCAAGTGACCCTTGAATGACGCAATTTGAGAAAGAGTAGCACTCGAACCAAAGATTTATCAATCTTTCTCCTGCTCGGAATTCACTTGATTCGTCGAGATTTGCAATGTCCCATGCTTCTCGGGCTTTTTGTAAAACGGGCAAAGCACAGATTGTAGCCCTCTTTAGTCACAGAGCAAATGCATGTCGGAATTACGTGTAGGGGAAGAATCGTCCTTCCCTCATGTTCAGTCACCAATCTAAGTCTTGTGGCGGCCGTGGTATGCCAATATCTTGTGTCTAATCATCCGTCCAAGCGCAGACGCGTAGCGTCGGAGTTTGGAGTGAGGTCTTGATGGCCGGATAGGAGCGAGGTGGCGTCCTTGTCCACCACATCCATCAGCAGTGGTTTGTCGTAGCACATACTCAGCTCAGGTCTCCTTCTGTAATTACATGTACACCTTCCCTCCACACCCTTCTGCCATACACTCAGTCACGGATTCCCCGCAATCAAACTGAGCACACAAATAGTGCCGTTCGCACTCCATTTGTAACCACCACATGCCACCAGCGAAACAGCGGAGAATCCCCTCCTTCTCGCAGCAGCAATTCCCCAAGCAGCGGGTCTGTTGTGACCACCAGTTCACGGATTGCTGCAGCGAGCGCGAGAGCCCTACCCGCCCGCGCAGCTCACCTCTCCGGCTGGATCCACAGGCTTCGCGTGCCCCGGCACCTAGCACAGCTCACAGCACGCCCTCATATGGGCAGCGCAACACCTTGCATTACACTTCCTCACGCTCACTAATCGGCGTAGACCCGACTTGCTCCCAGGCGCCAAGATTGCTTACTCTCACATGCAAACATGCTAGGTAGCGCCACATCATAGGAACGTCCACCCGTAAAGGACAGTAACTTCGGCATACCTCCACCCCATCAACGTTACATGATGGTGATTCACAGATAAATGGGATTGCCCTCATGAAGGGAAACTTGGATCACGTCATCTTTTGCGAGCTGCATCGATCACCACGTTCTGGGGTTGGTTCACAAGGTGCTTGATTCCGAATTTGACTCCCAAACTTCGCTCTGGAGTACCTCGAGGCCGCAGAGAACTTGAAGCACACATGGCAATGAATCTGTACTCTTTCTTCTATGAATCCAGTACATTGTTCCCTCCGTTCCACACGGATCGAATAAGAATGACTTGGTGAGTCTACTCTGACTCTGCAGAGATGCGCAGAACAATCGATCTGCGCCCTTTCCCCCTACATTCCTGGAAGCATTTCCACCAGTCGCAGGGTCTGTATTGCGGTAACAATGCGGCTAAGAAGGGTTTTCTGTCGTGATAGATGTTTGTAACGGCATAATAACTTCGTACTCGGTGATCGGTTGTCGTTATCGCTCATTCTCTAGTATCATACTGGGGCCGTTCCTCAATGGCACTACGGGTATGTACTTTCCTGGACCTTGAATGTTTCGAGATAACCAATGCGGACACGGCTGTTAACTTATAGGGCCCTTGAATTTCGAACGTGCAATGCTTGTGACGTATGTTATTATCTTTTGTTTCCGAATCACGGTCCGTGCCAGTGACCGGCCAATATAAGGAATATTCAAAGGCGCGAATCGTTACTCTAACATTTCCCATCCCAACAAATATGTCCGACATTTCTGCCATTCATGCCCAGACTTCCGCTATTCTCGAAAAGCTCTACAATGAGAGGGGTCAACCCAATCGGCTGGACAAGGCCTTCACCGAGGACTACTTCAAACTCGTCATAGATGATCTTAACCTTGATGCTGAAGTTGAAGTTTCTCCGCACGTGACTCACGCGAAGTTGTCCCAACAACAAAGTGGTTTGACTGAGGTTGTTAGACCCTCCAGCAGTGAGAAGTTTCTTGTATCCACGACGGCGGCCGGTGAGTAGGGTGTTTTCCTACGCGAGACATGTCTCACTAACAGAAAACAGTCAAAACTATAATAGGGGCCTCAGGGGATTGGCAGTTATCATGGCAGTGGCACATACGTCATGACCAATGTCAGTGGAGTTCCCAATATCACGATCCACACGGGCAGCGCCTACTTTTTGGTGGGCCACACACCTTTCGCTTCTCATCACAATCAGCTAATAACTTGGCGGTTTCCTTTTTGTAGTTCATTGGTGAGTCCGATACCATTTATGAGTATTACTGTCGATCATTCAATTAACTCTTGCGCATAGGCGTTCCGACCATTGTTAAAGCTGAAACAGGGAAAGGAGAATGGGTGAAAACCTAGTTCTCGACTCAGTTGAACAAAGGTCTTATTGCTGAGAACGAATTGAGTCATCTCGGAGTCGTACTGCCTGATACTGCACTTGTATTTCGTCGAAATATCTTTTCAGACCGCAGAGATCAAATCACTAGTGCAGATTAAGGCGAAAGTACCGGTGAAAACTAATTCAACTTGACACCTGAGTTGTTCGGAGTCGTACTTTTTGAGGACATGTATTTGTCACATCAAGTCCTTCCCTAAGGCTGGGCCGGTCTGGACGTTGGGCGCGTTGGACGATAGAGGATAGCATACTAGCTGAGCGCTGAACACTGGCACCTAGAAGCTGTATCATGATTCATTATCACGACTACCATCAATGGCAGGATTTGTGCCTCCATCTGATCAGGACACGGTACGCGCAGCACGTCGGCTCTGTTCGAATTCCCTCGCGGACAGCCCGGAGAGATGACGGATACATCATCCGCAACCGTATGAGCGACGGTAGCGGCATCGGACATGGGAGCATCGGACATAGGACTAGTGAGCCAAACTCGAGTCTACGTCATGATGATGTTGACGACGACGTTCTACAGTAGACTGTTTTACTGTAACTCGGCGGATCCCGAAAACAATGTGGGAAAATGGCCCGAAAAGGCAATTGAGAGCCGAAATTGAGGGCACACTGTACAGTAGCGATCACTCATTGCTACCTTGCACAGTGACATTCTAGACGCTCACCCCATTCTACAGCCATGGCTGGAATAGCAAATATTTCGTCCCCTCCCCTTTCCCCTGCTCCGGTTAATGCTCTTCCGGGTCTTCCCTGTTCGGTAGCCGTGAGCGCGGTACAAGCTGTGAGTGTTTTACCAGAATCTTTACTTGGCCTTCCTTCCTACTTATGTCCCGTCGTAGTACAATTGGGAACAGGTGATGCATACCCCTCCCAGTCCACGGTATCCATCCCAACTCATCGAGCTCCAACGGATTATTACATGTGCGCAGGTAGATGTTCCTCTTTATGCGGTCAATAACACAACTGCCGCACATATTCAGGTTCAAGAGTCTTCCAGCTTGATAACTGCATCCACTCACCTCTTTTTAGGCAGGTATATGATTCGTCCGGGGTCACAACCTACGCGTTATTATCAAAACTTCACTTTTACGGAACAATTCACCGTGGATAGTTTAGATCATGGACCCACGGTTACTATAGGCTCCAGTGGTGGCTTGAAGACCATCTATGCTGCGGCAAAGGCACAAGGAATAATGTTTGTGGGTGGCAGTGCTGCCATTGTCTCTCCAGCAGGTGGATATATCCAAGACGTTCAATAATCCGCGTTCTCACCCCTTTATGGAGTTCCAGCGGACAACGTTCTCCGTACGTGCTTCAACTTCACTTTCTCTACGACTCGCCTGAAAAGGAAGTCTAGAATTCAGCTTCGTTCTGGCCGACGAGTCATTCGCGACTGTTAACTCGGCCTCTCACCGATTGTACGATCTCTAGCTTGTACTCCGTGATATCTCATATGTTCTTTCCTCTAGTGTTCTGGGCTTTACGTGGGGGTGGCCAGATAGCATAGTTTCCTCCTGAACAGCTGCCCCAATTTTGGCTGCATCGGCAAGGAAAGAAGACATCTGCGCTTTTCTGGCGTTACCATCGAGGTCCTTGAAGAGCGTGCAAACGATAAGCGTGTTTTTCATTGTCGAACCCGTCAAGTTGAGGTACTGCCCAGCCTGGACCTGATCCCAGTCGCTGACGTGCTTGGCGTGTGTAGTCATCAAACTGATCAAACTGGCTGTCTGGTCCTGTGTCGCTGTCATGAAATTTACAGTGTGGAGAGTGGCGTCTATAATAACACTTCAATTACTACCTTTGCAAATGATATCATTGGAATCCCAGACGACCCGTGTGGTTCCAGCTCCATTCTTAGCTCTCGCCTCGTTCCTGGCTCTGTCCACTCCAATGTGCCGAAGAGCGTTGATCCTGCGTACAAGCAGCTTCTCTTGCATGATATACAATCAGTCCTTGGAATCCTCGTGCAGGGGGTCCGTTTTCGAGATGTATGACTGAGAGGACATGAGTATGTGATTCTTATTACCTAATCTTCGTTCATAAAAGCGCTCCAGCTGTTCAGACTTGTTCCATTGATCATCGATCACGTCTCAACATTACACCGCGCCGGTGTTGATAGCTCCGAGTCATTGATTTGTGATGGTTACTAGTTTAACTTTGAAACCAATAAACGACTTTGACCTAACCGGACCTAAACCGGACCTAAACCGAGGTGCCGAATAAGAATCGAACCTCAGATTTTTCAGTCTTTGGCAAGGTTCTTTGCGGTATTTTTGCAAGTCAAACTGAGTGAGTCCGATGCACATTGTACTCGAGATACATATACGTTATCATGACTAGCGCTTGGGCATCTAAATATTGAAGTCGTCGGGTACGTGACGTCCTTCCCCGTCAAGTGACTCTTGAATGACGCAAATTGAGAGAGACTACCACTCGAACCAAAGATTTATCAAACTTTCTCCTGCTTGGAATTCACTTGATTCGTCGTGATTTGCGATGTCCCGTGCTTCTCGGGTCCTTCGTAACACGGGCAAAGCACAAATTGTGCCACTCTAGTCACAGAGCAAATGCGTGCCAGGATCATGTGTAGGGGAGGAATCGCCCTTTCCTCGGCTTTAGTCACCAATCTACGCAGTCTTGTGACGGCCGCGGCATGCCAATATATCTTGTGCCTATCATCCCAGGGGCTAATTCCATCCATTTTCATGATGGAATTGCTTCCTCTCACATGGAAACATGTGAGGGTAACGCCACATCATAGGATCGTCCACCAATAAAGGACAGTAACTTCCGCATACTTCCACCTCCAACAATGTTACATGATGATGAGTCACAGATAATGGGATTGGGATTGTCCTCATGAATGGAAACTTGGATCACCTCATCTTTGCGAGCTGGATCGATCACCACGTTCTGAGGTGGTTCACAAGGTGCTTGACTCAGATTCCGAATTTGACTCCCAGACTTCGCTCTGCAGTACATTGAGGCTGAAGAGAACTTGAAGCACGCAATGTCAATGGATCTGCGCTCTTTCTCCTATGAATCTGGTACACTGTCCCCTCCGTTCTACACGGATCGAATAAGAATGACCGGTGGACTCGACTCTGACTCTGAAGAGATGCGCACAACAACCCATCTGCATCCATTTCCCCTACATTCCTGGAAGCATTTCCACCAGCCACACTGGCAGGGGTCTGGATTGCGGTAACAATGCGGTTAAGAGGTTTTTGTCGTGAAAGATGTTTGTAACGGCATTATGACTTCGTATTCGATTATCGGATGTCGTTATCGCTCATTCACTAGTACTAGCCCACTGCCACTGGGGTCCCGTTCCTCAATGGCACTACGCGTATGTACTTTCCTGGACATTGAATGTTTCGAGATAGCCAATGTCAGGCGGATACGGCTTTTAACTTTATAGGGCCCTTCGAATTTCAACGTGCGATGCTTGTGATGTAGGTAATTATCTTTTGTTTCCGAATCACAGCCTGTGACTGGCCAACCTGAGGAATATTTAAAGGCGCGAATCGTTACTCTAACGTCTCCCATCCCAACAAATATGTCGTCCGACCTTTCTGCTATTCACGCCCAGACTTCCGCTATTCTCGAAAAGCTCTACAATGAGAGGGGTCAACCCGATCAGTTGGACAACGCCTTCATCGAGGAATACTTCAAGCTCGTCAAGGATGATCTCAACCTCGATGACGAACCTGGAGTTGCTCACTTGAGTCCATACGCGACTACTGCGAAGTTGCATAAACCACAAAAGGGTTTGACTGAGCTTAATAGGGGTAGTTTCTTAAACAAGTTTCTTGTCACCACGATTGCTTCCGGTGAGTAGGGTGTTTACCTACGTGAGACAGGTCTCATTAACAGAAAACAGTCAAAACTATACCGGGGGCCAGCATAAAGATTGGCAATCTTTATGGCAGTGGCACATACATCATGACCAATGTCAAAGGACTTCCCCATATCACGATCTCTTCGGGCGGCCCCATCTTCATTGTGAACTACACACCTTTTCGCTTTTCATTACAATTAGCTAACAAATTGCGGGTTTCCTTTTTGTAGTTTATTGGTGAGTCCGATATCATGTATGATTATTACTGTCGATCATTCAATTAACTCTTGCGCATAGGCATTAATCCGACCACTGTTAAAACTGAAACAGGGAAAGGAGAATGGGTGAAACCCTAGTTCTCGACTCAGTTGAATGAAGGTCTTGTTGCTGAGAACGAATTGAGTCATCTCGGAGTCGTAGTGTCTGATACTTGTATGGACTTGTATCTCGTCGAAATTTCTTTTCAGACCGCAAATCAAATCACTAGTACCGATTAAGGCGACGGCAAGAGAAAGTACCAGTGAAACCTAATTCAACTTGATGCCTGAGTTGTTCCAAGTCGTACTTTTGAGGTCATATATTTGTCACATGAACTGAGTCATCTCGTAGTGCCTGATACATGTACGCACTTGTATCTCGTTGAAATATCTTTTCTGCCGCAAATCAGTAGTCCGATGAAGGCGACGGCGAGACAAATTACCAGTAAAACCTAGTTCAACTTGACGCCTGAGTTATTCGTACTTTTTAGATCATGCATTAGGCAACATCAAGTCCTTCCCCTAAGGCTGGGCCGGTCTAGACGTGGGGCACGTTGGACGATAGAGGATAGCGTACTACCTGAACACAAGCGACTGGACGCATGATAATCATGATTCATTATCACGACTAACTTACCGTTAATGGCGGGATTTGTGCCTCGATCTGACCGGGGCACGGCCCGCGTAACACGTCGGCTCTGTTCAAATTCCCTCCCGGATAGATGATATATCATCCGCAACCGTATGGGCGACGGTAGTGGCATGGCACATGGGCCTAGTGAGCCGGTCTCGATTCTATATTATAATGATGTTGATGACGACGTTGACTAGACTGAAAATCTGTTGGTTTTAAGAATCAAAGATTGGTTTGAGATCGCCTATTTACTTACTAATGATCGAAAATTAGAATGGGAAACGTGCGGATTATGGTAATGTAGCGCGGCTGAGTGTCGCGCTTGTGTGTTCGGGAAGGACAGAGAATATAATATCTAGAGAATAAAGAAAGTCAGTGCTCGACCGGAAAGCGATGCGCATGGTGACTTGATGGTTCGGGTGGGCGCAGCGTCGTTCGGGTCGGACAGGGAAGCAGAAAGCATGTGGAAAAAACAGACGAGAGTAGAACTGGGGGAAACTGAGCTGGATTGTGAGGCGTCCGTCCTCACGTGCTTAAATATATGAGTCGGCTAGAGTTCATAAAGGAAAATACTCAGCTCATCAAAAGGCATATAGTACCGAGGCTAGGTTACACACCTTAGTAGAAGTTTATTTACATACTAGAGATCTGCAGCTGTTGGGAAGTATTACGTGAAATTCCAGAACAGAAATACCATGATTGTAAGAAAAATGGATTTCCAACTACTTGGTGCAATTTCAATTCAACTTCGCGGGGACCGTGACACAGAAACGGGCATATTTGTGTAGATGGCTACACCGACTAGACGGATTCAGTTTCTTTCACATGCCGTTTGCCGAGATCAACTCACGTCACTATATCATTCGCATGTTCAATGTGATGCTTCTGTAAGGTGTGCGTCGGAGCGCCCGTCAGCCACAACTGTACAGCACTTCCTTATTCGTCCATCAATGCATCGACATTCACCTCATCATTCATCGATGACTGGCAATAGATTGCCTCCTTTACCCCGTCTTCATGGGCTGCGCAACGAAAAACGCCAAAGTTATTACCATTTCCCTCAGCTCCCTCACACGCCTCACTGCCTTTCATGCTACCTCCCTCGTCTCTTCCTTGACGGGCACACATTGTGACATACCACATTCTGCAGCAGGAACATCACACGGGGAAGTACAAGAAGTAGTTATCTTCTATCTTCTATATTATAAACGACGTGGATTGACTGAATCTGGCCTCTGATTGGCTAGTGCAGGTAGATGACTCATCGTATGCTGACTTATCTGATTCGAGAAACTTCGTACACCTTCCTGTCTCTTCGTGACTGATCCACTTCAGTGGGCCGCCGCCGGATGGCTCGACCTACAGTGGGTTCAGTTATGCAGGCTCGCCTATTGGTTCTCTGATGCCGTACTCCCCTTACTCGCCTGTCGTGCCTCCATCACTGGCACGGGAGGACGTCAAAACAGACAGTGCGGGACACACAAGACGATTCTATGTATCCATAAACAATATCGGCTTCTTGGGTAACTCTAATTTTGAGGCCTCATCACCAGGCCCTGTGTCCGACGCTTTCGGCCTGAGCACACCTTCCATCATTATTACAGCGCATCCTGCGCCAGGAATACCAACATGCACCGGAAAGCATAACGTTCGACTTCATGTAGTATTATGCTAAGCATTTTCATATGTAAATAATTCTGACCGTGCATAGCACGGGCAAGCGCTTGTAATATATAGCATAGACATAATTAAGATCACACTACGCATTTAAATAAGTAATAATTCTGATTGTGCATATCACGGGTAGTGGCTAGTACATCTATAAATGATGTTTAGTAACATAGGGCTGCCAGTGCGGATGGCGCAGAGACACCGAACACTACAATAGTAGCAGGACGCGAATAACATTTAGGGTCAGTACAGTGCGTACAGTCGGTCGTCGACAGGTGACGGCACAGTCCCGGCGGTACAGTGTGGGAATTTCCAGATCTGCTGATGTCCCCATCACCTTCGCTTCGTCTGCAGGACGTCTAACAAGGTCTTAACGATAAAATTCGAACCTCAGATTTTTCGGTCTTTAGTAAGGTTCTTTGGGGCATTTTTGCGAATTAAGTGACTCACGACTCATGTACTCATGAGTGAGTCAGATGTACATTGAACACGAGATACAGTATGACAGATGATTCGAAAGTCAGACAATTCGTGCAAGAGATTGTAGGATGAGAGCAGAGATTGATCGAGCAAGTGACGGAGCGTTTCCCTATACAACCTGACACATTCCCACGGCGTAATAACCGAGCCAAAAACGGAAACGGGCCTTGGATATCGCTCGGGCGGGCCGTTGACGACTATCCGTTTGACGACTATCATGACGAGATTGGGCATCAAAACAAAGACATCGCTCAATACATCAATTCTATCATCCGTTCGGACCCGAGGATGCGGAGATGGAACGAGGAGGACAAGCAACTTGTCGATATACTATCTAGCAAAGTGAATGGCATGTAAGTGATCACTTGTCTCGTCTCCTTCACCACGAACGCTCGCAAGATCTCATAGGTTTCGGTGGGCTACATGGCAGGTTGAAAGACTGCGTCGCACTCTTCCTCCGAGTATTCAGAAGAATCCGAACGACTTGCCAAGGACGTTGGACGAAACATACGGCCGTACTCTGCTGGGTGGCGTTGATGAAGAGACCTCACGGAGATTCTTGCAATTTAGTTCGACGAGGAAGCGCTCCCTATATTTAACACAAATTGACGTCCAGCATATGCAGACGAAGCGATTATGTCCGTATGTTGCACTCTCATCACCATTCACTACGTCGACAGGCCCGGGGGAACACATCAAGTAGTACAATTCTCTCATTTCTCCGTCAAGGGGTACTCGACATCGGAGCGGTCCCGACTCGCAGGCTTCAAACGCTCCATTACTTGATCCCATCTTTCAACTTCCACCAGTGTCGAAAGTCTCCGCTATTGAAAGGGCTTTTGCTATTACCGAAGTTTAGTAGATTTCGACCACTGGCAGATGTATTATGTGGGCAGGGTTGGAATGACGGATGGTGCAGCTGCAGAGTTTGTTCGTTCTGCTAAACGAATGTTGGGAAGGCAGGAGGACTCGGAGAAATACTGTACCAGGCGAAGAGGCAGAGGGTTGTCGGCAAGGAGAATCAACCAATTCATGTGCAGACTCCTGAGCCACGCGAATCTAACAATGTTTCGATGATTCTAACATCTTGGCGACGTGTTGGCTGCAGCCAGCTCTTGCCCGTTTTTGGCTCGGTTATTATGTGGGGGAAATGTCTACTGTATGATTTTCTAATCAGCTGGAAGAATCTACATTATCACGACTAGGGCTTGGGCATCTATATATCGGGTCCTTCCCCGTCAAGTGACTCTTTAATGGCGCGATTTGAGAGAGAACTAGCGTATACCCGTGCTACGCGCTACTAAACCGGCTTACAGTAGTTGGGACTATCGTAAATCGTAAACACAATTGTCATATCCGGGGACACTAATATGGTAGCGAAAGAAACTGTTAGATGTTGATGATGTACAGACATTAACCACGTACCTAATTGAGCAATAGCAATTACAGTAATGTAATAGGGAACAAGAGACATTCTTTACACGGTAACTGTGAATTTAAGAAGACTCACGGAAACAGTCGAAAATGGATTAGTCATCCTCCTGCGCAGGCCCTTCCGCCTGCCTTTTCAATCTCAACCAATCATCAATCTTTCTCCTCGGAATTCGTCGTGATTGTTGTGCGGTGTCCCCCGTGTTCTTCGTAACATGGGCATGGCAGATTTTGGCCCTCTTTAATCACAGAGCAAAGGCGTGTCAGGATCATGTGTAGGGGGGGATCGTCCCTTCTTCGGCTTTAGTCACTAATCTACGCAGTCTTGTCACTCTTGTGGCGGCCGTGGTATCCCAATATCTTGTACCTATCATCTATGACGGAATTGCTTTCTCCTACATGCGAACATGAGAGGATAACGCCACATCATAGGAGCGCCCACCCGCAAACTTAAGGACAGTAACTTCGGCTTACCTCCAACTCCAACAATGTTACATGATGGTGAGTCACAGATAAATGGGGTTGTCCTCATGAAGGGAATTTTGGATCACCTCATCTTTGCGAGCTGGATCGATCGCCACGTTCTGAGGGGTTCACAGGTGCGTGATTCCGAATTTGACTTTCAGACTTCGCTCTAGAGTACCTTGAGGCTGCATGCAGAGAACTTGAAACACACAACGGCAATGAATCTGCGCTCTTTCTTCCATGAATCCGGTACATTGAACCCTCCATTCCGCACGGATCGAATAAGAATGACTTGGTGGAGTCTACTCTGACTCTGCAGAGACTCGATGCGGCGGCGGCGGATGCGCACAACAATCGATCTGCGCGCATTTCCTACATTCATGGAAGCATTTACACCTGTCACAGGGTCTGTATTGCGGTAACAATGTGGTTTAAGAAGAATTTTCTGAACGTGCGTGCATGTGATGCTTGTGACGTAGGTTACTGTATTATCTTTTTGTTTCCGAATCACAGTCTGTGACTGGCCAGCTTGAGGAATATTTAAAGGCGCGAATCGTTACTCTAACGTCCCCCATCCCAACAGATATGTCCTCCGACCTTTCTGCTATTCACGCCCAGACTTCCGCTATTCTCGAAAGGCTCTACGACGAGAGGGGTCAACCCGATCAGTTGGACAAGGCCTTCATCGAGGATTACTTCAAGCTCGTCAAGGATGAAATCGACCTTGATGACGAACCTGGAGTTGCTTCCCTGGCTCCGCACGCGACTACTGCGAGGCTATCCCAACCACAGAGGGGTTTGACTGAGGTTGTTATACCTTCCAAGAGTGAGAAGTTTCTTGTCACCACGACTGCTTCCGGTGAGTGGGATGTTTTCCTACGCGCGACCTGTCTTACTAACAGAAAACAGTCAAAAATATATCGGGGACCTCTCAGAGGTTTGGCAGTGCTCGTGGCAGAGGCACATACGTCATGACCGATGTCAAAGGAGTCCCCAATATCACGATCAAAACGGGCAGCGCCATCGTCGTTGTGAGCTACACATCTTCTCGCTTTTTATCACAATTAGCTAACAAATTGGCGGTTTCCTTTTTGTAGTTTATTGGTGAGTCCGATACCATGTATGGTTATTACTGTCGATCATTCAATTAACTCTTGCGCATAGGCGTTCCGACCACTGTTAAAGCTGAATCAGGGAAAGGAGAATGGGTGAAAACCTAGTTCTCGACTCAGCTGAACGAAGGTCTTATTGCTGAGAGCGAATTGAGTCATCTCGGAGCCGTAGTGCCTGATACTTGTGTGCACTTGTATCTCGTCGAAATATCTTTTCAGACCGCAAATCATATTACCTGTACCGATCAAGGCGACGGCGAGAGAAAGTACCGATAAAACTTGACACCTGAGTTGTTCTGAGTCGTACTTTTGAGGTCATGTATTTGTCACATCAAGTCCTTCCCTAAGGCGCGGCCGGTCTGGACGTGGGGCACGTTGGACGATAAAAGATCGCGTGCTACCTGATCGCCTGAACACTGGCACCTGGCATCATCTTGACTACAGTACCCTCAACGGCGGTATTTGCGCTTCCATCTGACCGGGACACAGCATGCACAACACGTCGGCTCTGCTCAAATCCCCTCCCGGACAAATGATAAATCATCCGCAACCGTATGGACGACCGTAGCGGCATCGTACACGGGCCTAGTGAGCCAGGCTCGATTCTAAGTCATGATGATGTTGACGATGACATTGGCTGGACTAAAAAATCTGTCGGTTTGAAGAATCCGGAAATTGGTTTGGAATAAGCCGTTTACCTACCAATGATCGAAAATTGGACTGGGAAGTGTGCGAATTATGTCATGTAGCGCGGCTGAGTGTCGCGCTTGTGAGTCCGGGAAGGGCAGAGAAATATAAGATCTAGAGAATAAAGAAAATCATTTCTCAACCGGAAAGCGATGCGCACGGTGGCTCGGTGGCTCGGGTGGGCGCAGCGTCGTTCGGGTAGGGCTGAGGGGAAACAGAAAGCACGCGGACAGAGCAGACGAGAGTAGAACTAAGGGAAACTGAGCCAGATTGTGAGAGTCCGTCCTCGCGTACTTAAATACATGAGTCGGCTAGAACTCATAGAGGAAAATACTCGGCACATCGAAAGGCATACCGAAGGCTAGGGCACACACCTTAAAAGTTTATTTACATAGTAGAGACTTGCAGCTGTTGGGATACATTCCTTGAAATTCCGGAACAGAAATACCATGATTGTAAGAAAAATGGATTTCAACTACTAGGTGAACTTTCAATCCAACTCCGCGAGGCATAGTAACGGGCATATTTGTGCAGATGGCTACGCCGACTACAGTATACAGATTCAGTTCCTTTCACATGCCGTTTATCGAGCAAGAATATGGTAGCGGAACAATCTGTCAGATGTCGATGATGTACAGACATTAACCACGTACCTAATCCTAATTGAACAATAGCAATAGGGAACAACGAGACATTCTTTAAACGGTCACAGTGAATTCAAGCTGAGAAGACTCACTCATGGAAACAATCGAAAATGGATGAGTCATCCTCCTGTGCCTTTTCAATCTCAACCAATCACCAATCTTTCTCCTCGGAATCCACTTCATTCGTCGTGATTGTTGTGCGATGTCCGCCGTGCTTCTCGAGTTCTTCGTAACATGGGCATGGCAGATGTTGGCCCTATTTATTCACAGAGCAAATGTGTGCCAGGATCTTGTGTAGGCGGGGATCGTCCCTTCTTCGGCTTTAGTCACTAATCTACGCAGTCTTGTGGCGGCCGTGGTATCCCAATATCTTGTGCCCATCATCCATCATGGAATTGCTTCCTCTCACATGCAAACACGCGAGGGTAACGCCACATCATAGGAGCGTCCACCCGTAAAGCGCGTAAAGGACAGTAACTTCCGCGTACCTCCGCCGAACAATATCACCTGATGGCGGCTCACAGATAAATGGGATGAAGGGAAACTTGGATCACCTCAATTTTTCGAGCTGGCATCGTCGTCCACCATGTTCTGGGGTGGTCCACAGGGGCTTGATTCCGAAGCTGACTTCCAGACTTCGCGGTGGAGTACTTTGAAGCTGCAGAAAAGCACACAATGGCAATGGATCTGCGCACCTTTTTTCTATGAATCTGGTACATTGTCCCCTCCCTTCCACACGGATCAAATAAGAATGACCGGTGGACATGCCCACAACAATGGCAACGGATCAGTGCACATTTCCGCTACATTCCTGGAAGCATTTCCACAGTTGGCCTAATTTCTCAACCACCGGCCCCGGCCCGCCTCGGATCCACCCGAACTCCAACTTCCCAGAGTCCGGCCAAGTCACGAATGTATCAAGCACGTGTTAATGAGTAATTTTTTTTGTGTAACTTATGATATAACAACGTCTCTTATCCCCAAATACGTCTTCCGACCTCTCTGCTCTTCACGCCCAGACTTCCGCTATTCTCGAAAGGCTCTACGACCAGAAGGGTCAACCCAATGAGTTGGACGATGCCTTCAACTAGGAATACTTCAAGCTCGTCAAGGATAATCTCAACCTTGATGCCGCCGAAGAAGCTGAATATGCTGCCTTGGGTCCGCGTAGGACTGAGGCGAAGTTGTCCCAACAATAAAGGGGGTCTACATAGCTAACAAGAATGAGAAGTTTCTTGTCTCCAGGCTTGCAACTGGTGAGTAGGGTGTGGTTATCCTACGTAAGACTTGTCTCACTAACAGAAAACGGTCAAAACTATACTGGGAACCTCAGAGGGTTGGCAGTGATCGTGGCAGGGACTCATACATCATGACCAGTGTCAGAAATTCCCAATATCACGATCAGAACGGGCAAAGCCGTCGTCATCGTGAGCTACAAACATTTCCGCTTTTCATCACATTCAGCTAAACAAATTGGTGGTTTCCTTTTTTTGTAGTTCATCGGTGAGTCCGACACCATTTATGATTATTACTGTCGATCATTCAATTAAATTAACTCTTGCGCATAGGCACTCCGACCAGGGTTCAAACTGAACATGGGAGTGGAGAATGGGTGAAGGCCTAGTTCTCGTCTCAGTTGAAACGAAGGTCTTTCTACTGAAAACGAATCAAGTCGTCTCGTAATGCCTGAAAGTACTTGCATGTACCTGTATCTCGTCGAACTATCTTTTCAGGCCGCAAACTTACTAGTACCGATGAAGCCGACGGCGAGAGAACATGAAAATACAATACACCGGTGAAACCAAGTTCAACTTGTCGCCTGAGTTGCTCGTACTTTTGCGGATCATGTATTTGCCACATCAAGTCGAGTCCTTCCCTAAGGGTGGGCCAGTCTGGACGTGGGACCCGTTGTATAGCGTACTACCTGAACGGCCTGAACGCTGGCACGCCACATCATCGCGACTAACTTACCCTCAATGGCAGGATTTGCGCCTCCAACTGATCGGGACACGGCACGCGCAAAACGTCGGCTCTGTTCGAACTCCCTCCCGGACAGATGATAAATCATCCGCAACCGTATGGTCGACTGTAGCGGCATCGCACATGCATAGGCCTATCATACGATAGGGGGCCAGGCTCGAGTAGTATACGTACGTCATGGATGCACGATGATCTGTTACGTAAATGAAGGGACATGTTCAACGCAACGCGCATGACACTTACTTCGAATTCCTTGAGACGAGTCAAATGAAATGCTTGGCTATCCCTTCCACTGGCACTACGATCCTCTAAGCTCCGATAGTTTCACAATTTTTAGTGAAGAAGTTTGCCAAATCCGATCATATTTCACAGAGCCGAAAGTGTCATGTATGAGGATATGAGTGTCAGGTCACAGCGCACAGTTGTCTCTTTCTCGCGGGGCCTCCGCGGCCCCACCAAGACGAAAGCCCACGTTCATCGGGACCCAGCCCCACTCATTTCTAATACCGCGGCAACTCGCGTTCCTTACAAGTTTCCTTACTACAGGCCTTACAAGGTTAACTCCACGTTTTCCGGATGTCAACGTCTGTTCGTTTTTTATCTCTTTTTTTGGAATACCATTTCCGTGCGCCTCAGTACAGAACTCCATGTAGTACTGTCCATAATATCTAACTCCATTGTACTTGTCTAATTATATGTGACTAGATATGGAACTGGCACTGCTCACATGGTCTAGACCATTGTTGCGTAAGGCGACAAGGGGGTGTCGAGCATAAAGAGTAGGTATCCGTGCTAGGAAATAAATGGGAAGTTTGGTGCGGGTTCCGTGGGTGGTGTTGAGCGCAGTTTGGACACCGGGGGTTGTGCGCACGTGCTTGCTTGCGTCCCTTGATTGTCGTGCTTACATCTACGTCTTGTGCTACAGGGAGAGTTGATGGGTTGAGTCAGGCGGAGGGCTACCTGGGAGAAAGAGAAAAGGGGGGGATAGGACTTGGAGTGTTTGAGGGATTATTATAGGGAAAAATGTTTGTTGGACTAGTGGTTATCCGTGTTAGTGTTTCGGCGGCTACTACAGTATGAGTGAATTGTCACCGTAATTAATCTCCACCTATCCGCTGATGGAGAAGCCAGCAGACCTGAGGCAGATTTCAAGCAGATGATTTGACATCGCTCTTTTCTTCTACAGACTCAAGCACTGGCAAAAGGCCTAAAATGCAAGAATGCAAAACAAGAGAGACGGGGAAACAAAATATGGCTCAGCACCACTGGGGGAATGCAAGGACTCCGGATGTGATAGATTCTACAGACTTGAAATAACTTATTGTGAAAGAGGGGGAAGGGGTTATATCATGTCTTCCTGACACGGGAATCAAGCGACGCCATTCTCTCCCCACCAAGGGAGAGCCTCGAAGAAGGGGAACCCGGGGAGGACGTGCGATGATGATGACGTGGAGTAGGAGTAGTAGGAGGCGCAAACCCAAGAGAACGCAGCACGGGCTCGTGACGCACGTGACTCTGGCGCTCGGCCTGCGCCAGCTCTGACACGAACGCCTCGAACTGCTCCAGCGAAATGAGACTCGGCGCGTTGTCCAATTCCTTTTTGATCCAGGCGAGCGACACTGGCGCTGTGCCACTGCTGCGACGCTTATCCTTATCCTTATCTTTATCCTTGGTCTTGGTTTTACTCTTGGACTTGTCCTTGGTTTTGCCTGCTTGTGGCCCAGCCGCCGGTGGCGGTGGTGGCAGCGGCGAAGGCGTAGGGTAATACCGCCGGATGTCGTCAATGAGTTGTAGGAGTTTGGCACAACGGACGAAATTGATTAGCGGGCGTTGGTCTATTACGACAGTTGAGCTGCTACCGTCGTAGAAGGTTTGTAGGCTTCGTAAATGGACGGCTGTGGGGGTAGGGAAGGAAAGTACGGTATTAGTCTTTAGTCGAGGGCAGGAAGAGAAGTGGTGTGCACACCTAACCACGGGATGGCGATCGGGGACTTAATATTTTCTAACGCTTGGCGGTATGCCATGTGGTCATTCCCCGGAGCCACGATATCGTCTAGCTGTGCTAAGAGCTGCTTTTCATTCTTGGTGAGCTCGATGTCGCACGTCAGGATCAGCTGCGAGAGCGACTTGAGCGCGGCAACGATCGCCGACATGGACGAAAAATTCTGGGACTTTCTGCATTCCTGAGAGAATAAAACATAGCATCAGTACGCCGGTCGTGTCGGGTAGCGTGAATGAGAAGAGGGTGAGGCCGGGGATGAAAGCACCTCTGCGATTAGGACAAAGTACTTGAATTTGGTCGAGCGCCTGTTCACGTCCTTATAGCTAGTAAAAGCATGTCAACGACAACTCATTTAGAGAAGCGTGTTCACCAAGGCCGACCTTATAATGTGCAACTTGACCCAGTTAACCAGGCGGTTGTAGATTTTACTGGCGGATGCAATGTGAGTCGTAATTGGCGTTCCCCGAACGTGAGCTATGTAATCGGTTTGAGTTATCTTGCTGTAGAACTCTCCCTCGATCACTGTAAGTGAGCCCGCGATGTCTTCGGGCTCGAAATTTTCTAGAGAGGACGGCAACGTCGTTCCATGCAATGGTTGTAAAGACGGAGTGGGAGATACGACAACGACATTCATCTGGAAGATAGTCAAACACTGCAAGTTTGAGAGTTGTGATAAGCAACACAAACCTTCTCATCGGCAAGGTTCGCAATCTCTTGTAATGCATCTTTCATAGTATCTGAACCACCGATCGACCTTGCAAATTCCCTGATGGACGAGAGCAGTTCACGACTCCAATGTTCACCTCCACCCTTAAGCCACGTTCGCAGAACCAGTAGAGTGCTTTTCAGCGCGTCAGAAGATTCACAGAATCTGGGTTTGGCTTACTCACGAGTACCGACTAGAGCCAGTGGGGATGAAAGACTGCACATCTCCCATTTCCTCGAAGCGTCTCTTGAGACTTCTGAACAGGTCCTCGCCTGTAGTGAAAAGGGGGTATGTAACAAGGAATACCCTCCTGAAATCGTCATCCTTGGCACGATCATGGGTATCCTTGATTAGGCGGTCTATTAACCCTGCTAATGTCCCGGCTTCTACTGTACCCTCCGCAGTTCTGCGCAGCAGAGGCTCTGCATCTTGAACGGCGGCCTCTAGTAACCCACCAGAGCTAGTACTCGTCGACATCCTTTTGACAATACTCTGGATCGATCCGGTAGACGTGGATTCGATCCGCCTGTGTTCGTCAATGCTACCTGACCTCGACGACGGAGTGACAATAATTGGTTGTAGGAGTAGCGACTCGGATAAGTCGGTGTTTGGAGATGTGGAGAGATCTGGTAAAAGTAGGGGAGGCTTTAAGGACCAATCAGAGTGATCACTTGGTGAGGATACACTCGTCCGGGATTCAGGCGTGGTAGACGAGAGTGGAGTCCGAAAGCTGGAGGACAACGGTGATGGGTTTTGCGGATACGGTATGGACTTTCCTGGTACTGAGCGGGGGCCCGACGTCAATCCTAATGGAGGCGAAGAACTCAAAGGAATGTGCAGAACAGGATATTTGCGCATTGGAAAGGAAGCGGAGATTCCTCTCTGCGTCTGCTCGGACTCGGGTTCATCGCGCGCCGAAGGCTTGGGCATTGGCACTGGGGCTTTAGGGGGGGTCAAGCCAGACGATCCAGGCGGCCTTGACAAGGTGAGACCAGATGGACGAGCGCCGCCCGGGACACCAGCAGTGCTAGAGAAAGAGGACTTGTGCCGACTTCCTGGTAGAGTATTTGAGATAGAAGGCCTGCTGGAGCGAGAAGCTTTCGAGCTGTTAAGAATAGCTGACATGACTAAGTATATCACGTACATGAACGCATTGGATGTATGTTCTGAATGGTTTCACGACTTTCTGACATTGAAGGACGGGATTCAGGATCACGTTGCCAGCATTGATTCATGAGATTCCACATCGTATCACTAAGCCCCCTCGTATTAGCATGTTCTGGTCGAGTGGGTAATGGTCCATCGCGGATGACAAGGGGTATAAACGCTTCGTTTGAAACGTGACTGAATGGCACGTTGTCAGTAAAGATTTCGAGAGAGAGCATCCCAAACGACCACACGTCCGTGGCTCTCGTAGTCGGAATATAGCTGCTGTCAGTCACGAGCTCAGGTGCCAGCCACCGTAGTGATCCATAAGTCATGGCCTCTGTGACAGGAACCTGACATCGATCGTAAATGAGGACGGCAAAGAACCTGACGTAAACTTTGCTCATACCTCTTCGACACGGGCGGAGCCAAGATCACCGAGGCATGCATGACCATCGCCTGAAATCAGGACGTTTGACTGCCATAGACCGTAAGGTTTTCGCTCGAGTACCGTTCACAAAACTCACTCCTTGTAAATCCCCATGAATAATCCCGTTTATATGCAGATATTCAGTAGCTAATGAACCCTTAGAGCGCTGCAGTACAAGTCTAGTAGGGGAACACACCAGAAGCTATTTCGCTCAGCAGGAGGACCCGATCTGCATCGGGGTGGGCCTTGAGGAATCGTGTAACGTGGCCGAACTCCATGTAAGGGCTGACCTGAACAGAACGATATCGATCAATTCCGGGGACTGAGCGGAAGCATCACATACTGAATAAACGAAGTCGCCAATAGAAGCTATTCCCAGCAGTTGCAGAATATTTGGATGTCGGAGTGTCCTCCATATTTCGACTTGTCTTTGGAAGCGCTGAAGAAGGCAGTGAGTCAAAACGATCAAGTTGCTATTGTAAGATCTCATCTCACCTCCCGCCCTGCACGGCTCTGATTCCGGGGATACGCAAGGGCCACCTAGCAGTTAAAGGAATTAGTAAGAAATTTTCTGCTTCCGTCCCTGTCCCTGCCCGTACCTCTTGGCCAGTCCATTCACCGGTATAAATATCCTGCGAACCTCCCGACGCGATTGGATGATCGCTCGTCCGGATCACTTTCCCGCTGACTGGATCGAGGCAAAGTTTAAGTACAGGGTCTCCACATGGGACAAAAACCAAACACGGACGATCAACCATGGGTGGTAGTCGTTCGACCCATTTACGCAACTCCCCAAAGTCCTCTTGGAGCTGTCTCTCCTGCGTCTCTCCCACGTCGGCTTCCCTCAACTCCTATATAAATGGGTGCGACGTGAGACCGGAGGTAGACGTGATGGTATGGACGCGCCTGTTCTATAGCTTCCACGACGTTGTGTGCATCTTCCGGCGTGCTCGTGGCGAGTGCTATCTTCAGATAATTCTTGTCATGAAGAATTTTCGTTATCATCTCGACAAGTTCTTCATGATCACGCCTGCGAATCTCTTCGAGATCTCTACTTCGGTTACTTGCTTCTAAATGCAAAGTGATCTATATATCCAGAAAGTTGCGGCCACGTCGGCACAGACTGGGAATCACAAGCGTGCAAACTGGGGGAAAAAAAGAGAACGCACGTTGAATCGCATTGAACATGCCTTCAGCTCCCTGTACGATTCGTCGAGACCCATCCTGATTTCCGTCTGTTTAACGAATGACCTCATCTTGCCTAGATCCTCCCATTTTCGCACTCTATTGAGGATATGAGTCAGTACGCTAGTAAAAAGGGCAAAAAAAAAAAAGATCGTATATTAGTCACAGTCGTGCAAATGACAAACAGCAATAAGGTTCTTCACCGTTCTACCTCATCCGCGGCTTGCTGAGCAGCCGTACCCTCAAGTTTATCCGAGTGGTCACGAAGAGCCGAAGCGAGATCTAGACATTCTCTGCTGAGGTGTTGGCATTGTGACTGTGACCAAAGAAAACAAAAACCGGTTGAGCGTGCGGGGTAAGTTAGATTTGGAATACTTCGGCGGACTAACTCGATATATCTTGACATTCTTCGCAGCGGTTATCAACGAGCTTGCTACCCAATTTGTCACGGGAACGTCAGTGTATTGATCCAGGCCCCACCGGGCCACGGCAAACTGAATTATGAAACGAACCAATGAGGAGGCCGCTGCCGCTTACGTCGGTTAACCCCGTTACAGGAACAATGTTCTGCGGACTCATGGATGGGGAGAGGAGAGGGAGAAGCGCCTGTTTTCAGTAGTGAGTGACCCGGAGCTAGGACACGCGCGCCCGGTCGTCATCCACTCACAATTCAGTACTAATTATAATTGAATTCTCACAACCTGTTTGATAGGCACCGCATTTTGAACAAGGTAGTAGTAGCACATTCCACGTAATGCGTACTTCATCGGTATGACATGTAAACCTCTAATACACCGAATAAACCGAATATGCAAAGAGAACAAGGAGAGTGATATATAAGGGCAGGAGACACGCTGGGGCATACAGTTGACTCGAAATAAAATCTAACCAAACGAAGAGATGAAAAGGTCTGACATAAGCAAAACATTCATTAGATTATACAACTTCATTTCCACCGACTGAAACTCGAGCCCTACCATCTTCTTCAAATTTGTGTCGAAGACTTGTTATTCACCAGCGGCGCAGGACATCGTCACTACGACTAGACTTGAGACTGTATTCAACATATGTCAACAGGTCCGGTCGCGTTGTGTTGCACGTGAGAGATGGCGAGTACTGAACGAGGGTGTCGATCTGCTCGGCTATCACTGCAATCATTGAAATCAATCAAAAGATGTCCGTTATTTTCGACAATGGGATTGGAACGGGCGAAACTTGAGTTGAGAGTGGAAAGGTGGAGGCCTGCGTGCGCGTATTAAGTTGGTAGCGAGACAAATAAAACGTGGTGTATCGATCCTACCTAACCAAGGGATGAGGTCTTTTGTCGCCACATTCTGAAGCGTGTTTTCGTATACGCCATCTGTCGGTGCTAGTTCCTTCGCTAGTGCGTATAGATCTGGCTTGGCTTTGCTCTCGCACGTAAGCGCTAGCGCCCTGACAGGCGGCGACATAAGAGCCAGTACAATTGCCGATGTTGTCGAGAAATCGTTTAAGGCCTGGCATGCCTAATACAGTCATCCAAGGACAACGTGGCAGTTTGAGACAGCGTGAAATGGCACAGGTAGCAGTGCACATTCCGGGGGCATGTCGGTCATTCAAGCTTCAAGGACGACGCGGCAGTTTGAGACGGCGTGAAATGGCACAGGTAGCAGTGCACATTCCGGGGGCATGCCGGTCATTCAAGGACGACGCAGCAGTTTGAGGCGGCGTGAAATGGCACAGGTAGCAGTGCGCATTCCAGGGGCATGCCGGTCATCCAATTGACACAGGATGACACGACAATTTGAGGGAATAATGAATGACCCATTCAGGAGGAGCAGGAAAAGGAAAACATTGCGTTAGTAAAGGACTAAGGACAGCAAGAAGGACGGGTGTGGGGACTTCTACCGCTTTGTGGACTACGGCGTTGTGCTTGGCGTCAACCCTTTTGGAACACGCGTTGATTTTCTTCTCGTTGAGTTTGGCCAGGTTGAAGAAATGACCGGCCTGGACTCGTCGTGCGACACCTTGCTCTGCCAGCGACTCAAGTTTTGAAGAGTTGTTGGAAGTGGTGGTGGGCGCTGAAATCTGGAAGCTCTTCTTTTACTAGCTAAGCTCGAGGCATTGTGGGAGTGTAAAAGGATAGGCATGGTAGGATATTCTAGAAAAGCAAAACGAGCGAGCGAAGGAGCGGGGACGAGCGGGCAGCTGTGGCGAGAGAGAAGAAAACGATGGCCACGTGCTCCGCACCCCGCTCAGCCAAAGACCACACCCTATCGTGAGTTTCTCACGCTAGATTACCCACCCACCTGAAAGTATGAGAGAGTCCGACCTTTGCCGTGGAATGGATCTGCATTCGCTCTTCTAGGAAATCAGACCTATCATCAACAGGGGTGAGCTTGCCATCTTAGATCTTGAAAAACAAGCAGGGTCCTCACTCCACACCTTAACCAGATCGTGTCGTGAACAATATTGAACATTTCAATGCGCCGCGCATTAGGCGGCCATCGGGTGAGGTTCACGTAGTCCCAATAAGTTATGCACTTGAATCGGTTGCCTTTCACGACAGTTAGGGCAACTGCCAGGTCATTTGGCGTCACGCCTTGGGACCGTTCAGCAGGTTCGGTTCGTAACGTAGCAGTCTTTAGGTTGGTAGAAGCGGACCTAAAAATCTTAGTTAGTTACCACATCGATATCGATAGATGATCTACTATGACGCACATAGTCGGGGTCGTCGATCAGACGCGCGAGTTCTTTGATTATGGAGGTACACTTAATGTCTTCATCCGCAAACCCTTTCTTGAGCAAACTCTCGATGAAGAGCAAGATGCTAAAAAATGAATCATCAATACTCGTTTGAAAGGAGAACATTGTTAACCTACGGATACCGAGAGCGCGCAGAAACGAGATCAAGCTCCGAGGACGAGAATCGTCTTTTCAAAATATTAGATCTTCGATGGCTCGATGGCGGGAGAGTAGGCCTCCCATATTTCCTGAAGACACACTCCCGTCTGTTGCAAGCCAAAGTAAACACTTGGAGTCTCTCGCCGACATTTCCATTAAACCTAGAACCGCAGGGCTTACAGGCTCCCCATTACGGCTTTGAAGCAAGTCGATAGACAAGGTGGGCGATTGAGTAGGCTGAGGAGCCGCCATTTTGGAACTCTTCTTGGTTGGCATTTTCCCGGTTCTGTTCGGAGAAGGAGGCTTGGCTGGCGGCGCTCCTGGGTGCAACGAGGAATTACTTCCGCTCGGCATGTCAGGGAGTAAGAATCAATGTTTGTTCCGGGAGATGTGTCAGGGGTTGTCTGAGATCTCTTATTCCTAAATACTTTAGCAGTCGCAGTCTGCTCGATGCACTTGTACTCCACGTACTCTGCGACGACGAAGACTAAACACTTCGTAAGTCTGATAATAAGGCAGAGGAAGCGGGAGCGACGAAAGGGCGAGCAGGCTTACGCTCCCTACGAGTTGTCAGTTGAGAGGGAGCAGATTTGAACAGAACCCATTGAGACGATCCTCCGGGAGCGGTGGGAGGGGTCGGGATCTAGATGAAGGAGAGTCGATCGCTCTCGTCCTGTTTGGGCCTGCGTATCGGTCAACGATTCCTAAGAAATCTGAGGAGGCCACCATGTTAAGCTCATGGGTAACATGGGGGATTCCAGTCAGTCCCAGTGGTGACAATGGTGACGACACCTCAACAGTCGAGCGCCTGGGGGTGAATCGTCGATTGTCGGTGTAAACAAAGTCGGGACGGGAATGTCAATATTTCCGGTAGACGGTTGACGACCTACATGTCGGGATAAGGTAAGCATGCGTTGGAGTGAGAGGAAGAATGACCCGCCATCACGGCGTGGGAGCACATCACGTATCGTCGACCGAATATCGGACATAGAAGAGCGCTGTCCTGGATCAATTTGCCACCAAGATTGCATAAGATCCCACATCCTTGGATTAAGACCACATGCCGTGGACCCAGGGTGCACTAGGTGAGTGCCTTGGCCCAACAGAACAGGGACATAAAAGTCAGAATGACCGCGGTAAGGATCTTTTCCCGTAAAAACTTCGAAGCAGAGTAATCCAAACGATCAGATATCTGATTTCTCAGTTGAAGCAGTGACGCTGGCAGATGTAATCTGTTCTGGAGCAAGCAATCGAGCACGAGATCCGGCCTGCTGTAGATGATACATTCCATGTTAGACAAGAAGACATACATTACTGTAGATGGACCAACGTACCTTCGAAAATTCAGACAGATTGAATCCACAGATAATGGCTTTGCCATCACAATTAACCAAAATATTTTTCTGGGTGAGTGAAGAGTGTCAGGGAATGCCCAAAAGGCCCCAAAACTTACATCGCACAAATCACCAGTGAAGGAATTCTCTTTCATGAAAGAATTCCACACCTAGATATTAGGGTCATTCAAAGTATGACTTATTTGCTACTTATTAGGTCCACTTATTGCCCATTTGGCTATAAAACACTATGTGACCTATAAGGAGGGTATTAGTACCCATTTTGAACAACCCTATAATACTCACTTATTTGTAGCTATTGCCCATTTGGCTGTAAAACAATAAGTAACCAACAAGTGGGGAAATAAGTGCCAACTTTGAATGACCCTATTATCAATGCAGGTTGTTGACACCAAATCAGGTGCAACATACTGTATGTGAGTTATGTGCTGCGAGGGTGAAAGCCCGTCCAAGAACCAGAAAAGAGGGAGAAAGAGAAAGATAAGAGTAAAGACAGTGGAGATTGGCCAAGACCGTGTGGACAGCCGTTCCACCGAACGATCGCGGAGAGAGCACACGGGTGAATAAGAGAGGAGAAAGACTTCTTAATTGAAAATGATGAATGATCGATGATCGGTGCCCTCCTCGACGAGCAGCAGGGCGGCTTATATACATGCACGCTGCCTTGTCGGCTAGTTCTATGTTTGTATAGTAACGTCGACCTCGGGGGTACCGGCAATGGCGATTAAATAGAGTAGATGTAAGTGTATAAAGGAAAGGCTAAAACGAGATAAATGAGGAAGTGTACGGCTGCCGTGTGGTACAGTAGTGGCTTGGTGTCTGTAAGCGTTGTAGAGCGCGAGACGAGAGGTAGAAGAAAGGATATATGAAGGAGAGGGACAGTGAAGGCGGGAAGTACTGTGATTGGGACGTGTAGGTCGTCTTATGTTGCGAGCTTGAAGGGAGTTTTGTTGTGTGTGTCCAACACAAGGCGATGATGAGGACACGATCGCGAGATAAGGAGAAGAAAATGGAAAAATCAACAAGACCACGTGATGACGGTGCTAGACCGTTCCGTTCCGGTTCCGAGCGTAGCTCCGACGGAGTCTCGACCGCAGAGCTTTGTCGTGAGCGCCGGGTCAGTCATCCTCTCCGGAAATTCCCCCGTTCCACGTTCCACCCTATGGCTGACCCTGCCATTGTCCTCCCCTCCGCTGGTATCTCCAAGACACCGAATCTGTGTGCGATTTTGTATCATTCGTGGTGTATCAGGACCTGAAATCATCCTCTTTGCTAGACAAGGCATATGACACCGTCAAAGTCAATAGGGTAAACGTTCAGCTATCCGGCATGTCTCTCTGCTGAAATATAGCATTAGCGTCGGCTGTCCGACATTGATAGTCAATGCAAACATCTCCTCTCTACAGTGAGGGATTATTCACAACAGCTCGTCGAAATAGGGGCAAGTACTACCGAAGCCGATGAAATCGATAGGTGGACATATCTACCTTTGTCTGACAATCTCGGATCATTGTTCATCAATCCTCGCAGCGCTATCCAAGGCATTCTAGTGCGAATTTCGGGCTGGGCGAAGCTAAGCGATAATGCAGCTTTCCTGAGGCAGAACCAGATTCAGATTGGCATCGACCAATGTTACCGTGACCTTAGAGCGTGCACTGACAGGTTCACGGTAAGCCTGCCTTACTCGACGCGAAAAGATTATAGTTAAAAATTTTCTCTCAGGTAGCGTCGTCTTTGGCTCAGAACAGTCAAAGTCAAGAGCAAAGGAAGGACCAACATCGTCATCACCTGCAACTCGTGGACATGATTGCTAAATTACAAGACGACATTCGAAAGCTATACTCCATACCATTGGAAGCTTCACAATCGCGTGAGCAACCACCAGTGAGTCTTAGCGTGGCTCTATTGCGCAGATGCATGAAATTCAAAGCATGGCAGCCGAAAGTCGTCGACGTCGACGGACCGCTTGGACTGGGAGCTGTACCTGAGGTGGTGCCACCCCCACGTTCCAAAGCAGCAGATCGTGAGTGTTGTAAGACCTTGTCGTGGATTATTACCTACTACCCTGCAAATGATAGATTCAGGGAAAGTTTCCAAACTTAGCGAGAATCCGGTCATCGAAGGAACCCAACTGCTCTTCTATAAGGGAGAATGGACCTCTGACGAAGAACGTGTACGTAGCTTGTTTGATGTCCGATCTGAAACTGACCTGAGCTAGACCACACTCTGTCGTTTAAGGGATCAATCCCCAGATTCTCAGAAGGCAAGTGCAACGACCGCCCTACGAGTATATTATCACTGAGCAACTCTTCCGCACTGCCATCCGCAGCGCTTCAAAGAGTGGATCGAAGACTCCCTTAGCTTTCAACATCGGAACATCCTCCACTTCGAAGGACATGTTACGATAAACGACGTCGTTTATTCAGTATGTCGCGTCTTCTATTGTGACAATGCTCTAAACAGACTCCCTCGTAGGTGAATCCGAATCCGAGCATAGAGCACGGGAACATCCGAGAATACCTCCGGAGAAATCCGGACACTGATCGGGTGCGCCTTCTCAGTGAAGTTGCATCGGGTGCGTTGCACCTGGTTGGTGTCAACGACCTGTATTGATAATATCTAGGTGTGGAATTCTTTCATGAAAGAGAATTCCTTCACGGTGATTTGTGCTATGTAAGCTGCATTTGGGGCCTATTGGACGTTCCCTGACACGCTTCACTCACCCAGAAAAATATTTTGATTAATCGCGAAGGCAAAGCCGTTGTTTGTGGATTCGATCTGTCTGAATTATCGAAAGTACGTTGGTCCATCTAATGTATCTCTTTCTGTCTAACATGGAATGTAGCATCTACAGCCGGCCGTATCTCGTGCTCGATGGCTTGCTCCGGAACAGATCACATCTACCAGCGTCGCTGCCCCAAGTGAGAAATCAGATATCTGGTCGTTTGGATTACTCTTCCTCGAGGTTTTTACGGGAAAAGATCCTTACTACGGTTATTCAGACTTTTATGTCCCTGTTCTTTTGAGCCAAGGCACTCACCCAGAGCACCCTGGGTCCACAGCAGTTGATCTTAGTCCAAGGATGTGGGACCTAATGCAATCCTGCTGGCAACGTGATCCAGGACAGCGCCCTTCGATGTCCGAGATTCAGTCGACAATACGTGACATGCTCCCACGTCGTGATGGTGAGTCATTCTTCATCTCACACCGGCGCGTGCTTACCCTTATCTCGACATGTAGGTCGTCAACCGTCTACCGGAAATGTTGACATCCCTGTCCCGACTCTGTTTACACCGACAATCGACACTTCACTCCCAAATGAAGCGAGGCGCCCGGCTGTTGAGATGTCGTCAGCACTGGGGCTAACTGGGATCCCCCCTGTTACCCATGGTCTTAACATGGTGACATCTTCGGATTTCTTAGGAATCGTTGACCAACAAACCGATACACAAGCCCTAAACAGGAAGGGATTGAGCTATTCTCCCTCATTTAGATCCCGACCCCTCCCACCTCTCCCGGGGATCCTCTCAGCCCGATATACCGGTTCTTCTCCAATCCACTCCCTCTCAATCGACAACCCGTGGGAGAGTGGGCCCATGCACCCTTCCAGTGCTACCAACCTTTCCGCTTCCTCCGCCCTATCATCAGATTTACGACGCGTCAATTCTCCATCGTCGCAGAGTAAGTCGCGCACAAGTGGATTGGACAAACTGCGAATACGGCTATTTGGGAATAAGAAATCTCAGACAACCCCCGACACTTCCTGGGTCGACAATGCCTCGATCGACACAGTCTCGGTCAACAATGCCTTTATCGACACTGTCTCTGTCGACAATGCCTTGATCGACACTGTCTCGGTCAACAATGCCTCGATCAGCAACGTCTCATTCAACAATGCCTCGTCCAGCGATGTCTCGTTCAGCAATGGCCCGAGGTCCGAGGTTTCGACGCCAGTTCTCAGAAGCCACGACAGAAATTATTGATGAGGCACAGCTATTAGTTGTAGATAAGATGACAACTGTATAGGTGTATTCAGTTGATGTATTTGAGACTCATGGTATATAATACAATTACGTGTATAGATGTACTATTATAGAAGGTAATCAGTAAGGAGTTATTGTAAGGGGTGTGATAAGGAATACTCACCTCAGTTGATGTATTTGAGACTTATGTGATCTGGCTCAAGACTCTACAGCAAGATCTACAGTACTTAAATACCTGGGAGTGTGTATTGAGCTTATATATTAAACTAAAGATTTACTAATATATTCTACAATGAGAAAGTGATATGTGTGTGTGGTGATATGCTAAAGCCCCAGGAGCCTGAGGAAAAGATATACTGTACTAGGGTGCACCCATTGCAGCAGCCGCTTTCCTGCGCTCCGGACCTCCGGACCCTTCAGCCATCAGCTCCTCGAACACGAACCCGAACCGCCACATGCCTGTTATCCAGACAATTCTTGTCATGAACAATTTTCTTTATCATCTTGACAAGTTCTTCATGATCACGTCTGCGAATCTCTTCGAAACCTCTACTTCGGTTACTTGCTTCCAAATGCAAAGTGATCTTTACATCCCGAAGTTGTGGTTACGTCGTCACAGACTGGGAATCACAAGCGTGCGAACCGAAAAAAAAAGGGAACGCACGTTGAATCGCATTGAACATGCCTTCAGATCCCGGTACGATTCATCGAGACCCATTCTGATTTCAGTCTGTTTAACGAATGACCTCATCTTGCCTAGATCCTCCCATTTGCGCACTCTATTGAGGATATGAGTCAGTACGCTAGTAAAAAAAAGGTTCGTATATTAGTCACAGTCGCGCAAATGACAAACAGAAATGGCGTTCTTTACCGTTCTACCTCATCCGCGGCTTGCTGAGCAGCCGTACCCTCAAGTTTATCCGAGTGGTCACGAAGAGCCGAAGCGAGATCTAGACATTCTCTGCTGAGGTGTTGGCATTGTGACTGTGACCGAAGAAAACAAAGACCGGTTGAGCGTGCGGGGTAAGTTAGATTTGGAATACTTCGGCGAACTAACTCGATATATCTTGACATTCTTCGCAGCGGTTATCAACGAGCTTGCTACCCAATTTGTCACGGGAACGTCAGTGTATTGATCCAGGCCCCACCGGGCCACCGCAAACTGAATTGTGAAACGAACCAATGAGGAGGCCGCTGCCGCTTACGTCGGTTAACCCCGTTACAGGAACAATGTTCTGCGGACTCATCGATGGGGAGAGGAGAGGGAGAAGCGCCTGTTACAGTAGTGGGTGACCCGGAGCTAAGATACACGCGCGCGGTTGTCATCGATTGACATTGCAGTACCAATTCAATTCTCTCACAACCTGTCTGATGGGCACCGCATTTTGAACAAGGCTGTGGTAGTAACACATTCTACGTACTACAGTATTGCGTACTTCTATCAGTATGAAATTTGACACCCAATACTGTACACTGAATACACCAAATATACGAGAGAACTTGAACAAGAAAAGTGATTCGTAAGGACAGGTGACACGCTGGGGCATACAGTCGACTCGAAAGAAATACAGATAAACTAAACGAGGAGATGAAAGGATTCGATATAAGCAAAATATTCATAAGATTGTCGAAGCCCGTTTCCGCCGACGGGGTGGAGACCACGCAAAACCGAGCCCCGTCATCTTCCTCCGCTGTGCGTTGAAGCCTCGTTCTTCATTAGCGAGACGAGCACTGCGCTCCTCTGCATTACGCTGGATATCGTCACCACGACAAGACTTGAGACTGTATTCAACATATGCCAACACGTCCGGTCGCGTTATACTGCGGGTGCGAGGTGGCGAGTACTGAACGAGAGAGTCGATTTGCTCAGCTATCTCGCTGCAGTACTTGAAATCGATCAGAGGATGTCCATCTACTTCGAAAATGGGATCGGAATGGGCGAAACTTGAGTTGAGAGTGGAAAGGTGGGGGTCTGCGCGCGCGAGTCGAGTTGAGTTGGTATCAAGACAATAAAACGTAGTGTATCAATCCTACCTAACCAAGGGATGAGGTCTTTTGTCGCCACATTCTGAAGCGTGTTTTGGTATATGCCATTTGTTGGTGTCAGTTCCTTCGCTAGTGTGTATAGATCTGGCTTGGCCTTGCTCTCGCACGTGAGTGCTAGCGCCCTGACTAGCGGCGACGTAAGAGCGAGTACAATTGCCGATGTTGTCGAGAAATTGTTCAAGGCCCGGCATGCCTTGCACTGCCGTCAGTTATCACCACACATGAGAGTATGAAAATGTCTGACCTTTGCCGTGAAGATCCATTCCTCATACATCTCCTTTCGCTCTTCTAGGGAATTAGACCTATCATCAACGAGGGTGAGCTTGCGATCTTGGATTTTGAAAAACGAGCAGGGCCCTCACTCCAAGACAATTGTTTGCACCCACACCTTAACCAGATCATGAACACTATTGAACACCCCAATGGGCCGCACATTGAACGGCCGTCGAGTAAAGTTCACGTAGTCCCAATAAGTTATGCACTTAAATCGGTCGCCTTCCACGACAGTTAGGGCAGCTGCAAGGTCATTTGGCGTTACGCCTTGGGGCCGTTCAGCGCGTTCGCTTCGTAACGAAGAACAGTTAATAGGTTGGCGGAGGCGGATCTAAAATCTTGGTTAGCTGCAACACCCACATCGATAGATGATCTACTTCGACGCACATAGTCCGGGTCTTTGATTAGATGCGCAATTTCCTTTGCCTTTGCTTCCATTTTCTCGGGGATTGTTCTAGAGTCCACGAGAGGAAGGACGAGTTCTTTGATCATTGAGGTACACTTGAGGTCTTCATCGTCAAACCCTTTCTTGAGCCAACCCTCGATGAAAAGCAAGATGCTAAAAATTGAATCATCGATACTCGTTTGAAGGAGAGTATTGTTAACTCACGGATACGGAGAGCGCGCAGCGACAGGATCAGGTTCCGAGGACTCGAATCGCCTTTTCAAAATATGGAAAAGGCGTTCGCTGGTCGCAAAAAGTTGGTATATTGTCAAAAAGGTCACTCTGAAGCGGTCATTTCTAGATGGATCTTCGATTTCAGTAATGACCCGGGAAACTAAGCCTTCCAGATTTCCAGCAGACACAGTCCCGTCTATTGCAAGCCGAAGTAAACACTCGGAGTCGCTCGCCGCCATCTCCAGTAGATCTAGAACCACGGGGTTTATAGGCTCCCAATTAAAGCTTTGGGGTAAGTCGATAGGCAAGGTGGCCGATCGAGTAGGTCCTGCGTGAAACGAGAAATTACTACTACTCGGTGTACCAGGAAGCAATGAATCATTATTTATTCCGGGGGATATGGCAACGCGGTTCGGGGAAGGATGATCCCATGTAGTACTGGATGTATTATCGTTGGCGTAGACTGTGGTGATAGCGGGAGTGCGGATGGTGTCAACCTCGGATCTCTGGCCATTACTGAATGAGACATCGCGTGACGAGCCATTGCTGAACGAGACGTTGTTGATCGAAGCATTGTTGACCGAGACAGTGTCGGGGCTTGCCTGAGATCTCCTGTTCCAAAATGGCCATATTCGTAGTCTGCTCGACCTACGTGTGCTCCCCGTACTCTGCAGAGACGAAGAATCAACGTGTCGTAAGTCCAATGGTAGGGAAGAGGAACCGGAAGAGTTGAGAACAGTGGGAAAGTGCCCAGGCTCACGAGTGTCGCCTGGGACCGCGACACCAGCTGCGATAGAAAAAGAGTATCTGGGCAGACGTCCCGGTCGAGTATTTGAGTTGGAAGACCTGCTGGACCGAGAAGCTGTCGTATTGTCAATAATAGCTGGCACGACTGAGTGCATCACGTACATGAACGCCTTAGATGTATGTCCTGAATGGTCTCACGAATTTCTGACATTGGAGGACGAGATTCAGGATCACGTTGCCAACATTGATTCATGAGATCCCACATCGCATCGCTAAGCCCCCTCGTATTAGCATGTTCTGGATGAGTGGGTAATGGTCCATCGCGGATGACAAAGGGGATAGACGCTTCGTTTGGAACGTGGCTGAATGGCACGTTGTCAGTGAAGATTTCGAGAGAAAGCATCCCGAACGACCACACGTCCGTGGCTCTCGTAGTCGGAATATAGTAGCTGTTGGCCATGAGCTCAGGTGCTAGCCACCGTAGTGATCCATAAGTAATGGCCTCTGTAACAGGACCCTGACATCGATCGTAAATGAGGACAGCAAAGAACCTGACGTAAACTTTGCTCATACCTCTTCCGGCTCTTCGATACGGGCGGAGCCAAGATCACCAAGGCACGCGTGACCATCTCCTGAAATCAGGACGTTTGACTGCCATAGACCATAAGGTTTTCGTTCGAGTACCGGCAACAGAACTCACCCCTCGTAAATCTCCGTGAATAATCTTGTTCACATGCAGATATTGAGTAGCTAATGAACTTTATAATGCTGCAGTACATGTCACTTAGTAGGGGGACACACCAGAAGCTATTTCGCTCAGTAGAAGGACCCGATCTGCATCGGGGTGGGCCTTGAGGAATCGTGTAACGTTGCCGAACTCCATGTAAGGGCTGACCTGAACAAAACGATATTGATTAATTCTGGGGACTGGGCGGAAACATCACATACTGAATAGACGAAGTTGCCAATAGAAGCTATACCGAGTAGTTGCAGAATATTTGGATGTCGGAGTGTCCTCCATATTTCGACTTGTCTTTGGAAGCGCTGAAGAAGGCAGAGAATTAAAACGATCCAGTTGCTATTCTAAATCTCAGCTCACCTGCCGCGCTGCACGGCTCTGATTCCGGGGATACGCAAGGGCCACCTAGTAGTTGAAAGGGATTAGTAGGAAATTTCTGCTTCTGTTCCCTCTGGTCCCGTACCACTTGACCAGTCAATTCACCGGTATAAATATCCTGCGAACCTCCCGACGCGATTGGATGGTCACCCGTCCGGATGACATTCCCGCTGACTGGACAGAAGCAAGGTTAAGTACAGGGTCTCCACACAGGACAAAAGCCAAATACGGACGATCAACCATGGGTGGTAGTCGTTCGACCCATCTACGATACTCCCCAGAGTCTTCTTGTCTCTGATGTGTCTCTCCCACGTCGGCTTCCCTGTCCTATATAAATGCGTACGACGTTAGACTGGAGGTAGGCGTGATGATATGAACGTGCCTGTTCTAAAGCTTCCACGGCAACGTTGTGTGCATCTTCCGGCGTGCTTGTGGTCATCATCTCGACAAGTTCTTCTGATTCTTCTTCACGGTCACGACAGCGAATCTCTTCGAGTCTAGGTATTGCCAGGTGGACGTGGGAGGGTCGAGCAATAATGCACAATAGTTGACATGTTGACAGGCAGGGGTTCCCAGGACGTCCGAGTCAAGTTGAAAATACAGTCCGTGTATGGAATATCACTTGCGCAGACCTCTTGAGATACGCGCGCCACAGTGACGGTCGTCGTTCATTGCAGTAATTGAACTATCACAACGTGTATGATGGGCACAGCATTTTGAACAAGGGCAGCAAGGCCTGAGGCGCACGCTAATGGGTTCAAAAAAAATAAAGCTGTGATAGTAGTAGCACATTGTACGTAATGCGTATGACATGTGAAACTCTTACTAATACACCGATACAACAAATACAGAGAACAAGAGAAGTGATAGGTAAGGGCAGGAGACACGCTAGGGCATACAGTTGACTCAAAATACACATAGATAAGCTAACCGAAGAGATGAAAAGGCCCGACATAAGCAAAACATTCATTAGATTATTCGACTCATTTCCGCCGACGGGGTGGAGACCACGGATGTTCCGATACTTATCATCTTCTTCCGCTGTGCATCGAAGACTCGTTCTTCACCAGCGAGACGAGCGCTGCGCTCCTCTGCATTACGCTGGATATCGTCACCACGACTAGACTTGAGACTGTATTCAACATATGACAACACGTCCGGTCGCGTTATGTTGCGGGTGCGAGGTGGCGAGTACTGAACGAGGGTATCGATTTGCATAGCTATCTCACTGCAATAATTGAAATCAATCAGAGGATGTCCGTCCACTTCGAAAATGGGATCGGAATGAGCGAAACTTGAGTTGAGGCTGGAAAGGTAGGGGTCTGATGCACAAGTCGAGTTAAATTGGTAGCGAGACGAATAGAACGTAGTGTATCAATCCTACCTAACCAAGGGATGAGATTTCTTGTTGCCACTTTCTGAAGTGTGTTTTGGTATACGCCTTTTGTCACTGTCAATTCCTTCGCCAGTGCGTATAGATCTGACTTGGCCTTGCTCTCGCACGTGAGCGCTAGCGCCCTGACCAGTGGTGACATAAGAGCAATTACAATTGCCGATGTTGACGAGAAATTGTTCAAGGCCCGGCATGCCTTATACTGCCCTCAGATATCACCACACTTGAAAGTATGAAAGTTCCTGACCTTTGCCGTGGAGATCCATTCCTCATACATCTCCTTTCGCTCATCTAGGAAATCAGAGCTATCATGACAGGAGTGAGCTTGCCATCTTGGATTTTGAAAAACGAGCAGGGCCCTCACTCCAAGATAGTTAATTGCGCCCACACCTTAACCAGATCGTGAACAATATTGAACACTTCAATGCGCTGCACATTGAACGGCCGTCGGGTGAAGTTCACGTAGTCCCAATAAGTTATGCATTTGAATCGGTCGCCTTCCACGACAGTTAGGGCAGCTGCAAGGTCATTTGGCGTCACGCCTTGGGGCCGTTCAGCGCGTTCGCTTCGTAACGCAGTACAGTTAATAGGTTGGCGGAGGCGGACCTAAAAATCTTGATTAGCCCCCACATCGACATCGATAGACGATCTACTACGACGCACATAGTCCGGGTCGTTGATCAGGCGTGCAATTTCCTTTGCTTCTGCTTCCATTGTCTCGGAGATTTTTTCAGAGCCCACGAGAGGAAGGACGAATTCTTCGATCATTGAGGTAAACTTGAGGTCTTCATCCGCAAACCCTTTCTTGATCCAACTCTCGATGAAGAGCAAGATGCTAAGAAATGAATCATCAATACTCGCTTGAAGGGAGAGCATTGTCGACTTACGGGTACCGGGCGCGCGTGGCGGCAGGATCAGACTCCGAGGACACGAATCGCCTTTTCAAAATATGGAAAAGGCGTTCGCTGGTCGCAAAAAGTTGGTATATTGTTAAAAAGGTCGCTATGAAGCGATCACTCTTCGATGGACCTTTGATGTCGGTAATGACTCGAAAGACTAGGCCCTCCAGATTTCCAGAAGACACAGTCCCGTCTGTTGCAAGCCAAAGTAAACACTCGGAGTCGTTCGCCGCCATGTCCATTAAACTTAGAACCACAGAGCTTACAGGCTCCCAATTACGGGGTAAGTTGATAGGCGAGGTGGCCGATCTAGTAGGCTGAGGAGCCGCCATTTTGGAACTCTTCTCGGTCGGCAGTGTCCTGGTTCTGCTCGGAGAAGGTTTGGCTTGCGGCTCTCCTGGGTGAAACGAGGAATTACCACTGTTCGGTGTACCAGGAAGTAATGAAACATAATCCATTTCGGGGGATGAGGCACGAGCAATGTGGTTCGGGAAATGACGATCCCTTGTAGTACTGCGTGTATTATCCTTGTGGGTAGTAAAGTTATGCACACGTGTGCTTGACTCCATGTTACCGGAATTAGCAACTGAGCGGCTTGCCATATTGGGTTGAGGGTGCTGCTCTTCATCTTCGTGGACTGTGGTGATGGCGGAAGTGCGGAAGATCATAGTTTCAGTGGTGCGAATACTCGAAGTGGGAGACAGGCAAGCAGATATACTGTCAACCTCGGACCTCGGACCATTGCTGAACGAGACATCGGTGGACGAGGGATAGCAGAGGTTGTTGATTATGGCATTGTTGACCGAGAGTGTGTTGGGGGTTGTCTTTGTCTGAGATCTCTTATTTCCAAATAAGCCTGATGATAGGGCAGAGGAAACGGAAGAGTTGAGAGCAATGGAAAAGTGCTCAGGCTCACGAGCGCCGCCCGGGACACCAGCAGCGCTAGAAAAAGAGGCCCTGTGCAGACTTCCCCGTGGAGTATTTGAGATGGAAGGCCTACTGGACTGAAAAGCTTTCGTACTGTCAAGTGATAGCTGGTACGACTGAGTGCGTCACGTACATGAACGCCTTGGATGTATGTTCTGAATGACCTCACGAATCACTGACATGGAGGGACGGGATTCAGGATCACGTTGCCAACATTGACTCATGAGATCCCACATCGTATCACTAAGCCCCCTCGTATTAGCATCTTCTGGACGAGTGGGTAATGGTCCATCGCGGATGACAAAGGGGATAGACGCTTCGTTTGAAACGTGGCCGAATGGCACGCTGTCAGTAAAGATTTCGAGAGAAAGCATCCCGAACGACCACACGTCCGTGGCCCTGGTAGTCAGAATATAGCTGCTGTTGGCCACGAGTTCAGGTGCCAGCCACCGTAGTGATCCATAAGTAATGGCCTCTGTGACGGGAACCTGACATCGATCGCCAATGAGGACGGCAAAGAACCTGACGTAAACTTTGCTCATACCTCTTCGACACGGGCGGAGCCAAGATCACCAGATACGCGTGACCATCTCTTGAAACAAGGACGTTTGACTGCCATAGACCGTAAGGTTTTTGTTCGAGTACCGGTAACAAAACTCACCCCTCGTAAATCTCCATGAATAACCCGTTCATATGCAGATATTCAGTAGCTAATGGAACTCTTTTAGCGCTGCAGTACATGTCTAGTAGGGGAACACACCAGAAGCTATTTCGCTCAGCAGGAGGACCGATCTGCATCGGGTTGGGCCTTGAGGAATCGTGTAACGTGGTCGAACTCCATGTAAGGCTGACCTGAACAGAAAGATATCGATCAATTCCGGGACTGAGCGGAAGCATCACATACTGAATAACGAAGTAGCCAATAGGGCTATACCGAGCAGTTGCAGAATATTTGGATGTCGGAGTGTCCTCCATATTTCGACTTGTCTTTGGAAGCGCTAAGAGGGCAGTGAGTCAATCAAGTTGCTATTCTAAGATCTCGTCTCACCTCCACCCTGCACGGCTCTGATTCCGGGATACGCAAGGGCACCTAGAAGTTGAAGGATTAGTAGGAATTTCTGCTTCCGTCCCCTGTCCCGTACCTCTTGCCAATCCATTCACGGCATAAATATCCTGCGAGCCTCTCGACGCGATTGGATGATCGCTCGGTCCGATCACTTTCCCGCTGACTGGATCGAGGCAAAGTTTAAGTACAGGGTCTCCACACGGAACAAAATCCAAAATCGGACGATCAATCGTGTGGTGTAGTCGTTCGACCCATCTACATCCCCAAAGCTTCTTGAACTCTCCTGCTCTCTACGTCATCTCTTCTCAATCTATATATATAAATGCGTGCGACGTGAGAATGGAGATAGGTTTATGATATGAACGTGCCTGTTCTACAGCTTCTACCTGTGTGCATCTTCCGTGTGCTTCTGGCGAGGGTTAGGCTCTTGTCATGAAGAATTTTCGTCATCATCTCGACAAGTTCTTCTGATTCTCCTTCACTCGTGTCTGGGTATTTCCAGGTGGACGTGGAAGGCCAAGCAATAATGCACAGATTGACAGGCAGGGTTCCAGGATCGCAGTCAGAAATACAAGTCGTAACGGAATTACATTGCGCTCTTAAGATAACGCCACTGTGACAGTCGTTGCCATTGCGTAATTGATCCGCTTGATGGGCACACATTTTAAACAAGCCGTGGTAGAAGTAGCACATTCTACTGTACGTAATGTGTATATGACATTGTACTCTAATAAACCGATATATAAAAAAGTAATACGTAAGGTAGGTGACTGGGCATACAGTATCTAATATATATAAACAAACGAAGAGATGAAAAGAGCAAAACATCATTAGATTATTCAACTTCATTTCGCCCACTGACCCAGCCCTACCTATTTCCTCGATTTGTATCGAAGACTCGTTCTTCACCAGCGAGACGAGCGTTGCGCTTCTTTGCATTACGCAGGACATCGTCACTATGACTAGACGTGAGATTGTATTCTACATATGCACACGTCCGAGTGTGTGTGTGTGTGGGTGCGACGTGACGAGTACTGGACGAGGGTGTCGATCTGCTCAGCTATCTCACTGCAATACTTGAAATCAATCAGAGGATGTCCACCCATTCGAAAATGGGATTGAGATGGGCAAACTTGAGTTGAGGGTAGAAAGGTGGAGTCTGCGTACGCAAGTCGAGTTAAGTATATCGAGACAAATAAAACGTAGTGTATCAATCCTACCTAACCAAGGGATGAGATCTCTGTTGCCACTTCTGAAGCGTGTTTGGTATACGCCTTTTGTCGGTGTCAGTTCCTTCGCCAGTGCGTATAGATCCAGCTTGGCCTTGCTCTCGCACGTGAGCGCTAGCGCCCTGACCAGCGGCGACATAGAGCGATTACAATTGCCGATGTTGTCGAGAAATTATTCAAGGCCCGGCATGCTTATACTGTCATCAACTAACCACTTGAAGTATGAAAGTGTCTGACCTTTGCCGTGGGATCCGCCTCATGCATCTTCATTCGCTTTCTAGGGATAGACCTACAGTATCATCAGGGGTGAGCTTGCCATCTTAGATCTTGAAAAACGAGCAGGTCCACTAAAGCAGTTGTTTGCACCCACACCTTAACCAGATAGTGAACAATATTGAACACTTCAATGCGCCGCACATTGAGCGGCCATCGAGTGAAGTTCACGTAGTCCCAATAAGTTATGCACTTGAATCGGTCGCCTTCCACGACAGTTAGGGCAGCTGCCAGATCATTTGGCGTCACGCCTTGGGGCCGTTCAGCGCGTTCGCTTCGTAACGCAGAACAGTAATAGGTTCGCGAGGCGGACCTAAAATCTTGGTTAGCTGCAACACACATGATGGATGACCTACTACGCACATAGTCCGGGTCTTTGATCAGGCGCGCAATTTCCTTTGCTTCGCTTTCATCTCGGGGTTGCTTTAGAGTCACGAGAGGAAGACGAGTTTTTGATCATTGAGGGAAACTTGAGGTCTTCATCCGCAAACCTTTCTTGAGCAACTCTCGATGAAAATCAGATGCTAAGAAAAAAAAAATCATCATACTTGTTGAAGGGAGGCGTTGTTAACGCAGGTAAGGAGAGCGCCAGCGACAGGATCAGCTTGAGGACTCGAATCGCCTTTTCAAATATGGAAAAGGCGTTCGCTGTCGCAAAAAGTTGGTATATGTTAAAAGTCGCTCTGAAGGTCATTTCTAGATGGATCTTCGATGTCCGTAATGACCCGGGAAACTAGGCCTTCCAATTTCCAGCAGACACAGCCCGTCTGTTGCAACCAAAGTAAACACTGGAGTCGCTCGCCGAGATCTCCATTAAAGGAGAATCACAGCTCACAGGCTCCTAATTAGGCTTTGAGGTAAGCCGATAGGCAAGGTTGCCGATCGAGTAGGCTGAGGAGCGCCATTTTGGAAGGTACTCTTCTTGGTTGCAGTGTCCTGGTTCTGTTCGGAGGAGGTTTGACTGGCGGCACTCTGGGTGAAGGAATTACCACCGCTCGGTGTACCAGGAAGTAATGAATCACTATCATTGTGGGGATGTGACGACGCGATTCGGGGAGGACGATCCCTTGTAGTACTGCGCGTATTACCCTTGTTGGCAGTAATGTTATGTTGCGCACGTGTGTTTGATACCATGCTACCGGAACTAGCAACTGCGGTATTGGTTGAGGCTGTTGCTCTTCATCTTCGTAGACTGCGGTGAAGGCAGGAGTGCGGATCGTCATAATTTCTGTGGTGGCTTTGAGAATGAACTCGGAGTGGGAACAGGCTAGCGTATATGTTGTCAACCTCGGACTTCGGCTATTGCTAAACGAGACATCGGTGGACGAGGCATAGCCGAGCGAGACGTTATGGATTGTCTGAAATTTTTTATTCCCAAATGGCCATATTCGGAGTTTTCTCGATCTACTTGAGCTCCACGTACTCTGCGAGACGAAGAATCAACGCGTCGTAAGCCTAATGGTAGCAAGAAGGACCCGATCTCCATCGGTTGGGCGTTGAGGAATCGTGTAACGTGGCCAAACTCGTGTAAGGGCTGACCTGAACAACGATATCGATCAATTCCGGGACTGAGCGGAAGCATCACATACTGAATAAACGAAGTCGCCTAGAGCTATACCGAGCAGTTGCAGAATATTTGTATGTCGAGTGCCTTCCAATTTCGACTTGTCTTTGGAAGCGCTGAACAAGGCTGGTCAATCAAGTTGCTATTATTCTAAGATCTCGTCTCACCTCCATCCTGCACGGCTCTGATTCGGGGATACGCAAGGGCCACCTAGTAGTTGGAAGAAATTTAGTAGGAAATAAATATCCTGCGAACCTCCCGATGCGATTGGATGACCGCTCGTCCGGATCACTTTCCCGCTGACTGGATCGAGGCAAAGTTTAATACAGGGTCTCCACACGGAACAAAATCCAAATACGGACGATCAATCGTGTGTGGTAGTCGTTCGACCCATCTACGCAACTCCCAAATCTTCTTGGAACTCTCTCTCCTGCGTCTCTCCACGTCGACTTCTCTCAACTTCTATATAAAATGCGTGCGACGTGAGAATGGAGATAGTGTTATGATATACGTGCCTGTTCTACAGCTTCTATGACGCTGTGTGCATCTTCCGTGTGCTTCTGGCGAGGGTTAGCTCTTGTCATGAAGAATTTTCTCATCATCTCGACAAGTTCTTCTGATTCTCCTTCACGGTCGTGTCTGGGTATTGCCAGGTGGACGTGGGAAGGTCAAGTAATAATGCACAATGATTGACATGTTGACAGGCAGGGTTCCCAGGACCTCCGAGTCAAGGTGAACCGTGTATGGAATATCACTTGCGCAGACTCTTGAGATACGCACGCCACTGTGACAGTCGTCGCCCATTGCGGTAATTGATCTGCTCGATGGCATGCATTTTGAACAAGCCGTGGTAGTAGTAGCACAATATTCTACGTAATGGTACTGAGATCAGTATGGACATGTGAACCTCTAATATACACCGATACGCCGAATACACCCTTAGTGCTACATAGGTTCTGTACCCAAGGCGCACGTTAATGATGCGAAAAAAAAAAAAAACGCCGAATACACCAAGAGAGAGAACAAGGAAAGTGATATGTAAGGGCAGGTGACACGCTGGGGCATACAGTTGACTCAAAATAAATATAGATAACCAAACAAAGAGATGAAAAGGTCCGACATAAGCAAACATTCCTTAGATTATTCAACTTCATTTCCGCGACGGGGTGGAGACCACGCAAACCCGAGTCCATCATCTTCTTCCGCTGTGCGTCGAAGCCTCGTTCTTCATTAGCGAGACGAGCACTGCGCTCCTCTGCCTTACGCAGGACGTCTTCACCACGACGAGACTTGAGACTGTATTCAACATATGCCAACAGGTCCAGTCGCGTTGTGTTGCGGTTAGAGGTGCGAGTACTGAACGAGGGTGTCGATCTGCTCAGCTATGTCACTGCAATCTTTGAAATCAATTAAAGGATGTCCGTCCTTCTCGACAAGGATTGGAACGGGCGAAACTTGAGTTGAGAGTGGAAAGGTGGAGCTCTGCGCGAGTCGAGTTAAGTTGGTATCGAGACAAATAAAACGTAGTGTATCATTCGTACCTAGCCAAGGGATGAGGTCATTTGTCTTCACATTCTGAAGCGTGTCTTCGTATACGCCATCTGTCGGTGTCAGTTCCTTTGCCAGTGCATATAGATCTTGCTTGGCCTTGCTCTCGCACGTGAGTGCTAGCGCCCTGACCAGCGGCGACATAAGAGCGAGTACGATTGCCGATGTTGTCGGAAAATTGTTCAAGGCCCGGCATGCCTTATACTGGCGTCAGCTATTACCATACCTGAAAGTATGGGAGTGTCTGACCTTTGCCGTGAAGATCCATTCCTCATACATTTCCACTCGCTCTTCTAGGAAATCAGACCTATCATCAACAGGTGAGCTTGTAGTCTTAGATCTTGAAAAACGAGCAGGGTCCTCACTCCAAGATAGTTGTTTGCACCCACACCTTAACCAGATCGTGAACAATATTGAACACTTCAATGCGCCGCACATGGGCGGCCATCGAGTGAAGTTCACGTAGTCCCAATGAGTTATGCATTGAATCGGTCGCCTTCCACGACAGTTAGGGCAGCTGCAAGGTCATTTGGCGTCACTCCTTGGGGCCGTTCAGCGGGTTCGCTTCGTAACGCAGTACAGTTAATAGGTTGGCGGAGGCGGACCTAAAGATCTTGGTTAGCCGCCACATCGACATCGATAGACGATCTACTACGACGCACATAGTCGGGGTCATTGATCAGGCGCGCAATTTCCTTTGCTTCTGCTTCCATTGTCTCGGAGATTTTTTCAGAGCCCACGAGAGGAAGGACGAATTCTTCGATCATTGAGGTAAACTTGAGGTCTTCATCGTCAAACCCTTTCTTGATCCAACTCTCGATGAAGAGCAAGATGCTAAGCAATGAATCATCAATACTCGCTTGAAGGGAGAGCATTGTTGACTTACGGGTACCGAGCGCGCGCGGCGACAGGATCAGACTCCGAGGACTCGAATCGCCTTTTCAAAATATGGAAAAGGCGTTCGCTGGTCGCAAAAAGTTGGTATATTGTTAAAAAGGTCGCTATGAAGCGGTCACTCTTAGATGGACCTTCGATGTCGGTAATGACCCGAAAGACTAGGCCCTCCAGATTTCCAGAAGACACAGTCCCGTCTGTTGCAAGCCGAAGTAAACACTCGGAGTCGTTCGCCGCCATGTCCATTAAACTTAGAACCACAGAGCTTACAGGCTCCCAATTACGGTTTTGAGGTAAGTCGATAGACAAGGTGGCCTGTCGAGTAGCAATTATTTTGGACTTCGTCTTGATTGGCATTGTCCTGGTTCTGTCCTGAGAAGGCGGTTTGGGTGGCATTGTCGTGGCTCTGTTCGGAGAGCGGTTTGGTGGCATGGCTCTGTTCGGAGGAGGTTTGGCTGGTGGCGATCCTGGGTGAATCGAGGAATAACTACTGCTCGACGAACTAGGGCGTGGCGAATCACTACTTATTCGGGGGGATGTGTCGGAGCTTGTCTGAGATCTCTTATTCCAAATTGACCGTATTACGGGTCGTATTTTGTTCGATCCAGTTGTGCTCGTCGTACTCTGCGACGAGGAAGAATTAACGCGCTGCAAGTCTGATGGTAGGGTGGAAGAAGTGGAACGGTCGGGAGCAGTGGAATGGCTCGAATGGTTACGGTCTTGAGAGGGAGCGGGTTGGAGAAGAACCGGTATATCGGGATTGGGAGGATCCTCTGGGAGAGATGAGAGGTGTGGGGTTATAGATAAAGGAGAGTCGGTCGCTCCCCTCCTCCTGTAAACGGTTTGTGTATCGGTTTGTTGATCAACGAATCTTGAGGAATTTGCTACCACGTTAGGCTGATGGGTAGCAGGGGGGGTAGCAGGAGGGGTAGCAGAGGTGATCCCAGTTAGTCCCAGTGGTGACAACGGTAACGGCGTCTCAACAGTCGAGCGCTTCACTCCATTTGGGGGTGAAGTGTCGATTGCCGGTGTAAACGGAGTCGGGACGGGAATACTTCCGTCAGACGGGTGACGACCTACATGTCGGGATAAGGGTAAGTTCGCGCAGATGTGAGAGGAAGGACGACTCACCATCACGGCGTGGGAGCATGTCACGTATCGTCGACTGAATCTCGGACATCGAAGGGCGTTGTCCTGGATCAACTTTCCAGCAAGATCGCATAAGGTCCCACATATTTGGACTAAGACCAACTGCCGTGGATCCAGGGTGCTCTGGGTGAGTGCCTTCGTTCAACAGAACAGGGACCCTAAAGTCAGAATGACCGTGGTAAGGGTCTCTCCCCGTAAAAACTTCGAGGCAGAGTAATCCAAATGACCAGATATCTGCTTTCTCAGTTGGGACAGCGACGCTATCAGATGTGATCTGTTCTGGAGCAAGCCATCGAGCACGAGATACGGCCGGCTGTAGATGATACATTCCATGTTAGGCAGAAAGATGTACATTAGATGGACCGATGCACCTTCGAAAATTCAGACATATCGAATCCACAGACAATGGCTTTGCCGTCACGATTAATCAAAACATTTTTCTGGGCAGTGAAGCGTCAGGGAATGGGCAACAGGCCCAACTGCAACTTACATCGCACAAATCACCGTGAAGGAATTCTCTTTCATGAAAGAATTCCACACCTAGATACTATCAATACAGGACGTTGACACCAAACCATGTGCAACGCACCCGATGCAATTTCACCGAGAAGGCGCAAGCGATTAGCGTCTGGATTTCTCCGGAGGTATTCTCGGATGTTCCCGTTCTCTATGTTCGGATTCGGATTCACCTACGACGGCGAGTCTGTTTAGAGCATTGTTACGGTAGAAGACACGACATACTGAATAAACGACGCCATTTATCGTAACATGTCCTTCGAAGTGGAGGATGTTCCGATGTTGAAAGCTAAGGCCTCCCTCGATCCACTCTTTGAAGCGCTGCGGAAGAGTCGCTCAGTGATAATATAGCCGTAGGGCGGTCGGTGCGCTTGCCTTCTGAGAATCTGGGGATTGGTCCCTTAGACGACAGAGTGTGGTCTAGCTCAGATCAGTTTCAGATCGGACATCAAACAAGCTACGTACACGCTCTTCGTCAGAGGTCCATTCGCCGATATAGAAGAGCAGTTGGGTTCCTTCGATGACCGGATTCTCGCTAAGTTTGGAAACTTTCCCTGAATCTATCATTTGCAGGGTAGTAGGTAATGATCCACGACAAGGTCTTACAACACTCACGATCGGCTGCTTTGGAACGTGGGGGTGGCACCACCTCAGGTACAGGTCCCTGTCCAAGTTGTCCGTCGACGTCGACGACTTGCGGCTACCATGCTTTAAATTCCATGCATCTACGCAATAGAACCATGCTAGACTCACTGGTAGTTGCTCACGCGATCGTGACGCTTCCAATGGCATGATGTGTAGTTTTCGAATGTCGTCTTGTAATTTAGCAATCATGTCCACGAGTTGCAGGTGATGACGATGTTGGTCCTTCCTTTGCTCATGACTCTGACTGCTCTGCGCCAAAGACGACGCCACCTGAGAGAAAAAAAAATTGAACTATGACCTTTTCGCATAGAGTAAGGCAGGCGTACCGTGAACCTGTCAGTGCACCCTTTAAGGTCACGGTAACATTGGTCGATGCCAATCTGAATCTGGTTCTGCCTCAGGAAAGCTGCATTATCGCTTAGCTTCGCCCAGCCCGAAATTCGCACTAGAATGCCTTCGATAGCCCTGCGAGGATTGATGAACAACGGTCCGAGTATGTCAGAGAAAGGTAGATATGTCCACCTATCTATTTCATCAGCCTCGGTAGTACTTGCACCTCTTTCGACGAGCTGTTGTGAATAATCCCTCACTGTAGAGAGGAGATGTTTGCATTGACGATCAATGTCGGACAGCCGACCCTAATGCCATGTTTCAGCAGAGAGATATGCCGGATAGCTGAATGTTTACCCTATTGACTTTGACGGCGTTCAATGTGTCATATGCCCTTACGACTAGTAAAGAGGATGATTTCAGGTCCTGATGGGCTACGAATGATACATAATCGCACCTAGATTCGGTGCCTTGGAAATACCAGCGGAGGGAAGGACAACGCTAGGGTCAGCCATGCTGGAGTCGAAGGGGGGGGGGGGGGGGGGGGGGGGGGGGGGGTTTGGGGAGGAAGTGGTGGCTCTCACGACAAGTGATAGGCGCGAAAAAGCGGAATGACTCAACGACAGCTCTGCGGTCGAGACTCTTCTCCTACCTAGGCACCGCCCTGGTTCATAAAGACATTATCGATTGATTGAAGTCGGAACAATAAATAGTCTAGACCTTCAGGCTGTGGGGCCACATGTGCGCCAGAAGACGCCCAAAGTTCGGTGTCTGATATGCCCGGCCATGATGCGATATCTGAGACATCACCAATTGCCTCTTCTGCGTTCCTTTGTCCACACCCGAACACCCGTGCCCTCCTCCGCTTATCTTGATCGCACCCGTCGACCAGATGTATCGACTTCTTCCACACCGGATGACCTCTCGCTATCTCAGCGAAGAGCCCTCGAGGCTGCTTTGAGAGTCGACCAAGCGGGCGAAGTCGCTGCCAATTACATCTATGAGGGTCAACTTGCCGTCCTCCGACGTGATACCCGTGTCATCGGCACTAATACAGGCGAGTTCCATAATGCTTCTCGTTCTTCCACATCATATTAACATTATATGCTAATTTCAGGATATGTGGGCCCAAGAGAAAAAACACCTCGCTGTCATGAATAAACTCCAGGTTCAGCACCAAGTACGACCGACGGCGTTATGGCAGGCTGCAAAAGTAGCCGGGTTTGGACTAGGTGCGGTCACAGCACTGATGGGAAAGGAGGCGGCAATGGCATGCACGGAGGCGGTTGAGACCGTCATCGGTGAACACTACGACGAGTACGTGCCTTCGCAGTCGGCAATAGCTGATGATTGATTCTTACATGAATTCAGTCAGCTGAAGGAACTACAAGGGATAACTCATCCTAGCATCGAGCTTCTTAGGGAAGTAATCCGTGAGTTTCGGGATGACGAACTCGAACATCTCGACACTGCCGTCGAACACAACTCTCAGAGGGCCCCAGCACACGCACTTCTCAGCTCAGTAGTAGGGATGGGGTGCAAGGTTGCTATTGAACTTTGCAAACAGATATGAACAGGCAATTATGTGGACACTGCTGTTAGACAGAAATCTAGATTTATTCCTCTGCCGCGTTGACGACTTGCAAAGGACGAGAACGTAGCGACTCTCCTTTTTGCTTCCCATTCCAATTCCATTTCAGCTGCAAGGATATATTGAGATCAATGCGTGACACATGCAGATAAGAAACGTACATCCTGTCGAGCGGACAAATAAAGCAACGCGCCCGGGACGAGAAGCATGCCAGTTAGCGATATCCACGATGCTCTGGAGGTAAATCTAAAATGTTTGTATACGTCCTCGCGCTGGAAGCCGGTGATGTTAATGAGTTACAAATAGTTCTGGTACTATTGACACACCATGTGGTACCATCGGTCCACGGCAGGGTCGGTCTACAAGACAGAAATAAGATATGACATCCAAGGGTTTTTGACGCGAATACACACGTTGACATAACCTGAAAGCGAGGGTTAGTACACCGGTCATAAAGAGAAAAGTAGCATACCATGTCCAGCCATTGTGGGGTGAAGCAAGTGGGTCTATTGACCCTTGTTTGTCTGGATTTGACGCGCTCGGCCATCGAAAAGTGGCACCCGTCGTTTCCTCATCCTTCATCTTCATCATCATAATGGCTTACAATCGCGAATGGGACATGGGAAAGGAGGCCTGGCATGACGGTGACTCATGGTCCGGAAACGGTAGAGACGAGGACTATGGAGAGGGGAAGAAGAGGAAATTCAACGGCGGGGTACGTCGGCTACTTCTTCGTCTCTTTCGTTAACACACGGAATTCTCTCAGGGTTGGGATGATGGAGGACAAGACTCCCATCACAACTACCAAGATTACGGTGTGGCCGGGGGTGGATTTCATGGTCACAAGAAGCGCCTCGTTGCTAGCGACCCCAGTCCGCACGTCATCTTCCTCGGTCTTGACACTGGTTTCACCGAATCCGACGTTTGTGGCATTGTTCACCATTACCCTCTGAAAGTTCATTGTTCATGGCTCACAGCTTCATACGTTTTTGAGCGGCCAAGGTTGCACAATTGAGACGGTTACAATTATCCGAGAGAGATCAACAGGCACTTGCCCGTCCACTTGCATCTTTTCCTGGACAATACGATTGACGATTCCCTTTTCCTTTTCACCCTTGTCGCTTTCTTCCCATCGTCTTCACAGGCCAATCTAAGGGCTTTGGTTTTGCCCAATTCGCTTCTATCGAGGCCGCACGAGCCTTCGTGGATCCGCAGTTCCCCTTTATTCAAGTTCCTCCTCCAGCCTCGCATGGCGCGTCAGCAACCGCCGCATTCTACAAGGCACTCAAAACGGGCGGACAGCATAGCGGGCGACGTGTCAAAATCGATTATTCTCAAAGCGCAAACCCTAATACTGGAGGTCGTTCCGGTCGCATGGCGAATGCGAATGACGGTACACGCGACATTGGCAACTCCCCATCCGCCATTCTTCTTTTCCGTGGATTGGACCCTTTATCGGGTCCGCAAGCAATCGAATTGGCGATGAAAACATCCTCCGGCCCACACAAAGAGGGCGCCAAGGGAATGAAGAGAATTATCTTGATTAAAGATAAGACAACACTAGCGAGCTGGGGCTTTGCTTTCGTCGAGTTCGTCGACGTTCAGGTATTGTTATTTTTACTTCTTGTCTTACCTTACGCCTTTTGATGCTTCAATCTTTTCCTTCCTTCCTTACAGGCTGCTTCAGCGGTTTTAGCGGCAACCATGTCTCCTCAAATCCACCCGAATGGCTTTCGCATTTCTGACCGACCGGTCGCTACCTCGTTTGCTCATCCGTACTCCTTCCAACCCATCTCTGACCCAATTATGAGGGACGAAGCTTGCCTACCTTCGTCTATGACCCTCGGCGGCGTCGAGGACCAGTGGGTTCGTTACTGGGATGAAGGTGCCACCATCGCGAAACTGGAATATGAAGCCGAAGTTCCAACGCAACAACCCGCACCTACCAAGGAGAAAGAGAAGAAAAAGAAGAAAGGTCCTGTTTTGTCCCATGGCATTGTGCATATATCTGACGTTGGGGCTGTAGTCACGGACGTTGCATCTGCAGCTCCTGCTGAGGCCTCTACACTGCCTGTTTCTGACAAGCCCGTCACCCTAAGCTTCAAGGGTAGTAGCAAACCGACAAATTTGACGAGTCTGTTGTTTCAACCTCATCTAGTTCTGCCTCTAACTACCTTAAAGGTACACCTGCGTCAAGCGCACCAGCTGTTTCGACACTCGGATTCTCTATGACGGAGGAAGAGGATCCCGATGTTGTTGAAGGAGACAGAGCCACCTCCAATGAAGATCCCAAGGGTTTGTCTCATCCGAGATATGAAGGACCTTCTTTCTGGCTGTGTATATTGATGGTTCGTGCGCAGTTGCCGCAGCGAAGAAAGTGGCTCCCTTGATTGCCAGCAAAAAAGTGAGTTGAAATCTATGTTATCGTATTGATTCACTGTTTGACCTTTGTTCCAGACGGCAAACAACATTACAAAGTGGAATCAAGTGCAAGAAGTGCTAAGCACAGGCCAGCCTGCTTCAAGCACCCCCGAAGTAGGTGACCTCCTACTGATTTCACTAATGATAATTCTAATTTTGAGTTCAGGTTGTCGTGCCCACAAAGAGTTCGTCGTCGGAAGTAAAACCAACACCCTCAGCCAGCGTTCTTCCCGAAGAGGTGGAATTCGAGTTCTCTGATCTAGTCAAGCTTGCCTGCCTGTTATGCGCACGGCAGTTCAAGTCACTTGATCAACTTGGGAAACATAATAAGGAATCGGAATTACACAAGGTATTTCGTCCTTATTCCTTGTTTATGACAGATACTGACTCTGCGCAGCGCAACTTCAAAGACGCGAACTTACGGGATGTGGCAAGGGGGAAGGTCAAAGCCGCAGCTGAAGCCAATAGTACCCAAGCTTCCGCTCCGAAATATCGTGACCGAGCATCTGAACGACGAATTATGCACAACCAACCAGACGTCCCGCTACCCGAAGGCGTGGAGGATAAGCGCAAACAACGGCGTGCTGCGGAAGGTCCGACTCGGCCACCCTCGCCCCCACCGCCACCAGTGAACCCCGGACAAGATGAGAGTAATGTGGGAAATAAGCTTTTGAGGATGATGGGATGGAAGGAGGGGACAGGTTTAGGCGTTGACGGTGACGGCAGAGTTGACCCCATGTGAGTATACGATGTCAATGTTTTTGGTTCGATATGATCTTAAAGGCCGTCTCGTTTACAGCCAGACGGCGATATATGCTTCTGGTGTTGGTCTTGGCGCGAGCAAGGGGAAGGAGGTAGGAAAATACCAAGACGGATATGCTGGTTATGTTAATATGGCAAAGGACTCGGTGAGCCATTCTCCCATTCTCAGTATTCTCTCACCACTTCGATCGCTGACATTGTTGTGCTCTAGGCACGAGAGCGGTACGAGAGTTGAGTACTTGAGTTTTGGATCATTATAGTCGGAGATAGTATTTCGCGCCGTGCTGTTACTTTTATGGTTTTTTTACGCCGTTAATATAACTTACTAGTTCAGTCACCTCGCTTGATACGATCAGACTGAGTCGTCTGTCTGAGGCATGTATTACATGCATAGTATGCCTGTTTAGCATCGAATCGTTGGATAGCAGCAGACGCTTGATTGTCTCAAAATATATATCACCACGCATCACGCGTCACGGTTTGAGTCTAGCCATTGTCTTATGCCATGTCACTCAGTCCACCGAAAGACACAGGCTCAATTATCAGGGTATATATCGGCCTGTGATACAAATCGAGATGTCTGTCTGTAACGACCAATACGCGTCCCTCACATCGCCCTTACAGGCATACGTACGAAGCCAAGAGGATAACGAGAGAAGCTGGGATCGCGACGAGCGAGTTCAAGCTGCCGCTGCGGGTGGCGGCGCTGTGCGAGCTGGTTTGCTTGGCAGTGCTCGCGCTGCCACTCGAAGTTGAGGAAGCGGGAGTGGGAACTTTGAGGGTCGAGCTGATCACAGGCGAGGTGGTCGGAATAGAAGCGTTCGCCGCGCCTACTTGGACGTCAAAGTACATGCCCTGAAAAATGCATTCGAGAGAAAAAAAAAAGGGTGAAGATTAGCAACCTGCGTTCTTGCGGCCTCGGGGGAAGAACTCACCGCGATAGGTTCGCCGAGCTTGCTGGACTATTTGAAACGTTCAGAAAGGATGTTAGAGTCAATAAGATGTCCCAGATGCATACTAATAAGCTTGATGGGACGTACGGATATGTAGTCTGTGAGATGGAAAACCGATACGGGGACGTTGGGCGCGGATAGGTTCGAGGGAGGCGAGAAACCGGATGGTTGAGGGAGCAACAAGATAACGTAGCTGGTGATATATGGTATGGAAGGGTGGAAAAGCGCAGGGGTCAGTACGTACATAATAAAAAAACTCTCCGGGTTAGTTGGAGAGACGCGTTGAGACGACTTACCGATGCGGTCCACTACCATCGGGGGGAGCAGGTCCAGCGTAATCTGTGACGGCCACGCCACCAGTAGTCGTCACATTCACCCCAGAAGTGCCTGGGTAGTAAGTAGGATCCAGTTAGTTAACACGTAAGGACAAAAAATTTTTTTAATCCAATGCACCGTTTTTCAAGGTAACACCATTGACGAGCCAATGACGCGTCTGTCCTACAGATTCATTCGTGCCGACAACGTCGGCATCGGCCATAAGAAGCGTAAAGTTACCCGCGAGAGACACGCTCGAATTCGCGGGTACAAGCGTGATCTCTGGTGCCGCCTTCACCTCTATAATTAAAAATAACATTCCACCCCCGTCAGCCATCAATCTTTTTTTTCTTTTTTTCCTTTCTTTCTAGTGGAAGACTCACGTTCTACGGAAAGGTTTTGACCTGGCGAGATGGCGCCAACGCCGGAAAAGGTGACGTTTATGAGAGCTGACGGGGCAAAAGTCGACAAGAGCTGAGGGACGAGTTGTGCATTGGTGAAATGGGCTTCGATGGCTACGATGCCCAGGGCAGTGTCGTTGGATTGGGCATTAACGAGGGAGCCCAGGAAAGAAAGAGCGACGGTGGTTGCGAAGAACAGCATGGGTGTTGACAGTTGGGAAGGAGGAGGTGGCGGGGCGCTTTAAAGTGCACAAAACACGTAAGATGGCGTCTCTCACACGCTCACCTCGCTCGCTCTACAGCCGCAGCAGCGAACCAATTATATCAGTACACAGATAATTTGGGATCGAGGCAATTAATCCGTAAAATGCAGATTTCGCAAAAGGTAATAGTATAAATAAGATACTATAGTGTACGTGCCATGGTATTACATGCGAATAATAAATAGAAATCAATGGTCTCCAATCAATCCTCTCATCCTGTGTCTGAACCATCTTCTTCATAACTTCCCAGACCGGTTGAGTAAATCTCTTGTCCAAATCCTGGACTCTCAGGAGGACTCCCTAAATCTAAAGGATTTCCAGCCGCCTCGAGCTCCGCGGCAAACGCCGCAGCTAGGTTACCAGTCCGTAATCGACGCCGCCTGGGCGCCGATGGTGTTGTAGGCGACAATGGCGTGTACGTTTCAGACACGAAACCGTTCGTCTTGAGTTGCTCCAGCATGCCTCGCGCAATATCCGCCGTAGTACCCCCTAACGCCGAAACGGCCGGCAGGCCTTTGCCCTTGTCCGGAAGCTGCAGCAACGGCGGCTCTCTCGCGCTTATGCTCGCGGCACTGGGACGTGCTCGACGCGAGCGCCGTCCGACATTATCTCCGTTTCGTAGCTTCTCTAGCAAATTGTCCAGAGCAGCTGTCTCCTCGGCTTCTTGTGCCAGAGCTTCTTCTGCCACTTTCTTCCGGTTTGCCTTTGCTTCGTCCGCGGCTTGCCTTCGCTTATCCAGCGCGAGCTTCTCTTCCGCGGCCGTTCTGTTATCAATCTGACATTTCTACTCGCCAGCATCACTTGTGAGACATTAGAACGACGAGACTCGCGAAAGCACGTACGCGATAAGACGTGATGAAGGTCTTGAAGATCCCATAAAATTCCGTGGATGTCATATTCTTCTCGTCCTCCCCAAAGTATCTGACCACCTCCGTGAACAGCGTGTCTGCTGCGTTTACATCATCATTGAGATCTTCCATTTGTTGGGTCGCTTTTCCCAAAAAGCCCCACATCTGCTTGGAATACCGATCATTCTGCTCAATCTCAGAAAAGTGGTCGTTAAGTTCCTGTCGGATAGCCTTGAGACCGTCTCGAAGTTCTGTTAGGCCTTTCCTGACATCCTGAAGATTGACTATACAGAAGATCATCAATCAACCGCGTGAAATGTTAGGAGGAAAAAACGTGCCTCGATATGCCTCCGCAGGTTTGCCGAGCTCCTCGAGGAACTCCTCCATCGAGGGAAAGTGTTTTGCCACTGTGCGCTCGAGGAAATGTAAGAGTGTGGTGTTATTCACCGACTTGGTATCAACAAGCTAGAAAAACAGATCGTCAGAAAATAAATGATAGTCTGTGAAACCGACCACGCTATTTACCTTGTTGATACTGCTGACCTTGAAACCAAATGCGCCGCCTTTAACACCCGTTCCGTTCATGTAATTCCCAATAAGTAGAATAAGCTGTTCGTGACGTTAGTGTTTGAGGGTGGATAAAAGCACACAATACATGCATTTAACAGCTCTTTGAAGTAGCTGGCATCCATGAGACTCTTTCCGGCATCTGATAGTTTACGAGCACTCTACAATGCAGAAGGTTCAGAATACTCCAGTCATGGGACGTAAGCGGGCTTACTTCATCAAGTAAAGCCCACTGTTCATCAAAAGATATTCGATAAAGCATGCCATCGATACGTGGGCGAAGTCGATCGATTTGTATCAACTTTACCATAAGCCGGTCTGCAGGGTGTAGGCCAGCCAACTCCTCCGGCTCCGAGTTCCGGTAGACGTTCAGTTTGCCAACCTATGAACACAAATCGACTTCAACAACGGCTCCGCGATGTAAAGTTATGGCGTCTGGGTTCACCTGCTCCGGGGTGGGAATGACCCGCTTGAGTTCACTCAAGAAGACTTGAGTACACACTACAGGCTCGAATTCCTTGATGCCTTGGGCGACCTCCTCAGGCGCGAGCTTCTTTACACGTTGAATGAGGATTTCTTCGGCCATAAATCAGACATTCCATTATACACCTGGCATAAAGAGAGTACTGACCGACTCGCTTCTTTGTTTGGGGGTCAAGAACACTCTTCAGCTCTGCACGCTTCTGTCGAGCTAGTAACGACAAAGTGATCAACACACTGTATGCGACCTGATGCAGCCTGAGGGAAAGAACCGTACCTAGAAGATTAATCACGAGTTGTTTCGCCTTGAAGTCCTCCTCCATTTCCAGCCAGATTCCGTCATTAGATAACTTCGTTATCATCTCCTTCTCCTTGGACGGCTCTTCCTCCTGCCACAAAGTCTTAGAAACTTGTTGCTGGGGGAGTTTATCCCATTGCAATTGTTTCATCTTCGTATTCGGTGCAATAGGCATGTCTTTCCGTGCTAGCATCACGTTCAGAAATATGGAACCGCGAGCAGAGCTAGGATTGGAGCTCGCGGAGTCGGGGCTCTTGGGAGGAAGTGGTGCCGGCGGCACACCCAACGCAGATGTGGGTGTTAAGCCAAATTTCCCCGGTGGTGGAGGTGGTGGAGGTGGCGGTGGAGGCGGTGGTCCAGACATGCCAGGTAGAGGTGGAGGCGGGGGCGGGGGTGGTGGAGGTGGTGGTGGAGGTGGAGGTGCTGCTGCGTCTTCAGCAGCCTCGGGTGATACAGCCATGTCTTGCGCCATTTGACCACGTTTGGATGCAAAGTGCTTGCTAAGCTGATCCGCAAGGGAGCCAACGCCAGGTGAGCGACCACTGTCAAAGGAAGACGTGGCAGATTCTTCTGCAAGAGTCGTTCCGCTGAGTGTCGACTGCTCATGGTCGCTTTCTTCCTGGTCATCATGAACGGATGATAGTCCAGAGTCACCGACAAGAGGACGGGGCTTTTTTGGCTTTTTAGAAGGTGAGCCATCATCAGCTAGACGGCGATCTTTGGGACGTGGCGATCTGTTGATGCTTCTCGGACTGGCAGCATTACCCTCTCTTGGCGCGTACTATGTCATGTCAGCATTACATACACAAGACAAGATACTCTCCGGACGAGGACAACTTACAATCATCACACCAGCAGCTAGTTGTTGTTGGATCTGTTCCTTAACATCCGCTTCATCCGCATCCAGGAATTGCGACTGCCGACCTGGCGCCTCAGACGGGCCTGTTGGTTTCACTGTCTGGTGACCCCTGCTAGCACGGGGTTGTCGCCTAAGTTTTGACTTTCCAGGGGTTGCATCCGGGTCATCAGATTCTCCCTCATCATCGTCTTGACGCCCGTCCCTCTTCTGACGGACAGAAGAATATCTGTCGCGACCCTCGAGTTTGTCGATTGTCTTGCTCCTCTGCATGTGTTTCTCCAATGTCGCAATGAGGGACTTACGGTCCATGGCCCCGTTGTTGTCAAGAATCTTGCCTACACCGTCCGCGCCGAGCTCCTTGAGCATCCGGAACAACTCCATGATCTGGGCTTCAAGCTGTGAAACTTGTTCTTCGTAGCTCGCCTGTTGTGTCTCCAGCTGCGTTTGTAAACGAGCGGTAGTCTCACGCGAGACATGGAGTTTCTCATCCAGACTGGCAATCTTGCCTTTGAGAATGCCAACAAGCCCGTCGCCGCCGTTCAGCATCTCACTCTCGAGTGTCTCCTTCTCGAGTTGGAGACGACGCAAGTCTGCACGCATTTGCGCAGCATCAGCCTCCAAAACTCGGAACTGGTCCGCATCATTAAATTGGGAAATGATGCTTTCTACCGACTTCCCAAGTCGTTGTTCCGCACCAGAAAGCTTATGGTCCATGACGACATCGGTGACCAGGGAGTCTAGCAGCTGATAGTACTGCACCAGCCCAGGACCATCCTCCCGTATGAGTAAGAGGTGCTGCAGAATGGAAAGGAGATAATCATAAGCTTTCGTATTAAGCGTCCGAGTTTTAAGTGCGGCGTAGACGTCCTCAATATTTGTCAAGTCTCTGAGGAATTCCTGGTCTAGGCGCTCGCGTAATTCCTTCTCGTCGTTTTCGATCGTTTCTTGCAAAGTTTCCAAGTGTGTATTGAGATTTTCAAAGTTGAAGCTGCGACACAGATCCATTATCCGAGACAAGCCAGCGGTAGCCATCTGACTTTCATGATGAATGCGAAGATCCAGATCTTCTGTATTTGCGAGAATCCCATTGATGAGGAGAAGGTTGCTTAACTATGAATCGGATTGATGAGGGAGTGAAAGACGCTGTTGGACCCAAATAAACACGTACTGCATATTCATTGATATTACTTTCAGTGGTAGCATTCTTTCGAACCTCGTCACTTGCGCCAACCATGCTACCCATTTTCCCCCGCCCCGAGACAGACTTTTCGAAGCTCGCAAACCAATACGCATACGGAGAGTTACCAGCATTGTTTGCTATGCTGACAGCTTCCAGAGCCCCAGTAATGAGATTTAGTGCTTCCGGGATACGGTAGGTCAAGAAAGTCAAGAGTTCGGCCACAAGCTTTCTGGCAGGCAAGCGAGGTGAATTAAACGATGATGCGATTTGCGCAACGAAAAGGTTGTGAGTAAGGGCATCCCTTGTGGCATTCTGGAGCAATCAAGTCAAATAATGTCTTGTGATCTGCGAGATACTTCAGAACATACCCAAGAATTAAAAATCTGCTTAATACAACGAAGAGTCTCATATTCCAGCTGATGATCGCCTTCCGTCCTTAGGAACCGTTGAGCAAGCAAAGTAATGATAGAAAGACAGAACAAACCTCTGTTTTCCCTTGCTGCTAAGGTACGAGATATATTGCGCCAGCACCCGTGTCCCGCGTATCGCAACAAACTGCTGGAACCATCTATAATAATCATTTGGTTTGGACGAAGAGAACAACGGGAATTATGTTAACGCACCCCAATTCATGACCTCTCAATGAAACGAGGAGACCAGAAGCGTCCTTCGGTGTTATGGTCCTATCCATAAACTTGACGAGATACCATTCGGGGGATCTTTCCTCGATCATTCCCGAGCGGCTCTGCTCCGGAACCTTCTTGGCTTGTTCTTCCCTTGCCTTCTCCTCATTAAATCGCAACCGCTCATCACTTTCTACCATGCTCCATTTTTGGTCAATCGTAAGAGGTGGCAAGTTGCTCAAGTCACGCGTTCTTATGACAATCTGAAATCGAGCCTCGATCTCCTCATCACTTGGCCTGGGAAAATCAAAATCAAGCGTAGTATGTCGATGTATGTGCGGAAAATGGTGGTGGCTGTGGGAGGAATGGGGGTCAGTTTGGAATGTGGACCGCGAAGAGCGATTGTCTGAACGAGTGGTAGAAGAGGATGAGGGACGCAAGGTTGCCGAAGCGGAGGGGTGTGGGGGAGGCGAAGACGAAGACGAAGACGAGGTGGCTGGGGCCGGGATAGGATGGACTGAGTGAAATGAGTCGTGACTAGGACTTCTTCGTCCCGAGGAGCTTCCGCTCTGACGAAGCTTGCGAGCAGATGATCCAGGTGGATTGGAAACACTGTCGGCAGATTCACTGTAGAGAGTGGACGAGTCGTCGGTCACAATGGAGGCATGGGGAGAGCTCGAACGCGGAGTGGATGACGCGGTGGCAGCGTACACACGATCTCTTGCCGCCCTCGAGCGCTGTATGGAATGAACGTTGAGATTCGTGCCATTGGTAGTAAGTGTGGGGTTCGTTATTGGGGCAGAGATATTCGAAACGACCGCTTGACGACTGACGGGGACTGGGGGCCTGGAGTGACACTCTCATAAGGAACGGAATGTAAGTCCTGGCTAGAGAGGGAGGACTGTCGAAGGCGAGACTTCTTCCTGCCAAAGATCGTGTCCATTGAAAAGGGATGTGGTCGTTGATGGCCGTAGAGACAATGAGGGGAGGAGGGTGAAGGAGATAAATAAGGTACACGCTAAGCAGACCCGAGGGCGGCGGTTCCGGGCTGTGTGTCACGCTTTTAGTCGCTCTCTCCCATCAAACAATGCACTCCGCTTTGGACGATATTGATGATCAGTTATCGCTGTATGCACGTCATATCCAGTCCCTCAAGTCATATCGCAATTCCCTCGTCCCCGTCTCCCGTCTTCCCCACATCTTGCTCACTGACATTTTCATCCTCATACATCAATCCGAGCGCACCGACTACCTGTTTCCCCTCCGTTCCCAACCTTGCCTTCGAATCAGCCACGTCTGCAGGGCCTGGCGCGATTCCGCTCTCCAGTGCCCTCTCTTGTGGACAGACATTCTCTTCCGTCCACCTGAATGGACTCCAATAATGCTCGAACGTTCCCGAACCGCACCACTGAGAGTTAGAATCCTAATTGACCATCAAAGCCTCGCTGATGACGCCTTTGTGTCTTCTGTGCGACTTGCCCTCTCTCATATTCACCACATCCAATATCTTTGCATCGTCCTCATAGATCGTTTCCGTGACCTGGGCGATCTGCTTTCCCCTCTTTTGACTGGATCCCCCAACATCTTGAAAGAGCTCATATTGTCCAGTCGCTCGACCATTCCTAATTACGTCTACCCCTCTATGGAGAATGCTCCGTGCCTGCGCCACTTGAAACTCGATTCCTGTCATATCAATTGGCAACGGGTTTCCTCAGTCGGAAATCTAACTTCTTTGGTTCTCCAAGACATCCCCATTGCCTCCAGGCCATCCGTAGAGGATATCCTGTCTGTTCTACAGACAATGACCAAGTTGGAAAAACTTTCACTTATACAGGCGATCTCGGAGCTCCCTCCTAGCATCAGAACGCTCCCTCCCAACGACATCCCACCAATAAGACTCCAACACCTGTTTGACCTCTACCTTACGGGGTTCGTCCTAGATTGCGCAAACCTAATGCGTCATTTCGTCATGCCACGTTGTAAGCACCTCACTGTGAATGCTGTAACACGCTGGCATATCCCCGAAGTCGCATTGGCTGTCCCTCCTCTAGCGAACATTATATCCTCTAGTTTTAGTCAGCTCGAAAGGCAAGAGTTGCCCTACCTCGCATCTATAAACAGGCCATGTGACAATGTCACGGAAATTACTGCTCGTCCTCTTGTAGATGATGCGGAGGAACTCAGTCTTTTCGTGTACCTGACGTGGCGCACTTCTCATCAGCCGGATACCGTGGAGGTTTCCCCAGGTTTCGGAAGCCTTCTATCCAACATGCCCCTTGGTCGAGTCGTACACTTCAGTGCTTCCTTGTTTTCCCGCGAGGATAACACGGAGGACGTAGACTGGCTCGAGGTCTTACCTCGTCTATCTCGTGTCGAGTCGGTCGTGCTATCTGGCAATTATGCCTACAATTTCGCGAATGCGTTCCATGACGTGCAGACCATGGATGTGCCATCGCGCTCCGTGACTGATACGATTATCTTGCCCCACCTTACATCTCTGACAATCAAGCACGCGCATTTCTCGTTCCCGCTCGGGGACCCGGAGCTCTTCTCTGCGTTGAAGCGTGCCCTAACGCGACGCTTAAAACTAGAGTGGACTGTCCCAAATATCACACTTGTCAGTTGTCACATAACACCGCGACAGCTGGCCGTTTTGAATGCCCTAGCATTGGGACCGATTGATTGCACCGGTGAGCCCGAAACATGGGGTGTCGGCGAGTTGAATCGGGATCTCAGTGATGAAGATGATGACTCGAACGATGAGGAGGATTAGCTTTCACCCATTTCGGAGTCCTAGGTGTAGTTCACAATTGATTACCAACGCAACAATACCCAGTCATGGAAGGCAGCGAGCGACTTTAAATCCACGTATATCCGGATGTTGTTATCTTTCTCATGACCATTTGAAATGGCATTAGCGTTCGCTGTTGCTGCGTTGCTATTGGCCTTCCTCCCTGGCTACTCTCGCGTTGGAATTGTTTCGATCCTTTAGTATACCCTTCCCCCCTCCCCCCAACGGCTGTTAGTTGAACTTTCTTGTTAGATACCGTGTACTTATAATAAATACTGTGAACCTTGATCGGATCGGTGGCCCCGAACTTACGGCAACGCCGTGGCTCCGAGCCATCTCGGATCTCCATCGTTGCTAAGTACTCTGTGACCCCATCATAATCCGTCGTTAGGCTTGCGGCTCCGAACCCAAGTTACTTTTGGACGAAGTGGCCAAGCAGAACACAGTGTTGATTATTATCGATTCATTCAAAGTTTGGGTGGCACGTGGGGCCTTGTGATCTTATCTTATTGGCATCATTATCTAATCTACCTAGGTATGTGTATGAAAGCCATCTCGAATGGCTGGGGGCAACTTGAAGTCTTGAATTTTGAATTTAAGTTACCTCCGACGTTCCTCATCCTCATATTCTCTGCCCACAGATACCTTTCCATTCCTTTATTATATCCTGTCGTTACAGTATGGAACTCTCAGCCAACATCTCGCCCAGTGAGTTTCGCGCATCCCTCGCGCGCTGGCGTCGTGGCAGGTTGTGGCTGACCCCGTGCAAAATGTAATAGCGATCGCACTCGTAGGCATACTCTCAGGGATACTCCTCTTCGCGCTCAGTCTACTCCTCTTCCACGTCCTCCTCCAAAGACGTCGACGCAAAGCCATAGCCGCCAAATCCAGACCACACGCACCACCACCACCGCTCTGCGTCCTCGTCCTCTTCCTCCTCGTCGCGACGCCACTCGCGTAGTAGATCCTCACGGTCCGATTCAGAATCCGATGCGGAGGGAGAGGAGAAGGACGGTCATGGTCGCCACTCCCACCACCAGGTCCACCAGGTCCAATACCACCACGGGGGCTCGCGAGCTTCGTCGCTCTATCTGGAACCGAATCAACCGCTCTATGTTGATGTCGATGTTGACGTCGAGTCGGAATCGAATGATCGTGGACCGCACGCGGGGATGCAGTTCATTTTGACGCCGCCGACGCCAGGAAGGTAGTGGGAATTGGGACACTGGCACGTGAGGCGCGTGAGGCTGCGCCATGGGGCGGTCATTTCCGGTCATTTTTAACGTGCGGACCAATGATGCGGTTTTCTTCGTTCCGAACGCCGATTCCAACCCAACTTCCGACCTCATCATGTATTTTTATTGAATTTGTGATCGTGATTGTGATCGTGATGCCGATTGAATAGATCATGGAACGTGTGTTACTACCTATATGTAGAACATTACTGTACCTTTTAATTTTCTTCAGTGCACTACAGTAACATAATCCTACTACGACACGCCTGCACCTCTATGATATAGTGCTCGCGTCATCCCACGAAAGGCTGGACCTCAAATCAAATAACCCGAGTCATACACGGGTTCAATGATTACGATCGTACACACATGCTGCATGCCTAAAAATACCGAGGTACAAATTTTTTTTCCAAGTTATAGATAGTGTCACTCCTGATCAGCTCTGCTGGGCCAAAACGGTCGCCGACCGACACTAGTTTTTTTCGTCACGGTGATGGCGTTTTTGAGCCACGGGCACGAGGACGTCCATGTTCACGATCAGCCCCCTCGATCTTTAGCGAGATAGAAATTTACTTTACTACTTCAGGTCTCCTGAGAAAAGTAGGACCACCGGAAGTAGCACATGCCTCCTACGCTCACTGAGTGATGGTGCGTGCATGGCTGGCACTTTTCCTGTGCTGGAGTTTATTGACCTGCCGGTGTCTCTCGACGCACTCATCCGGCTGGCGGATGCCTGCTATTATTTTAATTAATCAATGCCTCATCGTCTCCCCAGTTTCACCCACCCACATGACTTCCTCGGGGTGCCAATCGAGACGGCGTGTGCGGGTGTTTGCTCGGCGGTGATCATGTGAGGATTTTTTTTTCAACATCGTTTCACACAAAGAAACAAAAAAAGCAAAAAAGGCATCTGTACTTATAATAATGCATCGTGTTTCTGACACCTAATAAACATATTATTAACTCGCGTTAAATGTGCGGCGGAGACACTACTAGTAACATTTGTCAGTAGTAAGACCTATGGGGGATATATTCGGAACCATGTACAGCTGCATTGCGAGTAGGTCAAGTCGGCGCAATGTTGTTTGTGAAGCGAGAGTATTGAATGCACGGCATACAGGGCTGATGCTGATTGCGCTTTGAGTTCTGAACGTTTGAACAATCGTCCAACACATCCGATTGCCAGGACCTTGCCGATATTCCGGAGCCTTTAGCACTCCAACGTCCATCGTAATTCCATTGCAAACGGTCAATTTTGACCTCGTCGGTTAACATCCTGATGGTCTAGCAGTAGCGGGAGAGGAGGGAAAAAGGAAAGGTTCACCCGTTTCCGCCACGCCTCTGGCCAAATGCTGTGCTTGTCAATGTCTCTAAGAAAGCGGGAAAAAAAAAAAGAAAATTATGGCATCGTCAGCACAGCCAGCCGACTCGCCTGTCAAAACGCGACTAGCTTCAGGCTTTGCGGCTATTTCACCGGATCCTTGCTCTTCACATATTCCGGCGTACGACGCGAGGCACGGACATTTCTGACCGTGACTATGAGCCACCTTAGTCGGTATCTCGCAAGGCAACAGAATCTAGATATGCTTGAGCACGCATGGGTATACGGAGACATGCAGCATGCAGAGGAGTATGCCACTTTCACGATAAACGTGAGCCAGTTCAGGAAGACAGGTTATCGCGGAAGGGGCCGGGATGGTAATATGTAGCCGTAATTGCGGAAGTGCACCAGCAGCAGCCTCAGGTCAGCTAGAGGGTCCTGAAAGACGGAGGCATACAGCTTGCTAGACTTGCAGAAGCAGTTACTTACCACCGCCATCTGTTGCACGGATTCGGTTCAGGGTCGCTTACACTGGCAGCCGCCATCCGGCACTGTAGTGACGCGACCTCCGTCATTCCAGTTGCATGCTTCCCTGTAACGTAACCGCGGGTCGAGCAATGGCCATGATCCAACCTTCCGTTCGCCATCGAACAATATAGATGAAGCAACGCGCACAGATCCCTATTCCAACCTCTGCAACAGCCCCTGGGCTGAGAGGACAAGGCCTGAGCTGAAGGGCAAACTAGTCATAGCTCGCTCGATGGTAAGTGCGAACGCAGTTCCGGTGTTCAATACCCACTTGGCTTTTGACATGAAGTATAGCCAAGAGTGTGACATGGAGACGAGCGCGAGAGAACGGTGGTATTGTCTCTAACGTAACGAGGAACGAGGTTACTCCATGGAGAAACCCGTGCTAAGCGAATCGCCGCTTCAAATGTTCAAGTCAGCTCGATTAAGCGCGACTCGCTAGGCTTTCGTTCTTACTTTTTCCAGCTCGCTTTATACCTCGCTCGGCTGTCTGTCCTTCCCTCTTTTTCCTTTTCTTCTTCCTCTCCTTCATTTGCAATGCGCTCCTTTGCAACCATTCTCCTCGCCCTATCCCTCTCTTTACACGCCTTCGCTATTCACGGCGTAAATCATCGTCATCATGCAGATATTGCTCTTCGCCCCCGTCAAGCCACCGGCGCGCGGATGACATTCTACGATATTACCACTGGCACGTATGTGTACCTTTACTCTACCCACATCGTCCGTCTGTTGATTATATCTCTACAGTACAGCTTGTGGCGGGAGATACGGTGCAGGTGATATGGTGAGTGAGCATTGTAAATTATATTGAATCAATATTTATACTCTCGCTCTTACTCAGGTCGTTGCGCTGAATTCGGCTGTCGGTATCTCTATCTCTTGTCTGCCTTGGGTAAGGTCTTGACCCCCTTTCAGCAATTTGGTAGCGCTCCTGGTAGCTCCCCGTTCTGTGGGAAAACGATCACCATCACGTGTAATGGTAAAACCGCCTCTGCTACTATTGTCGACGAGGTAAACTTTTTTTGTCATCTTATTTATCAACTCCTTGCCTTATCCCTCCTTTCACAGTGCCCGGGCTGTCCCTATGGTGGCCTTGATCTCACTGAAGGTGTATTTAAGACCTTCGGCAATCTAGGCGACGGTGTTCTTACCGGCGACTGGAGTATTGGTGGAGGTGCCCCCCACCCGCAGAAGCCCAACCACCTCATCCCGCCGCCTCCCCTCCCACAACCTATTATACCCCTTCTAGCACCTCCCAGCAGAACACCTATTCCCCCCACCGCCTTCGAGTTCTAGTTCCAGCCCAAGCACTTCCGCTACTTATAAGCCATCCAGCTCGGTCTCTAGTTCAGCTTCCACTACGACCCACCCCCTCTCATCCGCGTCTAGCCCGACTCAAACAACTTCGGGTGTCAACTACAATAACGCGCCTGCCAGTAGTCTCGCCCAGCCAAGCGGGACCATTACCCCTGGGCAGAACCAGTCCATTAACTCAGTGTACCAGGGCATCATCGGTCTTGGTACTCTTGTCATGGCTCTTAAATCCTAGTTGGTCTTTCAATGTGCCGATTCTGATCTATATACCCAACACTACTATCCTTTTATCGCTTTATTTTATTGGTTACATGCATGTCATTAGCCGTGCTAGGGCTGGCTCTCTTGTCGGCTCGGAGATGCTTAGGAGACTGTCCACCGTTTACTCGAAATACAATATAAATGCGCCCCAACCTTTGCTTGTTTAATCATTCATGAAGAGTGTCGAAACAGAACTGATTGAAAAATTATAACTACAGTACATACTTAGATCGATACTCAAGGCATAGGAACTGTACCGCCAAACAAACTCCTCAAAAACGCGAATTTACCAACAGGATGTTGAGGCCCGCCTTTTTCACCTCTTGCACAGGGACACGCTTCCCCTTACGCACTTCCCGCACAAGGCTTTTTCTACTGGGATGCATCACCCCCTGCAGCGCGGCCTGACCCTGCTCCCGCACGGCAAGGTAGTCGCGCACGTTGATAAAAGCGCGGCTCTTCAGGAGCAGCTTGGCCTGCCGCATTGTACCCGGTAGCTCCGGAATGGAGAACTTACCCGCGGCTGCCGCGCTAGGCAAGCAACCGAGCTCGAGGATGAGTGCTTGTAACATCAGAAGCGCCGAGCCGTTATTGCCTGGTGGTGGTGGATGCGCGAGGTACCTACAGTAAAGTTATAACGTAAACGAAAGAATGGGAAAAATGCGGGAGGATAAAATGGGGCAATAGGGCGGAACATGATGCAGATGCATGATGGGGTGGAAATAGCATGGATCAAATCATCAAAAAAAGATGTTTTTGGTTAGTGCATGGTTGGAAGGACGTTAGAAGAAAGAGGAGAGGGGATAAGCGAGGTTGAGCGGGGAACACATGACTTACGATGACATGAATTTGTGCGCCTCGTGATATCCTGTGCTTATTGTTGATGACGGCTTCTTCTTCTCGTCGCACACCTCGTTCGTGTTCGGAATATCAGCAAGGGAGGAGGACCCCCGAGTAGGAGCACGAGCACGAGCAGGGTGCTGTTGCACAGATGATAATAAAGAACCTGAACCTGAAACGCTCTTCTTCTTTGACCGTTTCTTCTTCAATTTCTTCTTGGTTGGCGTCGTTACTACTGCGGAAGGAGAAAAAGAAAGAGGCAATAATCAGTAATACTTCGCAACGCTCGGAATCGGCAGTGACGATAGTGCCGCACCTTCCGCGGACACGGACTCGGACTCGGAGCGGACCTGCCCCGGGCCCCTGCCGACCGGACGAGAAGAAGAACTTGGAGAAGAGGAGGAGAAGGAGGGTGAGGTAGGAGGAGAAGAGGACTCGGAGGACCCGGATGAGGACGAAGAGGGCGAGGAAGGGGAGGAACTCGCACGGGCTGCTGCTCCTGCTCCTGCTGCCCCTGCTGCCGCATTTTTCGTTGCTGCCTTCTTTCGTTTAGTCGTTGATGCCGCGGGTGCGAGTATAGCCCGGGGTGATTGCGAATCGGAGGCGGAGCTACTGGCACCAGGTGGCATGGAGACGCCCACGCCTACGCCCACGCCCACGCCCATGCCATCGGCACGACGAGCATTCTTCTTACCCTTCTTCTTCGTCTTCTTCTTAGTTGTCGTGGGACCAGATGCCGCGGATGCGGTGCTGCTTAGGTCCGCGACGGCGCCGCTCAACGACAGTGCGGCGATACCGTCCGCGATTGCAATTCTATCATCGTCGTCGTCGTCGTCGTCCGACATGATGGTCCGAGACCGAGTACCGTCACGGTCCCGGTCCCGGTAGTCCTGTTCCGACGACCCGAGCCCGAGTCCAAACCCTGGCCCGCCGCAACGCCACCGTTGGTAGCGGTGCTGGTGGTCGTGGTACCTGCTGGTGTTGGCGTCGCATCGATACGTGGTACGAGTACGTAGTCCGCCGTTTCTGAAAGTGGGGAGATGGGTGTTTGTGTTTGTGTGTGCGTCAGAAGAGGAGGTGGTGGTGGTGGTGGTGGAGGGGACGAAGAGGAAAGCATGGCGGAGGACGATAAGGACCATACGATCTCGTCTTCTTCATCTGAGAGCAAATCGCTCGCCCATCTTGTGCTATGAGAATTGGACGAGAGCATGTCCAGCGACGAGGAGAGCGACGAGGAGGAGGTGAAAGAGGTGGACATGATGTGTTGTTGATTGGATTGATTGGATTGATTGATGGAGATGGATAGGAGAGGAGAGGAACGTGATCATCACGACGGTCGCCCAGGGGCTATTTATTATGTTCTTGCGATGCGGCGTTGAACAGGGGAGGGGAGGTGGCAATGACAATACCGACTAATTAAGCGATCCTCCAGTAGACCAAACTAGACCCAAACCCTCCAATCGCGACTTGCTCAACTTGTACGCCTCGTCTCCACACTCGCCCTTGTGGATCTCGCACCAATGTAGCCAGGCGCTTCTCCAGCATGATCCGATCTCCCTCTGCCGGTTCCAGCGTCGTTGGCACCGCGATGCTCCCACGTTTCCCGTTGCCAACCTGATAGTCGTAATTAGTACCCCACGCGAACAAATCCCTCCTCCCGCTCCCATCAGATTCTGCATGCGTTTCAAGTGAGAGTAATACATGCCCATCAGGCGAAACGGAGAGCGCATGCGGCGCAATCGGCTGCAAGTTATTTGTTTTCTCCGAGTCTATCACATGTTTTTGATTAGCCAATGGCAGTTTTGGTTTTGACAGGAAAAAAAAACAGAGAAACGTACATTCCAACAGCCCACTGACGGCTTTCGTTCGTACAGGTACACTTTGCGCGTTGCTGAACAAAGCGTTGCCCAATCCGCCGTACTGTCCATTACCACAAGACAAGATCTCAATGTTCCTGATTGACGTTCCATCGATTCGCTCGACGGTGAAGAACGCCAGGTCACCGCCTGCGTTCAAGTCGATGCAACGAGTGCGGGTGTTACTCGGCGCGCCCCTCCATAGTACCACTTCCGTAGGGACCGTTATCGTATCCAGCGTCACATTTCCGCCGAGACCGATTTGTCTATACCGACAACGTTAAATAAATGAGGGGACGCGTTGGTTAGTTTAGTTAGAGTTAGTTAGGGGACAGATGACGTACGTACCCATAATCATTAGCACCCCAGCCGAGCACTCTTCCGGTATCAGTTCTCACGAAGCTACTCCGTGCACAGGCCGCAATCTGGACAACCTTAACGCCTCTCAGCGCGGGAACCTCGAAGAACCGGTCCGAAAACTTGAGATTTGTATCATCCACGTCGACGAGATTCTCAGATACGGGGAGTGCAGTAGCAGTAGCAGATGGGGGTGACGATGATGATGATTCGCGTGCATAACGAGAGCTCCGGGCATAAGGATCGGCGACGGCTCTCGGCGTCAGCTCAACGTGAAGCCGCGAAGCGATGCAGAAGAGGGGTCAGGAGTGTCGAACTTGCGGAACCCAAGCTGTCCGTGAGAATTGGCATTCTTGGTGATAGGATGCATAAATGTGCGACCGGAAGACGTCAGCACGAGCAAATGGTCTCGACCAGCGGCGATGGAGGTAATCCTAAGATAGATAGTGTGAGCGACGATCATCCGAACACGAGGACGAAGTCGAAATGTTCACCTCTCGCCCCAGGCAAGCTTTTGAGCAGGCACGATTTCAGCGTGTTGTGCCTCCGCATCATTGCCCCACAACCAGCCCGAACCCCATCGCGACGTACTCGAGCTCGAGGGTGTCGGTGTACCAGTTGGAGGAGTGAGACCCTGCCTAGCACTACCAGCACCAGCACCAGCACCAGCACCAGCACTAGTAGCAGCCAGTGCCGGTATCACATACACCCTCCCAGAATCCGACAGCGCAAACACGCGTGATTCCGTAACCTGCACCTTTACGATATTCTACGGACACACAAATTAGTCATAAATATGTAAAAAATGGTGACAGTAGCGATAGCGAAACGTGGGTCCCACGCACCTTGCCTTGTAATGTCAGCACAGGCATTCGATCATCATCTTTGGCGTAGTACGACGCAGACCGTTCAGACTGCTGTTGGCCAAAGAACCCATCGCCCCACTGATAGACGTCCCCTCGTCCGTCGACACACGCAGCGTGCGTAGCGTGCACCGCCAAGTCTCGCAACGCCACATCCTGGAGGAACGAAGCCATTGCTGGCGTACGGATCTGTGTCGCATCCGACATATCGGGGGATATAATATGCGCCCTAATTTAGGCTAGTTATTCAGTTATGAACCCGTTGTGAGCGTACGCGCAGACATATATACGTTACCTGTTCGAGCCCCAAACTAACAGTCTAAGCTCGTCCGAGTCTGAGTCTCTACCGCCTACGCGCAACCCCTTCGCATTCGTCTTTGGGCTAGAGGGATAAGCATCGTTATGGATGGGCCCCTCATTGAGGAAATTCTGGCTCGCAATTGTGGCCGCAGCCACAGCCGCGACGGACGTAGCCACCACGGCCGCGTTTCCGGTGAGAGCATATGAAGATTTGCGTGGACTTGAAGAGCGGTGTGAGAGCCATCGGCGACTACTGTTAAGTGCCGTGTTTGCTTTTCTTCTGAACATCGTTTCTCTGTATGGACGAATGCGTGGTTAATGATTATGATTCGCGGGCCGCGTTTAGAAATACTACGAGTAGAAATTGAAACGTATATATTACAAGCGAAATCGAAAAGTAAACAAGTACTGTAGCACTCGAGCACGCCCGCTGTCGCCGACTCGTCATCTTGTAGCAGTATGCGTTGGCTCCCTCCACACCACCTGTACCACAATATAAATAAGACACACACCAACTCATAAAAAAACAACCAACTCACCTCCCTAACCACAATATCCTCGCCACTCTCAGCATCCTTAACATACCTCGCACTCCCAGTACCAACACCAACACCAGCACCACCCAAAGGCATCTCGCGCCCACTCTCACTCGGCACATTGACATACCGCACGAGTTTCTCAAGCAGCTCAACATCCACACCATACTTCCCCGCAAGCTGCTTCGTAGTAGCCACCATAGTAGAGCTTCCAGCACTGTCATCTACCACCGTGTCCTGACGCTGACGCTCCTTGAGAAGCTGAACGAGGGACGAGACATGAAGGCGGTTATGTGGGGTGCGCGCGCTAATAGCATCATCTTCCGCCCTCGCCCGCGATTCAAAAAGTTCCCTAACGTTATCTTTATCTTTCTTCCTTTACCAAAAAAAACATTAATGTCATGCCCGATCGATAGTAAAAAGTGATTGTCAAAGTCAACGCACCGTTCCGGTTGGTAGCCTGTGGTGATGGTGATGAACGTCCACCGGTTTCAATCGACTCAGATTAGCCAGTAGTTGAGGATCCTTAGCATCTCTCTGGATTTCTAGTTGTTGGCGTTTGCTGATGAAAGCGGGGAGACGTTAAAAAAAGGCATACCTTCATCTTTGAACTCACTTGCCAAAGGTCGCTGTGCTCTCGCCCCAGGCGAGGTCTTAGTTCCATGTGGCGGCGTCCTTGCACCGGACCATGATGGGTTTTTTCCTGATTTCACGGCTGATGTGCGTGCTATCTTTGATGAGGCAGAACCCATGGTTGATGGTTCGAGTGAGGGAGATGACCTACTCGCAAGTTGGGCCGGGCCGAGGACTCAGCGAAAGCGTGGAGACTGAAGTCATGTTTGATGTATGTACATTTACATGTTCGAAAGGCCAGAAAAAAATGAAGGAGAAAAGTGCAAGAAAATACTAAAGCTAACAAAACCGTCGTCCGTATTTACTCCTCAACAACATTCAACGAATGTGAGAAATGCAAGCAAGTGATGATTTCGGGTATATAAGGAAAGTAGACATTGCAACAGCAAGCCAAACGAACCCACGTGCAGCAGGGTAGTCGGTGTAAATAATCACGAAAATTGATCACAAAAACGCATTGAGGAAAGAGATAGGTAGGGTGGAAGAGAGTGACGTGATAGATATCAAGGTCATGCAACAAAGTGCCAAAGGCACTTCTTGTCATCATTGTCGATTCTGATTTAAGCATGGAAAGTCCCCATGTTTGGAGTGTTTTGTTGATACATCTGATACATGTACTGCTGATAGACCTGCGGGGGAACAGACTGTGGCCCAACGTTACTATATGAGGGCTGTCCCATGCCCAGAATAGTTCCCGAACTAAGAACAGGGGATTGGGCCCCGTAAGGAATGGCCGGCATAGGGATCGAGGATGGTGTAGCAGCTGCGGGTGTAGGTGTAGGGCCACCATTCCGGCGCTGGTTGATACGTGGACTGCTGTTTTCCGGGGATCTGGCCGCGAATGGGTTGAAGTGATCAGTGGCGGGTGAGAAGGTAGACATCGCATTGGATGAGCGGCTACGCTGGGGGGCATTTTGACCCCCATAACCAGGATCGATGGAAAGTTGAGGCGGCTGAGGTGGGCCGGATTGCGGGTTTTGGCCACCCATCTGTAAAGCGGCCATCATGGACGCTAAATTCTGGTCGTGAGCCGAGTATCCAGATGCCAAGCCGGGAACGCCATAGGAATTCGAAGATCCACTGAATTTTCCCTTTGTACCAGGAGCACCGGAAGCCGCCGCGCCATTAGGATAGTTGGACTGGAAATTGGGGATGGGAAGACCAACTTCCTCGATGAGACGACGATATGCTTGGGTAGCTATCACTTTCAACTCAATGAGAACACGCTTCGTAGCCTCCATATACGCCGGTCTCTTCGCTGGATCGACAAAGGGACTAGTGAGCACTTTGTGGACGACATTCACACCATTGACTTGATCTCCGAGAACATCCGTCAAGACGTGGTCATTCAGGGACGAAAAGAGCGCCTCAACGACCTGACTCGACGCCTCGGGCTCCACCTTTTGGTTTACTATGCGCAGAACGGTGAGAGAGGCGAGCTTGTGCGTGCAAAGGTGTGAAAGATGGGGCGTGAATCGGGGCGCCAAAAGACGATAACGTGATGTGAAGCCGGAGGTATCAAGCAACCAGGTCAGGAGGAGTGCACCATTCGGGTTCGTAGCAAGCGGGATAGAGTTGAGAATAATGGCTGTGGCGATACGGCGTTGCTGGCTAATAGTAATGTTTGGGCTCTCCAGGCAGGCGCGCATACTGCGGGCGCCAAACCGACCCTGGGCGATCTCCCATAGACGGTCGACCATGGCGTCGAAGATAAAATCGTTAGCAGGCTGTCCGAATCTGAGGCAACACCTGCAGGCGACGTCATCAAATCGATTCGAGGGACCACCGTAAAAGGGGCTCACTGAATAACATAGTTGCCGAATTGATCGAGTAGCAGTGGCGGCGCATAAGGTCGCAAATGCTGGGCAATCAGGTTAATCTCCTCTGGAGTCTGCACGCATTCTATGATCTTCTGCGCAGCCCAGGTGCCATTCTTGTGAATACCAATCATCGCTAGATGAGGGCTGACACGATCGAGCATGGCCATGCGCGCGGGGAATGCACACTTTTCAAAGAGCTTCTGAACAACCTGTACCGTATTTTAACGACTATGTTGATGGAATGCAACTCAAGAAAACATACTGTGTTGCCCAGCCAGTCAGAGGCAAGGTCGACGATCTCACCATCAAGGAAATCAGCAGCGACCTGCTCGATTTCTTCATCCAAGATGGTGTTCGAATCCATCCTCTTGCGCAGTTCCCGTAACTTCGAGGCATCCCAGCGCCTGTTATGCGGACGCTCTGATACCAAAGGAATGGTGGTGTAATACATCGTTGGCGGACGGAAGTCTGGAACGTCACTTTAGCAATTAGGAGTGTGCAACAAAGAGAAGACTCAATACCGGCCAAAGCCAGAACGTCAGCGTCAGCATCCGGTGCTCCACCCAACAGCTCCTTCATGATCATTTGTTGCTCAGTCACAGTGGGACACCACCCAGCAGGTTTAGGCGTTCCATCGTTCACAAATGCCGTGTTGTGGGTTCCCGTTCCGATCATGCTCAGTAGTAGATTAGAACGATAGTTCTCGACCGTGCCACCGAGGACTTGCTGATCAACGGGGATTGTAGACGCCCCCTTGACGCTGCGTAGTGCGTGGATAGTCGCGCCCACACTAAGGTCACCCACACCTTGAACATTGAGGCTGGGTGCCTCTTCCTGCCCTGGAACACCGTCTTGACCATTCTTCACGGGCACTTTTGCAAATCCAATACGAATCGCGCCGACATCACTACCGAGCACGTCACGGCCATTCAGAGCCTTGCGCGCCCGGACGGCATCATCTAAGCGCTCGAAGTTGATAAATCCACAATTCTTGTGGGTGAGAACGCGAGCAGATTCAATGGGGCCGTACGGGCTAAACACGCTCAGGATTGTCGCCGGTGTCGTCGTCGATGGAATTGAGCCAATCCAGAGGGCTCGCGTCGGCGTGGACTGTAGCTGAGCCTCCATACCACTCATGGAGGGACTAGCCGAGTTTTTCCCGGCAACGGAAGACGACGATCCGTTTGATGAAGATCCGCCAGGACCTTTACCCGGTGCGGCGGGCGCGCTATCTGCCTTTCCAAAGCCAATACGAACAGTCTGCCCGTTAGACATACCGATGTTACCACCAAGACGATTGAGTACATCTTCCTTGGCGCGAACGGCGTCCGCCTGATCGACAAAGTTGACGAAACCACACTCCTACGCTCTGATGAGAAAAATATTTTGTTATGAAGATTCTGTATTTCACCTTCTCCGGCAAGAGCCTCAGACTCTCGATTGCCCCGTATGGGGCGAAGACGTGGATAAGCTGCTCACTTGTGACCGAACTGTCAAGGTTTCCGATCCAAAGGGAGCGCGTCGGAGTCTGGATCTGAGTCGGATTCTCAGATTTCGGGGAGACGGCGCGTCCAGGTTGGTTCGCTGTCAGAAGATAGGAGGGTGTCCGAGTCCCAGACACCTCCGTGACGGGAAAACGTACTGAAGGCATCGAGCCGGTACGGAGTGTGGTGGATTTATCGGTTTTGAGAATACCAGATTGACTCAGCTGGGCGCTGTTTGTGCCATTGAATGAGGATGGAAGTTCGTAAACGGGTTGCTCCACTGAGACAGTTGCACGACGCGTTATCCGCGCGGCGGAATCGTCAAGGGTGCCTACAGATATAGCACGTGGTCGACTGCTAGACAAATTTGCACCCAAGTAATCTGTCTGCTTGAGGCCTTTCGTTCCGCGGGGGAAGTAGTCGTCGGGAGTTAATGAGTCGTTATAGGTTTCCAATGCCGGGCCCGGGCGGCTGTTAAACGACTGTTCATACTCTTCTTCCTCCTCCGGATTTGGAGTGCCAAGAAGGGAATTACCCGTGGAAGACATCCGACGGTAAGGGTGCGAGACAGTTGTGGCACGCAAACGTGGTGGGTTAGACAGATTCCCAGCAATTACGGCTTGCGCTTGATTGCGGAGCTCGGATATTGTCGCGGCGGGAGGGGGGCGGTGATGGGTCTCATCTAAACCAAGGTAATCCAGTGTGTGAACGTCAAAATCATCTGCGCCAGTATCCATGGACGTGGGCGAGCGTATTTCTTCCAAAACGGGGAAAGCAGTGTTACTACCAGATGAAGATAACCACGACGAGGAGAAGATGCTTGAACCAAAAGGATTTGACAGGCCAGAGGAAGGCAATGTCGTTAAAGAGCCCGAACGAAGGCGGCTGCTTCGTTCCGACAAAACAGAGGACGCAACAGGGGAGGCCACTGACGCTGAATGGCGCAGCGCGGGCCGTATGGAGGCGGTAGGGGTGGCGCTAGACTGGGGGAAGAGCTGTAGCTGCTCGCTGAATGATTCTGTAGACGTCAGAGTGCTGGAGCTAGGTGTGTTGGAGGCGGCATATTGCTGAGCGGCCAGCGACACGTTGGAAGGTAAGGTTCCGGCCCTCGCCCTTCTGTAGCCAGACGAATATGTGTTATTTGGCAGGCTAGAGCCGTCCGTAGGGGTGATGCTGGTAGAGGGGGATACTTCATTAGGGGGAGAGCCGCCTGATGTGAGACCACGGAGGGCCGGCGGCCTGTATCGACCAATCATACCGTCGCCCTGTAACTCGCGCGCTCTAAAAAGAGTTGAGGAAGGAGAAGGGACGAAGGGACGTGTACGAACCTCTTTGCATAAGCTGCAGAGGGGGCGGGAGGGGGTGTTTTTCCGGAGGGATTGCGGGAGAAACCAGCCTGCTCGGCGGAAAGAGACATTATACTCTTGAGGATGGATACTGATTAGCTATTACCGAAGATTGTGTGACGGAGACGGAGAACCAGTGGGTACTTGTATGTATATAGAACGGGTAAGAGGTGACTTTTGAGACACAGCTGTGGTTACTATGTGCTGCAGGAAGGAGGTCGTGAAGATCAGCTTGCTGGGTGCTGAAGGTGGTTTTGGTAAAACTTCCCAGGGCTCAGAAAGGAGAAGATAGAAAAAGAAAAGAGACTGAGAGGAGAAGAAGGATACCTTGGGAAGTATAGTAGTAGAGAGAAATGCAAGAGAAGAGAGAGCGAGCGAGAGATGGGCTTGGTGGTGGACCTCGACCAAGGCCTGACAAGTTACGCTCCCTCCACCTGTCGTTCTCTCGATCGAAATCGGGCTCAAATTATCCTTCAAAAAAACAAACTCTATCCACTTCTTCCGGCCTATCTTTCAATCTCCGCTCATGATAACCCCTCAGGGGCCGGACTTTTCACGGCCTTCACTTCCATTTCTAACTTGCTTAGGCCCCTCTTCGCCGTCTAGGGTTGGGTTTACTCTGAAACTGCGGGAAAAAAGAAAAAAAAAGCATGTGTCACGTTCGTCCGAGGGGCAGCCGAGTTCGGTTCGAGCGCTTTTGTTCTCTACCGGTGGTTTTGATTGATATTTGAATGATAATGATTTTATATTGGACAGTTGGATGAAGTACACGGCGTTCTGAGCAGAGGCATATTAGAATTAACTTATTTCAGCGCTCGGTCATATTTCCTAGTGTAAAATAACACCGATGTGCTTTCTTTGCCGATCAGATCAGAAAAACCCCAGACCCGCCACTTGCATGTCTTAGCTTCTCTGCCTCGCGGTCTTAATCTTTTGAATAGGGTACGTGAATGGTCAAAGCGACCGAGATGCCTTGCTACGCATTGTCCCTGTCCTTGTTCTTGTTCTTGTTCTCTGTTCAGGGACCCCAAGCCAAGTTCTAACCAGCGCAACTATAATACTTATTCAATCGCCCATCGCCAGTTCCCGATGGACCCGGTCCGCGGATCGGAAAGATTACATACCGAGACCGGGCATTGCGTATGAAAGCCAAGTGGGATCTTTTGGGGGTGTCATGCACAGACTTAACGTAAACCCTGTGCCTCGTGCGGTCACCTGCAATAGCGTTCCTAGGTTCTCATCAGACTCACAGATCCGATCCGAGACACGGCGAAGCCACTCTTCACAGATTCTCTTTGCCTCCGAGCAAGGGTGATTATTGTGCGTATTCATCTACTCGCACATGTACAAGTGAGGATGCGTACATGGAATTCGACGCTTTTTTAATTCAGTGTATACGGCGACGATACAGGGAATAAAGGCGACAAGGCGACAGGAAACCACTCAAAATATCCTAGCGAATGCCCGCAGTTGCTTTCTGCAAAGCTCGTTTGATCCCTAATTGTGCTTTGCGAAGTTCATCTGATGTCGATTCCTCTATCTCGAGTTTCTCGAGCGCACGCGCCAGCTCAGCCTCAACTTGTCCCTTTGCGCCACGTTTGAGCTTCATGCCGATCTCCGGCGACGTGATTGTGCCCTCGACCTGGTGAATATAAGCTTCAAGGTCGGATTTGGCTTCATGACGTGCGGAAAAGTCCTTGTCCGCTTGCTTATATTGCTCTGCGTCCTTGATCATTTGATCAATTTCTGCCGATGAGAGGCGACCAACGGAATTGGTGATACCTCCAGACAGACAATGAGCATATTAACATGCGCAGCGAGAAGCATACATACTAATGGACGCCTTGCGGCCTGAGGCACGGTCTTGTGCAGAGACCTTGAGAAGGCCGTTCGCATCAACCTCGAAGGTGGTAACAAGCTCAGCTTGGCCTCGTGGCATGGGAGGAATGCCAGTCAGCTCGAATTCACCGAGCAAACGATTATCACGGCACTGCGTCCGCTCTCCCTCGTAGCTACAACTTGTGTAAGACAGGCGGCAAACATGGACCGTATACAAGAAACATACACCGGGAATGTAACGGTCGTCTGGTTGTCCTCAACGGTAGTAAATACGCGGGACTTGTTAGTTGGAATAGGCGTGTTCCGCGGGACGACAACTCCGAACACGTCACCCTGCATGGCGACACCAAGGGAGAGGGGTGCAACATCGAGCAACAGCAAGTCTTGTGTCTTCTCAGAGGTCTGGCCAGTAAGAACTGCCGCTTGCACGGCGGCACCATAGGCAACGGCCTCATCGGGGTTAATGGATTTGTTGAGCTGGCGGTTTCCAAAATATTCGGATACGAAGGACTGAATCTTGGGGATACGCGTTGAACCACCGACGAGGACAATGTCGTCGACTTTCTCCCGAGGCATCTTCGCATCCTTCAGCACCTTCTCGACGGGTTCAAGCGTCGATTTGAAAAGTGTTGCATTAATCTCTTCAAAACGTGCACGTGTGATGTTTGCAGAGAAATCCTCTCCCTGCCACAAATGTCACCAAACGCCCCATACTGAAGATCACTCGTCTTACCTGGAAGAGGGAATCAACCTCAACGGTAGTTTGGGTGACGCTGGAGAGAGTGCGCTTAGCACGTTCGCAAGCACTCCTCAATCTCCGTAGTGCACGAGCGTCTTCCGAAATGTCGAGCTTTGACTTCCGCTTGAACTCATTCTTGAAATGCTCAAGGAGCGCATTATCAAAGTCCTCTCCGCCAAGATGGGTATCACCGGCAGTTGCCTTGACGGCGAACACACCACCAGTGATATTTAAAAGGGAGACGTCGAAAGTTCCCCCACCGAGGTCAAAGATGAGAACATTACGTTCAGTTTTTGATTGCTGGTCCAGGCCATAGGCGATGGCGGCGGCAGTGGGCTCATTAATGATACGTAATACATCAAGCCCAGCGATTGCGCCCGCGTCCTTCGTGGCAAGACGTTGAGAATCATTGAAATATGCGGGAACTGTTACGACAGCCTTCTTGACAGTTTTCCCAAGCTTAGCCTCGGAAATATCTTTCATCTTGGTGAGAACCATAGCTGAAATCTGTTGAGGGCTAAACGTCTTGTCTTCGCCAAGATAGTGAACCTTGATGAGAGGAGATCCGTCTTTTTCAACGACTTCGAAGGGCCAGTGAGAAATATCCTTGCAAAAGAATAAGTAAATGAAGACCGTGAGATGTTGACCTATTAACTACCTTCTTTACGTCGGGGTCACTTTGAGGGGGTAGCGGGTAAGATAAGAATGCTGATAAAGATATTAAGCAACATACTCGAAACGGCGGCCAATAAGACGCTTCGCGTCGAAAACGGTATTCCGAGGATTCATCGCAGCCTGATTTTTCGCGGCGTCTCCGATGAGACGCTCTTCTGCAGAAAACGCAACATAGGATGGTGTAGTGCGATTACCCTCTGGTTATGAGTTAGGAAAAAAAGGTTCCATGAGAAAGATTCAGACCAAGAACGCACGATCATTGGCGATAATCTCTACACGGTCATTTTGCCACACCCCCACGCAGCTGTACAAGTCGTGACATGTGTAGCGTGGAGACAAGGGCGAGGACATACGAGTAGGTTGTGCCGAGGTCAATACCGATAGCGCCGTCGAACAGATCAGAATCGGCCATTTTGTGGGGAAGGAAAGGTGCAGAACGAAGAATGGGTTGACCAAGGGATGAAAAAAATTGGCGTATGCTTAGTCAGCTCGGCACTCGCCCTTCCTTGCGGCAGCGGCGCTTGTCGCTCGTTAATGGCCCTCTGTTCACTCCGCACACGTCTTGCTACCACCTGGCGAAGTCAGCGTCGCTCCTTCACATCTGTATCAGAGGTGTCACAAAAAAGGTTACTCTCCCAAGACGATTGGACCGCTTTCCAGCTGGAGAGAGCGGAGCGCACCACCCTCAGTTAGTCCTTCTATCCTGCTGCTTTATTCCATTCACAACGACGTTCGTCTCCAGTCGACATTTTTTCGAAATTCGGTTCGACGGAGACTCGGGACAATGCATGGCAACCTCATCATTCTTTACATCGCCCTACGGCCCCACGCGACTTGACAATGTCCGCTCTTCTCGCTGCTGGAGCTCACCTTGGCCATCACAGATCGTTGCTTAACCCGAACTTCATTCCATATGCGTATGGAACACGCGCGGATATCACCATAATAGACCTTGAGCATACCCTCCCCCATCTTCGTCGCGCAGCTGCCCTCGTACGAGCCGTTGCATCTCGGGACGGGACTATCGTCTTTGTCGGCACTCGTCCCGACCTTCGCCCCACCGTCCTCAAAGCTGCACAACGTATGGGCTCACAAGCTTACCACATCGGCGAAAAGTGGCTTCCGGGCACCCTCACAAATAAGGTCCATTTCTTCGGACTCGACGTCACCAGGTCTGAACGCGTGGTTCCTGACCTTGTCATTTTCCTTAATCCCATACCCAACCTTCATGCTATCCGCGAATGCGCCATCGAGCATGTTCCCACTGTCGGGATTGTCGACTCTAATGTCGACCCACGCATTGTCATGTACCCTATTCCTGCTAATGACGAAAGCACGCGGACCGCCGAGCTGATTGCAGGTGTACTCAGCATCGCGGGTCGAGAAGGCGTTGAGATAGCGGTGGAGAAGGCGGCAGAGCAGGCAAAAAAGCGAGCGCAATCCGCGCGATCAATAGCAAAACGTCGTACACTTCAAGTAGATTAAATTGAAATATCAATTTAATCATCACATTTTATCCACCTCTACTCGATGGTTTAGTGGATTGTTGCATATGATACCAGTAATCTAATCGAGGGCATTCAGCAAGTTCCAATACGGAAACCACGAGTACTTACCTTCACCGCATTCAAGCGCGTTCAAGTTGCCCTTCAACTTGTTCATGGTCTCATTGTATTCATCTTCTTCAACGCTGTCATATACAATCCCTCCACCTGCCTGGAGGTACGCGACACCATCTTTAAAAACAGTAGTCCTGATCGCTATGCAGGTATCCATCGCGTCTTCGGCAAAGTCGAACCGACCGACTGCGCCAGCATATACTCCGCGGCGCTCTTGCTCCAAATCGTACACAAGCTCGATTGCTTTTATCTTTGGAGCTCCGGAAACAGTGCCCGCAGGGAATATCGAACGAAAGGCATCGAATCTAGGTAAAGTCAGAAACGCGACGATCGGACACGTAGGGGGCACTTTGACCTCGTGAAACCATCACGCAATATCCCAGACACTTGAGAAGTGAGATGGGTGACGTGGCTGAAGGTCTCCACTCTCATCAGATGGTCCACTTTAACCGTGTCCGACTTGCAAACACGGTTGACATCATTACGAGCGAGATCCACCAGCATGAGATGCTCAGCTCGATCTTTCTCCGAGTTCAGCAGTTCTTGACTCAGCCGCTCGTCCTCTGAGAATAGATTTACGATAAACTCTCAATGTTGCGGCAGGGGGGGAGCAAACCTTCAGCTGTCGCACCGCGCTTCGTCGTTCCTGCGATCGCATGATTGTAGACTTTGTTTTCTTCTACTTTGCACAGGGTTTCAGGGCTCGCCCCGACTATTTGCACTTCCCCACAATCGAGATAAAACATATACGGGCTAGGGTTGGTTTGTCGTAATCGTCGGTAAGCATTGAATGGGTGTAACTCGGTCGGACGCGAGAGACGCTGAGATGGAACGGCCTGGATTATGTCACCTGCTACAATATGCTTCTTTAGCGTTGTAACGTATCGCTCATAACCTTCTTTCCCGACGTTCGATGTGGCCGTGCGACCCAAGGTTATAGGAGGTTGCGGCACTTCCGGTACCAGAGGGTTCATTACAATCCGCGCGAGGCGGCGAACCTTGGACACGGCCGTCTGGTAGATGAATGCGAGGTTCGAACTCGTCGAGTTTTCCGGGCAGAATACGTGCGAGACGATCTTGACGGACTGGAAGAGGTGGTCGTATATGAGCAGGGTGTCCGCGAGCATGAAGACAGCATCCGGTATCCCAAGACCGTCCTTCAACGGCCGTGCAGTCTTTGGCTCGAAATGCTGAATCGCGTCGTACGCCACATAACCGATAGCGCCGCCGGTGAATGTGGGCACTTGGGGTATCTTGACGTATCTGTAGACCGATAGTTCGCGCTCAAGGACGAGCATGGGATCGCCCTGCACGGCCTCATTGGGCCCGACTTTGACGAGCTTGAACGGGTCGGCACCTATGAAACTGTAGCGGGCGATATTCTGGCCGGCGAGGACGGACTCGAGCAAAAAGCTGTACTTGGAGTTGTTTGCGACGCGAAGATAGGCGATGACGGGCGTTATGAGGTCAGCGGGGAGCTGAATGCACACGGGCACGCAATTGCCCCGCTTTTCTTGGAAAATCCAGCGTTCGACGTCCTCGAGCGGGGGACTGGCTTGCAACGCTTGTGGGTCCATGGGCGTGAAAGTCTACAGTGATTTAATGTAACGAATATAAATTTTCGCGTTTGATGTAGGTTTGCAATTTGATGTGATGTCGAACGCAAAGTCCGTATATCAATATCGACGGTTTGGACGATGTTGTTAGCGATGTCCTCGTCTAATACGCGAAGGTTGCTCACTGATCCCCTTGTCCTTGTCCTCGACCGCGGATGATCACCCCACGCTTTTCCTGCTCACAAAATGATCGTTCTGTCATCGTCTCCGCGTACTGTCCTGCTGTACGCGCGTCAGAAATAGAAATTCACGTCGACGACACTCTGCTCTCGCTGCACGTCGCGCCCTATTTCCTTCGACTGAGCTTTCCGGCGAGTGTCCTCGAGGATGACCAGTCTTCCGCTGTCTACGACCCCGCATCTGGTCATCTCACTCTCACGTTGACAAAGCTGAACCGCGGGGAAAACTTCCCAGATCTTGATCTATTAGGGAAACTCCTTGCACCACCACCGCCAGCAGCCCAAAGCACACCTCGCAACGCGACAATCGAAGTACTGAGCTCACAAGATACCTCAGGGAATACGGTCACGAGTGACTCTGACTCTGGTGATACGGAACGCAAGGAAATCCTCGATGGTGAGCATCGCAACATTTTTCGTGTGTCTTGCTCATTATGACTAATTTGTCCTTCAATATGTAGCTGCAGCCAACTCGTGGACAATTCCCCAGATTGTTCTAGACCCACTCCCAGCGTTGGAAACATCCCTTCGAAAACCTTATGGGTTCCTCAACGCATATACTGGGTATTTTCTTCACGTAGGCACTACGGAGAACGAGATCAACGAACTCGGTGTGGATGCCGAGACTTTAAGTCCCTCCGAACGACGCATCCGTCGATTGAGGCACGAGGAATCAAAATGGGATCCAGAGTATTACATGTACGTTATCCCTCCTCCAAACGTAAAAAAATGGAACTCCTTGTTTATTGCATCCATCGATTATACTCCACCCATCCTACTTCTATTAGGGCAGACTTTGCGGATAACGAGCAAATAGAGGAACTTCTCTCATGGGCACATCCGCATCTCGAATCTTCTTCCTCCTCAGCCGCTCCGAGTCCCAACACCATCATCTTCACAGAAGCCGAAAACTTAGCGATGCTACGTCTTCCCCGAAAAGAATGTAAAGACGCATATACCATTTTCATTCATTTTCCATGATGACAACAACAAGCAACTTATAGACCTAACCTCACCTCAAGAAACCCATAACCTCTACCTAACCCTCCTCACGCTCCTATTCGCCTACGCCTACGACTCCCGTACAACGCAGCACGATCCAACTCCCGAAAGCGCATGGACGATCGCAGCGCTCACAACAGCCTTCTCTGCGCTCGACCCACCTCCATATTCTCATTCTCATCATCAAGTATTACAGACAATAAGAACAAAAGACGACGACTCGGAGCACGCGGATTTTGACTTTGAATCGGGCGAACTGGCAGAGACATTCATCCCTTCCTACTGCCGCGCGATCGCCTTCCCGCTTTACCGCTCTTGGGCGCTTGCGGACGCGTGCAGGAAAGACGTGGCGCATTTCCTCCTGCGCGGGACGCGCACGGTTCTACGCTGTCTGCTCGAGCTGCGTGCCATCCTCGACGCACACGAAGTCTACTACGTCTATTCTCGGATATGGCTTGACGATTTCTGTCGCTGGATACAAGCATGTGCGAGGTACATAGATTTGCGACCTGGCTCTACATTATTGAATTTGCATGATTTTTGACTTGAAAATTTTTTTATTCACTTTTTAGGGAAGATACTCTGATACGACTCGGCGACGTCGTTAGCCACCTAAGCGTCTCGAAGGATTGCATAGGATGGGATTTAGTTGAGTTAGAACATGCGGTACAAACTACAAAAGAGCGCCAGCAGGACAGCGACGATGAAGACGAAGACGCCGAATCCGAAAGGCCCACTCTCTTATAAAACTAAGATGATTAGTTCTATGTGTCCATCAATCACTGGGATCAATACTGGATGGGTATTAGCACCCATCAAATTCTACCACTATCCTACTGATTAATCGATCTTAATCTTGGTTGGCGGAGAAATGAGTGTTGTCTACAAAAGGTCGCCAGCGTGAGATATAACGTGGTATACATGCAAGAACATCAGGTCGGAGACGTACCGTCAGAAGCTTCAGCAGCTCATCTATGAGTATCACAGGCGCACTCAACAACAAAACTGCCTTCCATTCGATCCAGTCCAGTGGCGCGATCGCGAACAGCGACTGGCAACCAGTCATCAACGAGGCAAATGTCTTGAGAAACGAAACTACTCACAGTGAGGAAGGGAACGTATAGAATAGCGATGTGTAGGACCATGCTCAGGGTGATAGCCGCCACCAGGAACTTGTTTTTCCAAAGAGGCAGATGGAGTAAGCTTTCATTTTCGGATAACGAGTTCATCGCGTTAAACATTTCGATGGTGACCAGTATCGACAAGCTCATTGTGGACGCATGTCGTGCCTGGTCGTTCGTGAACATATCGCACCCTATCTCGGGGAATCGAGCGGCACATTGGTGGAAATGTGTCTAACAGGAAGAGCGATATTAGTCAGACGCACATGCGCTATTGAAAGGATAACAGATGAATACACACCAACTGGTAATAGGAGATTTGTGGGCCGTTTTCATAAAACATAAACCACCATCCATAACCTGCAACTGTAGCGATGCCAACATAGGTCCCGATAACCATGTATCGGATAAAGAGCCATTTGGACACCAATGGTTCTCGACTGCTTCGTGGAGGCACCCGCATTATCGAGTGGTCCGGGGGGTTGAATCCTAATGCAGTTGCGGGTAAGCTGTCGGTAACAAGATTAACCCAGAGCAGTTGCACAGGGATGAGCGCCTCCGGCATGCCAAGAAGAACAGTCAAGAAGATGCTAACGACCTCGCCAATGTTGGACGAAACTGGAAAGGCGATAAGACGCAGGAATTATGAGAATGAGGGTGCACGTACTAAGATAGCGGATGAACTGCTTGGTATTATTGTATATCAATCTACCCTCCTCTACGGCTTTCTCTATGGTTGCGAAGTTGTCATCGGCCAATACCATGTCGGCAGCATGCTTGGCGACATCTGTGCCGCTTCCCATTGCCACACCAATATCGGCCTTTTTTAGCGCAGGTGCATCATTTACGCCATCACCGGTCTGTGATATAGTGTGAGCAAGTTGGACAGCATTGCAACAAAGAGCTCACCATAGCAACACGAAGTCCAAGACCTTGCAGAAGATCGACCATTTCAGCCTTGTGATTCGGTTCCGTTCGGCTGAAAAGGGAGGCTTTCTGCACGGCAATGACCTTTTCGGCATGACTGAGAGCGTCAAATTCGCGGCCGGTATAGCTCTTCCCCGTCAAGTCTTCATTTGGACCGAAAATCCCAACGCTCCGACAGACGCTTTCCGCCGTTCCCTTGTTATCGCCAGTGATGCACACTACGCGAATGCCAGCAGCTTTACATGTAGCGACCGCATCGTGCGCCTCTGGTCGCGGTGGGTCTAGCATGCCGACTAGCGAGACGAATGTGAGATCGCGTTCAAAACGGGAATAATCTGCCGTGCTCTCCGAATGATAGTGGTGAATGTCGACATCCTGAACGTCAATAAATGCAAATCCCAAAGTGCGCAGTCCGGACTGAGCATAGGGAGTGATCTGTGTCTGAAGCCGGCTCCGGAGGAGAGGGGTGAGTGGTATTTGGTGGCCACCTGGAACCAGGACGCTGGAACATCGATCCAAGACAGACTCGGGAGCGCCTTTCACGAATAAGCAGCCAGTCTTGTCCAGTTGAACGAGAACCGACATCATCTTACGATCACGGGAGAAATCAAAAGTCAGAAGACGACGGATTTTCCTCTCCAAATAGTCGCCGACAGCGGTCGCCCGGGTCGATGGATCGAGGGATGTCAAAGTGGCCATCACTTTGCGGTCCGAAACGCCAATTTTCTCAACCAAAACTTTCAGGGCCGCCTCCGTGGGTTCGCCCAGACTACTGTAGGTGCCTTTGTCCTAAAAACCGTCCCGTTACGGCGGACAGAATAGTGTGAGGGTACTCCATTGACTTACTGCGTTGTAGATGACCCTAGCATCGTTGCAAACTGAAGAGATCTCAGCCAGACGTTGCACAGGCTCTGATTGAAGGTCAACAGACACATCCTTCCCATCAGGGGACGTGACCGACCCGTGCGGGGAGAACGTTGTACCGTCTACAAGGTACTCGCGAAGTTCCCCCGACTTGTCAACGATGAGAAACTGATCCGAAGAGTGAGCTGGCATCGCACGTCATGTACAAAACAATGAAACTACTCACATTGGATACACTCATCTGGTTGGTGGTCAAAGTACCCGTCTTATCCGAACAAATAACGTTGGTACCACCCAAAGTTTCGACACTAGGTAGGTTCCGGACGATGGCGTTTTTCTGGGCCATTTTCTTGGTTCCAAGAGCGAGGCATGCGGTGATGACGGCAGCTAACCCCTCCGGGATGGCAGCGACGGCGAGGGCGACGGCAATTTTGAAGTAATACACTGCGCCCTTGAGGGCACCGTGGTGCGCGGGATCCCAGAAGTTCCGGAAGTTAATGAGCCACACGAGGATGCAAATGGCCGTAATGACCTTGGCGAGCATGTCTCCGAAGTCATCCAGCTTGCGCTTCAGAGGAGTCTTTTCGCTGATCTGAGACGAAATGGACTTGTGAATGTCGCCGATGGCCGTGTTTTGACCCGTAAGAACAGCGATAGCGTGCGCGTTCCCACTCACAACCGTTGTGCCCTATTCAGAAGAATGTAATAAGGCGCAGGGTTGAGAGATCGCAGAGGAAAGAGGCCGTACAGCAAACAGCATATTTGTCATATCTTGCTTGACCGCCTTGACATCCAATATGGCATCTACAGTTTTACTAACGCTCACACTCTCGCCAGTGAGAATTGCCTGGTCAACGCGGAAACTGCTTGACGACACAGACAGTAGCCTGCAGTCTGCCGGAATCTTGTCACCGACGGACACACAAATGATGTCGCCCGGAACGATCTGCGACGTTGGGATGCGGCCAACTCTGCCAGAGCGGAGAACGTTGGCTTCATCCGGGGCATACTCCATTAGGGCCTGATGACGCCTCAAGTGTAAGCGGTTTCGGAAAGGTTTCGGAAACGAGGAGACGTAACGCACATCGATGGCCTTTTCCGCATTGCTCTCCTGAATAACGCCTACTGCGGCATTTGCAATGAGGATGAGAAGAATTACCGCAGGCTCCACGAAGGCACCGAAAGGCGAGGCGTCTTCCTCGCTCTCGAGCAAGGCCAAGACAAATGATATGACGGCAGACCCAAGAAGGATGAGGACGAGCTGGTCCTTGAACTGCTCGAGGATTAGCTCCCAGATAGGTGTCCCTGGCTCCTCCGGGAGCTCTTTCGTTGAAGGCCAGTGTCAGTACAGCGATGGTAATACGTGGCGGCGTGGCCAGCACACGCACCATTGGTACCATAACGTTCTGAGTGAAGATGGACTTGGTCCGGAGAAAGACCGGTGTGCGGGTCAACGCTGAAATGACGTGAAACCTCGTCTGGGTTAACCGTCCATGGAGTGTCCATTGGGTATTGTTGAGGTGAGGCAGTTTTTGGGGAGTAGTAATAAAAATATTGCTGACTGCGCTGACAAAGTTCACACGTGATCTATAAGAAAAAAAAAAGAAAAAAAAATTGATATACTGTAAATCTGTCGTGTGATGGGACGCCTTGGACGACCTGAGTCGTCTATGCGTAAAAAGTAGGGCAATGATCTAGTTGTAGAACTACAATCCCAAATAAAATATCAAAGTGTGTCGTTGAGTTCATCCTGAAAAGCGTGACGTGGCGGGAGCGCGAGTTGTATAACATGGACCCTACTCTCGCAGATTATAATACCCTCCCACTAATAAACCCTCATTCCTTCGCTGTGCTAGGGAATTCAAGTCTATGCGTCGCTGTCTTCGAGGTCCAGAAGGGGCTCCCGGGCGACAACCGATTCTTCTGATTCGGAGCTTAGGAATCGGTAGCCTTCCAACCCCGTGACCATTTCATTCGGAGCAACAGAAGATGCTAACGAATCCATTCGACTGACAGTTGGGTGCCTTGGAGTAGGGTATGAAGACGACTGGAACGAGCGTGGAGTTAAGTCGAGATCACCTGTACCATTTGAAGGGCTTTCCGAGGGCGGTTGAGGATTTAATGACACGTTCGCCAAATTAGGCGTGCTGGGAGAAAGAGAGATATTAGAAACGGGAGGTGTAACCGAGGATTCAGCCGTAGAGCCAGCAATGTCGGGGGATGCTTCGGTTTCTCGTGGTGACGGTGATGAATTTGGACCTTCAGTTCTTGACTGAGGACTACTGTCTTCTGCGTCGTTCCGGGCTCGTTCCTCCGTCTCTCGTCGCTGCTGGGCTTCATGTTCGAGTAAAGAAAGTCTCATCGCCTCCATCATCATCAGCTGGGGTGATAAAGCACAATGATCAATACATTCAAAAGGTATAATATACTCGAAGTACTCACTTCCTCTAGATCTCGACCGCCGAAACCCAAATTACCGAGAAAGTTATTAAGCTCCTGCTGTTGCTGTTGTCGTCGTCTTGATCGTCGACTGCCTCCGCCGTCTCCTTCTGTTCCAGTGGCCTCGACAGGAAGTGGGTGTATTCTCCCACTTGTAATGCCGACCGGAATAAGGCGGTCTCCGATCTGCCTCATGATTATACGTCGATTGGCGCGGCGTGCTGCCGCAGCCTGGACTGCTGCCAACTTGGCCTCCCAGTCGGGGTGTATTTGATCTGGGTCATCGACATGAGGTCGCACTCTCAGTAACAAAAGAGGATGCCTCATACCCACTGTCACGACCTCGGGGTCAGTGTGATCATAGCTCTTGAACCGCTTCTGTTTCCCTTGTCTAACCCTGCTACTATCGAATGACCGCTGAGAGCCCTTAGGTGAGTCTGGCCAAGTGGGGTGGGCCTGGGAATTGCGCCGGAACCGGAACATTGCAAACGTAAGTAGAATGATTCATCATCTTGGTGGATCGGACCAAGACGAACTGACGTACCCATCCCTCGCTTCCGATTCCCATTCTCCAGGGGGGAGGAGTATAAACAACGCCGAAATTTTCTTGTACACAAAACGGGCAGCATGCGGGCTCGGAGACCATATGTGTTACAGTAGGTTCGGTTCTCTTTATCTGAACAAAACATTCTGAGCAGATCGCCTGGTCGCAGCAACGGGAATGATTAATGTTGAGAGGGTAGTACTAGAATATGTGTGTCAGATAAATTCGGACCGTTGAGCGGGGCAAATGACGGACGAGGAAGCATATTGGGCACTCTATGGCATCTCTGTAGATCGCAGCCTCAGCACTACGAGGTAGCTCCTTGGATGCACTCTGGCGCTTGTGATGAGTGGATTTCGCGGGAGGAGGTGGCGCGTCACTGCGGGGTGCTGTGCCGTCCTGTTCGGCCAGTGCGGGAGGATCTTTACGGGCGGCAAGGATTTGGTCGTCGTCCCAGGATGCATCATAGTCTTCGAGGGGTCTATAAAAAGGGGCGAATTTGCGGTCGATGATGAGCTGTGTGACGACATCCTCTTTCCAATCTTTGGTGGCAGAGTAGACACCTTGGGGAGTGAGATAACCAAAGTCGACGACCGTATCCTCGTGATGTGTGCGGAAAGATGACGATGACGCGCTGTTGCCCATTGCTACGTAAGAACGGAAATAGGGCGGTGGGCCAGGTCTTGGCTGGTGTGCGTTGAGGAAAGAAAAGAGATAGAGAGATAGAGTAGTACAATCCCCATCCAACGCCCAACTCGACACAACCCGGCTGACCCCGGCCTTCGGCACGACCCCGGCACGTGTCTCGCTCCATCGACATGCTTTCTCCCTCTCACCGCCAGCGTCCCTCAGTCAACATATCCTCATTCCCGTCCTCACCGGAACCATATACAGATGCCCGTTTGCATGGATATCATGGTCAGATACGTACCGTGAGACTCCCAGGAACCGCACCCAGCGGGGGAGGTGCAATTGCCAAGAGCGAAGATGGAATGCGGTGTGTGGTCACGGGAAAAGAATGTGTGTTCTTCGGCGATTCTATATGCACGATATTTAGCCAAATTTATAGGCTTGCGCATATTGCGAGTTTCCGACACGCAAACTTCACTTAATCCCGACCATAAGTCCGCTGTCGGCCGAGGAGGTCATCGCCTTGATGCGTCGCGCAATCTCTGGACTGGCAGCGGGTTAAAAATGGAGAGTGCCAGCACTGATGTTGCTTGGGGTCGCGGAAGTAAGTCTCAGTCCTGAGGGGACGGAGGGGACAAACTTTATCTCAGCCAATGCCCAGGCTATGACAACAAGATCCTCACAAGTGCACGAAACGGCGAACTCATAATGTGGGACCTCAACAAGCTGGGTCCCTCCAAGTATGGTGGGTGGCCCACGCGTCTAAGCAACTTGCACATGGTGTAGACGTTATCGCGTAGAACGCCGGACGCGTCTGCACCTCCGTTCGATCCATGTGCTCGCGTACTCGCCAATCGTGGCCAACTACTGCATGACCGGCTCTGCCGATGGTGACATAAGGGTCTGGGTAAGCCCATGGCCTACACCGGTGTCTTCACGCCCTGAAATTGAACTAGGATCTGCGAGATATGAGAGGCTCTGTCATAAGAATCCACCACCCTACTGCTGTCCGCACAGCGGCCTTCTCATGCAGCCAAGCCTGTCCTGTTCATGCTGTTGTGGGTCTGGACAATGGTTGTCTATATCGGTCAGTGGCCGTTTCAATCATTACGCCCTCTGCTTATCCGTTCTCTTTAGGTATGACTTCTCGATGGGTCCAAAAGGACAGCTTGACCGTTTACCTGTGGCGCACACGGGTCCCATTCTTACACTTGACTGGTCCGCTCCAGAGGGAGGTGCCCCTGGTGCTGGCGGATGGGTTGCCAGTGGCTCGCTGGATCGAACAGTCAAAGTGTGGGACCTTACAAATCCCCACTTCGAGCGTCCACCGACCTATACGATCGCAACACAGTTCCCTGTACGTAGAGTTCGGTGGCGTCCGGGGTATGAGTGCGAGCTTGCCGTCACGTCAAATGCAGAGACCAGCACAGGTTCAATGTCAGACATCACTGACTCTGGAATGATCGTGGATGTTGACATGGAGAAGCCCGAGGTGGCTCCTGTGAAAGGGAGGACCGATATAGGCGATGCGGTTGAGATTTGGGATGTAAGGAGGGGTCACATCGCAAAGTGGCGGGTAGGGGGCTCTTCCATTGAGGGTGGTGTTACAGGTACGTCTCCTTTATACGCGTAGACCGAGCCGGACTGAGATTGGCTTGTTCCGATAAATAGATATCGAGTTTCGGGACTCGCACGCTCTCTGGGCGCAACACACATCCGGGACGTTTGCTCAACTGGATCTCAGGAATTCATATCGCCCCTTGGACGCCGTTCCCCGTGTTGCGGCTTCGTGGACCGTTTCGGACTCGCTTGCTTTTGTGGCAGACAAGACGATCCCATGGGAGGTCCCTTACGATGACATGTGAATTTTTATTTTATGTTTATTGATAGCCTGAAGCTTACCGTTCCTTACTTAGCGATCCAAATACTAGACAGTCCGTACCGCTCTCTAAATTAAAAGCGTTGGGCAACAAACCTTTCAAGCCGGTCATACAAAGTGTGGGAACACACGTGTTCGATCCTTCCCACCAAGACCTGAATAGGTTTTCCATTCTCGCAAAGCGTTATGTCGTTGACGGGCCCGACAAAGTGACTGTATGCGAGATCAACGCACAGATCGCCTTGCAAGCAGAGCACTACCAAGTGTTCCAGATTTGGTGTCTGCTAAGGTCTCTTTTCAGTCCGGCACCAGCCTCCCCTAGGATATCCCTGCCACCAACGCCGCCGTTGTCTCCCTTGTCACTTTCCTCTCGTGTACTGCCTCATTCGCGTTCGGCTCCTGCAGCCATTACGGCTTCATCCAGTGTCCTATCTCCAACCGCTTCCCTCCCACCCCCTGATACACCGAGAGGCTTATCCTCCGACACCACATTGAACTCTCACACGCCTTATCCTACTTCAGGGAATTCTCCGCATCCTGTCTCATCCGCTTCGCCATCAAACTCACCATCCCCCCGGAATGTTTCCAATACAACACAAGTAAATTCTAGCCCCCAATCAGCACTCAGCACTCCGTCAACGACCTCCGCCCGTTCCCCAACAATTTTTTCGCGACATCCGTCCTGTGCAGTTTTCCTCCCTAACCGTCCGCGAGGCTTCTCGTCTATCCGAGGGCCTTCCATGTCCACCCCCTCCCTTGTACCAAGCGACAATTCTACCTCTCCTAGTCTACGCCACGTCGGCGAGGGCACATTGGACTCAGATTCAAGTGACAGCGAGAGCGAGCTCAGTTCTCTCCCATCAGCCTCAGCCCTATCACCAACCACGCAGCCACTGTCACGTATAGCGCATTCAATCGGGCACCCACACCCCAGCCCACTCCGAGTTTCTCGTATTGCCGCTGCGGGTCACCAGACGTGGACCGAAGACGAGCGCGAGGTGGACGACGACTCGCCCTCTCCCGCATCCACAGAGACCGAATCCGACGGCGAAATGGTGCCGATGCGGACGCGCGCACGTTCCCAATCCCTCCGTCGACGCGCCTCGAGACGCAGCAGTCACAGCGCAACACGAGTTGCTTCCGGCCCGATGCAACCGGTGTCCACGGCGGCTGCACACGTGCTACCGCGGCCGAGTTCGCGCAGTAGCACGCGGACGGTCACGGCGCACGACGACGGCGATCACGAGCCATTTCTCCCTTCTGCACAGCTGACGAACGCCTCGCGCGTCACTTCAGTCACTAAGTCTTTATCTGATGGTCTGTTCGGTTCGGGAAAGGATTCACATGGAGGCGCCGCGGCGTTGGACGCACAGGACGTCTATGTGCGTAATAGCGTGCGTAGACGGGTCGAGGATGTGCGCGAGGCGATTTGTTGCGCGGTTAGGGAGGCTCTGGATGAACGTGCTGAGGCTGGAGACGTGCAGACTTGCGCTATGGTGGTGCTTGTGGCAGACGGCTTGCTGCAGATTGGTTCGCTGCGGGTGCGGATGTTCGTGGAGGCCTACATCGGTACGTCTGCCATCATCGTACCTGTGCATCTCGAGCTCCGGTGTTAACGATTTTGCGCATACAGAATTGTTAACCCGGATGAAGTTGTACATCACCGCAGCGTATCTTCGAAAGCACTCGGCCCTACCGGAAATACGCTCTGAGACCAATGTAAGGAATTCTTCCCATTCCATCAGAGCAAAGTCTCGTCTCATTTGTGTTTCTCAGCTTCAGACAACCGTCTATATGTCTTGTGGGAGGTGCGGAAAGCCCATCCCCGCGCAGCAAGGCGGTTCCATGTGTGCGACCTGCAGATCCCCAGCAGCGCAGTGCTCAATTTGGTACGTTTTTTCTTCCTTTTTTTTTCATTATTAATTCTCATACCTCCAAACAATTGACCCGAAACGATATCCTTAGCCACCTTCCAGTAAAATCCATGTTCTTCCAGTGCGCCATATGCTCTCACGGCGGTCACCAAGGCTGCTACCGGCGTTTCTACACCGAAATACCGTCAGCTCTCCTTCCAGTATCACATGCGCCCTCCCCGGGATCTCCGATGAAATTCCCTCCTCGTCTTTACCGCTCGGCGTCGGCAACGCGAAGCAAAGACAGAGAAAGCGATGACGCTACCGATAGCGTGGCACTTGATGATTCGTTTGACACGTCCACGGTCACACCCGCTCCTCGTCAGTTGATGGGTCATCCTTGCGCGGCGGGGTGCGGCCATTTTTGTTGGGTGGCTAATTTTCGGGAGGACGATGTGCCCGAGAAACCCTGATAACTTATGACCGACGACCTCTTTTTATCCCTTCTCTTCTCTCCTGCTTTGTCCCGATTGGAGAACAACCTGTGACGTTTGAATACTGATGAGATATTCCGTACATGGATGGGACCTAACTGGGGCGCATATCAAAGGCGATGTTCTCGGGCAGAAGGGCCACCGCATTTTGAGCGCTTTCTGGATACTGTGGAGAATTCAAGGAAAGAGAGGGTGACGTTGGGGTGAAGTGTCCGTTATGGGGGTATGATCCAGGGACGTCTAGGTTGACCTTTAAGTTCGGAGATGGCTGAACTTGGCTTTTACTGCTACTCCCTGCCTGGCACGGGAAGCATGGGTTCTGCTCCAGAGGGTTGACGTATGGTGTAGTTGGAGCCTTTTGCGTGTATGGACTTGGCCCTTTACTAGAAGATGTATCAATTCCGTTGTACGCAGTACAGGACGTACGTCTGTATCGAAGTCCCGGTGGCCGCAGATGAATGTAACCTTGGCCAAACTCTAAGCCTATCACGGTGGTTCGATTCCTCAGGCTGAGGCATTCTCTACAACAAACCTGGACGTGCTACGAAATATAGTTAATCCTATAAATAATGCCCGATCATGCGCCATAATGAACGAAATTCACCCAACGCTCCAGAATCATCCCATCCTCTCTCCGCAGGTTCCTCACAGCATTTCGAAGATTCTCGGCTATGAACTGCCCATCCGTATCTGCTAATGCCCACATCGTCCCAACGACACTGTGGAATCCGCAATATTGCATCGCGGCAGTGAGATGCAACGCCTCGTCGGCGATGCTCTCGTCAGTCAGCTGTGCCGTGTGGCAAGCGGACAAAAAGACGAATTCTGCTTTGGGAAGCCGAGATCGTACGATGTCAAGCAAGGAGAGGCGCTTGTCTCTGTAGAGCTTGAACGAGGCGTCGAATGGTTTTCCTGGCTCGAGTATTCCGTGGCATACAATATGGATGAACCGGTGATCTCGGAGGCGCTCTAGCACGCAAATGCCCCCGGTAGAGATGCATCTGGCTGTGAAACGAGTAGAATTAAGGTTTGTCCAATTTGTGTGATTCCGGTTTATTCAGAGCGTTGGGGTGTACGATGGTATATACAGGTCCAAGAAATATTGCGGACGGCCAGTGGCATTGTAGCCTGATGGGGTTGGACCCATTGCGTGAAGGGGCAAAGAGCAAAACACGGATGTCGGGCACCACCAAACGCGAGATTGCTTTGGTACATTTAATTCGTCGAGCCTTTGGATCACCGGTCGCCCGACAAGCTCGTAGAGTCCCTTGAGTACAGAACTCAAAGTGTCCTCATAGATTCGAATCGAGGCCCTCCTTTCGTGCGTCCAATAGCAAATTCCGCAAATTATTCGCGTGGTCATAAAAATCGTCGGCTGTGGGAATAAGGGAAGCTTGTAGCGCTCAAAAACACGCCATTGCCAGGGCTTGAAGACAGTAAGAACGAAGAGGATGAGATGGTGATAAAAATAAAAGGGCATTTTGAATATAAGAAATATTGGTTGCGACTGAAAGAGATGGAAGGTAAGAGGATGAGCTAGTAAGTCAGTGAGCCGCCGGGCCCAGGATTGGACTCTAAACTAACGCTGTTCAGCATTCATGGCTCAGCGCCAGTGTTCAACATTCAACGCTCGATAATGAGAAGATGGACAACAAACCCTAAGGCCTGGGGCCTACTAAGGCGGCATGGAAGAGGCACGCCTTCAACACGCACAGTAGTATAGCCACTGCACAGAGCAAAGCTACCACACATCCACACAGGACTCTCACGAATATCATGATCACGCATCACCACTGGCAGCTACTTCAGCGCGAACCAACCTCCTAGTAAGCAGCAGAACACGCTGTCATTTTGAGGCGAATATGCAGAGGTAGAACAATGTAGGGACGCGAGCGCCAACCCCCAAAAATTAGGACCTAATCCCAGGAGTTGGTTCTCAAATTGAGTCCCAACTTTTGACAGTATACTTTCTTTCCCTCATTGAAGCGCCCGTCTTCGACCGTCATCCAACACACGGACATAATCGCTGGATTACCCACTTCCCGATCCCTCCGCTGCTGACCTTACCGACAACGGGTCTTCTCCGAGAGATTACTCGAGACGTCTAGGGCAATCTTCGAGGCCCCATGCAGTCACTACCCATGATGCGTAAAACGGTGGAGTGAAGATGCCGACGTAGCCGCCGCCATTCACTGCCATCCACGTCCACACAGATGAAGCCGGACGTGCCGCCTACAAACGGCCGTACCCAACAATCGGGTCTGAAGAGATTTTGGCAAACAAGCTCCTCCAAGACGCCTCCACCGATACACTATGGCGCAGAGCAAAATGGCGGGAGAGGAATATTCACTTGCGATATTCATATGCGTGCCTCACTAGCTCGTCATATAGCTCAGCTGGGAGATCACGAACGAGGGTGACAGCGATGCCAATAACGGGGAGGCTTCTAACGGGGAAAGGTACGCAGGAGACGCATTGGCCTGAAAACGAAATAGTGAGAACTCAGATGCGACCAAATTCGAAGCAACCTACGAGGATGAGGCCATCACGTCATCACGGATGAGGAGTAGTTGTGCGATGACACATAGGACGTTTAGGTGTACTCCGAAGGCCAGAAGAAAGTCCCATAGACGGAGAACTTGGTCGAGTGGTGGCGTGCAAGCACAAAGTGTGAGGACAGCTAAATATCGAATGTGAGAGACTGCCGCAGGAAAAGAGCGAGAGCATTTACAAGGAAAAGCATATAATTCGGCAGAAAGATTCTTTGAGCGCAAGCAGTTATACAACTCTGGGTCCACAATCTTGAGGCATCTGTCGAGAAGCTATTTCAAAGCGTAAAAGTATAAGAATTGCAGCCAGAGTTGACGGAAGTGACACGAACCCTCAGACCACGATGGACACCCTCGAGGGTAGGTTGAACATAGAGTGGACAAGACTCTTCGATAAATTTCGCAAAGCAGAAGAAAAGCTTCCAGTTCGGAAGGCATGGTATAAAGAAAGGGGGCAGCCAGAACATTCATGCCCTGCACGTAGGTAAAGCCTAGCTGCTGGGACGACTCTTGTCTGTCTGTGGAGTGATGAGCGTAAGGGACGGAGAATGGACCGCAATGCGATTTACCGTGATTCCGCCAAACGAAAGCATCAAGAAGACGGACGAGCATATCTTCTCGGACTCGCTCCTTGAAGCCTCGATCGGTCGCTAATGTACTGAACGATTGTTGCAACATCAGAAGAGACTTGGCAATGCGACATATAGCCACGCACCGGAAAGTGTCGTTACGAATCTTCTCTCTCACTTCGCAAGGTCCTCTCGCAACATATTCAAGAAAGTTTCGGCGGGAGGTCGTTTACCCTGAGCAGGATTTTCCAGATTCTGTATCGTAACGTGGGGTCCTGCAGGATCGCCATGAGCGGATGAACACACAGCACGCAGCCGAGCACTTACCGCCTTGGACGGGATACCCTCGATGAGGATGAGCCGACGAAGTTTCTTCACGCTTTCTTCCACGTCCTCTGGTGTTCGCGTTTTCGACGACAGCTTTGGTTGTGACAGGATCTTGTTGAACGCGTGTACAGTGGTTGCGAGATCGGCGGGATTACTCATAGTTGAAATTGTTAGCGGCTACTGTAGTAACTTAAGTTATAAGCGGGGTTTTTTGACAGGCGGAGGGGTCGCACAGGGGCCGTTGTTGCCAGGCTGTGTGTGAGAACAACGGAGAGAACCGCCCGAGCACGTGTTCGTATCTCTATGGAAGTACCGTTCATATCCTCTGGAGCCTCCAGTCGAGCACACTATGTTCTAGTCCGCAAAGTCGAGCTCGCACAGACTACTCAACAAGCCGATGACTATCTCCTTGAGGAGGTCGTCGCCGTCCGCGATCGCCTCGCGCGTCCCGGGTTTTCTTCCGTGGGTCCTGCGCCATTCCCCGCGAGAAGCTTTCGTTGAATGTCCCAGACCGCTTAGGCACAATGTCGAGAGTACCTCATCATCTTGCTGTATTGTTCCATGAGCACAGTAGCTGGGCTTCCTCCCGGCTTCCTAGAATTCGCACTCCCGCACGCTGTGAACTTGGCAGAGGCTGGTTCTTCCATCGAGGAAAGGAAAGCTGGTACGTTCTGTGTTGCCTCAGACTACTTTGCTTCATCTCCTGCCAGGGTATCTATTCTGTTCCGAAGTCATGCCCCCGCACCATGATCTGAAACTCATGCTCGTAAACACAGTCCGTAAGGTATACACGATCGCTGTCCAACAAGGTGTACCGTCTCAGGCTTCTTTAGGACCTCGAGGCTGATTCGGCTATGCGCATATCCCTCGCGCTAAACTATCTCATTCAGTGCCCGAGCGAGGATGTGATCCCGGCCGTACAGATACGTCTTCGTGGGTTATTATCCCACAAATCGTGCGCCATCCTTTTCTCGCCCGCTGTCAGTGGTTACAATCACGCCTTCAAGACCGCATATACGCAAACGGGCCCTGCATGCTATTCGCGCTCTCGTGGAATGCGACTCGGCTATGCTCAGGGGGTTGTTACCTGAGATCTCTAGACGCCTTCGTGATAAAGACCAAGCTGTTGTTGGCTCTGCGCTTACTGTATGCATCAGCCTGCATAAGGTTGGTTCATGTCGCAGTATTTTCTGGGGTCATTTTCTTACATTCCTAGAATGGATTGCTGGGCCCAGATACTCTCGCCAATGCGCATCGGGTAATACACCACTATGGAAAGTCTTTCACAGGTTCTGCAGCAGCAGCGTTGGTAATGCGGAAGGCACTGCGATTGTACTCTATTGTTCAGTAAGTCCTTGCGGCCATATTTGGAGGACGTTGAATGACATTCTGGAGCAGACCTTCAACGGAAGTGCTAAAGGCCATTTCTGAACTTATCAGACAATCGGCTAACCACCCTAATACTCATGGTGAGCCCGCCTGTTTTATTATCGCTTAATTGGACGCAGCCAACCGCCAAACGACTTCACAGTCCTACTATATGACTGCTTCTCTGTCCTCCGAAATACCCCTACGGACATATTAATACCCTTTACGGTGTCGAACGGGTCCCCCATATCGCATATACGTCACCTACTCTCGAACGATTCAAGCGAGCAACACTTGTTTATCTCCTGCTTAGCTTGTGTTCCACCCGCCATATGGGCAGGCACAACCCAAGATGTCCCTGCAGTTCTCGAAGCATGGGAAGTCGAGCGCGTGATGCAACTGCTGTCCGCCCCCGATCCTACCCTTCGACTAAAGGTGCGCCATTTCCATTTCTTAAGCTTAAAAACGTCTTTTCTCAGACGGGTCCTCTCAGACTCTACGCATCTTGACAGATGTCGACTCATCCATCGTCGAACTGTACTTTTCCCAAAGGCTAGAAGCCCTGGACCATTCTGTGGAGTCGTACGAAGATGAAGTGCTTTCTCTGCTTGACGTGATAGAGATTCTTGCGGGCGAGGACGCCGAACTGTACGCAAGATCCATCAGGGATGTCTTATCGCCACATCCGACGGCTGAACCAGCTGGGCCCAATGCGCAACAAAATTCTCAAGTACTCGAACGTGCAGTGGAGAACGTGTTGTCCTCTCTTCGTGACGGTGAAACCACTTTTGGTGAAAACGTCGCAACGACTTTGTTGACTCCACTGGCGGAAGTTGAGGCAGATACGTCCTTCAGCCCTACCATGATGGTCGTGCTTACGGCTCTCGCCTGCGAGTACGCCGGGCATGTTCCCGTGTCTCCCCTTGAGCTACTACGCGGGTTGAGCAAGAGGCTCGTGTCATACCCACGTCAGTTTTATTCAAGGAAAACCCCCTTTTAGAGATTGATCTTTCTGCAGCATCCATCCAGGAGATCAGTCTTCTGACGATGATACGCCTGGTGGCCGAATGCCCAAATATTCCTCCCGAACCAATCTCAGACGTTCAGCATCTAAAGAGCAAATCAGGTCGCCATATCTCCCGTGTTAGTGTCCCCATCTACGCTTCTTATTTCATTTCCTTACAATCAGAAACCAAACCATCAGAGATGTTCTTTGTTTGAAGACATGGTTGGCAAGCCGGATGAGTTGAGAGCTGCTGTCGCGAACAGTCGCTCACGCTCAGTAAGGACTATTCGTTCGGGATATATTCATCACATCGATGTACTCAATTATTATAATAAATACCATATCAGCTTCCAGACTTCCTCCTCGCGCTCGATGCAAGATCGTCGGCACGCCCTCGATCTCCCCGCCCGCATTCCTCCCCACGCGCCACATCGCGATCATCGCGCAGCGGAACACAGAAGCTGCGATATGCAGCCTACGAGCCTCCACCACCTGCACAGCCACGTCACCCTAGTTCTGCGAGCAGCGCATCGCGCTCTACACCTTCTTTGGATTCCTACGAAGACCTTACGCGGACCGTCACCGCTGGAGACTTGGCAATTGCAGCTGGCAGCCCAGAACTGCGTGCGCTCTCATCTGTGCGTGGTCCCCACATTTTATGATCGCGTGATGGTACGACCTTCACCCGCAACCACAGCCCGCGCAGAGCCCATCCGTCTCCGTCTCGCCCCTACATATACCGGAAGCTATCAACCTGCTTGTGCGTACCACCGATAGCACGGATCCTGATTTCTGCGCCTCTCATACAACTAATAGAGTCCACGCGCCGATTTGATTTCTCTCGACACCCCCTTCATCGCCGAGCCTAAACCAGACGAGGTAGAAACACCCGAACAGGGCGATTTTGCCGGTGTGTGGGATGCAATGTCAGCATTCTCTGCACGAGGATGGTATGACGGCACTCTAGATGCGGCCGTGCGCCGCCTACAGGGCCTCGGGTTCCCTCGAGGTCTTAGTGTTCTCTCTGCAGATCAGCCACCATTCCAAGGTAGGTTGCGCCTGTGTTCGCATATCGTTTTTGCGAGTGAGTTGGTCTGATTGCCACCGTGAACCACAGGGGAACTGAAGATTTTGATTCTTGGAGGTGGGAATGGTCATCGACGGGCCGCGTTGAGATTACGTGAGGACCCAGAGCATGATGAAGATGGGTGCTTATGGCGCATGCGAAGTGAAGACGATGACGTGCTGAAGGCAGTAAAGCAAATCCTTGCGGGGTAAAGGGTCATTGTTGTACGTTAGGACAATGGATGGTAGAGGATGTTATCGACTCTATGACATCATATCCTAGTCTGCGAAGCGAGGGCAAAGCCGTTTGAAACGCGCCACCACGTCAAGATCGGAACCCTGAGGGAGCAGAATTACGTTGAAATTTCATATATCGTCACCAAATAACGCGCTTAATAACGGGTCGATGGTAGCCTCGCTGTGCCCGCATCTAGCTTGAGGCTGGAAATCGGAGAGACCAGAGCAAAAAGAACGGTCGGTCCTTCGCCAAATGGCGCGTTGAGCGGGCAGGGGGACGCAGTCCTGTTAAGGAACCCCTTGAGTTACGGACTGATGTGCGTCATCCAATGGTATGGTGGCCCCTCCAGTCAGGGCGGAAAACTCCCCGTCTCTATGCCGTTAGCTGGCACCGCCTTCAAGGGACATCAAGGTGGAAAGAAATGGCGTCATCACAGTGACCGAGCCTGTGGCCCGATGAACGCTGTACTTCCATGTTATGAGCTCAAGTACGTGGCGCCACCACGGCATGAGATATTACACTCCGTAGATTCTAACCAAGACTCGTCAGGAGAGATCTCACATGTGAGAAATAAGTAACACGTACAACAGCCAAGCAAGCACGAGCGACGAGATGAACACCAGAGCGGGGGAGACACCGATATGGAGCATGAATATCACGAGACCGAGGAAAAAGAGGGCGACTGATAGCGGAAGGAGGAGGCGTATTAGTGTGTCCAACGTTAATGGCCGTGACGTGTCAACATCTTTGCCGGCTTGGGATCGAATATGACGAGGGATACGAGCATCGATGCGATGCAGGTTATTGAAAAGGTAACGAACGGCCCAGCGCCTTACAATTATCCCGAAGAAAGTGCTCGCGAGACTAAAGGTTAAACTGGTTTTCCATATGACATTGATCCACAAGGAGACATTCGGGAGATAAGACACAAATGACGGAGTTGTCGCTGTTGTAGGCAGTGTGCCTTCATGAATCCCGTCGAACATGCTATCAAGGTCATTCGACATTTGGGCAATCCATAGGGCATTTTCCGCGATGGGATTACATCGCATCTTGTCGTTGCCTCCGATGATGAACACGATTATCATCACAGAGAAAAGTCCAGACTGAGTTAAGGAAGGAAAGGTCCCTCATAATGTGCGACTGTGGGTGGAGAAAGACGAGTGCGACGCACAAATACGAGGATGCCATCCTCGTCCCCGAGCCAATTTTCCGCCAGATCTTTTCTACTTCGCATATCCTCGAGAGACAGAACGAATGAAAAGAAGGACTCTGGGAACTGAACGATGGGGGACCACTCTGAGCTCCTCCGTTCATGTGGCCAGACCAGAGATCCGTGTATTGTATCCAGTATCCATAGCCCCTAACGGTCATGTGATGCCGTTCGACGCCACCTACAACCGGAGCTATGTGCATTGTGCATACACACGTACAGAACGAATTTTTATGCCGTGACAAGTAGCAAGTTTTCGAAACGGCAATGCAAACAGCTATGTAGTGTGCCCCGAAACTTGAGAAGTGTGGGATGTCCCACTGAATTAGTTTTAGTTTGGTAAAAAAAATGTGTGGGACTTTCGTATTTATCCGTAATCCGAAGGCGGCGGTTAAAGTGAGCTATCCCCATCACAATGCGAAGGCCTCGTTCAACGTTTCTTACCAACATGGGACGTTCCTGGTACCAGAAGCACGGAACCCATTTGCCCCTGCAAGCTATGCACAGCACACACAACTGAACATGCACGGCATTGCTGTTTTCTCTATGCACCACACGAAGCGACGGCAAACCCCGGGCAGGCCCAGACACACGATATGCGGCCTGCGAACCGGTATCAAAGCTTGCCTGGACCATATCCTCGACTTGTACCCATATGCCTGTCTGTGACAGTCTACATATCGCATCACTCACACGAGCGGGTGCGGGATTATTGTGATCAACGAACTGTGCATTTTCGCGCCACGCCATGCCTATTTGTCACTGCCCTTGCGTCCTCAGATACGTCCAAATTCTACATCGCTTACGCGGGAGATCGATTGATCTTCAACACCTAGGAGGAATTTTGTGTAGATTATCTACACCCAAACGTCACAATATTAATACATCTCCCCTTGCGCATCTCCTAGACAGATTGTGCTACTGGCATAACTAAGTTGACCAAGATTATCGATTCCCACAGACACCATTTCACTCATAAAAAGTGCGACTCGAGCCACTAGTCAAGTTCATCGAGGACGCGCCTAAAGGGTTTTAGCGCCTCTCCCAAATCGGCACGACTGAACAATTCCAGGTGCACAGTGGATCTGGCTTTGGCTTCAAGTTCTGACGGGCCAGTAGTAGTGACAACACCGTCAGCAACATCATTTATAGACAGTGACTCGAATGGGACTCACCGAAGAAATCTGCACGCTTGCCATGATCCACAGCGCGTTGTTGATTCGGGTACTGTCCGTACACATTCTGAGTCTGGCCACCCCGGGAAGTCAAAGTCGAATTGAACTGAGGGTTCTGAGTGGCCGCCGATCTAGGCGACCTGGTAGAAGCCGTCGAATTAGATTTAGTAGCAGGCGCGCTGGTGGTGGCGAGGGTCATATCTTCGAAAATGGAAGAAGCGAATAAGGATGACGCGATGCCCACGAAAAAATTTAATGCGAGTTGCTTCACGTTCAAACCTTTCCCCTCGGCTTTTTTGGGTGGCTCAGCAGCCTCTGGCCCCGTAGGAGGATGTGCTGGCTGCACAGAATTTCCTGGCAACGGAGGCCTGCTTGAGACAAGGGGATCTTCACGGTGACTCAGACTCTGCTGAGTCTGCTCCCGAATTTCTCTAGAGGGACTGAATATGGTCAGCAAGGCCAGCGCTCTTACTCGAGTCAGATATGAAGGTCGCCTTACTGAACTGGCGCGGACAGAGCAGCGGATACATTAGATGCAGCAAGGGCAAGGACAAAGATAGTCATATAAGAGGGCATGGTTGATAAAAGAGATTGCAGGGGTGCGGGCTATAGACGGTCTGGATTAGCGTGGTGCAGCCCATCCGAGTCGAGTCTTGGTACTCACCGACCAGCGTCACAGAAGGAAAGGAATTTGAAGCCTTATAAAAATGAATGTTGAGCAGGAGCTGGGTGACAGATCCAGATAGCAACTTCATTTTATAGTCCAAAGACGTTAAGGATAGTACTAGTTCAATTGTGACCTAAGTTTGCATCAATTATCCGTCACCGTGACCATATGCGAGGTTGCACGCGCAACATACAACACAACTAGAGTTGTTATTTTCGAAGAATAGATGCCGACTTAAATTTGCACTTGATGTATGATGCCAATGCATGATGTGAGTCTTCCGGTACGTTCAAAAATTGAGATCGATATTGAGACGGGACTTTCGCGGTTCGCGGTTGGAACTTATCACGTGATCTCTGTCTCAGTCCGCGACTTTCGCGGTTCGTCATTGAGGCTCATAGAGCTCATCACTCACACGATCTCTATTTCAGCTGATCATGATCAGAAAATGGTAGACAGTTTCCCAGAATTTTCACACATCACTGCCTCACTTAACCTAGCCAAAACGGGCAGGAGCTGGCCGCAGCCAGCATGTCGCAGCAAGATGTTCGCCTTGCCTCATTAATTACCTCTTATATACTATCTGCTCGGAATTTGGGCCTGAACAGCCCTCACTTGAGACCAGTAATAGCATCTAACAGTGCACTGCGCTATATTACCTGTACAGACCACGGAGGTACCATGAAAGCTGTCAACGGGTTTTGGACAATGACGGCGCTTTACCCAAATTGGGCCAGGGACCATCATATCCAGCACATGTGCGAAGGTTCCAAGTTTTTGTCTACGATTACGATTTTCTAACCAGTTGTCAACTGAAATTGAGCCGCGGTTCGTGGTTGGTGCACAACGTCGCATGAGTGAAGTGGATACTAGGGGCCTCTTTGGCCAATATGGAACTCTTCAGCCTGAGGGAGGCCTGAGGGAGTCTGTCTAATGGGGCAGTCCGGCCCGCTTTTTACGCGACGACGCGTATGCGTCCACGTTCACGCTTACTGGGGAGATCGATCGATCTTCAACACCTAGGAGAATTTTTGTGTAGGGGTCCGCACATGTGATTGCACACATCATCTCGTTCAAAGATTGATATTGGGACCGTGTCATCGGGGTGGTGCGTGACCGTGCGTCAAGCACAGTACTACATGCACCAGACGTTTAAGTGTATCTACCCCTCAAACGTCGCAATATTAACCCATCTCTCCTTGCGCATCTCCTGGGATAGATTGTGCTACTGGCATAACAGAGATGACCAAGATTATCGATGCCCACAGACGTCATCTCGCTGATACAAAGTGCGACTCGAGCCACTAGTCAAGTTCATCGAGGACGCGCCTAAAGAGCTTGAGCACCTCTCCCAAATCGGCACGACTCGGGTGTGAAGTTGCGCGCCTGTGATCGAGTTTAAGAAATCGCAGGTATTCTCTGACTTTCTCCTCACCTATTATTATCCGAAATGGATTTGGCTTCAGCTTCTGACGGCCCAGCGGTAGTGACAACACTGTCAGCAACATCATTTATAGACCGTGACTCGAATGGGGCTCACCGAAGAAATCAGCACGCTTGCCATGATCTACACCGCGTTGTTGATTCTGGTACTGTCCTTGGTATTGTCCTTGGTATTGTCCTTGGTAGGGTCCGTACCCCTGAGTCTGGCCGCCCTGAGTCGAAGTCGAACTGTAAGGATAAGTCGACTGGGACTGAGAGTTCTGATTGGCCGAATTAGTCGAACTTGTAGAAGCCGTCGAACTGGTAGCAGGCGGCTGCTGAGCCGCTCCATATCGCTTTGAGAATGGAAGCACCGGCCATGGTTGCCGCGGTGCCCACGAGAAAATTGATTGCGTACTGCTTCAGGTTCGAGCCTTTCGCCACAGGTACTTTGGGTGGCCCGACCGTAGAAGTTTTGACAGTCACTCTGACTGGCTGCGCAGAACTTTCTTGCAACAGAGGTCTAGATTCCTCAGAAGGGTTATGCCCATACTCAGGAGGGGGAGTAGAAGGAGGGGGATTACGGCGACTCAGACTCTGCTCCCGAACTTCCCTAGAAGAACTGAATATGATCAGCAAGGCCAGCGCTCTTACACAGATATGAATGTCGCCTTACTGAACTGGCGCGGATAAAGCAGTGGATATATTAGATGCAGCAAGGGCAAGGGCAACGATAGTCATATAAGAGGGCATGGTTAATACAAGAGATCGGAGGGGGTATGAATGCAATGAGTGCGTGAATAAAAAAAATGTAAGTGTGGGCTGTAGACCGTCTGGATTAGCGTGGTGCACCACCAAAAATCGAGGCTCGATACGCACCAACCAGTGCCTTAGAAGAAGAATGTTGAGAAGGAGCTGGGTGATAAATCCAGATAGCAACTTCATTTTATAGTCCAAAGATGTCGAGGCTATGGTCGTATAATTGTGACCTGTGTTGGCATCAATTATCCATCCCTATATGCGAGGTTACACGCGCAGCGTACCACACAGCTAGAGTTGGTATTTCGGGAAAAGAGATGTCAACTTAATTGCAGTTGATGTATGACACCAATGCGTGATGTGCATCGAACGGTCATTGTGTCTTATTTCGTCGAGATCACTGGCACCAACGTTTTTGATTCCATTTAGTTGATGCCACGTATGACGCCATGACAATGCATGCACTGAAAGCACCGTGAGATAGGTATAGAGAGGGTTTCATCGTCGGACGAACTGGCTAATTGAAAACTAGTGACTGAACTTGGATAACTTGGATGACTCCTTGAGCTGATGCAAAACAAGAGAAAGGCGGTTGATAGAGTCAGAAACGTGCGTCAGGCAGCGCGCCTTCATCATACCCTTCATATTGACCATTCTCTCCATCTCTGAGCATCTGAGCACCTGAGTATCGTCCGCAACTGAGACCATCAGATTATCAAGGCATCTGAGTCAGAACGTCCGAGTTTCGTCCGCCGGCAGTCGCGTGCGGGCAGGCTGTTGGAATCTCCGAGCAACTCGAAGGCCATTTGCGCTTTCCGTGCACCATGGATCATGATGTCAACAAGAAAATCTACACGTCGCTGTTGTGCCAGTGGTCATCGATTTGGAATTCCTACCCAGCCATCTCCACTGGCACCCAAGGCCTGAAGACGTACCCTGACACAAGTCAGTGACCTGACCACCGCCACCAAACTAATAAAACTATAGTGGATTCTACGCCATCTCCATTACAGCAGATTCGGAAAGCTTGGCGTGCGCATTTTTTAAAAAAAAAAAGTCAGGCAAATGAAAAATTCCGAGTGAGTCTGGCACAAACTCCGTACACGGTCCGTTAGGTCGCTGGTACGGAGTTTGCCGGTTCACTCAGAAATTCAACCTTTTTTTTAAATGCGCACGTCAAGGCTTTCCGAATCTGCTGTAACGCGAGCTTCAAAGTTGGCAATATTGCTAGGTCACTGTAACTGGGTGTGGAGGACTGACACGCTTTGCGTCTCGTCCCACGCGTATCTATACCGGCCTATCCAAACAGTGCAACATATCATCGCGCGCCGCCACCCATCATTGCATCATCCTTTGCCACGAAGGGTTTCAGGCTACAGTGCTCATAGCCTATTAGGTTTGGGCGAGGAAAGGCAATAGGATAATGTAGAACGGGAGAGACAACAACTATTTTGTTAACCTCTATTTCTTATACAGACAGAAGACTAGTACATATCCGCTGCTGGTTGGGCTTGGTAGCTGTCGACGGTTTGTCTAATTCCTAATGTATTTCTTTACCGCATATTGGTCATGATGATAAAGTAAGGAAGTCGACCGAATCCACATGCAGTGGCACGTCAAGTTTATGCACCAGACGTTTCAATGCATGTCTACACTCGGATGTCATAATATTGTACATCTCCCTTGTGTATCTCTAGGGAAAAATTATGCTCCTGGCATAATTAAGATTAGCCACATCGAGCTTCCCGGCTAACGTCATCTCACAGGGGCGAAATGCACAAGCTAGTCAAGCTCATCGAGGATGCGTTTAAAGAGTTTGAGCGACTCTTCCAAATCGGTGCGACTCAACAATTCCAGGGCCGAAGATGCACGCCTGTGGTCGCGTTTAAGTATTCGCAGGGATTCTCGAATTTTTCCCTTACCTATTTTTATTTGAAACGGACCTGCCTGTAACGACAACACCATCAGCATCACTATCATCTATAAACGGAATACAGATCGAGCTCACCGAAGATAGACGAGCCAGAATTCGGATCGGTATATTGGGTCCCCGTGTTCGGATTGGCCGTATTGCCCTGGTAGTTTCCATTGTTCGAGTTGTTCGCATTGTTCGAACTGGTAGCAGGCGTCGTGGAAGAGGTCCAGGCCTTGTCCGGGCTGAGGTCGCAGGTCCGACTCCTGGCCCGGGCTTAAGGTCCCATAAGGTGGCCGGAGCCTATGTTCTCAATTGGTGGCCCGGGCCTAAGGTCGCAACTGCTGGCCGGGCTTGAGACCGCAGGTGCTGGCCGGGTTTGTCGCAGGTACTGTGACGATTGAGGTCGCAGGTGCTGGGGCGGGGCCTGAGGCCGCAGGTGCTGGGACGGGCCTGCGGCCCAGGTCCTGGGGCGGCGGCTGCTGGCTGCTGGCTGGAGCTAGCGCTGGGACCAGTAATATGGTCGAGAAGGTCATACCCAGCCACGGTCGACGCAGTACCTATGCCCAATTCTATCCCGATCTTCTTCAAAAGCTTTCCCCAGGCGACCCTTTTACTTAGAGGTGCACCAATTTTTGGTCCACGGTGACTCAGACTCTGCTCCCGAACTTGCCTAGAAGAATTGAATGTGGTCAGGAAGGCCCGAACCCTTTCTCAGAGATAAAGACCGCCATACAGGAGTGGCGCGGAGAGAGCAGGGGATACATTAGACATAGCAAGGAGAACGACAAGGATGGTTGTATAAGAGAGCATAGCTGATAAGAAAAATCGGAGGCTTGAACGAGTGAATGCAAAAATGAGCAAAGAACAAAAAGGTTGGGCTATAATCCGTCAGTATTAACGTGGTGCAACCATCAAGTGTTGGTACTCACCAACCAGTGCCTCGGAAAGAAAGAAATTTGGAGCAAGAGCAGGGTGATGGATCCAGATAGTGATTTCGTTTTATAGTCCAGAGATGTCCGAGCTGTATGGCCGCGATTAGACCGGACATCAACTAACTCATTACTATATGCGAGGATCTATGCACAGCGTGTAACACGGCTTTTTGGGAGTAGAGATGCTGACTAAATTCAGCATGATGTATGATGCCAGTGCGTGATGTGCATCGAACGGTCATTTCGTCGCGATTGATGACGTGCAACAACAAGTTTATTGCATTGGCTGATGCCACGTATGACGATGCACATGCGTGTCCTCGACCAAGCACTCAACACACCGTGAGACTGTACGTCTTCAAGTTAGCTGGGTCAACGATTCGGATAGTATCCGACTCGCCAGATGATCTGTCCTTTTGAAAATTCGCAAATGAAGGAGGATTTGAGCTGATGCACGAGAACGGCCCGGGCGAAGCCGCCACATTGCAACTGACAACGCCGGGCCAGGTTTTACGGTATTCTTTTTTTTTTTTGGGGCACATCCTCAAAAAGGTACGTGCCTTTACAAAGCATCGTACTACCGACTACCGCTACCGCTCGACATAAGGGAACCAATAAGACTGGGAAAATAGAAATAAAACCTACCAACTAGGCTGCAAGGCACCGGGTCGCGGAATAGTAAATACCGACTTTGAAAAACCCAGCTTCCTCCATACATGCGCAGGCACTGCCGCACTGGCAAGTGTCAGGCTTGCATTAAGACGTATCTCGAGTAAGAAGAAGCCGTTGCTAGATCATCGTGGGCAAAGAATTGAATCCGAGTGACACAGCGTGTCGGCGGGTCTCGTCCCCAAAGTCTTTGTAGCACTACTGCATAATTGAGGGCAATCTCTCCTGAGCTCACCAAGTGCTTGTCAAAGACGCTATCAGCCTGAGCTCCGTCTCGTCAACAGAGATTTGTCTTTTGCTCGGACACGCTTTCACCTGCGACTACCCCAAATTCAAAGTTTGTTGAGGCTTTATACGCTTTGACACCCCTTTTCTACGCACTAAATTCTACTGCCTCACAAACCAGTCTCCAAACGTGACCTGCACTTCTATTTCAGTCCTATAGGGACCGGGCGTGTCTTAAGGGTATTGTAGTACATGGTGCGCCATGCTGTGGCAAATGCGGATTCCAGAGTAAGGGAACTCCCGCATTCGGGCATCCAACGGCGAAGTGAATGCACCAGAACCTTGCAATACATATCTGTACTCTAATGCCACAATATGTCCTTCCCTTGCATATTACCGTAGGACGTTCGTGTAACTGGCATAATTAAGATGACTGGCACTAGTGACGCCTAGTTGTGCTAGGCATCCCAGCAGATGTCATCCTACTGATGCAACTACAGTACACTTAGTCAAGCTCATCGAGCATACGACTGAAGAGACGAATGGCTTCCACCAAGTCGGCGCGACCCAAAAGGTCCAGGGAAGCAGTCTGCCTGTGATTGTGGGTGAGTAATCGCAATCATTCTTTTAATTTGTTCCTTGCCTATTCTGATTATTATTATCCGAGGTGGATCCAGCTTCTGAAGTCCCGGAAATAGTGACGATACTATTAGCAATGCTGTCTATAAACCATGACTCGAGGTGGGGCTCACCGAAGATATCAGCAGGCAAGTCACGATTTACAGCGCGTTGTTGATACCCGTTCTGAGTCTGGGCAGTCGGATCAGTCGAGGGAGAATAATAGGTCGGACCGGTGGAGGGAGAATAGGTCGGATTAGTCGAGGTCGGGCCTGTCGAGGGTGAAAAGGTCGGATAGTTCGAAGGTGAATAGGTCGGCCCAGCCGAGGGTGAATAGGTCGGACCAGTCGAAGGTGAATAGGTCGGACCAGTCGAGGGTGAATAGTTCGGACCAGTCGAGGGTGAATAGTTCGGACCAGTTGAGGGTGAATAGTTCGGACCAGTCGAGGGTGAATAGTTCGGACCAGTTGAGGGTGAATAGTTCGGACCAGTCGAGGGTGAATAGTTCGGACCAGTTGAGGGTGAATAGTTCGGACCAGTCGAGGGTGAATAGGTCGGACCAGTCGAGGGTGAATAGGCCGGATTGTTCGCAGTATTGGGAGCGGTTGAACCGTCCGGAGTCGCAGGAATGGTAGAAGGTGTACTGCTCCCCTTGCTGGAGCTGCCGCTTCCACTCAACTTCTCAAAAGCGTAAGCGAAGGCCATGGTTGCCCCAGTACCTATAAGAAATTGTTTCCCGTACTTCTTGATAGTGTCTCCCCAGGACGTTTTGGCTACTTCCCCCTCGATGTTTGGTGCACGGTGACTCAGACTCTGGCCCCGGACTTGTCTAAAATAATTGAACATGGTCAGGAAGGCCCGAACTCTTACTCAGAGATGAAGACCGCCGTACAGAAGTGGCGCGGAGAAAGCAGGGGAGACATTAGACGCAGCAAGGGCAAGGACAAGGATGGTCGTATAAGAGGGCATAGCTGATAAGAGAGATCTGAGGCTTGAACGAGGGTGTGAAGGCAATAAGTGTGCGAAGCGAAGAACAAAGTTTGGGCTATAGGCCGTCAGGCCGTCAGGATTAGCGTGGCGGGCAGCAAGAAATCAAAACTTGGTACTCACCAACCAGTGCCTTTGAAAGAAAGAAATTTGGAGCAAAGGCTGGGTGATGGATCCAGATAGCAACTTCATTTTATAGCCCAGAGATATTGGACCTGATGGTTGTAATTAGACTTGATATCAATCAACCATTACTATATGCGACGCTCTGTCAGTGTACACAACGACAAAGTGCGTATTTCGGGAGTGGAGATGCCGACTTAATTGGGCATGATGCACGATGCCAGTGCATGATGTGCACCGTTGACGAGGGGCTCATCCTCGGACGATCATATGTGACCAATTGAAAACACTCGCGCTGAGGGAGGCACGTGCCTTTAACAGCCACGTGGCCCAGGCTCACCTAAAAGCTCAACTTGCATACAATCGGCCACTCAAGCCATTTCAATTGCATGCCTTCCACTATCCCTGAAATACCTATCTAAGTATCGCTGCGTCAGGTCCTGCTCGAGCAAGTGAATCAGGTCGTCAATCGTGTAGAAAAATGGCAAGATAAGGATGAGGCGAGGAAAGGGAGCGCGAGCGACGGCATTCAGTCATGTTCTTCGCTGGATATCTTGGCATCATGTGTCATGCTCGTTCAAGTGCGCATCCCTACTCCTGTATCTAGCTGCGACCCACCTGCTTTACTGAACCTTTTGCATCATAGCACCTCATTTTTATAGTCCAGAGATATTGGGGGTCGCGCTCTGAATCCAATATTCATCGATCCCCCACGCTCAGCATCAGTTCCACATTCGTTCTTTTTCGAGGCACTGGTTGGTGAGTCACGGTGTAAAACCTCAATTAATTGTGCTGCAACGACGCTAATCCTGACGGCTTGTATCCCACTCTTACCTTGTTCTTGCTCTCTGCATTTGCAGTATCCCCAGTTTGGGCTGAGAATTTGAAAATTGAGGTTTCGAGTAAGCCTCAGACTGAACCAGGCCGGTATCAGCAAGCCCCTTAAAGAAACGGGTGCAGGGACCGATGTGGTCACTCTTGGCCCCGAGTTGTTCGCGGCGATCGTTGCAGGCACTGTACCGGTAGGAATAATTAGGCGACCCCTGGTTCGAGCCACTGGTGTACGATTGCGATTACCGCTACTCCAACAACCAATGCATCTCAACAAACTTCTATGGCTCAATCGATTCATGCAGCTCAACCGATTGCTCTGCCCAGTGCTATTTGCTAGGCGAGAGGAACGCCATCTTGGTCGTGGCTTGTCTGTAGATATGTCCAGTAAGCCCCAACTCAAAGTCGTCGCATCCAGACGGCATCACTAATGATGTTGTCACTACAGCCCCTTAAAACCGAATCCAGTTCGGATAAGAATATGAATATGTGAGGGGAAAGTTAAAGAATACCCGCGATTACTGACACACAATCATAGGAATACGTCTTCTTCACTTGACTTGTTGGGTCGCGCCGATTTGGGAGAGGCCCCTCCTCGCTTTAGCCGTATGCTTGATGACCTCCATTATAATAATTTGCTTACTTAAATTGTGTTGTAACTTACAGTGATTTTATTTAAATTTTGCAAATTTGTCATTGATTTATTGGACATTATTTAATCAGACAACTAACTATACGCGGCTTATTGCTCCTGTCGTTGCCACGTTGGCGTTCTTTCAGTGAATGTACATCATCGAGTCGGTTCGGCCTGTGAGACAAGGCTTTCCAGGGCGACAATCCGGATGGGTCATGCTTGGTATATACGAATTCTTTCGCACCGCGGCACTAAAGAGGAGAATGATCTGTTCGACAAGGTAGTATCAAACGCTTTCCATCATCAGATGGTATTCAAGTCATTTTCCGGGAATATTGGCATCATGCATCATACTCAATCAAGTGCGCATCTCTACTCCCAAATCTAGCTCTGTTGTACCTTGCTTACCGAACCTTTATTGGTATCAAGTCGAAGGGCGGTGGCAGTGCGGTGCTGACATCTCTGGACTATAGAATTGAATTGCTATCTGTCGGGCACGATCCACAACTCTCAGTGTCGGTTTCACATTCGTTCTTTTCGAGGCACCGGTTGGTGAGTCACAGCCAATCCCCCAATTGATGGTGGTGCATGATGCTATCCTGATGGCCTGTAGCCCACCCATTTGTCCTCAAACTTGTTACACTCACGCTCTCATTCAAGCCCCAGATATCAAACATGCTTTCCTATATGTCTCTCCTTGTCCTTGTCCTTGCTACATCTGCCGCATGCCCTGTTCGGGCAGCTAACTCTCTGTACGTAGCCTTCATCTTGGGTGCAGAGTCAAGACCTTCCTGATGCTGCTTCTGGCAGTGAAGTTGAGCGTACAAGCCACTCTGAATCAAGAGAAATACCACGCCTCAAGATCACTCCAGGGAAATTGAAAGTGCTGGCAGGTCTTGGCGTCCTTAAGCTTGTGGTCGTTGGGATCATCGTCACCAATCTCCTTGATCGTCCACATCTTCACTCCAACAATAATAATCCGATCAATACGAGCCAGCCAACTTCCACGACTCAACCGACTGCAACTCTATCGACTTCTCCGCATCGACCGACGCCAATCATTCCCCCACCCCAGGGATTTGACGGGCGAGAGGTATGCATTCATGATCGCCGTGGTTTGTCTGTGGACACCTCGAGTGTGTCCTACCCCAGGTCATATCTAGGTGACATTGCTGATAGTGTTGTCACTACCGTCGGACATTCAGAAGCCAGATTAATTTCGGCTAATAGTGACCAGAAAATGTGAGGGAAATTAAATAATGCTTACGATTACTGACACCCAATTACAGGCATATATCTTCCCTTAATTCGCTGAGTCGCGCCCATTTGAGGGAGGCACTCAGACAGTTTAGTCGTATGCTCGATGAGCTTGACTAAGTGCACTTCGATCAGCAAGATCTCTGCTATAATTCCTAGAACAACCGTTATCGTGGTAATCATCGTATTTGTGCCAGTAACACACAAGCTGTCGCTAGTGATTTGACACTGAAGTACAATGTATTGCAAATGTCTGGTTCATTTTCTTGACCCCTAGGCCATCGGACCTTTGGATGCACAAATGCTTGCATCCACGTTCCTTCAGGTCCGTCCCTCCGTGGTGGTCTCTCGAGAAGTTCCAATGAACATGAACTTGCCCAGTTCAGAGCCTCTCCACCTTTCCTTGGTGGTGTGCAGTGTCACGACGCTCCATCGCGTCGCTTTGTTTGGATGGGCTTGCCACAGTTATAGGACTGAGCGTGGTGAATGATGGGGTGGAACCCGCAGAAGTTCGCGGACCGAGCCTGGTAGGCTATGTCCGTGACGGGTCGACGAAGGTCTCGATGCTTTGAAGGGGATGGCTGGCCTGAGCTGGAATAGGGAGCCACCGTTACGTTAGCGATGTGTGGATACTGTGCGGCCCAGATACTGTTGCCAGTGCTATCCAGACACTGGCACACCCTCCGCAGAGTCTGTCAGACCGAGCCCCGGACCAACGATACAGTACTCAGAAGCACGGAGGCTTGGATGCTTAATCGCAGTTATGGTGCAATAAGCCTTCAACTGGCTGCTGGCATGAGTTGGCATGTTGCCGAACCAGAGCACAACATCATGCACTGTCCGAGTCACGGAACAATGATTCAGGCAGTGGTGCACTGGCATCATGGATAATTAAGTCGGCATCTCGACTCAGCTCATCAAACTACCAGTTGAACAATCGCCGCGTTGTATGCTGTGCACACAGCCCGCATATAGTGGTATCTGATCGTAATCTTGCGGACTCCTTAAGCCCGAGAATCCTTATGGGCCCCATTACTGTATCTTCAATCGAGGTACTACTAATCCTCAATTCAAGTTGATCGTGCTCATGATGCTAAATCCTGACGGCCTGTAGCCCACACATCTTTTGACATTAGCAGGATGACATCTACTGGATCATGCTTGGGACGACTGGTATCACTGGTGCTAGTTATTTTAGTTATGCTAGCTGTTGGAAAAACCGTGGCGCAACGGGAAAACAAGTGCGGGAAACGCGCGAGGGGCCCGGATGTAAATACAAGTACTTTATAGTAAAGAAATGAATGTACTACACCAGTAGGGTGAATGGAAGGTTGATTAGCATGACATTAAAATGGTACTGGACTAAGACTATCATGGAGGGATGAGCCGCGCGAGCTCGATAGTAGTACAAACTGTTCGTAGTGATATATACAGACATATATTGCAAACGTCTGCTAGTGGTGTATTTACTTGGCTTCTGAACCGTTGGACCCATGGTATGGTCTAATTCCTTGATCCCTTTTCTCTGGAATTTTCTAATTGTCACGGTATAGGGCAGCATGTTATACAGTACATGTACAAAGACGCGCTCTGCCTGTATCTTACTGAGATATAAGACGTAGGTAGCTTTACGGGGTGCGCTTGTGGGGCAGCAGAAGGTAAGTGTGCCTACTAAGGATTAGAAAGTGTATCCAATACATCCATCCCTTGCATATCACTAGAGACAGCTTGTGCTAACTAGGATGACGAGCACCAGTGATGCCAGTGATGCCGGAAAACCCCGGCAGATATCCTGCTGATGCGGCCAAAGCGCACTTAGTCAAGCTCATCGAGCATGCGACTGAAGAGACTAATCGCCTTCTCCAAATCGGCGCGACTCAACAAGTTCATATGCGGGGATCCACGGCTGTGATTGTATTGAATGACAGTGTGAGTAATCGCACGTATTCTCCCAACTTATCCCTCACCTATTGAGGTTAGAATTGGATCTGGCTTCGTGGTAGTAACGACACAATCAACAACGCCGTTTAGAGCTGACTTGGGATGGAGGACTCACTGGAGATATCCACCGGCGATTTATGGTCAAGAGCGCGTTCCTCCCTGGCTCGCTCACCAATAGCCCGAGTAGCGGTAGTCCCAGTCCCACTGGGCCACGGGACAGTTGAGCCGCTCTGACTGGTAGTGGCATAATTTGAGCCGGTAGTTGCATAACCTGGGCCGGTAGCGGGGTAACCTGGGCCAGTATAGGTATAACCCGGGCCAGTAGAGGTATAACCTGGGCTGGTAGCTGGACCAGTGGCATAACCTGGGCTGGTAGCTGGGCCAGTGGCATAACCTGGGCCGGTAGCTGGGCCGGTGGCATAACTTGGGCCAGTAGTGGCATAACCTGGACCGGTAGTGGAACCTTGGCCGGTAGTGGTACTACTAGTGGACCCGGACCCGCCGGACCCCCCCAAAGCGGGACTATTAGGGTTCATGTGGCTGTATATGTCGGTTCCAGCGCTGGCTGCCGCACCACCGATAGCCAGACTCAGCAGGAAGTTCTTCACTTTCGACCCCCAGCCCTTTGAGGCAGCGCCTTCGGTGGCCTTGGCTGCCTCGTCGCCAGCGAGCTTGGCGCCGCCGCCGCCGAAGCCGAACAGGCCTCGCTTTCCACTGGCTAGTTCATGGTAATTGAGAGCCTGCTCTCGAGCCGCCCTAAAAGAATCAAACATGTCAGGGTCGCTAATATTTAGAAATGAAGGCTGCCGTACTGAATTGGTGCAGACAGAGCGGGGGATACAGAAGATGCAGCGAGGGCAAGGACAGTGAGAGTCTTATAAGAAGGCATAATTGATTAGACAGATCGGATATTTGAACGTGGGCGTGAATGAATGAATGTGTAAACAAAGTGGGCTGCAGACCGGCAGGATTAGCGTCTTGTAGCGCAAAATAATTGGACATTAACACTCACCAACCAGTGCCTCGGAAAAAGAAGAATGTGAGTCGGGAGGTGTCCTCTTAGATAGCGATTCATTTATATAGTGAGACGCCTGTGCCCATATCATTGGTCTTAATATCAGTGATCCATCATCAGTATAATATCTGTAGCACAGCTGGACTCGGAGTTGGTGGTTTTGGCAGTAGAGACGCAGACTTGATTGAACATGACGCATGATGTGCACCGAATGATCACTAGGTCACTTGTGGTTCGACAACCTATTTTTTGACTGATGCAACGTATGACTCGGAGAAGTCGCGCGTTGAGCCCACTGCTAGATAGGTACAGCGGGAGCTCATTGTCAGACGACCCTACCAAAACTCGTGTGTGAATGGAAATTTAAGCTCTTCCACGAGAATAGCTAAATAGTGAGTCAAGTAATTGCCTGCAGTACTAGAGTGTCGCCTGGAGCGGTGTTTGCAGTGTCGGAAAAAAGGAAACCATTTCTAATGGTTATAATCACGTGCGTGGTATTTTAACTTTAAAATTAAGTTAAAATATAATGTAATCCAATATTGTTAGGTAGGAGTTAGAATTCACTTAGAATATAACGTAAATTCATTATAAGGTGTTTTCCCAATTTTGCGACACCGGTTTATTCGAACGCTCGCCAGCTGCATCGACAATATGGAAATAGTGAGCATAGCAGAGGAGGAAGAGCATGCGAATCAGCATCGGCCTATCCTCAGGTCTGTCAGCCTGTAAAAAGTGACATAGAGCGCTCAAGCCATTGAAGCCACCGCCAACACTTACATTGAGAGCAAAAACGCCGCAATGAGAACCACAGTACTCTTGTTTCGAAATAGCAGCCCGAGCCAAAAGGGAATAAAATGATAGTAAGGGATAATCGATAAACGTGTCCCAACAGGAGGGGTCTGAGTTCGGACCAGAACTGGTCCCCGGAGTCCGATTGTCGGTGTGACGGCATGCGAGCTACTTATGACCTACATCGCATGGAGTTCTCTCGCAAATGACAAACCAGCCAGTATCCAAGTCGCCAACTCTGTAACTCTGTCATACGGAGTGGCCGACATAGATTCCAGAGAGGTAAAGAAATATAGAATCTACTTAGAGACTCGGCTGTCAAAAGTTTTGGCGTTTCATATCCAGGATGATGCGGCGACAATTTTAAAAATAAAAAAAGGAAACTGCTGTAATGGTAGGTGTTCCTCGGTGATTGTTGTTGACTCAGCCCCAGTCTTGTCGGCAGCAAGACGAACATCTATAACTTTTTTTTGATCGCATCATGATCTCATCTCAACACCGAGCGAGCGTGGCATAACGCCGGCATGTCGACCCGAGGAAGATTCTCAGAAAAGGAAGCGGCGCAGAGAACTCGCAATTTTGGCTGTTGCGCCATGATACATGATAGCTAACAAGTGAGACACGTTCGTACGACACAAGTCCGGCACACGGCTCGGATAAAACCCTCGGATACGCGGAACCAATCGGTTTGCTCCTTCTGGAGGTGGAAGAATGATCAAACGTGCATTTTGCCTTTTTTTCGTTCAGTTAGTGGCCAGTGCGTCCACTACATCACGCGGTGGGGGTAAGAAAATGCCACTCTCAGGAATGCGTATCTGCCTAATCAAAGAGGATGACGCATACTACATCCATGATCCACGGCAAACATGTGACATGTTCAAATCGGTAGTGCCTGTTACGGCGGGTGCAGGACAACTTAAAAGTCGATAAACTGCACCGAGCTGGAGAACGACGATCCCCTCAGAGAGCAATATTAATCCAGGGGTGGATCACACGTGTGAGGAATTAAGTTATCATGACCGCCGTAAGACTAACGTTATCGCCTTATCATTCCTCCTCGTGCAAGGACAGTCAGCCAACATGAGCGTTAACCTACATGCAACGAGGGTCCGATACCTCGGAATGACGCAAAAACGGAGTAAGGGGCGGCAGTTTTAAAGGACATCAAAGGGAATGATGCCCGCTCTGTTTCCGAGTCTACGCTATGATGGTGTATGTAAGCCATGAACATAGTGGCAGGTTGATGAATGGGCAGGTCGGGCAGGCTTTGTCTGCGTCCGTTGGCGCGTTGATTTGGAGGAGCTGAGACTTTCGTGGTTGTTGAAGTTTTCAAAGTTCAAAAGAATTAGTACTGTCGATCATAGAGTTTTGCCAATCAATCCGTCGATCAAGCTCCTCGATCAAGCCATATAAGCTTGTCCATACCCAGACTCGAATCACGGCAACCTCGCGGTCGCCGGTCAGCTTATCGCACCGATGTGTTGATATACCAATTCCAAGGGATCACGAACCCGCTCTATGTACGGCCAGGCGTCAATGACTCAACACCCTTGACAATCGGGGAACGACACGGTGGTACTGGTGTTTCATTCGTGACAGGAATTCTGAAACGGTAAGGGCCGTCGCACACCGACGTGGACATGGCGACAAATTGAAAGAGTCCGAATCTGCGGTGCGGGAACAATCTAATACAGTACCGTAAGTGCCAAGTGCCAGACACTACTGACTGGCACCTGCCACCATTGACATATTGACAAGTACAGTAGTAAAGTTCTCATTTAAACTCCCAAACCGGGTTCAACGTAAACGGTCATAAAATGTACAATAATGATAATCATTAGCATTACAGCGAATGATCCCATTTCCGGTCGACCCCGTTCATGCCTCTCAATGTCGCGAGCGCAAACTCGTGGTACGCATCGTGGGGACTTGGAAGAAAAAATATTAGCATGATAATTGACTCAAGGGCAGCGTTGGCAGGCACTTACACATCTTGAGACCGTGGATATCCTTGACACGTGCCTGCTCTATCGACCTACGAGCTAGGAGAACACGGATACTAGCCCAAGCGAGAGTAAGAAAGCCAAACGCGATTGCAATGAGCCAGTAGAGCGGGAGCAACTTGTGGGAACCGCCGAAAACCGAATGGAATGGCGGTGTGTAGATGACGAACATGACAAGAGCACCACCCGCAATGATCCCGATGAAGTTGTACTTGTTGCTAACTATGTTTTTCCCGAACGGAAAACGGACTTTTGCCTTGACAGCAAAGACCTACGCAAGGCGGTTGGGCGGATGTCAAACTGATGCCAAAAATTTGCCACTTACGTTGAAGCACTGGGTCAAGAAGATAGACAAGTATACTATATACAACAGTTGTCATCGGAATCGCCCAGCCAGGCTGGTCGTACGTACCAATAGACTGAGCTTGAGCAAGTGCTTCGACTTGTTGCGGTCCGGTAAGGGATTGTCCTCTGTAATTGATGAAGTCAGGGCTGTTCTTCTTGAAGTAATCTAACATCGAGTGAGTGAACGGCATCGCTAGATCAGGTAGGTTCCAATTTACCGCCATTTTTCTGCGCCTTCCGGAGATCATTTGGCGAAAAGCCTTTCTTGTGAAAGACAACAAAGTACGCCAGCATTCTAAAAACTGTGGATTAGTAGCGTAAACAATACAGTCTCATGACACTTACGATGCTATCGTCTCAATCAATCCCACTTCGAGGTACGAATAGCTAAGGACCTTGCCATCGACAAGGGTTTCATCGTCGGACGGTTCAAAGCGATCCAGCCAAAACTCGCGGGTGAAAGGGGCTTTGAGTTTTCGCATGAAGCGGCCTAAGCGGCTGGGCCAGGTAGGCGTTTGCGATTCAGAATCAAGGCCTAAGGTCTTGCTACGACGCAGTGCACGGCGTTTGCGATTCATGATTGAACGTTCATTAACTGCGTTTCAAACGTGAGTAAGGTGCGTATAGTCATAGTGGTGTAAACACGGACCGGGCTTTCTTGGAGGCATCCGCATCACGCTGTCCTCTGTCTCGGGCTTGTCCCATGCAAATGACAACTGCACGTCCAGTCAGCGTCATCGATCTTGTCACAAAGCAGCAAGAAGAGCAGTAAAGTGGCACATACAGCAACAAAGAGTTCGAAACCAAGATCTGAAGTGATCCCCATTAACTATGAGAATTTATGGCATCATTAGACTCACCTATCACAAGAATCAGGATTGCCGGCAGCGGCAAAGGGATGGGGATGATAACATCTACAACAAAGATAAATATCCAGATTACGTTGATCGATGCACCAGGGTCTCACAGAGAAGCTGGGGGACCACCTCAGGTGTCGTGTGAGTGATCGTATACTGGATAGATCGCTTCAAGTTTATGAATATCTGACGACCCTCTTGGACGCCTTTCACGGTGGAAGCAAAGTTGTCATCGAGGAGAATCATATTTGCGGCTTCTTTAGACACATCCGAGCCCGAAATGTTCATGGCGATACCGAGGTCCGCGCGCTTCAGAGCTGGGGAGTCATTGACACCATCACCGGTCCTGTGACGCTAGGTTGAAGATAGCAATAATGGATAGTGGAAAGCGCTTACACTCCAACGATGTGTCCAAGAGCCTGGGCACGTTTAACTGGTAGAAAATATTAGATACTTGGCGTGGCTCATGACAAACGAAAGTACCTATTTCGAGCTTGTGCTGGGGTGATGTCCGCGCGAACACGATCTCTTGCTTCTCGAAGACTGAATGATGTAAAGATCAGTATAACATGCAACGGAAGCGACGCTCTTGGCCTACTTAGATCCCATTGCCAGCCTTCAAGCGAATCGATGTCATCACCGTGGACAACCACAGCCGATATTTCGTCGTCGTATATTGTTTCAATAGGCCGTCCCGTCTTCGCGCTGAGAGTTTCCTTCGTATCACCGATCATGAGATTGATTTTACGGGCAATTGCTTCTGCGGTCTTGGGGTGATCACCTACCCCAAAAAACCACAACGGATGAGCAATGCGAGAATGATAAATAGTCGTGTATGAACAACGCACCAGTAACCATCATAACACGGATGCCAGCTAGGCGTAGTGTGCCAATGGCTTCGCGCACGCCATGCTTAGGTGGATCCTCGAGTGATATCAAACCCAAGAAACAGTATTCAGAATCAGGGTAATTCTTATCCTTCTTTGAGAACGCATAATCCGTAGGGTATTTATCTTCCGGAAGGAGGTATTGTGCACAACCGATTACTCGGTGACCGCGTGATGCCATGTACTGCAAATCGGAGATGAGTGACCACTCATTGCCACCGCAAAAGTAACTGACGTTATATGCCTCTTCATAGCTCTCCTTAAACACGTTGTCTATAGGTAAAACTTTCCCGTCCTTCAGATAGGTCGTGCTCTTCGCCAAGACGCGCTCGGGTGCTCCTTTGATGTACGAGGTAAGGCGACCGGTGCCATGGGGTTTGTTCACGATAACCAGAGCCCATTTGTTCATCGAGTTGAAGGGTACTTCAAATACCTTTGGGAATTCACGCAAGTACGCATCATAGTCCGTTAAGGAGCGACCCGCGAAGCGCGCGAGGCCAGTCTCCGTTGCATCGCCCATGATCTCGCGTTTCGCAAACCCGACGTCGGTGCGATCAAACTTGATACGCGAGTTGAGAACAGCAGTGGCCACAAGTTCGTTCATTCCAGAAGCAGCGAGCGAGAAATCCGCGGTTTCTTGCTCGTCGTTGTTCGATTGGAATGCTGAGAACATCTTGCCGCCGCTCCACAGGTTCGACACCTAATATATTCGCGTAAATTTCAGCTTGGACATTCAATCTTTGGGTCTGCACCGTCATCTGATTCCGCGTAAGGGTGCCAGTCTTGTCAGTGGCTAGCAAGGTTAACTGGCAGAAAAGATGAGCCGTGTCCGGGACTCGGCAATTAAACTCACCGAGCCTAAAAGAAGAGGCGTCAAAAATAACAACGGTTACAGAAGAAGACTGACACGTACCTAAAGTTTCCACTCCTTGTAGATCCTTGACCAGTACATTCTGAGCAGCCATACGTTTCGCGGCAATAGACAACCTAAGATCGCTGAGTGGAGTGGAAGGGGACCAACACGATGTACATACAATAGCGTAACTGTAGATGGCAAGCCCTCGGGTACGAAGGCTACGAGAATTGAGACCGCAAAGGTGAATGTCTGGGTTGCCTTGCCCTTGTAAACGGTAGTGACGCCAACAATGAGGAAAACAATAGCGAAGATAATCGCAATAGTGGAAAGTATCATCACGAAGTGGGCGCTAGTGTTTCGGAATGCTTTTGGTCAGTTCCAACCCATCTCGAGGCATGTATTAGAATCATACATTTCTACTCCCAGCGGTGACTTGTTTCCGGTCTCGCCGCCAGTGAGCTGCGCGATCTGACCTATAGAGAAGACGTTCGGTGAAGGGTGCAGGCGTCAAGGAAGGCAGCTTACCGATGAGTGTTTTGTCTCCAGTCCGCACGACAACTAATAGGTCAGTTGGACACATATCATACCATCACAAGAGTTCTCGATACGTACTTCCCCATGCTTCACCGTTCACGACAAGAGTCGAGTTGAAAGCCTATGATCCCCTGTTGAGTTACAAGAACGTGCAAGAAAAATAGGACATACCAAGTTATCCGCCTCGACTGGCCGCTGTCCTGATCCTTTATGATTGGGCCCACGCTCCTGAGGCTCAGACTCGCCAGTGAGACTACTGTTGTCGACTTTGAGATCATTTGCAGAGAAGATCAAGAGATCTGCTGGTGTTTTGTCTCCGACACGCTGCACAAAGATGGTCAGATGTTTAGCAGGAGAAATAGGCACGAAAATAGTACATACTAAAAGCACAACGTCGCCTTTCACAAGACTAGCAGCAGGAATATTCTGAAGGGTTCCGTCACGTAGGACGCGACACGATGGCGGAATCATAGCGAGGAAGGACGCAAGGATGGCTTCAGACTTCTGTAGCTGGTAGAACTCGATAAACGCGTTAAGAAAAGCGACACCGATGAGAATGCCACCGAGATACGTGTTCTGTGTGTTATCCTGCAGGCCCATGTCGGTGGATGTAAAATAAAGAAAATCTCGTAAAGGCTCACATGGTAGTCGATACCGAGGAGGATGTACTCAAGAATACCAGAAACGATCAGAATGATGTTGAACATGGACTTGAGACAGTCGAGGTACTATGGAATGTTCAGACAGTCAAATACTCAGAACCTTGCGCATATACACACCTTCTGAAAAGCCGACTTCTTCTTGGGTGGCGTAAGGGCATTTGGCCCATCACGCTGGAGACGCGCTTCTGCCTCGGCAGCAGTAAGACCCGAAGACTGGGCAGGATCGCTCCAGTTGAAGGATGTGTGGAGCAAGTCCTCTATCTCGTGAATGGGCAGTTGGTGCTCAGTGATGTCGACGTCACCAAACTTTACGTTCTCGGGGTCCGTTTTCTCCTTGGTGATGTGCTCGTAGGTAGCAGCAGCAAGACGAGCGTCCTCTTCTGTCATTTGACGCCTCATCTCCACACCAACTGGACGTAGCTTCTCATCTCGAGGATGAGGTTCGTCATCAGGAAAGGCAACGGTGCGGATGGGTACGGCCTCGATGTCCTTGTCGATGTTGGGGGTCTTTTCTGGATCTGACGAATGGGTGTCCATGAATAGACGGGGGGATGGAGCTGAAGATTGACAGACGGTTCGTCGTCGGTGAATAAAAAGCACGGACAGGGCAACTCCGTCATACCCCACAATCGACGCGTTCACGTTACGTTTGAAGATGAAAACTTTGACACGATCGAACCAACAGCAGAACGGCCGCACCCTCCACATGATAGCATCTACGAAAAATTACGCTTCTCATTCGAACAGCGACCTCCTTCTATCGATGAGTTCACTTGCCTTCGACTGTCTATTTGCTAGTGTCTGAGACAGAAAAGAATATTCCCGCTGAATGAGTACACGATAAAGTTTGACATTGTCTCACCAGCGTATACATTTCGGCCTCCGCGCTGTGGTGCACCACCTTTTGCAGAGACGGCCCGGGAGATCTAGAGCTGTTGCCAGGTCACGCTCATTGAACCCACTCCACCAGATTTTTCCATCATACTCCACGTATTTGCTGTCACAGTGCGTCCCTGCCCTTTGCGTTTCACCCTCCCCTTCTCTATCCATTAACCGCACCCACCAGAGATAAACATAAATTTTCACTCTACGGCGCTTGTGCCTCTGTCAAATTTGGCGCACGTCCGGTCCCAATTATGGCAGCCTACGTGCCATCCTATCCCGCACTGCGACGTCAAGACAGCCATCAACCCTCGGCAAGCATCCCCGTTTATCTCTTTGTACTTCCCACAAGCATAACATGACGTCGTTTTTAATACGGTTCAGATAGCGACGCCAACCGTGACCGAGCACGTTTCTCATGAACCAAAGATTGGCGGATCACAGACTGGTAAGTTTTACCCCATTCCGTGAACAAACACAGTCGTGCCAACACGCGTCATTTCATTTTACTACTTGAGCCTTCTTCGTGGTCGTGATCCTTCTCGCAATTATCGTCATTGCTGCAAGTGCCGGCATTTATTTCCTCCTGCGCAATGGCGAGCCCTTACCCGCAGACCGCGCTGCCCGCCGTAAATACTCCATCCGTCGGCCTGGCGTGCGCTCGCACCCGCTCCCCATAGGTCTTCCAGGTTCATTCAGTGAGAAAATTGGCAGCGTGTTTAAAGGCCGTCGTGCCGGTACCGGTGCTGGTTGGATGCCCGCGAGAGACTTCGACGATGATGACGACCTCTACGTGGGCGGTGAGTGGGACTCTACGGACGAACCTCTGCGTGTGCGCGAGCATGAGCTTGATCGCCACGGTGATGTATCGCCGGCGTATCAACAACGCGGTGAGGATGAGTACCCGCGCGTGGGCATTACTCCCGCGTCGCGTCGCACAACCCTGACGGAGCCGGCTACGGAGGGTAACACACACAAATCCCGCTCGGCATCTCACGTCGACGCCGGCCACGAATTATCTTCTCCAGACGGTTTCGGCCGAGTCGATCCCGGAGTCCCGTTAACCCGAAAGCCACATGAGGAATGGCTGAACGCCCGCGATCCTAGGAGTGGCGATGACAATGGCAGCGGTATCGCCACTCCCCTACGTTATTTAACACCGGAGCCGCGTCGAGCAGACTCGGGACACGAAATCCCGCTTTTTGCGGGCAGTACGCCATTCCAAGACTAACATAATGTATAGGTGGCGTTGAGACACTGCCGAACGTTTTCAATGACTCCTGGTCTTTTGTTCTTTTATAACGACCTAATGATCCCAACACGGCATTTCTTTTGTTTTTGTACGGCGGACTCAGAAAACTTCTTTTGTATACTGTGTTAGTGTTACATTCTAAACCCCCTGCCATCACTTGACTTATGAAGTTTCAAACGATAGCTTACTGTACGAATCCGAATAACGCTCGGAATGTATCTCTCCATTACTACTATACTCGTGCTTGCTGGAGGAACCCTTGTTGGACTGTCTCGGTCTTCCATTGCACCGGCGTATGCGCAAATTCCATTCTTCTTTCAGCGTTGAGTGTGATAGGCGCCAAAGGCGTCTACAGTGTCTGGGCTTGACTATAGCTGTTTTTATCTCCCTGGGGAGATGGAGTGACTGATATCGACAATAGAGGATTACGTCTTCGCGTGGGTCTAGTGGCGCGCCAACTATCCTTAGCAAACTCAGCCTTCCTTTACAGTACCGTAGCTGTGTATTAGTATTAGTATTTGGATTTGGATATGCGGTGCGGGGTGTGCGGGGTTGTGCGGGGCAAAGGTCGTGTTTCGCTTCCGGCACAAACGTAAATCGACGGAAATTACTGCAGCAGCCAGGTACTACGTGTGTTATGCCATATAACCTTTTGAGGGCTCTGGAGGACGAACGTGGAGCAAAAAGTCAGAACAGAACGCTCTTTGCAGAAGCCGACCCTTTCGCACGTGTATCGCCCAAGATCAACGCCTGTCCGACTCAGTTTCGGCATGGTCATTGATACCATTACCGTATTCGTATTGGGGGCGCGACCCGTTTTGTGCCTGCTCTGCTGGCAATTTAAGCCTCGTGGTGGAAACTGGTCTCCGCCTCGAGGCCTCGTGATCAAATCACGGGCAGTGCAAGATGCACGTTGACATAGGAGAAACGGCCACGCGACCAAAGAAACTTTGATAGGTCCTGGAGCCACCCGCGTGAATATTGCTCCTTTGCTCCTGCTCCTGAATATCTTTATCTTTCAGTAGAAACCTGATTTCGAAGGGTGGTGGTTGGCCCTGGATGAAAGAGGAGTGAAAGAGTTGTACCGATATGTATATTAGGATTTAGGGGCTAGATCGCTCCGGATTCCGGTCCATGGATTCCGCAACCGTGACACGCGTGACGTCCGCGTCCGAACTTGTTCCTTTGTTCTGTCCTCCTTCCTGCAAAGCAAAGATAACGGTTCTTTCCGAGGGAGTGAGTGAGTCCTAGCTGCTTCTTATTAATGGACGCTGCCCCTAGTGGGATATCATTTTCACACCTGGCAGGCAGACAGGTAATAAGGCGTTTATGCGGGGCGCTTTATTATGTACTATATGAGAATTTGATGATGCACGATGTCTCGTCACATCGAAGCGATGCGATCAGAACAGGGGCTGCTAAATTATATTAGTAGCATCACAATCACAGCTTTAACTGGTACAATGCTTTGCGGCTCAACACCATGTCCATGTGAAGAAGAGAGGAACGGAACAACAAGGCGGCCGGATTCACTCCTATATTCAATCCTAATACTGTACGAGAGAGGCATATACCTTATAAAAAAACAAGGACGACAACTGCAAGATAAGGATGTGATTTAGTTACGCGAAAGCACAGGGCCTGATGCTTTTGATAGACATATGGGCGGCAGTCTCAACCTGACACATACCTTATTCTACCGATGTCGCCATAACGAGCCAAATTGGAGGTACCGTGACGACTACTGTAGTGCTATTCTGCTGTGGTATTGTAGTACTGTACTACATGATGCCAACGATCCGATCCAGGGACTACACGTTACACCTCTACATCAAGCTCCATCGGAACAGATACGGGCTGTTCTTCCTCGGTAGTATGCGGCGGAGGCAGCAGTGGCGAATCATGATCGTCATCGGGTTGTTGTTTCTCTTTGGCACGTGGCCGAGTACGAGTACGCGGGTTCCCACGTCGTGGGCGGCCCACACGCGATGTCGGTTGGGGCGGCGGGAGCGGGGGCGCTGAAGCGGTATTCGACTCGGACATTGTCGTCGAAGAGCCGCCTACCTCTTCTGTCCCTTGCTCACCCTCCTCACCCTCCTTCTCACCCTCACCTTCTTCCTTCGTGGGCGCAGGTACAACCGCGGGTGCGCGGCCTCGCCCATAAGAACGCCGGCCACCGCGCCGAGAGCCACGTGCGCGACGCGTTGGTGCGCGTCGCACCGGTGTTTCATCCCCACCTTCTCCATCCCCGTCTCCATCACCGACAGCATGGGCGGCATCGACTTCTTCATCCCCATCGACATCATCATCTCCGGCATAAAACTCGTTTTGCGCTGGTCGCCTGCGCGTCGAGCGCGCGCTTGCGCCCGTACTCATGCTCGGACTCACGTCAGCCTCCACATCTTGTTCCGCTTCGGCGGCAGCTTCTTCGGCAGCGAGCCATTCTTCCAACCCTGGTGGGATCTCGCGCATTGCCACGCTTGGTGCACCTCCAAGGTAGCGTAGTTTCTCGCGGATACTCACTGTGATTCGTTGTAAGCCTGCTGGTGAGTTGAGATTGTCAACTTTGCCCGTGAGTGGAGGATGCAGCTTCCAGCCAGAATCAGCAAAGTACGCGTCGTAAATCGTTGCGGGGAGTGTGTCAGGGATGTCCGCGCCGACGAGTACCGCGGTCTCGTATGCCCAGCAACGCGATACGTTTTTGACAGTGTATCCGCCCCCACCAACGACTAGTAGTGGTACACCGAAGGTGCGCACGTAGTTCACACACTCTCCGTGAGCAGCAATAGACAAGTTGAACGCGCCAAGCCGGTCGAGGCCTAACGAGTCAGCGCCGCACTGCAGCACGATGCTTGTGGGTTGGAAGTGTGTGACAGTGTCACCGATGACAGTTTTGAACACTGTCAGGTACATATCATCGTCGATGCCGTCCTGCAGAGGCACGTTGAGACAAAAGTACTTTCCGAGCCCCGCGCCATTATCGTCCAGCTTGCCCGTTCCTGGGAAAAAGTCTCCAGTATACTTGTGAAACGAGACCGTCATGACGCGATTTGAGTGGTAGAACGCAAGCTCGACACCGTCGCCATGATGGATGTCGATGTCGATGTACAACACGCGAGGGTGATACCTGTAACAACCTGTTAATATTCCAGGCTGACACGGATGGCGCAGCTCTACACACTTGAGCATCTCCAAGATAGCCAGCACAGCGTCATTAATGTAACAAAATCCATTTGCTTCACCGCGCTTGGCGTGGTGAAGACCTCCGGACCAATTGACCGCAGTGTCCGTCGTGCCGGCGGAAAGCTTACGCGCGCCAGCGAGCGAAGCGCCAGCATACATCTTGCAGAAGTCAAACATATCCGCAAATATTGGACAATCCTCGACACAATTGAACGTGTCAATAAGGTGCTTCATATCATCCTGGTTCCCCGGTGTCACCCTGTAGACAATGACTCGGTCAGTACGAAGACCTGGTCATATGCCACATACTTGCTTGGAAAGAAAATCTATGTATTGAGGATCGTGGTAAGTCTCTAGCTCCTCGCGGGTTGCTAGTCGCGGATTATAGATATGGTGAATTTGTTTGTCGAGGCCATACCCCATGACCAGTGCATTGGTCAAGGAAAGCCTGTGCGGTTTCATCGGATGACGTTCCTACGCATCGCGGTACAGGTGGGTACATGCACGGAACATACACGAATCTGCGTGAAAAATTACCCCATAGTGGTGTTCGCCGACACCTTTGGGAAAATAATATGACACGATTGGACGAGAATGGGGCTTTGAACTCTCAGTCAGGACGACTCGGATTTCTTGATCATCGCTTTGTACAAAACTACTCACGTTGATCCTTTCTGTTAGGGGTTGTGCGATACCCTCGGCACCCCTGTCTGCAAAAAATTTTGCGGCAGAAAAGGTATAGGTTTCATATTTACGCATGACAGCGTTGAGAATGGACTGGACTCCTATTGACTCGTATCAAGACCAAACCCTGTGTGGCTAAAGACACAAACATGAGGCGAAAAGTAGTGGACAAAACATTTATATTTTGACGAGGCGAGTCAAAAGCGGTGGTCACGCGGTGGCCCGTGGAAACTCACCTAGGAAAACGAGATCCGGTTCGGGAAAGGATAAACCGTGTTGAAAGATGAAGAGACCGAGATCAGACGCGGAATTGCAGTCCGAGGCCGACCCGGAGAAAAGAGACACGCGGCAACTTAGTCATCGCATCCAGCTTCATTTCGTTCCCCAATGCTGTGCACTCTCCGCGAATTTCGCGGCTGACTACAAGCCACATTCCGCATTCCGGAGGCCCCACAGTGTTTTACCTTGACTTGCCTTCAATTACTCCCACCCC